>OV651816.1:95612576-96273009 GCA_927349885.1 Psylliodes chrysocephalus | reverse complement strand
TGGTCTAAGGCTAATAGTAAAAAAAAATTTTAAAAAAATGGTATGTTGTATTTCAAAATTTTATTTGAATATAAAAACATTACTCACTATAATACAAGGGTTATCAAATAAATAAATCACATTTACAAAAAATTAAAGCTAAACTAACTTATTTAGAATGCATAACGTGTTCGGATATCCTCAAGTTTCTTAGAAACTTCCGCTGGTGTTCTATCTAACTCTGAAGCAATAAACTTCTGCTTAGAAGGCTCCAAAGAATTGTACTGTTCACACATGTCACCATCAATAACATTCTGGAAATAAAGTTTTTTATAGTACATTTTTAAAATAAAATTAATTAACTATATTAAAAAATAAATCAGATAAACTATAAATGAAATCATTGCTATCATAAGTCTAGCATGTGAATTAGTAGATCATCATTTAATATAATTTTGGCAAGTAGATGGTAAATTCCTGACTAATTTGAAAAATATTTCTTATTTTTGTGTTGAAAATCAAATGTCACTTTCTTCTTTTTAAACTCATTGCTGTCCTAAAAGCAGACCATCTTAA
Organism: Psylliodes chrysocephalus; assembly: GCA_927349885.1. Lineage (NCBI taxonomy): Eukaryota > Metazoa > Arthropoda > Insecta > Coleoptera > Chrysomelidae > Psylliodes > Psylliodes chrysocephalus. The sequence continues at coordinate 96,272,454 of OV651816.1, read as the reverse complement.
ATACATTTTGTAGTCTTGAGATCGCCACTATACCACCCAGACTTAAATCCAATTGCAATGAATTTTATTAACTGTCTCTACCACAAACAATTAACAGCAAGTCACAACAGAAAAATCCAGCCGTATGCATAGTCGATCGCCAGCGAAAGCCCAAAAAGGTGGCGACACGCTGGAGATTGTCACCGGCATGTCATTTCACGCAAGTTTTCAATTTCTATTATAGGGAAAAATTTGATATTCATTCATTGTTTTTTGAGTTTTAAGAAATTAATCAATAATAAAATGCGAGAGATGCCAGTGATAATCCCTATAAAAAAATATGAAAATTTGCGAGGAATGACATACTGGTGACAATCGCCAGCGGGTCGCCACCTTTTCGGGCTTTCGCCAGCGAATCGCTTGTCGATACGCCGGAATGAATCTCCGGCGAATCGCTGGCGATAGACTATGCATACGGGTGTAAGTTACTAATGAAAACACCCATTCTTCTCACACAAAAAAAAAAAACATTCACTTTAACACTAATACAAGTTGCTGAACATAAATTACTATTCAATGATTTGATGAATGTTCATCAAACTCAAAAGGCAACATATTTTTAATAAAACTGAGTAAAATATTCTTTGAAAGAAGTATTTTTGCATTTTGGGTTACTTAAGAGTGCGCTACCGTTTGAAAATAATTTACCAAATGAGAATAATAAGCAAAAAATCTCACCTTGACTGGAAAATAGTAACTTCTAAATGACAAGTGATCCCTTCCACATAACGGAGGATTCTCGCTTCTCATGTGCATTTCCAAGTGTTGAAAGAATTCATGATCTTCATGAGAGGTAAACGGAACCAAAACACCTACAGTCCCTGATAACGTCGTATAAATCAGCGATTCAGAACCACCAGGAATCAAAGTGGCTTTTTGCAACCACGTGACCGTTTCACCAACGTGGAAAGTGGTGATTGTATCAGTTTTTTGTGAAGCTCCATTCAGTAGACCTCTATCCCATAATGCCTTATGGCCGGTAGGGTCCTCTTCTACATCGTCGCTGACATTAGATGGAAGCCTGAGGATCGCTATGTTGCCGAATTTATCAGCAGTAGCGATCGTATCATAATCTAGGACACTAGTGCAAGTAATCCATCGTGGGTGTGTGTCGTCAGCGAATATTATTAACTGATTTTCAGCGCGTTTATAACGGACCATAAATACGGATTCTTGTACATCAGAAACAAAAATCCTCTTGCCCATAGCTTGAATGTTAATGATGGTGTTTGGAATGTGCTAAAAAAATATTATTTTTGAATACATAAGTACTAAATGTAGATTAAAAAAATATATTTTTATAAATAAGTCAGCACTGCAGGATTTCCACATTTTATTCAGAAATTGTAATTGTCATCATGATTTTAATTTTAATTAATAAAAACTATCTTGATTCAATATTTTTACCTTATTTTCACATTTCCTCAGCAACTTTTTCTTTCCCAAATCGTACAGTCTTAACATTTTTCCAACTCCAGCCAATAATCTGCCATTATAAGAGCACAAAGCATTTGGTACTTCGTCTACAACGGTTCTGTGAACCAATTCCAATTCCTTACCAAGGAGATCGACTCTATAGGTATCCAAAAATCCAACATTGCACTGCCTAGGTATCATCTGGAAGTCTTTGGAGACACCAATTATTAGGAACCATTGGTGCTCTGGTTGACCGTGGAACTGAAAAATGTTTATGGTCATTAAAAATGAATGATTACAAGTAGTAATTATAAGAATAAAAAAATAATGTTATTCTTGTAGTAATCCAATGGTAAAATAAAAATATATTTTTCTCATGATTGTATCTCCCTAATTCCCCTAGCCCTTGACATTTTGTTATTTTTAAAAATCCATTTTTTTCTAAAACACAAATCCAAAAGTAGAGGGCGCCACAGTTAACAAAAACTCGTTTTTTACAGAATGCAGAACATGATCTAAGACTTCAAATCGTACCAAGTTATATTTGAATTTTTTAAATAAATAGGAAAAAGAAACAAATATAAAATATGAATGTTTAGAATTAACTAAAATTTAGTATTATTTCTTAAATTCATTAAAGTATCCACTTTTAAACAATCATATTTATCAAAACGTGTAACTCTCGAATGGCGGTAAATAGTTTTTGACGTAATTAGAATTTTATAGTCTGAATGGTTTTCAGATATTCTTTTAAAAACCGAACCAGGATCTGTTATTGTTATGGATAACGCTCCATACCACAGCCGGCGTGTAAACAGTTACCAACCACCAAATGGAGAAAAGCCCAGATTGCAGATTGGCTTACTAAGAAAAATATTAAATTCAATGAACAAATTTTAAAAATCGAATTACCAAATTTAGCACAGTGTCATAAAGATAAATATGTCAAATTTGTATTAGATGTTGAACTATTATTACGATTACTATCATCATCTCAAAAGACTATTACAATTTACAACAAGGATATATATAAAATATACGAGCCCTGTCTCAGTGAAGTTGGCCAAACCACACAAAACATGAATTTATCTCAGGGCAAATTAAAATTTTGTTTAAAATATAATATTTTTGGTTTGTTTAAATGTTTATGGAAATATAATAAGACCAGCATGGCTATTTCTAAAAAGTTTTTATTTCGAAATTGTTTTATTTGTAAAATGTTGTGTTTGACAAAATAATTGATGGAGACAACTTAAGTTGCAATAGTTGGTTTATCAGCTTCAATAAAATCAAGGCAGGCTTTGTAAAATAAATGATAATTGACGTTGCTAAGAAGCCGATTTTGACGTTTTAATTAACATTGGTGTTGTTGTTAACCAAAAATGGCGAAATAAGGAAAGTGATAATTCACTTACATTTGAAGGGCCAAAATTTTTCCCAAATTACTTAGTGTTAATAAATCGAGATATACAGTTCGAAGTATTATTAAACTGTACAAAACAACTGGATGTGGCTCAAAAACTGAGAACTGGAAATTATCCGCAATATTCCAATGCCAACTTAAGAGCTTTAAAAAGGATTATCAAGCAAAATCAGTGTGCTAATTATAACAAATTGAGAATATTATGGCAACAGGAAAACCATTTTCCAAGCAATTTGTCACAGAGCTGCCAAAAAACTGAGATTTAAAACTTACAAGGTATGCTAGAATAATTTTTGCTTTTTGTTTGTTTTTAATTCAATATTTCATAGGCCAAAAAGAAGCCCTTACTGACAAAGATTCAGAAGAAAAATAGACTAGCGTGGGCAAAGGAACATCAGTCATGGTCTCCACAAATAGAACTCCATTAGTTGGAATTATGAAGCCAGATTTAAAGTATGCATTGTTGATTGTAGGAATCGTGTCATAAGAACAAAAGAGGAAGTGTTTCAGAATGACGGTCTTAGAAAGAAAGTTAAGTTTCTGGCTTCTGTTATGATTTGGGGAGCTATTTATTTACTTGTATCCAAATAAGCCAACGGCCTTATTACATGGATAAAAGTATCATAATACATCAATAATAATAATAATAATAATAATAATAATTAATAATAATAATAATAATAATATCAATAATAAACAGTAAGTAATTACAACTAATATTACAACTTATTCACTATTAAAATTAATTAAGAGAAATGTAATAGTTAAATACAAGTAGAGTGTCCAGTCTACATCAATACAAGTGTTAATATTATTTGCCAATCGGAGCATGGTCACAAGAGGTGACCTGGCAGTGGTAAGCAGTAAAAGAATATTAAACATACATGGACGTCTTATTCTCCTCGGAGGTATATTAAATCGTATCAAGTATAGTAACATATTCCTTCTGGCGTGATGGGAAGGTATTTTAAATATTTTTTTTAAGTTTGCAGTTCTAACAAGATTGTAGTCTGGATATATATGGAGTTTTTTGAAATAAAGATATCTCAGAAATTTATTTTGAATTTTTTCAATCTCATATAGATTCGTTGGATGTTCCCCCATCCATATCTCAGCTCCAAATTCAAGTTTTTCTCTAACTAGAGCATAATAAGGAATTTTTATACATAGATTCTATGTCAGGTAAAGGAGTGTGAAACTTACACTTTGTGGAAGGTATTATGAATACTGATAAGTACATTAATAGACTTCAAAATAACTTAAAACCCCAAATTGAAAAAATGCGTTTAAATAATATGCAATGTATCTTCCAGCAAGATGGTGTCGCTTGTCACACGGCTAAAAAAAGTCAAAGATTGGATGTTAGAAAACAATATTTCACTTTAAAAATGGAGCCCAGATCTATCGCCTATTGAAACATTGTGGCATATCAGAAAAAAGCTCATATGAAATCCTGCAAGAAGCGTTCTAGAATTGCGAACCCGTCTTCAAGAAATTTGGAACAGTTTTACAGCAGATGACTGTCAAACATTAAATGACACTATGTCAAGGTGTATCGAATCAGTAATCAGTCGAAAAGGCGATGTAACGCAGTGGTAATTTGCAGTTATTTGGTTTCGTAATTTTTTTTTATATGGTTTTTTGAATTTATGATTTTTTTCTGTTACAAAAAAATGGTATTTTAGGCTAAAATTAAATAAACATCATGTTATCAGAAATATTATAGTTTTTAATAAGTTTTTCGTTAATATGACAAAAAAAAAATGGTTTTGGTAGTTGGGCCAATTTCACTGAGACAGAGCTTGTATATATATATTTGAATTTATATATACTTATTCGATAATTATTATCGCCCGTTTTCCTCACCTTGTGCATCTTTAAAATAGGAAAATAATTTTTGTGACAACCAATTCGTTCTAAAATAATGAAGATCATTTTTAATAATAACCGCACGCCTATGACTCGTCAATTTCCTTTCCCCTCAGGCCCGCAAAGGTCTATGTTAAAAGTGTAAGTCACTCTCTACAATTGTGGTATTTGACTATAGTGAAAATTTTCCTATTTTTTGTGTACTAAAAGGAATTATTTATATTTATAACTTGGAACATTTTGGTAAAAAATTTCAGAACTTAATGCAATATGCAAAAAAACACATACATTAAAACCAATAAATCACATACCTTAACTAACGCTAGTGACATGGCCGCTTCATTCTGTTCCAACCTGATCAATCTGTAAGTACTGCCTTGTACGGGGTCCATGATTCTTATAGTCGACGCCCACATTCCGTGACCGGCTTTCGGTGCAGAAAAAATCGTCTCTGGCAAATCTTCATTCAAAAAAGCTTCGGCCATTTCTTTAGCCAACTCCTGTTCGTCATCAGCCGCCGCTTCTCGCATTTCTTCGGCCATTTGAAGACGACGCTGTTTCTTGGTTTCCTCCGTGTACGCATTGTGTTCAGTCTCTAAGATAATCAGGTTGCTCGATTCCGGATGAATTATGAATTTTCTTGGGGTGTATTCTAAAGGAAATGAGACCTGATTGAAAACGGCTCCCAATTTTTCCAAAGCTAAAATTCTCAACTTATTCGTAGAAATTGCTACTATGCCCTCTGGACATTGTTCCGAACTGAAACCTGATGCGTACTCCAAACTTTCGTAAGACAATGGAGTTAAATAAAATCGACTTTGGTAGTAATAGCTCAGCCAGGATCTACTGCTCATGGCTAAAACAGCCTCAGATTGTTGCATTCTGAAATAAAGTAAATTATATTAATAATAATGAGTCATTCAATTTAAAAAAAAAAAACCATTTCCTTACCTTATTCTGAAAAGCTTGACAGGCCTAGAACCCAAATATCTCGTCCTTGTATCGGTTAAATCTCCGGTAACAGGATCAAGAACAGTCCTTAATAGTGCTCCGTTTTGCAAACCGATATTTAAGTACAATGTACTAGTAGTACTAGCTTGAGCAGCATTATCAGGATCTCTTTCTGTACAACCCATTTCGACAATACACAGTGACTCAGCACATACTGGCAGCGGTTGCATAGATCTCGGAGCTAGACAATCACTTGGATCTAAAAAAAATTAATGTTAGCCAATTGTTTAATAAAAAATGGGATAAACCTTACCTAAAGAAATTATTCTAACAGTGCCATCTGCTAAACCAACAGCCAAGAACCATGACCTCTGTTCTCCAGGTGGGACATTAGCCAAAGCCATGCAAAGAACGTCTGAATTCATTCGTTTTCTCTCTTTATATTCATGTAATTGACCTGTCTGAAAAAAAAAATAAGATTTTCCTTAGAGATATTAATTATATTATTTAATCGTTAATATACTGTATTAAAATGATATGTACAATCTTGATTCACTCCAATATAACACAAAGATACAGCGGAGGCGACAAGACCGATTTTATCTAGCACAATTGTTGATCTACTAACAAATAAAATATCAGCAGACACATTACAATCATGCAAAGTGTTAACTGAAATAACAATGTTACTAATAATAAGTTCAAGTTGTCATCATATTAACATCGCTTTTTGTGAAGAATTTACAAATTTGAGAAAATTAGCATAATGGGCTTTTCAAAAACTTGCAGTCGACAAATAAAATGAAGAAATTTCACTAAAATAAAACTAGGTACCCGTAAAATTCTACCAAAAACCATTATCTTATCTGATTAAATGCTGATAAATATCTTTTTTGTTGTTTCAGTATCTAGTTATTAATTGCAGCTTTTTATTCAAATTAGTAAATATATACAAACATATAACTAATATTTAGTACAAATGAATTAAAAAATCTTTGAAATCTTTTTACTTTCCTATCTGTATATAAAATACCCGGAAAAAGCCTATAATAACTAGATAGGAAAGTCATGTGTTGGACACATCAGATTTTTTTTTTATAAAAACAGTAAGGAAATTAACACTCTTGTCATAACAATACAGGGTATCTGTAAAAGTTCTTTACAAAAACATACCACATATTCCTTAGACCAATATAAGTCGATTTAAGTAAAATTACCTTAGTACAAAGTTGCTTCGTTTGGGCTCCAGAGGGCCTTGAAGTTACAATTATTTTTAAATCGTTTTTCCCATATAAATTTAAAATGGCAGAAGCGATTTTGCTGAAATTTGGTATATTGGTAGAGTTTTATGTGGCAAAAAAATGGTATTAAAATTTTGTCCGATAATAACACATAGGCGTAGAACTTGATTTTTTAAATAATTGCACCTTTAAAAATTCTACGCCAATGGAAGAAAAGGAGTTGGAGTATGAAATTTAGATTGCGCAACTCATTTACTTTAAAAAAGGTACTCTTGATAAGACTCGATTACTCTCATGGTTTTGACGAAATTTTGCATTTTAGTAATTTTAGAACATAAACAATAATTATTAAAATACAAACTTTGTCAAAACCATGAGAGTAAAGTGTTATCAAGGGTACTTTTTTGTAGTAAATGAGTACCCAATCCAAATTTCATACTCAAACCCCTTTTTTGCCATTGGCGTAGAATTTTTAAAGGTGCAATTATTTAAAAAATCAAGTTCTACGCCATGTATTATTATCGGACAAAATTTTATACGATGAAAAACATAAAAATGTACTTTTTTTCATATCTTCTTCAACACCTCTAATCGAGACTTTTAACAAAAATACTCGATTCTTGCCATGTACGATTTTTTGAGGAATATTAATTATTTGCCTGCAATACGGATACAAAAACATTTATTGTTGGTTTCCATAGTTTCATCTAAATAAAAATATTGTCAAGTTTTAACACCTAATCTCTTGTTAACGATTGAAAGTGTTCTATCTGACTCAATTATTAAAAAAACAAATGCGTGGTTTATTAATATGGCTGTACAATATACCAATGCAGAATATACCGATATGTTACTGACATTAGGATTTTGTGAAGGAAATGCTTGAGGGAGTGTCAGGGTGTACTCTAAAAGGTTTCCAAATCGTCGTGTACCTAGCCACCCAACTTTTGCTGCTGTTGAGAGACGTCTTCGGGAGACCGGTTCCTTTGCTCCCAACACTGTTGATAATGGAAGAGAACGTTTTGTAAGGATTCCTGAAGTTGAAGAAGACATTTTAGAACGTGTTGAAGAAGATCCAGAATTAAGCACCAGACGAATTGGAAGGGAACTAGGAGTAAGTAAAGATGTCGTTCATAAAGTGCTTAGAGAACAATTGCTACATCCATACCATAAGAAGCCAGTACAAGAATTATTAGCCCATGATCCTTAAATTCGTTTGGGTTTTTGTCGATTTGTTAATATGCAAAGAGATCCAAACTTTGTCAAGAAGGTTCTCTTTACCGATGAAGCGGGTTTTACAAGAAGAGGTATAACTAATACCCATAGTGAACATGTTTATGCCGTTGAAAATCCATTTTCAGCACGAATTCAAAATTAATGTGTGGGCTGGAATAATTGGTAATTTCACTGTTGGTCCTGTCATACTTCCACGAAGATTAACTGGAGAAAATGATTTGGATTTTCTACAAAATACGTTGCCAGAATTGTTAGAAGATTTACCTCTCCAACTTCGGAGAGAGATGTGGTTTATGCAAGATTGAGCTCCACCACATTTTTCTTTAAACGTTAGAAACCACTTGAATGAACAATATCCACACAAATGGATAGGCAGAGGTAATGACGCACCTGTAAACTGGCCACCACGTTCCCCAGACCTAACACCGATGGATTACTTTTTATGGGGACATCTGAAATCCACAGTTTACAGGGAACCTGTAGAAAATGAGGAACAACTCTGGCAACGTATTCAAGATGCAATAAACAATCTTAGAGGTGATGAAGAAGTTATGGAAAGGATACATTTTAATTTTCTTCGACGTATAAATCTTTGCATGCGTGAAAATGGTGAACATTTTGAACAATGTGTAAAATCTCTATTTTGATTATGTTGTAAATAAATATTTTTGGGAAACCTATACACTCTAAATTATTAAAACTGAAATTTAGCGAAAACCATGAGACTAATCGAGTCTTATCAAGAGTATCTTTTTTAAAGTAAATGAGTTGCGCAATCTAAATTTCATACTCAAACTCCTTTTCTTCCATTGGCGTAGAATTTTTAAAGGTGCAATTATTTAAAAAATCAAGTTCTACGCCTATGTATTATTATCGGACAAAATTTTAATACCACTTTTTTGCCACATAAAACTCTACCAATATACCAAATTTCAGCAAAATCGCATATGCCGTTTTAAATTTATATGGGAAAAACGATTTAAAAATTGTAACTTCAAGGCCCTCTGGAGCCCAAACGAAGCAACTTTGTACTAAGGTAATTTTACTTAAATCGACTTATTTTGGTCTAAGGAATATGTGGTATGTTTTTGTAAAGACCTTTTACAGACACCCTGTATATTAAAATGGTAACTGAAAATAAAACTACATATTTTTCAAGGTTACTTACCGGATCCATCTCGAAGTACACTAATTCTCCCCCAGACAAGGCAATAACAACTTGCCTTTGATTCACAGCACATTTGACGATACTCTTCTTGCCAGCTTCCCACTTATTTACACGCTTATCCGCGCAAATATGTCTTATACCATCAGGATATACCTGAAAGAATTACGAATTACAAATTCTAATATACATATCCATCCACTGTACAAAAATGATGAGACATTTACATTTTTCAACAACTTTCAAATCTTGAACTTTTGTCACTGGTGAAAAATACAAATCAGTTTTTTTTATTTCGCACTAATTCAATTTTAGTTGCAGTTATTATTATTATTATTATTAGAGTAGGGGTAAAAAAAAACTGCCAACTCTGAAAATCCAACTTCCCATCTCCACGCTATTTCGGCACTTAACGTTTTTGTTAATATACAAATTCTAGTTAACGACTACCTTAATGAAACATACTATCAATATTATAGCATTTTCGAATTGCAAACACTGATACAGAGTTATTGCACACTTGCATCATTATTCTGCATTCAAATTGAACTCTCACGAATTAAATCCCAACCTATGTACGTTAAATATTAATGTTCATTAATCAACTAATTAAAAAGTTCTCGTTTTTGATTGCATTTAAAAAAAAATGTTTTGATTTTCTTTAAATGTGAAAATAAAATACTGATTTTGGTTTGTTCGTTTTATGGTATTTTTAATTTATATCTGAATTATAGTGTTAAAAAAAAAACAACATTATTGTTGAAACATAGTACTGGTGTTTATTAATTAAAACTAAATTATGTGGTGAAAATATCAATATATTTTTTAATGATTTTAAAGATTAGGCAGAGAATGATTTCACTTAAAATATTTTAGCTGTGTTATTTTTGACGACTTTAAGTCAGAAAGTAATAGTGATCATAGAGAATTTTATAATGGGCATAAGAGTTGAACAATAATTAGTTCAGCAACCTACAAGAATAACTATTACCAGTAAAACGCATATTGATTATATTTTAGCTAATAGGGGTAGTATCACACATAAAGTGCATCTGAATAAAAACTTTTAGAGATTTAAGTCCAAATAAACTAGAACTTTTGAATAAAAAATTACTAGTTTGCAATTGGGATTTAAATACTGTAGACATGGGTAGAATTTATGATGAAATTATGAGTACACTTGAAATGATGATTAATAGTGTTCCTCCAATAAAATCTTTTTTCTACGTTAAAAATTGCACTGTTAACATTTCTTGTAAATGACATTTAACAATAACATGCACGTAATGATATCTCATAACATACACGTGCGTTTTGATAAAACTTAAATTTCTTAGCTTAATCAAATTGCAATCAAATTTTTCTAGGTTCGACTTTATTTGGTCTATTTACATAAATTTAGTCAACTGAAAAACATAACTTTTAGCATTAGCAAGATACATTTTGGATTAAAAAAGTGATGCCCCTAAATGTCGGCAACACATTATACAATTTTTCAAAAAAATAAGTCTCATTTTCTTAGCATGCTGTGAAAATAAACGTTTTTTCATATATATTGTCAATTTTTGTAACAAAATATTATCGTTTTCGAACATTTTCTCAACTTTACCTACAAATATGTCTGTTAGTAGTGAAAGTGATGAAATTATGAACACTCCACAGGAGATTTTAGAAAAAGCTCAAGCTGCCACACATAATTTGTTATCGCTAAAAGGTACGAAATTACCTGTCGAAAATTTATGGATTGGCGACACAAGCATATGTCCTTTATTTAATAGAAGAAAATAAGTGGGCCTAAAAAACGTATAGTACGTTACACAAGATGCAAGCCAATTACGCATTGCGTAAACTTTTTCATTTCGTGCGTAATGGGTTACTTATAACTCTTGTTATGCATGATTGCATCCGAAATCAAGTAGCATGGTACGATCATGAAGTTGCATAATAGGGATCTAGCATATAAACCTTTTAAAAATACTATACTTAATGATGAAAAATAGGGTGTCGTCAGCAAATACATTTAAAAATTATTTTACAAAATTAAGATCATTGAGGTACAAAATGAATAAAAGTGACCCCAAAACACTTCCCTCGGGTACACCCGAGGATACACGAATTTCGATAGAAGATACATTGTTAATTTTAATCTTTGATATCTGTTTAGAAGATAGCCTTGAAACCATAATATTTGACTTTTTTGAGGAGTAGATTAATGTCGATGGTTTCAAAAGTCTAAAAATACACCTACAATATATTTGTTTTCATCAACCATTAACTTCCACGTATTCAACGTCAACTGAAAAACTGTTTCACATGAATGTATTGCACGATATTATAATACTTGGGTTTTGTAGTTGATAATATATTAAACTACAAAAAGAATTTTCAATAAATTTATAACAAAATATAAAAAAAAAAATGTTTTTCTTCAGCAGGGTTTGTGATCATCTTACATTTAAGACCTGACATAATGTTTATAAAACAATCATTCAATCTCATTTTGATTACTGCTCGAGCCTATTAGGATTATTAGTTTCTGTCAATAGACACTCCAAAAATTGCAAAATAGAGAAATGCGAATTATTTTGAAATGCTTATTACAATGCTTTCCACATTAAATTTAATTGGTTGTCAGTGAAGGATAGGCTATTTTTATGTTATATATTCAAAATTATCCCACAAGAAGAGTTACTGAATTTTATGTAAAACCAATTTGTCGCACTATGAACTCAATTTTTAATTGACTTAATGCTCTTCCATATGAGATAAAAACTGCAAATAACGTTTAGAAAAATGTTACTAAACCATATCCAACAAAGTATGTCATGAATATACCTCTGATCAATCTTCTTTCTTTTAAATTTTTATATTTCTGTCTGTATATTTTTATTTTACCTTATCATTTTAAATAATTTTTTATATCTATATTATATCTATTAGTATTTAATATTATATATGTATTCAAAAGCTGTTCAACAGTATTTATAAATTGTATGTAGGTATATTAGGATTACCTATTTAATAAATTGACTGCTCAAACGCACAACACTTCCTTCTTAGCATTTATTTACAAAATATTCATTATTACACAAAATTATGTTGTGCAATGTATAGTTATACCAAAAATGTCATAAGCAAATTTTGTAATGACAGTTACAGACAAGCGTAAATTGATCATCATGTTTGCCATGGATGGACTTGTATAACCAAAAGGCTAAATATAAGTATTGTTGTTCAATTTTCTTACCTGCACAAGGGCATCATCGCTAAGCGCGGAACAAGATAGGGTGGGTGTCGTACCCAAAAATCCACTATCCGTTACTTCTTCCACCGTTTCACCGATAGATAACACCAATGTGGCATTAGAGAAAGATACAATGATATAGGCATCAAATTCATCTGAAACAATTAAAATCATACTCGTTTTAAAGAAGTGATACAGAAAAAGTAGAAGTTGCCTAAAGTTTTGTATATATCAGTTTTAGAAGGGTGTAATCACTTGGATTCAGTTGAAACACGGACTAAAAACTTCATCATGAAAAACGTGGCAGTTAAATAAAAAAATGATAGGAAGATTGGAATATAATTCTATTGGAAGATTCAAATTGTTAGGGTGTGTACATGTCGATGATTTCTCGATGACCAATAGGCGATGTAATAACAAATGTACTAATTTTAATGAGAGTGTACTTACCAAAGATTAGCGCACCCTCGCACCATACATTATGTGTATTACATCGAATGATATCCATTTAACAATCACCAGTTGAGGCACATTCGGCATGTACACACCCTTATATATTAAATCCCACATTAAAATTCAATTCTTCTAATCATCCTAGTCTAAGCATTTAATCAAGATTGGATTTGAAAATTTGAAAAAAAAAAAAAAGCTTCTATGTTTCTGCAGATAGGGCTCTTGAGAGTAGAAACTTACCGAACTGGCAACATCCGTTCTCTTAGTACAGGATCTGAAATAAAAAAAGCACTGGTGTTGAAATAGGTTCAACAGCCAGGCATTGTTAAAAATGATTGTTACTTTTTTAATTTATTTTTTAACAATTACTCCTTTAAGCAACTTTCACATTTGATATGTATGTATTGACAATGTTTTGTAGTTTTTAAAATATGTTTAAACATAATTAAATACAACTTAATGCCAAATATATATCTTATCTAACTATAAATTAAATAAAATAGCTAAATGATGAATATTTATTACTCTTAGATTTCATTAGTGGATAAAAATCAAAACATTTGTCAATACAGTGTTGTACACATTAATTATAATAAAAATTAAGATTCACTATAATTCTTAAAGTAATCTTATTCATATTCAACCACACATTTTAATTTAAGCAGTAAAATATGCATAAAACAAACAAAAATACATAAAAAAACATAATATAATAATAAAATTATTGAATTATTGAAGGGAATAAATTTAATGATTAGGTATATCGCCAGAAAGAAAATAAAGTATGATTTCTATAAAACCAAAAACATGTAATATAATAAAATATATAAGGTGTAAAATATGCAGGAGATTAACAAAGGCAAACATAGTTGGATCTATATCAGATAAAAGTAGGGTAATTGGAATGGTTAAAAACCGCTCCCTAATGAGAATGCAATAACAATGAATAGAAAATACAAACTTAAGAAAATCAAGTAGAACGATGCTTTAGAGAATTATAAAAAGAGATTATGTTCAAAAATGTATTCATGTTTACTTATCTAAGAGTTGAAACTCAACCGGAACTTTATGAAGTAATATAGTCAGTATAATGCCAAATACACAAATGTGGAAATTTTTAGTTTTGCAAATGCAGGTCATATTTTAACAGCATAATCTAGATCCTAAAATAGGAGTAAAAGTTCATAATATAAACATAGGTCCGAAAACGTTTCTTTTCCTAGATACAGGGTGTTACCAAGTCCTGATGGCACATTTTCTAAAATTTCTCTAGTGACTGGATTCCCAAAGTTAAAAAAAATAAATTTTCTGATTCCACAGCTACTAATTATTGTTTACACTCGAATAAGATAACATCAACTAATTATTAAATTTTTATATGCTTTTCTCTTGAAAATGGTGTGTCCTAGCAAGATGTAACAAAAGTAGCTTTATTATATAGAAAACATTGATTTTTCCAAATTTTAAAAACTGTCAACAAAAAAAACTTAGGGCAATTTTACCCTAAACCCCCCCCCCCCAAATTTACCCACCTATAAAGATGGTCAAAAACTAAGGTTTAGTCCATTAAATAGAGCGTAAAAAGGTAAGCATTTGTACAAAATTTCACTTTGTTATCTTTAAACGTTTAGAAAATATTTACAAAAGTGTGTCATCAGGATTTCACTTTTAACACCCTGTATCTCGGAAAAGAAACGTTTTCGGACCTATGTTTATATATACTTTTACTCCTATTTTAGGATGTAGATTGCACTGTTAAAATATAACCGTCTAATTTCGGGATACCCTGTATAGTAAATTGATGACTTAGCTACTGAAGCAACTGTTAAATTCCAACTCTCAAAATAGACATCGGGCTTAGTGGTTTAAGGCCGATTCTCACTAGGCGCTCAGGTCACATTACACTCACAAGGATTTTTATGAAAAGGATAGACACATGCCTTTTGTTAAGCTGAACAAATTATTAATACTTAATTTAATTACCATTGCAATATGTTTAGATGATGAAGAACAATAACACAAAAACGTCGGAAGGTATATGTTCACGATATTTTAAGAAAACGGAAAACCGAAGGAGAATTGAATCAGTGAATTCGAAACCGTACATGTCCAAAATCAGCCTTCTGAGAAAAACGATAAAAACCTTTTAACGGGTCACGAATATGTACGGTTTGTTGCATAATTTCACGGGTGTAATCAGTTGTACAATGTTAACGGATAGGTATCTAGTACAATAGATGAAGTTCAATCAATGAAGAGACAAATTTTAAACGAAAAGGTTATCTTACTTTAAAATGTCAAATTTTGGATTTGTATGGTTTTCAAACTTGACGATTCAATTATTCATTCTATATAAAGGCCTTTTAGACGATTTTCGTATATCAACACATACATCTCAATAGATTTTGAATAAAATTTCAGTAAAATTTGATCAGGCAAAATACATTTCAGGAAGCAATTTCGCTGCTAGGAAATAGAGAAGTAACTAGTCTGATTGTTGTTTGTACACATTGACGCAAAAGTTTACTCATGGTTCATTCAAAATATCCGCAAGGAGAAAAACAGAGGTCAAATATAATAAGCCGACTGTGAGCAAAACGCTAAATATGAATAGTATCACAATATTGCATCACTCTTTAAATGGACCGTGAGCAGAGCGTGACCTGAACTAGTGAGAATCGACCTTTAACCTCTCGAGGCACATTCATGACTTTAGCATTGACAACTGTTAAGGTTTAACATGTCTGCTAAAACGCTTGGGCGAAAAATTCCAAACTTACACATTCGTGGTTTTGGCATTGTACAAACAATAAGAATTCAACATTTAAATTCAAATTTGCCAAGACAGAAACAAGCAATACATTTATGTTTCAGTTCATAACTGAGTGATTTTTAAAAAATGTAACTCTCCCCCCAACCCCTCAAATCATTGACCAATTTGATATTTGAATTTAAATATAATCATATAATTTTAATTGTTTCAAGCTTTTCTTTCTTTTGCAGTGTGTAAAAATTCTAAATTAGAATTCTAAATCAGAAACATACCAATAATGAATCATTGCATCAGCTATTTTTTTCAAGTAACAAAAACTTACCATCACTTCTTCGCTTGACAGTCCATACAGCATTTGGATTACCGGGTAATTCAGACACGGCCATCTCCATGACTTCCAAACCGTGTCTCAATACTCTCATGGAAGATCTGGGGCCCCTTCCGCACAGCATGTAAAGCTGTGGCGTATCTTCTCCAGCCAAATCGGCTACACGCGACGACAAAATGGGCGATAAAGATTCCATTTCATCAACCAGTACAAGATTACGAAGAGGACGAGGTGCGAAAAAGAACGTATCACCTTCTTCTAAGGGCATCGCGGAACTGAACTCCAATTCATCGTCATCATCGCCCAAATGCGCGATCTGATATAGGTAACTGTGATAAAAATAAATGTTAATTTATTACCATTTCTTAACCCTTTTGTTTGGGGATTAATATATACAGTGCGATCATAATAAAATCTAGTTTAAATAAAAAAATATTGGATATAAAAGGGCAATTGACTCCTAGTATTTCATTTCACTTTTATGACTGCCTAGGAAATGTTTTTTTATTGTTTACATAGGTTTCGTTTCAACAACAACAGACCTTTCTTTTTAGACGGAAACTTAAATGGAGAGTTATATCTTGAGTTATTGAGAGAAGTAATTGATCCACGTATTACAACAATAATAGAAAATGATCATAATCTTTCTGAAGATTTGCTTGTCTTTCAACAGGATGGAGTGCCTCCACATTTTGCTTTGCCATTAAGACAATTTTTAAATGAAACTTTCCCCAATCATTGGATAGGCAGAAGAGGCTCGATGATGGAGTGGCCACCTAGATCACCGGATTTATCACCTCTAGACTTCTTTTTATGGGGTTATTTAAAAACAAAAATTTATGCTACCCAACCAGAATCTTTAGAAGATTTACGACAAAGAATAGAGTATGAATGCCTACATTTAAATGCACACGTGTTCGGTAATGTCAGGGAGGCTTTTCAATTTAGGTTATACCATTGTATGGAAGTAAATGGTGGACATTTTGAACAATTTTTATAATAAATTTTGAAAATGAAATATTCGTTTTGTCATTGGAAACGCTTGTGACAAAATCATTAAAATAAAAGTTTTGCACAATTCAATTTTATTTTAATTTAAAATTCTGTAGATCGTAAACTAATTACTTAAATCAACATGTTTTATACATTTTTGAAATCAGTTAAACGAGAGCAATCCAAAAATGGATAAAAAATGGGGCAAGCCATTTAAAAATATTGAAGGGATGATAGTAGGGGTGAAAGGGTGACTTTTTTAGCAATCTTAAATATGGCACGATATCTCCCCCTTCGAATAATTGACGTATTTTTTTGTTTTTTGTAATAATCAGTCCTTCAAAAGTTACTTAAGGTGGATACTTTTATCTGAAAAGCACTGTATACAACGGAAGAAAAATGTTTAATCATTTACCCTTGGCAATAAGAAAAATTACAAATTATAAAGTATTCTATGGAAGTGTGAAAAAAATTATGCTAAAAAAAACTTATTATTCTATTGAAGAATTTTATAATGATAATTTTAACTAAAATTTTATGTGTACTGTAATATTTACCAATTTTATTTTATTTTAATTACATTTTTATATTTTAATTTTAAATTGTGTAAATACCTAATTTTATATTCTTATTTTAATTTTAAATTGTGTAAATACCTATTAGTACTATAAGAACTTAGACTTTGTTTATAAAATTTTATATTTTAAAACAATAAAGTATCTATCTATCTCATTCAATTTAGGATCGAGACAAGGGAGGGGGGGCAGTCAAGCATTTCACTGTAACTGAAGATAAAACTAAAATAAATTAATGTCTCAAGATTGGAGGCCAATACACCATACACTAAGTGTATTGGTACTATGTACGAGAATTCTATGTAGGACTATAAATAAATGTCAATTCCTTAAAAATTATTATTGTTAAGAAACTTTGTCAAAGTCCAACTAAAATATCATAGAAATAATATAGAAGACCAATATAAATATAAAATTTAAGCAGAAATTGAAACATACTGTGCCTGACATCGCAAAATAGTGTGTCTAGAAGCTTGCGCAATATGCATGACTTGTCCCTGTAGTGTTGCCAAGTATATTAAACATACCTAACAGAAAAGAATTTTAAATTAATTTATTTTTAAATTATATGATTTAAACAGTTTATATCTATGAAATATCGCCACAAAATAACTTATAAACATTTAAATAATCAACTAATAATATTTATGTGTAATTACATTCCCAAAAATATGTACAAATACGGTATTAATGTTCAATAAGCGATTCACCTACAAATTCAATATTGACCTGGCAATAGCACTAAAATCCCGTGTTTCAAAACTATATGACGCTGCCCTTACAGGACCGTTTGTAGTTTATTATTTAATTACATGATGAAAGTGGCATTTTATTTTTAGTTTTTTGTAGTGTTTAGTTAAATCCTAGGTACAATAAAATACATTTTTACATTGGCTAATGAAATTGTAATCAATGTATTAAGCAGCTGTTTTATTTATTACAAGATTTATATCTGAAAATCTAAACCTACCTAAGAATTATAATTATGTAAATAGAGAGCTGTATATTTATATACAGGCTGCCCAGCGACGGGGAGACATTATCGATATCTGACAAAACAATGAATGATTTTTTGTTAAAAATAGTAAGCAGTAAGATCTTTTCATCCAAAATATTCTAACAGTTCTGTTATTTTCGTTTTATTTTAAATGAGATGCCACTTCTATTATTTCTGATAGCGATGGAACATATACACAAAAAAAACATAAGTGAGATAACTACCAAATTAATGATTTACAAGTTTATTCTTATTATTTATAAAATAGGTTTGCAATGTGCTGATGTGGAATGTTATTATCGACTAAAAACTTTAAATCTCTGTATTAAATTGATCGAAAACAATCCATAAATTGGTTTAGACTGTATAGAATGTTTCTAGTAAGCAGCGACTAATTTTTATTATGGAACCGAAAGACCCTTTTAAAAGGGTTCAAAATTAAAATAAAATATGAAATGTAGTAGTATTTTTTAATTTATATTGAAAATGGTAAACATGAAAGGTTTTCTGTCTAATTGTAAGTAACGACTCATAGTCTCGGCTGACAAAATGTAAAAAAAATGTCGAACATAATATTCCTGTGCGAAAAGCAACTGCCCCCTATTTTGCACTCCCCAGATTAAATTTAGTTGTAGCAAATGATACTATCAAATAAGATGTCAAATCACATACAAAATCTCGTGACTACAGTACTAATGATTGCCGAAAATTAACTAATTCATATTTTATGCCATATCTTTCTTTAATAAGCACTTTCAGAACCATATTTACCTTAAATTAGATTTTTTTCATCGTTTTCTATATAGAATCATCTCTAAAAATATATGACTGAAACATCGTGCCAACTATTTGTTCGATCAATAAAAAACTTGCACCGGTCCTGTTCGAGCCAGCACCGTTATACGCATGAGCTCCGACACACTAATTTCTCCTTATGGTTTCATTTTTGATATATACTATTTCTATGTAAAATTCTTATTTCTTTAAATCTAAAGAAAAATTCTGAATACTTAACGCATTGAGTATGGTGTGACATTTATTGGATGCCTTACTGATTATCCTTTTTGAGATTGCAAGGTATCAATATGATGCCAGTCAGAAAATTAGCAAATAATGCATGGTTTTATATCATAGTACGCCTCGCTATAATGCTACAAACTTCCTTTGAGCTGTGTATAGTTATAGAAAAGCTTAGTAGGTCTTGAAAATAAGTGACAAATTCTGTGGGGGCATCAATGTTAAGTCAAAAAAACTGCATGGATTGACATTTTACAGAAACTTTTTTAGTTTAATGATTACATTATGTGTTATTAGGAGTAGCCAAATTTCTCATGTAAATATTGTCCAAAGCCAATAGTGTAATTTAACTAATTGTAAATGGGATGAAAAAGTGAAATTTAATTTTTTTGCAATTAAACCATCGATATAATGTGTTAAAAAATTTCCTGTCATTTGACAAGGTTTTTTTAAAGGTTTATTATGGTAAATTAATCCAGTTATATTTAGAGGATTCATTCGGTTTTCATATTTTTTAATTTATATAAAATAAACAGTGTGTCCCAAAAATATTTAAGCAGTGTTTAGTTTACATTTCACGAAAAAAAAAAATATTATTTATCAAATTTCTGCATTACTTCAAAATCCATAATCAAACATCAAAGTTGAAAAAAAAATTCAAAATGTCTAATACCTCTTTAGCATTGGCTGGATTCTTTATTGATTAAATTTAATCAAAATCACATAAAAACAAGTGCAATATCAATTATATATTTTTGTCTTTGGCTTCACAACTCCTTATCAACAAGAGGGGGCAGCTGGGACTAATTCCCGGGGCCCGGCAGCAATATAAGGGAGCCCGGCAGCGATATAAGGGGGCCCCGCAACTGTAGCGAGGTTTTTTTACTTTCAGAAAATCAGCACGAGAGAAGTGAAGTTTTGAGAGGGGTGAAGTTTTTACTTGAAGACTTTTTTTTGAGAGATTCAGTAAAGAGAAGGAAAAGTTTTTGTTTGGAGACCTTTTTTTAGAGTAATGTAAATAAGGAGGAGAAATTTTTGCTTGAAGACTTTTTTTTAGATACATTTTAGGAGGAGAAATTTTTGTTTGAAGACCTTTTTTTTGTTTAAAATTTTTTTTATAAAATTGTCGCGGGGCCCAATCTGGAGAATTGTTCCTGGGGCCCGACGTGGCTCTCGGCGGCCCTTTCTCTATATACTATTTTTAGTGAGACAAAACTTAAAAAAATAGGTAAATATTAAGCTTTTCAAAATTTAATTTTGTTTTTATAAAAAAGAAACTTAAAATTAATTTTAACAATTTTCACAATATTTTTAAAAATACAAAAACCAAATAATATTTAAAAAGTAGACATTTTTTTAACTATAAAACAAAATACCAGTCAAGAAAGCGAATCATTAAAATGGCATTAAACATCAAATTTTTCTGTCCAGTAAATAATTAACAGCAGGAATTTGGGATGAATATCTTAACCTTCTGTTAAGTAGAGTTAATAAACATTAAAGTTACCAGAACAGAGATTTTACTTAGAGGTGAATATCAGGGCCTTAAATGATCCAAAATAGTTATTTGGAAACAGGTTTCAAATAAAACTAGCAATTTTTTTTCATAATACAATTTAACGATGCAACACGGTTATAAATACAAACGCCGAAGAATAAGAGAATATTGTTCCTATAAAAGAAGAGCATAATGATTGAAAAGTATTCGATGTAAAATTGTAAAAACATGAAAACTAAATAGTGGGCAGACATTTTTAATTAATAGTAATATACTTACTGATTTCCAAATTCTGAAGCTACAAATAAAAATCCAGTCTTCAATACACACATAGCCGTGGCAACAGGTACAGTATCAAAATACTTCAATTTAATTTCAGTAACCATATCACTAACTGTTTCTAATGTAATTTTAAAAATATCTCCTTGTTCAGTTTGTGCCAAAAAGAAAAACATAGACTTTGTTTTATGTGTAGCAGAACAAACGAAAATCATTCCTCGCTCTGGATCGTCTAAATCGTTACGCCGTCGTGGTATAGGACAACGAATATCATGTTGTTCACCCAAATTTTTGTATGTCAAATAATTTTCGGAGCAGACTAATACCCCTGAGGGGCCGTCATCTCCGCCAGGTACCGTTACTAAAAAGTTAGCATGTTCTTCTAAAGGTTCAGAGTATTTTCTGACAACATGGTTAACCACTAAATCTATTTCATAAAAGGTTAAAGTCTGTTGAGTTTTTTGTGCAGCTTCTCCTGTGGGATCAGCATCCGCTTCTTCATAATCAATTTCTAAGCAAGCAAAAATTGGATTATCATAACCTACATCAACTCCCACCATGTGGTAAACCAACGTATTACTTTTGTGTGCTTCTAACGGAGACGATATTGTTAGTCTAGCTTGAGCATCCCTATTTAGAATGTAAGCTAGTTTTTGCTTTTCTATAGCCCCAATCATTACAGCTCTGCCTCTCAGATCAGTAGCCAAATATTGGCCAGGTACAATCCTTCTACCACCCGATTTTCCAAAAGTTTCCTGATGAACTTTTTCAAAAATATTTTTCTGAGGTATATACTCCATAATAACTAATCTTCCCGAATCTGAACCCACAACTACATAATCTTTGGTGCCTCCAGTTAATCTGAAAGGCATTAAAGAACGAATTATGCCAAAAATTTCCACAGTTAAGAGTGTATGAACTTTTCCAGTGTTTGGATCTGGACGGAGAATTTCGAGGATTTTCCCTCTCGAAATGACAATTTCCTGGATTTTGGAACCAGAAAAATTACCGTGGATGGCATGAGTTATAGCTGTGCCCCTCTGAAGGGTCAAGTTGTAAAGAAACATGTTTTCTGTAAAAAAAAAAAACAGTTGAGGAAATTTTGAAATACTGATATTAAAAAATTGTTTTATCAACACAACAATATCATTTTAAATTAGATATAAAAACTGTTTAACATGACACACCAACTAGTTCATTTTTATTGGTCTTACTGAAGTTACTTTTTCAGGTGTTATTTATTTAAAAAAAAAATACAAACAGATTGCACAGACAAAAATTAACAGATCTTTGGATTAAAACAAAAAATAATTCTGCAAGAGTTAATTTTCATAATTTTTGCTAGTGGCATTTAATTTTTTCCTACTTTATTTAATGACAATAATAGCCAGAAGGAGCAAATTTACTGTTCACAGTAAACGTGTTAAAAAAAATACATTAATTTTGGATATTTAATTGGTTAATAATTTAATAAACAATGTAGGTAAAGAAAAAAAAATGTCTCAAGAGTGGAGGCCAATACACCATTAAATAAGTATATTGGTACTATGTACTGAATTTAATTTAGGACCAAAAAATAGCAGTTCCTTAAAAATTAAGTGTTAAGAAACTGTGTCAAAGTCCAAATAAAACATAATAATCCAGACATCGATATGTTTAGAACACAATGTTTGTCTTCGTAACTTTATTTGGACTAGTTAGGAGATGAACATAGCAAAAGTTCCTCTGTACTAACATAATATAAGCAGTGTACTTGCAAAACCGGCTACATTCATTTTAGCAAATATTGAAATATTAGTAAAACTCTCAATATTCCTAACTGTTAAGGAAATATTAGTTTCTGAATATGTAGATGTTACATTGTATTAGACATCATTTTAGAAACATTTAAAAATATTCTATATAGAGATTTGAAGTTTGGATCAAGACACATTACAAATGTAAAAATTTATTTTTTTGTCATTTTTTCAAGTTTTATAAAATAAGTCCAGCTTAGTTTGCAGATCTTGAGCTTATTAACATGTTCAGTGTTCATGATGCCATGATCCATACCTCCAGTTGGAACACCAGTTGATTCGGCTAAATTTCTCGTATTTAGGGGTAGCTTGCTCAACAGCATTGATATTTAAACCTCATGATTAGAAACAGACTGACAATAAATAAATTAATAAAAAAAAACTTTCATGGTACATGACAAAGAGTGATTTATAAGAAATAAGTAAAATAAAAGGAAACCACATGATATCGGTATGTTTGAATAGGAATACTGGGAATAATTTTCAAGCAGGGTCAAAAAGATGGCTGCCAAATGAATGGTATATTGAAGAGGTTGTGACATAGATCCAATAAATTAATGAAGGGGTCATTTAGGCTAGGGGTAAAATAATAGTTTTCTTAAATTTGCAGGCTTGGTGACTACTATTTCGAATATAAATATTGTACAAGATGGAAGGCTATGTTGCAACTAGGGTTGTCAGACGTTATAGAGAAAGTAAAAGTTGAAAAGTCTTTTGGTAGGTAGAGAGGGGGTAAACGTCAAACCACGTCGGGCGGCTCCGAGAATTTCACAGTAATGTTTACCTGCCAGTGTCGTTTCATAGAATAAGTAATTTT
Source organism: Psylliodes chrysocephalus (assembly GCA_927349885.1). Classification (NCBI taxonomy): domain Eukaryota; kingdom Metazoa; phylum Arthropoda; class Insecta; order Coleoptera; family Chrysomelidae; genus Psylliodes; species Psylliodes chrysocephalus. The sequence goes on along the minus strand of OV651816.1, from coordinate 96,248,344 downwards.
AAATTTTTATCGGCGGAACCGGACAATCGCATGTATTTATGGATTATAAATAATTATTAAACATGTATTATAATATTCAAATTATAATTTTACAAAATTTCAACAGCTATTCACAATTTATTAAACTATTTACTCGAAATTGTTATTAACATCTATAAAATAATTTTGTACGCCAATGTATCGTGTCCACTTCGGTGAGATCCGCTGACAACCTGTCAAGTTATGTGTATAAAGTGGGAGAACTGGCAAAAGCATTTCCAACTTTTACTTCTGTTCTACGTTTTAGGCATAAGTAATTATCCCGCTTTTTAACTTGCTGGCAAGGTCATGCCAAAGTACAAAAATGCGCCGCTTTTCACTAAAATGCCATGCTTTTTACTGAAATGGTAATTTTTTACTCAAATATGCTTCTTAAATTCAGAGTTATAAATATAGACATTTTTATAGAGGATCTTTTTAAGAGAAGGTCCTAAGAGGACCTGCTTTATTAGATCTCCACAAAAAAAAGTACCTGATTTTATATTGAATCATTAATTTTGTACCAGTGTCATGTGTGTTGCCTACCTTTTCAGTTGGCTATATGAATAACATTTTCAAATGGTCATGAGATAATGAGATGACTTGAACTGAAGAGGAAGAAGGTACTTCGCACTTGATGGTTTATTTTATTTGTTAAGCATTTATTGTTCGTTTTTTTTTAATAGGTTAATTAAAACAAAGTTTTTCCAGAATAAAGGTGGTGATTCGATAACTGTGAAAGAAGCAGGATACAGAACAATGATTATGAAATTATTTGTGAAACGAATTATAAGATATGTATGTCTAGAACATATGGTTCCAGCAAATTGTCCGCCTAGGTCGTGCGACCTTACACCATTGGTTTATTAAGAAATTGAACAGAATGCAAAAATATTTTTGAAAATTGTGTAAAAGAAGCAGAGGGGTCACATGCCGGATATCATTTTTCATTATTAACCCTAATATTTAAACTTTAAAATAATACAAGGACCTTTTGTTTTATTATTAAATTAAATCCGAAGGTAAAATTTGGGACGCCCTTTATAATATGATGTATTGTTATAACTTACTTTAATAATACAATGGCGTATTATTTAAATGTATGAACGAATGAGGAACGGCCATGTTGTATCACAAAAATGAATCGACTATATAAATATATCGTACAATAAAAAAATCAAAAATTAATACTATGCTTGATTGAAATAAATACTAATCTAATTAAATTATTATCTACATTTTTAATACATAACTTATTTAAAACGAGCCCATATTATAAATGTTTACCATGATGGCGAACCACAAAATTTGTATTAAAAAAAATTCAAAAATTGTGAGATTTATTGCAAAAATATTATCTGAAACGGATGTTCGGGCATATAAAAAACTTTAAAAAAATTACCTTAAATCTGGATGCTCTTTCCTTCTTTAGATTTTACATTTTTTCTGATTTCATTTCGGCAAGCGTGTCAGTCGTCATGTCGGCAAAACTCTGAAAGCCGGAAATCGACCAATCAAATCAACAAGAACGAAGAACGGACGAAAAGAACCAACCTGCATTTGACGTTTCAGAACAGCAAATGAACGAGCGAACAGCGAACGAGCCACGAGCATCGTCGAGAAATCGTCGATGGAAGCAGCGTTGCCAACCCTTAAATCTTTAAATCGGTAGAAACCATCCTAGTAAATCTGTAGAAATGGTGAGAATGGGCCATGTTCACATGTGAGATATGCTGTTTTATAAATTATATTGTAATAGTTAGTCGCTATACAAGTTATTCTAAATAGTCAGTTCGTTAAAAAAGCCAAAAGTTTTTAAATTAAGCCCAATTGAAATTTAAAATTTGAAATTATACGTCATCGGGAATAGACCAATCATCTTGTGTCGAAGTTTTTTTTGTTATACAAAACCAAGCCAACGAACAAACCAACACACAGAATGTCGAAGTGAACGCACATCTAAGTGACATTAAAATTGACACCATCTAACCTTAGTTTTTTGTTTTGGTTTAATTTTATTATTAATATGAATCAGCTGGATTTATAAAAGTTGAATCAAGTGTTTTACCCATTGTAAACGAAAATATGATTACCGAGATGATTACTGCATTTTTTAACAATACTCACTTTACAAAAGTCACAAAGGTAAGACTTTGTTTTAATAGTAGGTAGTTACAGTTTATATGGAGCAAGTAAAACATATTTATCTCAGGTTTTATTTTTAGATCTGCCAAGCAAGAATATGGGGATAATTTCTTTTTCCATAAGAGAGAAGGAGACAAATTACACCTAAACATAAAGTACGGCAAAAACCTTCTGATGTGGTTGCATTGTAAATAACAAAAATGAAATTTTTAGTGCACAATATGCTTAGGATATGCTGCATGTCAAGGTTTGTAATATTTATTATGCTTTTTTGTTTTTATATTACATATAATAAACAGTTTATAAGGCCCTTTATACCTATAAATATTTTTTTCTAATTTTGACATATAGGCATTTTTTGTAGTCGCAGCAAGTGTTAAAATAGTCTAGAAACAGATTTTGTTAGTGAACCTAGTAATAATTATGATACCAAAGAATGCTGCAGAGCACCTATGAAATTTTGAGTTAAAAAATATGCCATATTTCTAGGCTATTTTTATACCCTTTTCAAAAATTTTATGCTCCTCGTTTTTTGCAAAACTTAAAATGCTCTATAGCTTCGAACAAAGTCAGCAAAGCACCTCTATTTTATAAAGTTTTTTCTGTAAAAACAGCAACACCATATATTTATGCACTTGAAATATTATATTTTTAAAAATACATGGTGCTAACCTTCGAAAGAAGCCAGCAGAGCAATTCGGTTTTTTAAAGCTTTTTTCTAAAAACCACACCCCATTTTTAGAATATTTTTAGACTCTTGAAATATTGTAAAACTTTACTAAAAAAAATGCTATTTTTAAATAATACAGGGTGCTTTGTTGGAACAAAGTCAGCAGGACACTTCAGTTTTTTAATTTTTTTTTTTATATATATAAAAACAACTACTTATGACACATGTTTAGGCTGTTTTAAAATCCTAAAAATGTGGTAAGTACATTTGTTTTCAGAAAAAAACTTTGAAGTCAGCAAGGAATTGCGAATTTTTTTTAAAATGCCAAATTTCGAATATTTTATAATATTGTAGGAGCCAAAAAACGTGGTGTGGTTTAAAAAAAAACTGGGGTGCTCTGCTGGATTAGTTTGAAGCTAACAAAGCATCCCGTAATTTTTTATTTTATAATACTCAATAGCCTAAAATGAGACATAGCTGTTTAAACAAATTGTATTTTTAAAAATAGCAGTTTTTTTCGAAAAGCTCTATAATATTTCAAAAATGTGGTGAGATTGTTTTTTTTTAAGTTTTGAAAATCCGAGGTTCAGAGCTAGTAAAGCTCTGCTCGTCTTGTTACATAAAATAAAGGCATTTTGTAGCCGGTTATATAGTTATTTTGTAACTGCATATCTAACCCTTTTATTTTTTCAGTTGGTTGTAAATATGTGGCTTCATAGAAGAAGTGATGAACTATTTGTAACATCTATTCAGTGTTATTGGAAAGGCTCTAATTTATCAAAATGCGTAAATATTGATGTACACTTGGCTAGATTGTTAAAGAAACCTCTTCATCCACTACAGGAAAATAAATCAGTACTTTTATATTCTTAGGATTTGTATATATATATTTTTTATTTGTAAATAAATTGTTTTTTACTTCATTTTTCTCATTTTTTATTAAAATATTAATAAATAAAATTTTCACAGATTTTTATATTTTTGTTTGTAAACAATAATTGAAGAGTTTTTATTAAAAATCACCAATGTTAATAATAATAATAATAATTTAAGTCAATATTATTCTTTCTCCTTTTTTAAAGCTACTATCAATAAAGGTATTACTTGCTTGACCTATGATCAATTTTTAAATTTTGTGATATATTTGGTTCAACAGAAAAAAAATTATAACCCTTTGACATTGGTTGTTTTTACTTAGATTTTCATAAAAAATAAACGGAACTGCAAACATGTTTTACTATCGTAATAACGAATAGCAACATTAAATTTTTTTTTTACATTTATCACTGTTGTCATTTTCATAAAGGATTGATAAGAAGGCACACTTTCTGGTTTTTTGAAAAAGGTAGCAAGAATTGTGATATTTTTAAATTTATCACCAGTGATACCACATGTAGTTACCCGATTTATTGGAATATATAGACTTTGCTACCACATTCAACTGAACTTGGTTGTTTTTAATATTTATCACTGTGACATAAGCGTTTTTGTCAAAATGTTTCATTTTAAACTGCTGTAAATAGGTGCCTTTGTTTTGGTAGTTTTAGTCCCAAAAAAATCTATGCATATACAAGTACTCATTCCTCTTTGATTTGTTCGAAAAGTTAAAATTTTATAAAAAATTACATTGGCTGTTTAAAAACTCATTATAATCCCTGAAATGTGATAATTAGGTAAATTAAATTAAAAAAAACAAACAAAAAAAATTTATTAAATTAATATTTACTCTTACAAAATAGGTTCTTGTAAGTTAACAAACAATTATGCAGATATTACTAAGTAAATGTACTTGCTTAAAATTCACACACGAATGTGGTTTTAACTTGTTAAATTAACTAACCCTTCTTATAACTCTTTCCACATGTATTCTTAGAGATGCTATTCTTTTACTTAATTGTACATCTTCTGGAGAACTTTTTTCATTCTGTGATACACTAGGTGTGGCTTTACTAAAGTGCATCCCATGTTTTCAAGTAGCTAAATATTCTGAAACCCCTATCTGCCATTATATGGGATCCAGGAACCAGTTTGTTTAAATACCCACATTTTTCTATTATTTCTTTATCACTAGTTCTTCCACAAAATGATGAATAAATTCGGTATCTTCAAAACTTTCAGGAGATTCTGCATTTTCTTCCAGAAGGGTTTTTAGGTTATACACCTAGTAGCCTCATTTTCAATTTCCTGAAGGGGACAATTAGCAGAAATTGCTGCTACATCTTGATAATCCGGTGTATTTTTATTAAAAAGTTTACGAGAAACATCGCTAGTAGAAGGTTGATTTTCTTCTTTCCAAATTTCTAGGAACACTAATAAATATTTTTGAAGATGAATGTGAATCATTATCACATTCTGGAGCAAAACACTTTTTCGTAGTCATAATATTTATTTATAAAAAGTACAAAATAAACACTCAAATTCCAAATAAATTATTGATGGAGACACTATGACAGATGACATACAGTGCTGCCGTTTTGCCATTTTCTGAATTATTAAGTGACTTTTAAAACAATAAAACTTTAAATATAGTAAAAGTTTAAACAGAAACAATACTTTCAAAAAACATTTGATATTATATATTTAAAAGATATTTGTTTAACGATGTTTTAGAAGTCTAAAAGTAAGAAGGAGTACACAAACGAACGTACATCACTTCTCGTAAACCTTCTAGCCGGCAACGTTGTGCGCTAGCTCCTATTGGTCTATTCCCGGTGACGTCATAAATTTTAAAAAAATTCATAACTCCGGCAAATGAATAGATAAAAAAAAAATAAAAAAAATGTAGTTTTATTTTTAACTCTACTATTCATAAAAAAAATTTCAAAATTTTTGAACATGCCCCATTAGGTAAATTTAAATAATAGAGGTAACGAGTTATAGAATTAATACACGAACGGTGACATTAACGAGACGGCTGATAGTACTAGTTATGATAATAAATAAAAATTAGGATCCGATTAATACCTACATATTATATATTTCTAAAAATCATCATACATTTGAGATGCGTCTTATCGTCCGGTGCGTCTTATCGTCCGGTGCGTCTTATTCGAAAAAATAAGGTATATATTTTAAAACAATAAATGTGAGTAAAATAATAAAATAAAATTCGGATATAAAATCAAAAATCGGTATATCCATAAAATACTTTCTAAATCGGTAGATTTACCGAATAATTTGTAGAGTTAGCAACGCTGGATAAAAGACGAACAAAATGAACTTCTACATATAGTGACATCTAGCACATCAATAAGAAATAGTTATGCTAATAGCTAGGCAACCATTTTAACACAGCTATAAATGGATGAAGAACTGTTTAAAATAAATGTTGGTTTATTTAAATTTTATAGCCTTTTAATTACTAATATATTCCTAATAATTTATTCCTGTATATACCTTATAAAACATCATTATTTATTTGTATAAATTTCTTGAAGCTACCTCTGTCGGGCGAACAAAGCAGTAATATCTATTAAATTTGAATATAGATGGCGAATGGTATGAATCTTGCGTACATTTCCTTATTTTCTTTCGTTTTATTTTAATATGTTTAGTCTAGACAGGTCTTAACTAATTTCTAGTTGTATTTCTTCCTTTGACTTGTTTTTTCAATATTAAAAACGTACATTTTTAATTTTCATAGGGTCGCCATCTATTGTTTTTTCCCAATAAATATTGCATGTGCCATCTATTAATCATTAGTAGCATTACTATTATGACAGTATAGGTAACTATTATCTTTTATGACTAGATTGACCAGGCATAGTTTGAAAAATAAGGCACTCGAATTTCATTCGGATTTGTATTTGCTATTTTTTAAATCAAATAAGATATTTTTTAACAAGAATACTTTTATTTATTTATGATCTATGATTTTCTCTTCTGTAGGTATATATCCAACGTTGTGGAAGTTTAGTTTATTAGACATACAAATAGTAAGTGTTATTTTGTATAAAATGATCAGAAGTACCTAAGCAAGGAGGCAGTCGAGAATCGCTAATGAAAAGATCTTTGGAAACATGGACGGCTCCAGAGAGTGGGCCATGGGGACAGTTTGGACGACTCTGTATTCAGACAGCACACCAAATCTCAGAGATATCCACAGAATATCTTTTGTGGATATCCAATATATCCACAGGACAGGATATCAGAAATATTCCGTGGATCTAATATGGATATCCAAATGTCCGTCTATATCCAGAATATAGAAGATATCCTAATGGATATTCAGCAAAATAGCTAATGGGTATCTTCCAGAAAATACAAGAAATCCCAGAGATATCCACAGAATATATTTTGTGGATATTCAATATATCCAATATGGATATCCAACCAAACGCCCGTCTATATCCCAGGATATAGAAGATATTCGGATATTCAGCAAAATATTTTATGGGTATCTTTAGTAGAGGTTCATAAGTAACCAATGATTATTGAATAACGTCGAAAGAAAATAGCAGAGATAAAAAACATTTTCAACACTCTGCCTTTGATTTTGCCCACTAAGGAGAAAGTCATCCTTATTAGGACTCTTCAGCAATAAATGAAAATTCTCGACTCCAGTCTCTAATGGAGTGATTAGGACAACAATTTCGATCGAACTCAATTACAGCGGGTCGAGCATGAGTAGATGCGATAATGGTATCGCCATCTATACTTAGTAAGCAGAATCAAATAACATCTAGTGGATATCCACGATGGTTTGCGTTCGCGCCTAGACTTTGATATACCGGGTGTTCAACTTAAAGTGTTACAGCTATATACCGCCTTTTATAAAAAAAACGTTTCAGACGAAAGTTTTATAGTTTTGTAAGGAAAAATTTTTGGCTAAAATCGTTTTTTATAACTAACCATAATATGGTCAACTTTTTTTCGCCTAGCAAAATTTTCAAGTAGCTGTTACTCACAAAGTATTTTTTTAGGTACTTTAAGAATATGTAAAAAAAAAAATGGGATTCCCATTTAAAAAAACAAAGTCCACCTCGATATGGCCATATTATGGTCAGCTATAAAAAAATGAATTTGGCCAAAATGTTTCCCCCAAAAAACTATAAAACTTTTGTCTGAAATTTTTTTTTCTAAAATGCATATTTTCGGCGGTATTTAACTGTAACACTTTAATTTGAACACCCGGTATTTAGTGGATGTTCTTGGGATATTGAATACACCTTAAAAAAATTAATTTTAAATATCTGAACGGTACTATTAGCCACAATGGCGTAATTTTTTAATAATTTGCTATATAATTACTATTATTTATGGACATTTGCATGTCTATAAATTACATTTCATGGATATAAAATAGATATCTACCATGGACTGGACATTCAGTGGATATTGGGATGTTCAGTAGATATCCAAAGGATTTGGTGTGCTGTCTGGGTATATGATGTAAAAGTTTTGGTTTTACGCATAGACCATGAGTAAATTAATCCAATTATTATTATTATTATTGTGAAAGAGCGCTTGTCCCATGTCTTTGGTTTATTTCCAAAACATGTTAATTGCGTTTAGCAAAACTATGACTAATAAATATTTTGTAACTTGAATTTTTTGCTATTTTTCGATCTAGGAATATTTTTGTGAGAAAAATAAAAGAATATAAGTATTTTTTACCATATTATATTTTTGTAAAGACAAAATATTACAATAAACTATATATAAAGAAGTACCTTGTCTTAAACTAAATAAAAACTATACAATATTGTATTTTAAAATCAATAAAATCCTTATTAGCTAAAGGTAGGTATTTTTCTGCTATAGAATAAAAACTATCTATATATACAAACTGTAACATTTCTATTGCAATATCACCAAAAATTACATAATTTCTTTTATCTTGTAATATTACTTATTTAAATACAAATATAGTGATGTACATACCAGCAAATCAGAAATACAATCCTCAGGATTTTGCATAGTAGGTACTACAATCACTGATGACGGTTGGTAAAAAAAGTACAAAACAATTTGAAGACATTTAACAGATAACGTGTATAATCGCTATAATGGTGACAGATAACAATCATGCAGACATATCACATGTTATTTGGACGATAAGTCAACAAATTTTCTATCCCCCATCAATCTGGCAAATTTTCATCTTATTTTTGAACTTTTATATTTGATGTATTTCAAAAAAAATCAAAAATGAATATTTGAATGTAAATAATGATCTGAAATGTAGGATAATAATATATAATTTTACCTAAAATTAATGTAATGAATACAATTCGCCAGCTTTCCGAGGGTATATCATGTTGTGCACATATTTTTTACACAAGTTAACACATACAACTGTTTTTCTACACAATTATTCTTATTTTATAGTACAAATTTTCGCTGAGACAAATCCTGGGTTAGGTTTTTTATTTTATCTAAAAATCTACGTATTAATTATTTAAGTTTCTGTCCTGATTTGCACTGTGTTTAATGAGTTTCAAGACACATATCATTTAGGTACATACGTTTAACAATATAGAACAAATTTAGAAAAAAAAAAAAACAACTAAAATTACAAAAATCACAGAAAGTTACAAAAAATTTACAAAAAAATTAAATGTGATATTTCGAAATTATTAAATAAATACTATACAGAATGTACACTTATATTAACTTACAATTTTCTTTTAAGCTCAAAATGACCCAAAATTTAATTCAAAATAAGTACGAAATATTTTCTATTTACAATTTTTTGTTCTCTGACTTTTTCTTTCATTAAAATTATCTATATAGCCTCCGATTATACAGTATAAACCAAATTTAAGTTGAAAGTATTGTTGTACATTTGATTAATATTATAACAAGGAAAAAAAACAATACCTACAGCATACATTTGGTAAACACAATATAATACACATGGAGATTCTTTATTCAAAAATCGACATTGTTCTACAAATCATTTTTTGTGTACATACTGAGATCAGAAGCCAAAAAGATTTGCCACTCTATCAAATGAAAACAAAGAGAGCTATTGACATTCATTTGTTTTTTCTGTCAATCTCTAGGCACCTCGCAGTCTTTTCTTAATCCATTTTAAAGCACCTTCCTTTATAATAAAATTACGATGGACATTCCGTATATTTTCTTCCCATTTTTTATCGTTACTGAATAAAATGACTCAATACTTTTAATTTGGGCGTCTGGGTTCGAAATATACGGACCAACCCTCGTAGGTAACAAAATTTGGAAAAAAAGACTTCCCCCAAAAACCTTTTCCTATCACAAATCTCACAAATCCAACTATCTTTAATTCTATTTAATATTATAATTGATATCTTTACTTAACATTTTAGTTATATACTTTTTATAAAAATCTCCTATATAACAAAAATTGTCACTATTCCATACTATACAAACAACAGTGATACATTTTTTTATTAATATTTTTTTTTATGTTTTTATAAACTTTATATTTACAAATCAACCTCCTTAAAATATTCTTATCATCTCATCGAACAATTTTTTTTTTTGTACAACTGTTTAGTTTAAAAAGCATTTTTAAATGCAAATTAGAACATTTGGTCCTCGGTATTGAAACCAAAAGAAACAAGGAAGAACGGGATACGGACTGTTGTCGAATTACTGGCACAATACTGGACCAATAACAGCACAATACTGAGCCATCAGTTCGCCAATGCTTGTCCAATGATTGGTCCAAACGTTCAGGTGAGAATAAATGCTTTAATTTTATTGTATAACTGTATGAAATAGTGCGACGGGCACTGCTTATTGATTATTCAACCCTTCTTAAAATGTCCTTTATCAAATCACAACCATTCCCTTCGTTCAGGTCACCCAAGGATACAGACTCGTGGTCTTCTATTATTAAAAAAGTGTGCAAAACAATTTAAAATGTCCAAAATTTTGATCAGAAAACTGATTTTCGGCGATTTTGTGGCTATCTATTGATAATATTTCATTTACAATTAATTGGCAGTGTAATTAGCACGGGTAGTAAAATACCACTATTTTGTGACTACTTTTATAAATTAACGAGAATTAAATATGTTCTTAAGGAGTATACTTTGTACTGTAAAATTGAGATGAATGGAAAATAGCTGTTTGTAAATAGCACTGATACTAAGCAATACTGAAATTAAAATAGCAACGATTATTATTAATATAATAAATCGTAAAAGTAAATAAAATGATAACAGTCGCAGTTGAGTATACCTATGTATTACAAAACTGATCATGAATTTATGTTTTACTCGCAATTATCTCTGTATATTTAACTTTGATATGATCACAATTTTTAGCAACGGATTGTAAAAATACCAAATAGAAACTACCTAGTATTTAATCGTTATATACACAATGAAATTGAGAATAAGTGAATATGAAGAAAACGGTTAAAAATAAACGGTATTTCAAAAATAACAATAAATAGCAACAAAACGTAGCTCTAGCCATTTTGGAACCCTAAAATCGTTTCACTAACTTCACTATTATTTTGTAACTATGAGATCTTTCTAAAACGCTACAAACTGCAAAAATTCGTTGTTGTCTTTTATTTATTTTTTGAGTCATAGCTAAATATTTACAAAATCTAGAAATACAAAATTTCTAAATAAATAATTTGTGATTTGTTGTACTTTCGAGACACAGCCGGTTCTCATGCCAGCTGGAGGGTTTAATTTATAATAGAAGGGGGCGCAATTCACGCCGCCCCTGTACAGTCGATCTCGACTATATCCTTAGGTACTTCGACGAATTGATAGACCAACCTTTGCCCGTCAACCTTAGCTAGTATTCCCCGTTGGTAATAGTATCTTAACGCCCTCCCCATGGTTTCGTAGTTCATATCTGGTTTGTTTTTGTGCATTCCCCATAACCTCGAGACTGCCTTCGAATCTACCAGCTTAAAGACTCCTTTTTCCCTATTGGTCCATTTGATATACCTAGGACAATACTCTCTATCTTGAAGAAGTTTCAACAAAAATTCCCAAAGATAGGTAGTCGATCCTTCTCTGCTCTTCCTCTTAACAGTGCCGGGTTCTCCAATTTTTTGTTTTTTGACTTTTTTGAGCTTCCTTGGCGAGAAACCTAGCATGTAGGGATCCTCGTACATACTGCTGGTGGCGGCTTGAATGACTGAGGTGGGGATTGAGTGTCTGATTGGTGGGGACGGCGGGGAGGGTGTCGTGAAGGGGGATTGACTGTGGTGGTGCATGTGGTGATTCTGCTGGACTTGATGTTGTTGAAGTAGATAGCTGTTGTAGGGGTCCAAATCTTTAATAAAAAAAATGATCGTTAGTATTTGATTCTGATCTGTCACTGATTTATTTAAATAAAATTGTGTAAAACTGTTGACTTTAGATATTTAGATATTTGAACTTGTTCGATTAGCCAGTCTTAAAATAATATTGTCTCCTTTTTTTTTGTTAATTTGTTACCTAAAGCAAAATTAATATTTTTCGTTTCGTATACATATTGTAGCGTTTGTTTTGATTTATTTAGTTTAATAAGGGAAACAATATTTGTTAAGTTGATTATTTCAGGAGAATCGTATTTTTTTTTTAAATTGTCAAGTTTAGCAACGTTGTAATGTCGGCGCCGATCACGACTGACCCGTAGGCTACCGATTAACCAATCACTGCAAGTTTCCTCGTTACATAGGCGTCTCGCTTGTCTCAAGCTATTTTTATTTCCGATATATAATTACAGGAAGCGCGGCGAGGCTGGGTATTTTTTCTTTCAAGTATATTTTTGCAAATGTTTAGACGCGCGCGAAATCTTTTACATTTTTTTAAATCTCATCTCTGGATATGTTTAGTCTTTTCGAATATGAAGGACGTCGGTTGCGTAGAAGATTATAATTATGTTACAGCTTTTACTTTTCGTTTCACCAGTTAATCTCAAAGTTCAGATGCGTTTAAAACCTTAACTTTAGAGCTTAGACATTGTTGCTTCTAATTACCTGTTTCAATTAGAATGCAGGTGCTACTTTTAACACCCTGTAGGTAAATGTAAATAAATTTTTGCCAACTTAAAAAATAATTTTTATTATAGATGAAGAACTGAGATCCGGCAAAAAATATAAGTCCAGATACCAATTATAATTAAATCAAATTAAATTTAAGTAGTGTGCTAAAAAATGAATTTTTTATTTTATTTTGCATCTAACAATACTCTTAAAGCTTACCTGTCCTCTAGGAGGACAACATGGAAGTATTTATAAAGTAGTCTTTAACGAACCAAAATTTAAAAATAATGGACCAAATGATATTTTTCATTTTCTAGTTTCTCAAGCATTCGAACCGCTAAGGTGCAAAATAGTAATTTGGTCTATTATATTCACTAATAAAAATGATGAATGTTAAATGTGAAAATGCACTAGAAAAAATATTAACAACAAATTTTGCAATAGCAGTTTAACCAGACAATAAATTGCAGGTCGGTTTTTAACATTTAGTTTAGACAATAAAAAAAAATGGAAAAACAATTACGCCACTTAAAACGAGCACAAGCGCCATTATGATATAATTATGCCGTAGAAATTTAGAAGAGAGCGCTGTTCGCGGTCGGAAAAAACAAAATGCAATCGAGCCATTTCCGGTCGCCGTAGCACGTAACGCCTCATAGGCCAAAAAAAGCGCAAAAAGAAAAAAGAAACAAAACGACACCACATACGCGAAGATACCAGCACACAAACGGCGAGAGTGAAGGCCACCGTGCGGTGTTGTCGCGTCAGCAAGTTTTTAGTTATTTTTGAATTCTTTTTATTCAAATGCAGATATCTATATAATAGGAGTTTGTCTAGTGATGTAAAATGAATGGCATTTAAAATTTGACGGTCATATGGGTGTCACAATGAGTCATTTTTCTTTTACTTACAACATATATAATGATTATTATTGGTGAAACATTAAAATACCTTCGGTAATACTAAAATTCAATTTGTAAAAATCCTTTATTGAAACAAGAAAACTAATATTCAAAAATGGCCTGAATGTCGTTTTGCTGTAAATGTAACCATAAATAAAACAGGAAATAACTCGTTTATAAAAATAACTTATCATTTTGATATTTGACACCAAAACTTCCGTTATATTGGCGACATAATGCAAAATGACGTGATAATTCATATAACAATAGTAAATTCGGCTCTTAATTTTTTAGTTTAGTTGTTCTTCGTAAAAAATAAAGAGATTTTAACTAGCGAGATATCTATTTCTTACAAGTGAAAATGATAACGTGTTTAAAAGTTTCCTCCTCAGTTAGCCTTGACTAACAAAGACAAAGATACAATCGTCTAAAGCAGGCCTGCACAACATACGGCCCGTCATTGTCGTCTACGTCAAACTATACGTAACAAACTTTGCATTTAGGCTGACGACCTTTTTTGTGAGTTGTGCAGGCCTGGTTTAAAAACTAAAGACAACGATCTGATGTAAGCTCCGACATAACTTATTTATTTCATGGCCCACTGAGAAGAAACTAGTAATCTTTAAATTATTTTCTTTAATACAATACTCTCGACACTGATATTGTACAACAGCTTTTGTTTGTTTAGATATTTTGATATTTGTGTATGGTGTGCTAATAAATTAGATTAGTTATCAAACAAATGAAACTATACGAACTCACGTACCCGACGTGCTGTTTGTTGTTCCTCTCGACAATAGTTAAATCGGCAGTAGCAGGGTGTACCAAATAATAACCAAGAAATTCTATGAATATCGGTTCAGTTTATTAAAATTAATGTATTTTAAATAGTTATTCACTATTAATTATTCCTGCAAAATAATAATTATTTCTGAATCTATTAAATTACAGTTGCCTACTATGGGTAACACCGTAAGTAATTTTTTTTTGCATATCGTGTATAATGTATTGTTTACCTTCTGATCTTCATAATCTTTCTAGTGTGGTATTGTTTATGAATGGGGTTTAATTTCGCACATATATTTAATAAATATGTGTTATTCATGCCATATAAATATATAAATATATTCAATTTTACAAAGTTTTTGGACATGAGAAAGGCGTAATACAATTATTGTATTGAGCTTCAATCTCTGTTCAAATATGTTCGGATAAGAAATTCAAATGTTTGTTTAGAATCATGTGTAGCATAATTTATTTACACCTAATTAAAATTAGGCAAGGGTTTTTAAATTGTTTTAGCTCTAGTGCGACAAAGAGTTGTCACTGAATGCCAGTTTGCGGAAAACGTCAATTCTGCGGTAACATTTCTAAACGCAAAACCTTTTTTGGATAGTGATAAAAAGTATTTAATAGGTATTTTATCAGTTAATGATAGATAAATCTTTTAAATTAATAAAAAAAGGAACTAATTTACGGGGTTATGATTGACAAGTAATGTTATTTTTAACAGACACGTTATTTGTGAACAGGTTGTAATTTCTGTGTTTATAAAATAACAGACCTGTTAAAAATAACACAGGTTGTCAATCACAACCCCCATAGACATGATAGTTAAACAGCGTGTTAATAATTTTAAATAGAAAAAAATAGGCACTATTAAGTGATCATGTTTTAATTTATGTGATAATTGAATAGTTTTTACTTTCGAACTATAAATCTAGGAAATAAAATTTAAAACTAAAAAACGGTAACATCCCATCGGCAACACTGGTCCTGGTGGCATAGTACACTGCGCATGCCAAATTCTATAATTATATCATTGCAAAAGTGCAAGTGCGACCGCGGGACCGCGGTAGGAACGTCACTGGGCGATGGGGGGCTAAACGGGGGGAGGAGAGAGGGTGTGTGGTGTGTCGGGGTGGACGGCCTATTCAAGGCCTACTATGTTCAATAAGCGGTTTGCTGCTATCTTCGATGATGTATAGTTCCGTCCTTCTTGTTTTGTAAGTCAAGTTTGTTTCTCAGTTTTGAAATTATGTTTGGAATTATTATGAAGTGAATGAGATAACACTTTATGCGTACGATACGTGGAAGGCGATAATTCTTTTTGAAACAATCAGAAATTGTTATGCTTATTTATAAAAATGCTGAGTATAAGTTACTTTGTCAGTAGTTACAATAGAAATAGGTTATTTATTGTTTCGGCCTTTACTTGATGAAAATCCATTTAATTTTGAAAGAGTAAAACCAAATTTGGTAGATTTTCAAAAAGTGTGAAAATCTACCAAATTTGGTTTTACTCTTTCAAAAATAGAAATAGGTGAATACATTTTTGAAATGCATTATGGCTTGGACTGCGCAACTATTAGGGTATATCAGACAACAATTTTTTTATATTTTATATTTAACTTTATTAATAAAATACAATGGGATGTTGTACCGAATTTTTATTAAAGCTGAATTGAATTAACAAAGTTTTAAAGATAATCTTACGTTAGACAAATCAGATATCCTAAAGAAAAAATGTATTGTTTGCTGATTTACGTGTCTTGGAAAACCATTATTAATAATTTACTAAGTTTCTCAGTTATCATAAATATGTAATCGAAATCTATTTACTCTTCATCAAAGTTCATCATATTTAATTAGGTTTTATACCTAGCTTTAAAGTTATATCGGTATCAGTTAAATAAATGTAAAAACTTTTATAATTCCGCGATATGGCTCGTGTTTGTTTTTTTTGAAGTTATTTTCTATAATAATCAAATTTTTGCACATGCGTGCACCCTAAGCCTCTATCTAAACTACTATCACAAATGACCCTATCAGTTAATCCACGACTGTACTTATTAACCTTAGTTTAAAAATCCGTGCATTGAAATGTTTTGGGTTGATATTAGTAAAGCTTATAGACTATATTCAAGTACACAGACAGAAAAATTACTCAAGAAACGTCTAAGCATTCTTTAATTTAAGTTATATTATTTATTCTTATTCATATAAATCACATTTTTTCGATTTATAATAGCTCAATCTACGCACTTAATGGTTTGGAAGGTATCCTATTTATATTTCTCGACAAATGCATATAAAAAAAAATATCATTAAAAGTAGATATCTACTGATAATGAAGATATAACAATGTCATCGACAATAGCGTCTAATTCTAGCCCCGAAATGGTTCGAATCAAAATAGATTATAGAGAGATTAAATCAATTAGAAAAGGTATATTAATATTCGTGGGAATTTCGATTATACGACCCGATTAAATATTTTTTATTTCTTTAATAAAGGTTACAAAGGAGCCCCCGCATTATCTGTCAAAGAGACAAGAAGGCTATAATTTGAGTAAAATCCGAAGACAAATCGGCTCACTACCTGTTTACAACACCCTCTCTTTAACATAATTGATTTCCGGGATAAAAATATAGCTATCTCTTTCGGTCCTCAAACACCCTGCTGCCGCACGTCTGTTCATCCTCAGGGGTGCGTACTTTTGCATCGAGGCTAATTTTTTAATCTCGAAGATTTCCAGCACTTTTATACAAAAACTATTATTAGTAAATATCTGGATTATTGTGCACTATGTTAGAATCTTTAAAAATTTTATGCAATTAAAAAAAAGTGTTCTTCATAAAACCTGCACAATGTTCTTTCTTGTATTGATGACACTAATATGCCTTCTAAGGTGACAATATCCCGTAACGATTTGTCGAATAATTTGCATTGAATAATAAAGTTTTTTAAATTTATATTCAACGATTTACAGTAAAAAATATTTTCAATTATTTTTTGAGATTAAAAATATCAACAGAGTGCAGTTGCCTTCAACCTCGAAGATCTACCTGTGCATGACTGTGTTCGTATCAACCCCATACATACAATAAATATCTCACCGCCTTCATTTGACCTACTTTTGGGCACAAAAGACCTACCCATACAGCCCTTCCGCTTTTTGTTCAAGACCACATTTATTTTTATTTGTTCTAGCATCCTTTTTTGAATTTCGATTCCGTTGGGTTGTTTTTGTAGGAAGTGGTCGGATTTCAGAAAGGAGAATTATCGATAAAATGTGTTTTTCGTTATTTGGTCAACAAAAAGGTGCAACTGAACGGAAATGTATTATTGGTGAAGGTAGAATTTGGATTTATTTTCTTATATAACAAATATTAATAATTGTAAAAAATAAGATGGTGGAAATTAATTAAGCCGGTTGCAATAACGTTCAAAAAAATTTAATCTTGGTTAGGAATTTATTAATTTTGTAAAAAATCCATTATAAATGATTTTTAATCAGTGTTAAATCACTCCTAAACATTCTCGACAACAAAATAAAGCAAAAATTTATTTTAATAATCGTATTATTTATTTTCCCCGTATTTATATATTATAGGTAAAAGAAAACATCTGAAACCCGCGATAAACCAGTGAGAATCTAGGCCAAGCAACAAATGAAAAACGTTTCGTTTTTGTTATTGTTTAACTCCTATTACTAGCTATAGCTAGTTTTACGGTTTTCACTATGAAAATGCACTTTCGTTTTAGAGAGTCAGTCTTCTTTTTGTGCATCGCAGTATTTAATATAAAACTCATGCACCGACATTTCCTGCATTGTGAATTGTGACTAACAAACCGTCTAATTGACAAAGCGAATTGTTCAATCAGACGGTATTATTGATTAACAGTCACGAATCTATTTTGTTATTTAATACATTTTCTTACTTAGAATTACCATGGAATTACCGAACAGCTTCCTAAAAAATAACTTTTGTGACAATTTGAAAGAAAGTTGTAGACTGAAATGGATTTTTGACAGTGATCAAACATTTGCATCACGTAGATCACTTGTATATTTGATGTACTAAATGTATGGTCCGATATTAACCAAAAAATCAGTTAATCAGTCCAAAAGTAACCACTCTGTTTGATATTCCTGAAACACCGGTTAAATTAGAGACGCGGTTACCTGAAAATGGTGACAAACGTCAATTTACCAAGAGGTATATTTTTACGGTTACTATTAAGTCGAATGTCAATCTGTCACAAAAGTGACGTAATTCTCGACGGTGGTCCAAGTCCAAATATAACCTACAAATTATTTTTTTTTAGGAACCGCTGTAAAAAAATCCTTGTAAATTACGGTTAGTAGCTGGTTAATATCGGACCATACCCTTACTATTTACTATCAGGCATTCTAAACAAAATGGCTGTCAGTAGTTTTTGACAGATTATGATATTATGACATCCTTGTGGACCTGATAATTTGACAGGGTCAATTATATAGATAGTTATATAGATTAAATCATCCACGTTTTTCAAAATAAACATAAGCCTTGAAGTAAAAATGTAGGAAATTATTTTTTTACACATTTTTGCCAAATGGATTCTTATTAATGAGCACTTGAGAGGCAATATGGCCGCTCGCAAAATGACCCGATTTGAACAATCTATACAACTATATATGTATCAAAGACAGCAGGCCACAGGGTTACATATCTAAACTGTCAGTTCCCACTTTCAGCATTTTGACAAATCGTAGGAATGCCTAATTGTTGTGTCATGCGTCAGAAAACTTTAAGTTGAATTTTAACGGTGTTTTTTTTTAGATGAATATAAATCAATTTGGAATAGAGACAAAATTTTGAAAGCAAATTTCGTAAGACATTCTCGTAAGGTTTGTGGTTTATACCTGATAAAAATGTTTTTAAAAGGTCAAGGTAGGTATAAATGTTGACAATTTTAAAGAATTCTAAGAAAAAAATTTGTATTAATTAGAGATGGTTAACCAGTAGGTTATCCAATCAGGAAATGCCAATGATCTGTAATACATTAAAAATATTCCTCGAACTACTAAATGTTCTATGATTTCATTTATTGTTATTTACTTCTAATCACTATTGTTTCCGGAAATAAGTAGAAGAAACATATTGTTCAATAAGTAAAGAAACAAGATAACAAATTGATGTGGTATAAATATGAATACTACAGTAGCGTACCTCAAAAACCAACGATTTTATAGGAAATTATGTACCTGTAGAAAATGGTGTGTAACTTTATCGTCTATCGAGATTATTCATAATTTGCATTTGTCTAAAAATAATTTACACATTTAAAACTTTTCGAAAATTAATTTCAAATATACTTCATTTTTAGTGTGTCGTCCCCTATTTTTCAAAAAACAAGACTTTTAACTTGAGAGTGTCAGTTTTGGGATTGTTAAATTAGAAGTATCAAATGTATATTACATTCATTTGTATTACATTTCCCCTTCGCCCCCTAGATCCGCCCCTGTATTTATTGTTAAAAGAATGTACCTAATTTACTACTAGTTTTCTTTTTTAATCGGCGATGGTCAAGGTCACGCCACTGACATTTAGATTTTGGTATTTTGACCTCTAGGGCTACGACAATCAAAAAAGTTTAGGCTCTATTAAAACGGACACTTTTAAGTAGGAAATGTCGTTTCATGTTATCAAATCTCCGAGACACATACAAACAAACACACAATTCTAAACTATAACAATAAATAAATAGGTCGTCTTCCTTTAGATAGTTGAACGATTACAAAACATTGTGAAAGGAAATTGACATTTTTATATTATTGATATGAAAACGTTGTAACCTCACAATAACAACACATATTGCGGCATTATACAGCTTTTTAAAGATTCATTCATTATTATTTATTGACAGTGCCGTGGATATTAAAAAATATGCCTAATATATGTTAGTTTATTTATTTTTTTCAAGTTGGTAACCAAAATAAAGAAACTACTTTTCACATCCTAATGATGGAAATTTCTGTATTTATCTACTCTAACTAATCATTCCATATTTTCCATTTTCAATCAATTCTCTCGCTTCTTTTTTTCATTCTCACTCCGTCAATTTATGCTATAGGTACCATTTATTTATCTGTTTCCTCCTACCTCGTCTGCATTTTTTAAGATCAAAAAAATTATTGTTTAACGTCTTAATGTCTTTTATTTTCGGATTGGTTAAATTTAATTTTTTTCTTGGTCTTTTACATAGTAGGTACTTTTTTATTTATGTTGCTTTATTTCTCGCTTCAATTAGACGATTTTGGATATAGGTGAGTTGGGTTAAATCTCATGTTTTGTTTGCATATTACATAAAAGGTAAATATTTTAAATAGACAAAGATTTTTATATAATTTTTTTACTGCTGGAGTCAGTTCAAGTTGAGACATCGCTGAGAGCAAATTATTATTGTCCATATAAATTAGTGAATAAGTAAATGTAATATATAAATTAGTAAAGCGTACAGTATACATAAATTAGGTGTATTAGTGTAAATAAATTAAAATAATAATCTACATAAATATACATACAATATATTTTTTTTAAACTCGTACATATACTACATTTTTAGAAAGCGAAAAGAACAGACTTTCTGAATATCTATAAATATATAGAGGCTTCTATTTGAAATAACACGGTTGCCATATACAGGTGTTTGAACAAAATGATACTTATTTCCGGAGCAAATACTTTTTAAGTCAACTCGATTGGTCTAAAAAAGCGTCACGTGATATGAAAAATTATGTTATTGTATAGTTTTACCCTAAATAAAGCTCTAATGTATAAGGCACTGTTTTAAAAATATGTTTGGTTTCGATTTTTTATATTGAGCGATGTTGCCGCTATATTAAATTTGAATATTGTTGGCGAAATTCGGGATTGAAATGAATAGTTAGTTGTAGTTGATAGAATTGGCATCTCGGCGTTGCTCTGTATTTTAATTAATAAAACGCGTTGTTTTTGGACTTTAAACATTTTTCTTTGATATTCTTACAAATGATTTGAGTTTTTTTTAAAAATTCAAAAAGATTACACGTGATGAAGACAAAATAGGTATTTTACAAATAACGTTTGTGTTAGACAATCACCAGTCGTGTGTGGCATACAAAAAAAACTGTGTGTCACCTGCGGTTGTTTTAATGATCCCAAGAACAACACGAATTGCATCATATCCAAATTTGGTAATTTGAAGGTAGGTAATAGAAAAACAAAATCGATTACGATATTAGTATCGATCGTTATCAAGTTCCAAATTTAGAAAAACCGCAACCCAAACAAACTCGTTCGTTTTCCTGCCGGGCCCACGCAGGAATTAATCAGGAGACAGTGAAATCTAAAATTTCCTCTTACGTTACGATTACGATAAATACGAGACCCTAATACGCTTCGATATCAAAATCGACAAAAGTCGTTGCGTTTTAGCGGGTCCGTTGCGATGATTATTACACGATCGTGTATCTGTGCCTAGTGCAGTGTCTGGAGGGGCGGAAGGGGGCCCAGGGGGCGCGAACATTGACCAGGAAACATCGTACATAACCTTCAAATGGTTCTGTCCTTGGCTTCTTCTCCTCGTAATAGATGCAGTGATGCGCGACGCAGCGCAGCCCAAACCTAACTTAAATCAAAGTGTGCTACCATTTGCGACGTTGTCGGATTTCTCGATATTTCACTGCAAATAACGATATTTGAAGTGAAAGGGACAACACTCGTAAATAAGACGAGAAATCTACTTATACGTACAATTCGTGAGCTAAATCAACCTTAATCCCTTAATTATACCCTTAAAGCAAGCAGTGAAGGAGTCAAAATTGTTGAAATACGCGATATATCATGCGAGGATATCGTCTTAGCCCTGGGTTGAAGTATTGTTAAAAATTTTAAAAACAGATGAATAAATACTTTTATATTAAATTCCGAAGAAAAAATCAATTCTAAAACAGATTACGATGTCTTTTTTCCTTGTAGCAGATATCTGAGTATGAATCACATAGATTTTGGCCGTTCTTATGATTTTGTGTAACTTTATAAATGTCCAACTTTAATTTGTCTTCGTTAATCCTTCAGGAACTTATTATTCTCAATAAAGAAAAATATTATGCTGTTCAGCTTCTTTTTAAATTAGGGTTGGCTTTGGAAATTTGATATATTTTACTGTGTGCAATAATTTTTTTTCATTTGAAGCAAAGTTGTCAAATAATCTTATATGAAAAAAATCTCGGAACCAGAGAAATTTATAAGTAAATCTCATTAAATTGGCTGAAAAAATGATTCGAATACAAAATATATAGATAAGGTGTTAATGAAGTCCTGTTAGAAGAAGAAGGGTTAGTTCAGACGTAAATGCTTACAGAACTGTGCCAGTGGGTCATAAATAGAAACTTAATTATTATATGGTATCTGTAGACATTTAGATGATAATATCGGTTATACTTACTGTAATTAAAAAGGTAAACATTTTTATAAAATTACAAAATTACCCTTTTCGACAATAGAGCCAAGAGGCATTTTTCGTCAAAGTGAATTTTATAAACAGTTTTTAAGTAACACTTAGGTATTTCACTAATCATTGAACATAGAAAATTAATTTGAAAAATATGTAAAACTCGTTTAACAATAAATAATTGTGTAATTTTAGTTTAAATTGAATTATAGCAAGTTTCCCGGTCTATTTCGCAACAAGCAGCAAAAGGAGACGTGGAAAAAGAAGAAGAAGAAAACAAAAGCAGGACGTTATTAGAAGTTGGCTTTGGCTGGGCTGTAATCATGGCTTGTTGGGACCGACGGTCACTAGTTCATTGACATCGTCAGCGACTTTCCGCAAATCCAAGGTCGCCAGCTTGCTTGATGTTGATGCATACACATAGCACTCGCACTCTTTTGTTTTGTTCCTCGCCGTGTGAAGCACATCCAGAGTTGAGTCGATGTTGCTTCCGTTTTACGCCACGCACCCTTGATTGTTCTAAAATGATTGGTGGGTCACTGACGAATTCTTTAATTTGGCAGTGCACTCACGGTCAACTGCAGCCACAGCTATTATCAATGACGTAATTTAATTTAATAATGTGATAAAAAGAGTTTTTCCGTAATTATATCTACTTGAAAGCAATGAAACAAGGCTTTCTTGGTTTTATTTTCGTTTCAAGATGAAGTTTGGAAATGGTTTCATGGAAAAAAATTATTTTTACTATTATACTATTTTGTTTTTATGATTAATTTCGTTTGTTTATGACCTTGGTAGAAGCGATCTAAGAAGTGACAAACAAGTTTTAATTTTTATCTAATTGGCTGTCAAACACCTATTATTGGCTCTTTATTAATTATAAGAATAAGTGAATGCTGTTTATTTGTAAACAACGAATAGCTTAAATGTTAGTTTAAGGTTCAATGGTTGATCAAATATATGTGTGATTATTTAAGTATTGACGTTTCTGAATTCCAATAGTAACTATCAATCTCAGTCATTTAGGTGAGTTGTTGCCAATCGAATGTTGTAGCGTTTACTATTGGCAGCACCAGTGCACACCGAGTGCAAGACGTTGTGTACCATTGGTGAACAAACTGATGCATTCATTTTTGCACTCGAGGCAACTATTTTGGCGCCAGCTCGAGAGATGGTTTCGAGTGCAGTGCAGAAAATGGCTGCGATCGGAAGATCTGGCAAATGGCGATTTGTGCTTTATTATCATTGTCATCCTCTGATGACAGCAATTTTGAAGTTGTTGAAGCACTAGTTCATAATAGAACATCAATTCCAAAAATTACTAATTATATAAATGATGTTGTGAGAAAAATGAACGACCAGCATGTTAGTGCATAGCTATAGCCATATACCAAAATTTCTTGATATGTAATTATTTGTGGTGCAAAGAAATCGTCGGAAGTACAAAACTACAAAATCTGTGTGGTTTACACAACCAAAAAAGTGAAGGTGAAAGATATATGACTGACAGTATTGAGACATGACATTTCTAGTCGGTGCATGTGGTTGTTCCATTGACTTTGCACTTTGTGCAATTTTTAAATGAACCGGGATCGCACCGGTTCAGTGCATAGATGAACTCAGTGCATGCCAATGGTAAACGCTATTAGTCCAATGATAATAATACCTACCTTATTGCCCCGAGAATAATTTAAAGTATTTTGTTTTTATTTATTGAATATCAAATTTTTTTGAATTGACGTATGTACTAGATTTAAAAGAAAAGTATAAAAATTAATTAAAAACGGTTTAAAACATTGTCTGTCGACAAAATTAGTACTAAAAACACGAAAATAACAAAAAAAATAATCAATTGAAGATAATTTCTCAAAACTTATGCCAGTGGTAGGCAATACATTTTAAAAAATCTCTCAAATTACCTATTTTTAATTTAATCTCTCCTGTGTTAATAAAACTGAAAATAATTTACCACCTTTAGGTTTTTGGTTATGATTGAGCCTATATTGCTAAAAATGTCCTCTTTTTCAAAGAAATTGTTATATAAGTGGGTACCTTAAGATTGTTGTATTTATATTTTTTATTTCTTGGTATAATCATACATACAAATATAGCGTAGAAATATAAAATTCTTTACTTGGTGTATTTGGACCAAGAATACAAAAATCTTCAAAGAACAATAAATGAATGGTAAAAATAAAAAAAATAAAGAATTATGATAAATTAAGGGAAACAAGAAAGAAATACAAAACTTGGGTCTCAATTCCATCACACCCCACGCCGTATGTAATTATTAGTCACTAAAGGAGAATAAGGAGTAGTAGAATAGTAAAATAAAAAAGCTATATGATAAATAAAATAAATATATTTTACAAATATTTCAATTCCATATTACTGTTAGTATCAAGTCAATAAACAAAAAATCCATGGATACTTAAAAAATTATTTCGAGAATGAGAAATATACGCATTTTTAACTAATTAAAACCGTAGTTATTCAAGCAATTAAAAAAAAATATTAAGTTTAATAAACCACCTATAATTTCCCTATCATGAATAAGGCATAAATAATCCAAATTTTGTGTAAAAATATATTGATAAATATCCTATATTTTTTTAACATCAGTAAACAAAAAATGATTAAATATATTTTAATTAAACATGTAGATATTATTGAAAGTGAAATCTCTAAAAGCATCATTGAGCCTTAATAGAAGTGTAACGGCTTGCGTCTATGTAACAGTAATCTAGTGGCCTAGGCAAGCCGTGCTCGACTAGATTCCACGTTCCAGTGATAGTATTTAACTATTTACACTATACTAGTCGTCATCAAAACAACAACGATGAGGTTAGGTCAGTTTCGTGGTGTCAGGAAATTATATCGCTATGCTAGAACGGCCTTTTGTTTAACTATAATTTAGAACTAACCGGCTAGACTAGCAATCGCTTTTTTTGTTATTGTATTTATTTGTAATTTTAATTAACTAGTATTAGACAAACAATATGCTAATTTTAAATTGATAGATAATTAATAGTTTGTTTATCTTAATTACCTGGCAATGTGGAAATTTTTTGGCTTACCCAGAAGTGATTTCATTTGAATAAATGAATTTTTTAATGCAATTTTGTTTGTTTTTTCGGCCTATTCAGACGATGGTAAAAAAATTAATACAAAGTTTGTTATTGTTTAGCTCTACCGGTTTTTTGTAATTAAACACTCAATGGACAAATACATAATGTAAATAAGGAAATACGAGATATAAGGTGGAAGAACTTCAATATCATTTCAGCCTTCAAAATTGCTTGCATAATAAAATGTAGATTTAGGCTACCCCCAAACTAACTGAAATAAGAAGTATAGGATGAATAATCTATTTTTTACATTGGAAAGCTGGTTTGTTTGGAGATTATTATAGTCTGAATAAAAGAGAAGTGCAGTAAAAGTGGAGATATAACATCACATCTCATAAACCTATGACTTATGACATATTCTTTCATAACAGATCATTGGAGATTGTTTTAGAGTTACTACTGAAACGATTAGTTACTTTTAACGAACTGATGACATCAATTTAGTCACGTGGGAAACTCTATATTAAATATAAAGACTTGAATTTTTGATCTATAGAAACATAAATAATCGCATAGGAAAAGAAAAACATGAAAAACATTAAAAGAATCAACCACAATTCCATAAAATTAGATGTGTAAAATACTTTAAGTTTGTTGTATTTTAAATAGAATAAATAATAATGAAAAACAAATATGTATATTTATAGACAATTATAATAGTAATTCTGAAGAAGCGACATCACATTTCAAGGTTCAGGTTAATCTTTAACCTGTTTAGCTTCGGCTGGTTTATCGCAATGCCCCCCATTTTAAAATAAATTAGAAACACTTTGATAAAACGAAAAAAAGCTTGTAGCTATAATACAAGTTACAGAAAAAAGGCTATCAGATGGTAGGAAATGGAACGAAAACGTAAGACATGGAAAAATGTTTTTATTGTTCATAAACATGAAACCTATGATCTGATGAAGTGACTGATGATTATTGTGGCAGATTATCTTAACAAAATCCGGTGTCTTATGTCTTACATATACGTTTTACCGACTCGTGATCATTATACTTATAATTATTTTCCAAAGAATGAACAAGACCACACGAAATCTTATGACGACCGCTCTTGTTAACGTTAAAATGATTTTCAGCGTAAAATCGTATTAAAATTATAAAAACGTACACTTGCACACATCCTGGGTTAATAGAACGTAACTCTTTCGTTCGGCCACATCCTTGTTTTCGAAGGAAAAAGGAAGTCAGTTATTGCGAACCGACACAACTTTGTAAATAAACACCGAAAATAAAAAAGCCTTGAGGCTAATTTTAAACAAAACAATCTAATGTAAGGTGTAAAAGATCACTTAGGCAGGCGGATTTGTTGTTTTCAGTAAATTGACGGCTATGTAATTGGAAGTCTAATTATTGATATGTAGGTAATATTATGTTAATTAAAGATGAAATAGCTATTTCGTAACGTGTTTCTTATTTTGACTAGATTATTTATATAATTGTGTTTTAGTAAAAAATTACTGACATCTAGGTAACCAATATTACTACTTTTTTGTATTATTAGTTGCATATGATTAATTTCATTCTATTATTGACAAATAGAAAATCATATTCATTTATTCTCAACGACTTATTATTTTGTGCTGATTTAGAATAGAAAATAAGGACCAAAACAACATTATTACTAGATTGTAAGTTTAACCAAATTCTATTTGCCCTTCTTTAATATAAACTTTCAATAATACTGTATATTATTGATTTTAATACAAAAAAAGGTTTATTTTCAATTGTTTTCTTTTTACAACTGATAATATAATGACTTTTTCGAAACCAGTTTCAGCGTAAAGTGATCATTTTAACATTTGCACCGATTACAAAGAATGTCACTTTATAAGTCAAAATTAGAAAAACATTTTTAACCAAATTTTCTTTATTTTCTCACATTTTGAATTTTAAATGTTTTGAGGATAAAAAGAAAAGACAAGAAACTAAGTGGCCTGGTAAATACAAGAAAAGAAAGTTTTTAGAGAGCAGAAGGCAAAACCTGTAAAAGGTAAAAAAAAAAATCATAATAAAAAATTTAACTTAAACAACTATTAACTAATAAAAGCAAAATAAATTAAATTATCGAAATATAAAATGTAAAAAATAATAATAATAAAAATAATAGTAGTAACCCTAAAATAATGTAACTGATCTATTTGATAAAAATAAACCACTGGAACGAATATTTCGTTTACATATGCATGAGAGTTGACATTTGAATAAAATATTTGGTGGAAAATTTACAGAATAAAAAGGTAATATTAGATTAACATGAACAAAGACGGTTTGAATCAAAGTTGTTAATTAAATAGAATGGCTCATTTTTTGTTGGTTGCTAATTTCACGATACATTAAATACAGATTGTTCTAATTCAAACATGTCCAAAACTTCTTGTTTATATGAAATTACAATTTTTCTGTCTATTTAAATCCTCTATCTCTATACAGTAGGATTATAAGAGTGTTTTATTTCGAAATTTTCACGCATTACAAAGTATTACTTCACTAGGTTTTTTACTCCCAATTTCATTGTCTTCAAAAATTAACATTTTGCAAAAAAATTGTAAGGCATTTGCAGACATTGAGCTGCTTCCTGTTGCTTTTCTCCATATTAAACCATACCAATTTTGTTTTTACTTTACTTTTTCTTTATTTACCACTTCAATTAGCTTTTTCCATAAACTTATTGGTCGAACTTTTTGTAACATTTCACATTATTAAAACAATTTTAGAAATGATAGTATAAAACATTTTAACGCGTTTTTAATAATTATTTATTTATTATGTACTATTTTATTCAATAAATCAAATAAAAATCAAGAGTCGGGATATCTTTCAAACATATTTCAATAATAACATATTTATTAAAGAAATTATCATTCTTTAAGTCATAATATATTTCGCCTACACTTTTTTTTGCATTCATTGCAGATACGTCTAATAGCAGACAAGCAGATGACCCAAAAATAGAATATGACGAAGTGCTATTTAAAAAAAAATGGGAGGCCCCCATTCCAACCTAGGACAACTGATAGTTAATATAGTGAATGATAATGCATTAAATGGAAATATGGGTGGACAAAATTCTTGAACCGTACATATTTAATTACGTACTATGTGATTGTATTTAGGACAATGATAGAAATTTTACTTAAGTAAAAGTTTTTAGAACTGGTAATTTAAAAATGAGTACTAATCACTACATGAAAATTATTTCCATTTAGGTCAAATTAAAACCTAGGCCCTGCAAATTTAATTTAGGTTTAAGCTATTATTTTTAAGTTATAATATATACACAGTCAGAATTTTTTACCAGCTACTTTACCAATTTATACCACTACATTGCAGTTTTGAATATCATTTACGAATTGAAATGTTGGGACAGGTCAAAATTTAAATTTAAAAATGCCACCCGAACCGTTTTGAATGGTCATTCGATTAGCATATATTAAAGCGCAAAAATTGTTGTTCGCCGAATTAATTAAAAATAATTCTGACATTCATAAATTTCGGTTTTTGTCTAGGATCCTCTAATGGCACAAGGTCAATGTCAAGTCGAAAATATTTAATATCACATGGTGGCTAGAATGAGTTCTCCCGAGGTATGCATACGATTTTACTCATAATCTCCTATTTTATATAAGTTTTAAATAATAATATTTGTATTAATTTAGCATAATTAAAAAAAAGTTATCGAAGACACCGTTGCTAGGCAATGTAACGAGTTGATTTAATCTGACAGATAATTATTTTGCCACTTAAATATTGAATGAGATTTTTAATAAAAAATATTTAGAAATTGAATAAATCATACCACAACTACGAGTAGCTGCAGTAAACGATACCTAAGGAATGATTAAAAAAAAAATCAGGGATATTATACTACAACACTTACGAAGCATATAGTAAGATTTGCTAGTAAGAAAGTGACACATGCTAGCCGGGAAAGTCAGACCAGTCAGACCATCTATCCGATTGTACTGGACCATAACCTTACCCTGATGCACTATTCAGAAAATTATTCTTTGTCAAGAAAGAAAAAAATAAATATTCGAACTTGATATCTAGAAATTAAACAGTAAGGTATATCTTTAGGTTATAGAGGTTAGATTGGACCAAAATCAGAAAGCAACCAACAAACTACATAAGCGAAAGGTAAAAGATTAACCTTATCCCGAAGTAGCAATGGAGAAATTTACCCCAAACTGCTCTAGCCAGACAGAGATGAAAGTCATTGGAACAACCCTAGAATCAGGAATACCTAGACAACAATCATGTTTTAATTAAAGCTGAATTGATTTATTGTATAAATTGATATTGTCAACGAAAATAAAAGTGACATTAGATGCAGACGCTAGACAAACAAATTAAAAAAATCTAATAATACTCTTATCTGCCCTAAAAAATAAACAACTTGGTCTCTTTATTTGCATAGTTACTGCTATCTAAGCTATCGACGCAGTTTTAAGAAATATGCAAATTGAAAACTGACCTGCCTTGCGCCTTTGGCGATAACATTTTGATATGAAATTTCAATATTTGGTCAGTGAAATAAAATTACATTATTAAATAGTATAAATAACAGATGAGATAAAAAAAATCGAAAACATTTTCTTATCGCAGTTCAAATAGCGACTGCTAAATTTAGGTGTCACCTTCAAACTTTTTCGACAGGCTCACACTAATTAACAAACAAAAAACAATGTTTACTGTACTTATATTATTTCGGTACGAGTATCTAATTTTTTTGGAATATTCCTTGGACTTGTTTGCATAAGATTGAGGTAGGTAATTGCGTTGCCAATCTCGAAAATTTACACTGATAAGGAACCCAACATATATTGGCGAGTGAAAGTCTCAGGAACAATATGATTTTCTTTATTTTCCACAATCAAACCAAGAATGGAAGGTGATACGGAATACCAAAGGCGAGGGTTTGATTCCCACCCGAGAGCGAATGTTTCATTTTGATCCTTCGTTTTATTTATTACTGAAATAATTCTCTTTTTTTCTATTATTTTTGTTTTTATGTCTAATAATTTGAAGAAAAAATACAATAATTGAAAGGAATTGATCTGACGACACTATATGAAATACATTAGAATTAATACTATTAGTAAACACTCATTAAAAAAATTGTTTCGCCAAGCTGTATTTACTGTTTTTTTTATGAAAATATTCCATAACGTTTGTGTAACATATTGCGGTAGGTAATAGCAAATGCGTTTGAAAAACAATGACGCAAGTTGATAAAATTGACCGATTTGTCGACTCAAGATCGAACATGACCCTGGCTAATTGATTTCTGCTAGTCATAAAACTTGTTAAAAAGAAGCCAAAAGAAGATTCTTAAATTTGAGCAAAATTACAAAACATCTAAAATATGTTTTTCTCCTTTTTTACTTTCCTATCTGTATACAGATAAGGAAAGTATTTCTTGTTCACTCTAATGCTAATTCATGTGAATGGACAGATGGAAACACCTCTACCGATAGTGGGATGTCGCGTATTGTTCTACCTCTATTCAAACAGCATCACATATTCTATACTGTTTTTCTGCTGTAATTGTGGGAAACTTAACATACAACAAATAAACAAATTTAATGCTCCACAAATAATTAAAAAACTTTTCAAAGGTGGCGAATGACAGTACAGTAGGTACTATTATTGAGTATTTCATAAATTATAGGAATATCTACCTATCTTATGCTTTTATGATTACTACACCTTATTTTTGAATTTTATGTTTTTGTTCTTCTTGGGTTGTAGGTGTTTGAATTAAATAAAACTACAGTGAAGTTGTAAAGCTTTCGGTGCTTTTACGTGCCTTCGTCGGTATTCTAGAAGGCATATCGCTTAGCTTGAATCGCCAATAAAGAAACAATAATGTTTTACAGCTTCAGTTGTAAATGACATGTTTTCCTAAGTTTCCAGAGTGTTCAAAAGCCTGGAAACGCCATTACTGAGCATTTATTGTAGTCCCAATGTTGGGTCCGAAACACAATAACAAAGGTATAAATTTCAGTACGCTGAATTAGACTTTTGTATTTGGAACAAACTAATTTAAATTAACTGACATTTTTTTATATAGGTCTAAAATTGTAGTGAGAATCATTCTACTAAATGTAAACACAATAATGTTATTATTAATAAATCGTTTCTTCTATCTAACAAAAATACTGTTATTCAGACAAGTGGTATTAAATTGCTCGCGATGAACAAGTAAATAACTAAAATGAACCAAACACTCGAAAGAGGCATGGCAATTACTTAGATTACGTAAAACTGACCTTAGCCAATGTCACTACTGAACAAAAATAGATCACCGCTAGACTTTCGGTTTCTATGAGGAAGCGCAGACGCTGGCGATAAAAAAAAAACGGAGAAGGAACATCATTTGAATTTGTTTGTTTGGAATTGAATAGATAGCAGTTTTTAATGCTAATTTTTAAGTTTCGATAAAAAGTAGTCAAGGACGTGGGCATTAAAATGAATATATTTAATTTTATTTTGTTTTTTTTTGCAATCTAGCCTTTTATTTAAAAAAAAGTAACGCGTTATTTCATCGTGGAAAAGGTAATGAAATTTCAATATTGCGTTACTTTCTGAAATTAAGAAAAAAACATTACTAGTAATTAGGTACCTAATGATTTCGAGTTCTTAAAAGTAACGCGGGTACTGTCACTTTTCGCCCATTTTAAGAAGTAACGAATGTACTAGCAATGTTTTAATTTGTTTCGTCACTCCCATCTCTGTATGCAATGTATTTCGTAACTTAAAATCGCAAATTTTCCACAAAATCTTTAGTAATCAGGAACCGTCGGCAAGACCATAATCATCTCGTTTACTCGTTTTGGTTTGCTAAAAATCTGAGTTTGTTTTAGGATTACTCTTAGCAATTGAATATCTCATCATCCCGTACACAACATAAGGAGAAAGGCGTCAATACAAAATACAAATGACAAGTGTATAATTCTGCCAAATTTCCGTAACTGACAAATTACAAATATTTGACCATTCGGATACTAACGCTTTTACTTCTTAAAAATCCCGGCAATATTTATTCTGTATCCTAAAAAGTCAATTTGATTTTACAGCGTAACTAACATTTTTTGTGTAGCAAAAATCTTTTAGCCCACAAACCAACACAAAAATCAAATCAAACTAATTTTTAACTAGTTAAAAGCATTATCCAAACATTGTCTTTAATTCAACAAAAACAGCTATATTGGTACTTTGTATTCCATAGTTTACGTAGTTATTTACTGGGGTTTTGCTTATGACGGCATAGTTCTTGATGTCAGTTGCATATTCATTTAGTTAGTAATGTAGGTATCCATTATAGATATACACTTTGTTAATAATTTAAAAAAATAAAAAAAAAATGAATTTACAAAGGTTATAGATACTTACTCTTATATCAGAGTTTACAATTTTTTTATAGCTAATTCCCGAGCCAAAAAGATGATCCTTACTAATAAATTTTTACTTTAATAAATTGACGTCAGAAGAGAATCTGTTTTTTAAAACTTGCCAATTTTTTTTCGTTATTTTTATGCCGAGCTACTTAAATTTACATTGTCAGCATTTCCTATTTTGTGTTGTTGGCTTAGCAACACGTCGCGACTTACCCTAGGTCAAGTTTATCGATAAAAAAAAGAGACGCAAAACACTAGCGATGTTGCCGATATTGGTTTTTAATTATCGCAAAAAAATGTATGTTAATAGGATGTATTTCAGTAACTCGTTTACCGACTAGTTTCGATTATGCTAAACAAACAATGTAATTATTAATGTATCTATAGATATAAATTATAAATTCAAAGGACTATTTAAAGTTTTAGGGTTCGTTTTTTCAATTTGTAATTACCTCAAGGTCAGAGTTATCTGAATATTGACAAAAACCGACTCTAGGATTGTCACAAAAATAAGTGTTTTTGTTTAATGCATTAATTAACATTATTTATGGTAATTGACAAAACTATCGCTATCTAGATATGAAAGACTAAATAAAGACGTGAAAGTACTACAATTATCTATCTCAATGTGTCTTCGCTTAGCCTAGGTCAAGTATCGCTATTACATATCTAGCAAACTTGCTGTTTTTTATAATAAACTATTTATATTGCGTTTTTATTTTTTTTATAAATATTAATTTAGCTTCTAAGAAGATTAAAAAAAGACCTTGACTGTCGTGTAATAAATATTCAAATGACACGGTTGATAAGGTGTTAAAAGTGTATCTGAAATTGTGCACTTAAAAAAAAAACAGTGTGTCGTGTGCAATTTTTTTTGGCAATCACATGATTTATTAAACATTAGACGAGAAAAGATTATATTGTTTGGAATTATTAAAACAGTGATAATATATTATATCAATAAAAGTAAAACGCCGAGGCATAATAATTTTTCTGATTTTATCACCGATTGAATTAATGGTGCAAAATTATTAAATGGCAAAAATCAACATTTTTGTGATACAGATTTCAAGTATTCATTTTCGTTTACGATGATAATTACGTCAATAATTTCAAACCGAAAATACGTATCGGGCCGGGCGTATCTACCGCGCGATGGAAAACCAACGGGCCTAGCACGGGCCGGGCCAAATAGGACCGAACTAGGCCCGTTTGGTTTCCATCGCATGGTAGACAAACGACACCGAACGTATCCGACGTACCTGAGTCCGTTTTTGGCCCGGGTCCGGTCCGTTATATCAATATGCAACTTAAAGTGACTCTTATCTGGTCTTGGCCAATTCACAAAATCCAAGATGTCCTTCGTAGTTACTGTAAAATATGTTGCCTATTCACAGTACACATCTTGACATGAGCGAAGTTTTAGATGACTACAAGACGTCAAATGTTGGTCCTAGTATGGTGGCTATTTAATGTTAGAAGTTGTTTTTATATTGTATTGTATCTTAGCTCTAAACCTAACCAACTTATTTCATTTTATGTAATTTTTTTATTTTTTTGAAGTGATTAGAACGCTTATATTGCATTCCAGAGCGATTGCTGGACTAATATCGATATCCATTTAAGTTGTCAACGTTTTAGACAATTTTATTTCGATGAAATCTCAGTTAATATTTGAAATAAACGGTACTTACTTGAATGGAAAGGTTGGTAAAATTGCTGAGACATATGACTTGGCGGTCTCTGGTGAGCGTTGTTCCACGAAAAGGGATGCCTTGGGAATAAAGTGCCTACGGGTGAGTGTATGGAGGGTTGAAGTCTCGCCTTGAGTTCGTCGGTGGAAGTGTGCCCGCTGGAAGAGCTGTCCACGTCCGATACTCCAGAATCTGCGGGACTAGGTGGAAGGGAACCTGTAATAAGAGCGCACAGAACTGTACGAGAGAGCAAACGTATTTGAAGGTGTGATAAA
The DNA here is from genome assembly GCA_927349885.1 of Psylliodes chrysocephalus. NCBI lineage: Eukaryota > Metazoa > Arthropoda > Insecta > Coleoptera > Chrysomelidae > Psylliodes > Psylliodes chrysocephalus. Next base: position 96,212,913 of record OV651816.1, on the reverse strand, counting down.
AATGCAATGTTGTATCTATAAGACAGTAGAAAAAATGTATTTTTCCAATTGAAAAAATTGCCGAATGCGCCATGTTTACAATAATACGCAGTGGTATAGGCAGTGAAAATTCATAGATATTTTTTGTATGCCATGTTTAATGATGTTTTTTAAATCCTCCGATTTAGTTAAAATATATGATTCAATTCAGTTTTTTTTTTTTGAATCACAACTGCAGCAAGGCGAGTAGAATAAAGAGAGTAGTAAGTCAAATGTGAATGGTAATGGTAATTATTATAATTTTTATTTCAAGACGTTTTGATCTGTTAGGACGAATTTCACAACAGCTTTTAATATTAAAGGATACTGATGTAACTCACAAACAATCAGGTATATTTGGCAACTGTCACTAACTAAACTTGTAAACAACTAGATTAAAATGTCAGACAAAATTTGTTGTAAACATATCATCGCCTTTACTCTGGAGAAAAAAGAAGCACAGTAATTTAATTTGCAGAACGTAGTACAGATTCAAGAGGTAGACATTTTATTTATAAAAAACAATGATAATGATACCAATAGTTATAGTGAAGACAGTGACTTTTAAAGATAGTTTTTGAATTTTTTATTTTTTTTAATCTTTGATTTTAGGTACTGAAGTGTTACTTTTAATGCCAAGAGATTAAAAAAAGATTAATCCCATTAACAACATATATTGTTATTTATTGGTTAAATTTAATTCATTCATACTAAAGTGCAACAATTTTGTCAGAAGCATAAGGTTTATGTTTATTTTTTTTAAATAATAATAATATATTTTATATGCCGTGACCTTATTTATATTACAGAAACTTATTTTGCAAAGTACGCCTATGAAATGTGACGTTATATCCTCGCTTTTACTGCACTCATCTTTTATTCAGACTATAATAGATGAGTTGAGCGGAAAAAGGACAGCCATCATAGTATCTAGTTGATATCAGTTTTTCGTAATATTGAAAGTAAAAACTTATTCTTAATAAAAACATTTTTCTAGATAATTATTCCATTAATTTGCTGTGATATAGGATCACAAAAATTTCTAAGATACTTAACAATGTCCTTATTATTTCTTGGAGGTAATTCCTCTGCATCCATCTCTTATCAAAACTACTTCAAAGTTGTGAAATCCACTTTCCATATTAATTACCCAAAATTCAAACAAATTTTTGTTATTGACTGATGTAAACAGAGTAATAATGACCATTAAGATTGCAATTAATTTCTTTTAAATAGGCATGTCCCACGAATTTTTATTAATTAGTTTCAGTCAACAGTCAACTGTTGGTAGCCAGAGAAACGCTATATTAATGCATCCTTTAATATTAAAAACGTCTTCAAATTTATTATGGAATTCGCCCTTAACAATTGAAGGGCAAGGGGAAAAAACAGACGATGTCACAAAACTGACTTACTAAGAAAATTGAGTTTATAATAATACCAAATCGTATGTTACAGTCATAGAAATAAATAAAACCGCACGTTAATATTATTAACGTAATTTATTATTATATACTTAAATTGTTACAAAATAATAAACGTAAGAATATTATATTCAGGTTAAAAAAAAAAAAAAAACGTGATAAATAACTTATTAAAAAGGAATTATTTTCATTTTAAAACTAACCTAAAATAAACAGATTTTCATCTGTATAACAATGTTTCTCAAAATTCGTTAGTATTTGGGTGACAAAATCGTTTTAGTACTTGCAAATCGTTGTATTTAGTCTGGACAACGTCGGTTTTTTTCCAGTAGTGCGAGGACAACGTCTGTTTTTAACCATTATGATTATTTTTAAACGCCTTATTATTTGGACCTCATTTGTTTTATTAGATTACAATTTAGCATGAGTTTGGGACTCGGTATCACCAACATAAAAGTTGATTACTTAAAACTTCCTATAAAATGGACATGTTGGTGTTTTCCCCTTACCCTTTTATTCCCGATAAATTAAAACTGTTTGATAGTCACTGTTTCTTATAAATATTAAACGTGGTATTGGCCAAGTAGACACAACCAAACAAGTCTGCTAAAATGTTAACACAATCTGTCATTATAAAAACAAAAAATCCTAGATAGACTGTACTAATCAACAAAAGAATTACCAGTTAAAAGACAAAAGGGGAAATATTCAAAAAATTATTTAACTCGCCCATTTCATTCCTGTCAACCAGCAGATAAAATTACCCCCTTCGATCGACACAGTTTGTCGGTTACCTACTCATGTTTTGACAACCGCACCCGAAAAAATGCAAATGAAGCCAAACCAAAAATCTTTTCGCGACAATTTCTTCGGACTAGCTTCCAAAAGATAGCCAGAGCAAGCGACGATCGCATAAATCACAACACATTTCTGGGTGCTGAATGAGTATGCAAATTGCAAGACAATTCTTCTGACACCCAAACTACCAAAAAGAAGTAACACCGAGTTCTCACGTAGGTATATCCTTTGATAAAAGCACTAACCAACGGTCAGTGTAAGTAACGACATAATCTGGAATGCTGCAGTCGCGCAAGGCGTTCGTGATCGTCGATACGAAGGGCTTAGCACCCAGCCCGTATATTTGGACGACTGGAATAAATGACCCTGTCTTGTATAATAGATATGATTAATGGGCAAAAAGGTCAGCGGGTCAGGCCGGACATAGAGGGATGGACCGGACATCTACGATGGATTTAAAACCTGTTCAATTGTTAGGGTTTTTCCACATGCTATGGGGTGTGTTGTTTATTTACTACCCTTTCTAACAAAAGCTGCGTAACTAATGACGACCGACCTGGCGCTATTCCGTAACCCTTCGCGATTCTCGCCTTTAGGACGCTTACTTGTAAGGACCTCGGGGAATTCTAGATATCTAGGATTTTACTCGTTTTAATCGACCAGGTCCGAAAGTGGCCCTTCTTTGGGAACATAAGGATTGTTATTAATCCTTTTTTGGGGCAACAAGGAAAACATTAATTTTGTTTTGTGGCTGAGCTAGTAACTGTCTTGGTATTTTTTTTATTTGTTCTTTCTTTCATGGGAAATATTGATAAAGCGACGTTAACTCTTGAATCTTAATAGAAGGATTATTATTTTTTTTTATACACAGGGTGGTAATAACCGTAAACGGTAATAAATTTAGTTAAACGGGCAAAGGGTTTAGGCACATTCTCAACAATAATTTAATAACCATTTAAAATAATAAATATCAGAAACGGCTTGCGACAAATTTGGTAAAAAAAGTTATTTTAAAATTTATTTTTTTTTACTTTTTGCGTTCAGTGTATTTTAGTTTGGTAAATTAATAAAATTTTTATATTTATACAAAATATTTTTAACTTTGTAATTTGCCGCTACATCGTGCTATTTCATTTACAAAATATAATTTTGTTTTTCATAAAGAAATCTATAGTGTTATACTCTTCTACTCTTCACACAGTAGTCTGTGAAGAGTATTATGGGTTTACTTTCAAAAAACCAACATTTTTGGTTCGAATTTAAAATTTTTTGTACCAAAATTATTCTCAAATACAAAAAATGATATCAACTTGAAAATTCTTCATTCTAGTTTTAAATCTATTTCTTAAGAAAACTAAAGATTATTTTCAAGTGTGATGTGTTTCATTTTTTTCCTGTGTCAGTTATACGGGATTTAACAGAAAGAAAACGTGTAAATATATTTAGTTTTAAAGAAAATTCGTAGGCACCTTAATTATTCCACGTGGTTTAGATATGAAAAGTAATTTTTTCAGTATTTATAAAAAACTTTTTACAACATTTGAACGATTTTCAATATTACATTAATGCCAGGAAATATATTTCTTTCCAAAATTACTTATAAAGTAACCTTTATAAACGGTAGATTTTTTAAAACTTTAAATTTTGCTAGTTACAGTTTGTATAGTTAATATAACTAAAAAATTACAGGAAAGGGTAGAAAAAGGTACACTCTAAAATAATTAAAATGTAAATCACAAAAAAATGTATAAAACTTTTGAATTTTGTTAATAGTGTTAAAAAAATCAATTATCTTTTAACACTTGCATTATTTCGTAACTACCTTTGAAAATAAAGATATTATAAATTATTTTAAAGTGTTTTTAAATTTAAGTCTTAGGTTTACCCACTTTATCGAATATTCTTGGTAATCATAAACGTGAAAGCCGTAAGAGGCCTAAATAAGGCAAGAAGGGACTTAAGAAATTAGAACACGAACAAACTGGTCGAAAATAGCTCACAAGACACTATATTTCGACTGTATTAAAAAAATTTAACTTCACTTTTGATGTAACACAAAATAAAAAAATCATACGCTATCAGATCTGGCGAGCGAGCGAGATTGTAACGTCTGTAAATGTAGTAAATCGCATTTTTCTAGAATAATATGAATTAGAAATTACGTTAAAATAAAAAAAAATTACTAAATTAAATTTAACGTAATACAAAAAATTTTAATTTATTATTTTAAGATATAAATAAGATGAATCTCATTTGAGATAATTACTGGAATACTAAAATATTGTAATCCATTTTTAAGAAGATAATAATTGACAGCATTTTTAATGATTGATTGCATTTAAAAATCGATTTGTTTTAATAAATCAATATTACAATTTTATTCTCTTGTTTATAAGACTGCACTAATTGATATTATTGTTACATCAGATATATTTTTAAAACGTAAGCCAGTTATTAAATAAGTAGAAAGGTAGAAAAGTAAGTAATTTTTTAGTCTTATTGAATAGAATTGTCAACCCTTCTTAAACATGTTCTAAAAGTGCTGAAACATGTTTTTGAAATTGCTGCATCAATTCATCTATATACAATCATTTATCGATATCTCAACCGTATGACATTGATATTTCTATTTTCAAAAATCGCAATAAATAACCCCATCTGCTCATTTCGAAGTATTATGTCAACGAAAAACCCTTTATATCACCCTTTACATAACAATTTTTGTATTCACCCGCACAATTGCATATTTTTGCCGACAATCCGAGCCAGCTGTTGGCAGATTTATCCAATATATCGCAACCCATGACAAACACGCGTCAAAAGGTCTCGTTTTTCGGAAAAACACCCGAAACGCGTATGTACCATAATCCTTTCGATGAGTGTATACAAGTGAAACCGAATATTTTGGTCATCGGGGTTTCGTAAGTTGACACAATACGGGGTTGTACAGCTGTCCGACGAAAGGCTAAATTCAACCCTTTTCAAGTTGCACAACAAAAATATTAAGTCGCACCTTTTTGTTTGAACAAGGAAGAATGCCGCAAGATCAATATTGTTTCTTCAGATTCAATGGAGATTATGACCCAAGGAGACTTGAAAAATTCTTTGAATGCCGCACTGACCTTTCCCATTACTTTTATATTTGCAATAAAAAAGAATGGAAACCGATCGGATGACTCTAGTGATGCTTAAAGTTAGACAAATTTATTTATCTCAGCAGTAATGCGACGGATATTTTCATTTAGTGAAAAGTTGTAGATGTAAAGAAAGTAATTTATCAAGATCTTTCGGTTATTAAGCCATAATAAGGACATTATAATGTAGAAAAGGACAATAAAATTTAGAAAACTAACTCATACAAATACTAGTAACATTTTTAGAAAAAGTTCACAAAGTAATAAAATGATAAACGTCAAACATAGGTAATGAATTACAATTTGATTATAAAAATGAATGAATAAAAAGGGTTAAAGTACATACAGATATCAAGACGAGACTTTAATTGGTATTATTAAAACAAAAACAACGTTGTCATATCTCCAATTCACTCCCTTACGAGTAAAGCAAAGATAGTGTGTGGAGAAAGTAAACGCTGTCCTTGATATCGTCACAACTGACCATCATCATCATCGTTATTGACGACATAATGTAGAAATATAAAAAATTAGGTAACGCCAGACCAGCTATTGCTGTTATTTTTAAAATGTGGTAGAAACTTACTATTTAGGTGAATCTGGGTGCTGACACAGGTGGAATTTGTTTTGTCAAATCCCCTATGAATCTCCAAATCTTCTAGATCTAATTCAAAATTGTAAATGAAAATGTGAAGTATTATAGAATTTTCAGGAGTACAATTGTGTTTATTGAAATTGATATAATGGCAAAAGTCGACTTATCAGGCTATCTAAGGTGTTCGCTGATGCAAATTTGTTAACTTTCTGTTTTTTCGATGTAAGCAGTATTACAATCAGTGCAAGATAAGCTGTTATGTCACTTTTGTCAAACAAACAAATCAATATAATTCTTTCTATTATAAGAAAGAACACTTTTGATATAAAAATATTTGAAAATAGCAACACTATCTTTAAATTTTTTTACTAAGATAAGTAAAAAAAAATATTTGTAATTATCTGAAGAATTGTTGGAAGTAAGCCAGTTGAGATATATTTTTTTAATTTTAAGTTTTATCAATGTTTAAACAGTCATTTTTAGTACAACTAAAAATATGATCATTACAAACAATCGTAATTAAAAAAAATTATGTATCGCAGTTTGATATCAATAAATAGATTTTTTTCTACCAATGTAGATGAATGTTGGTTTTAGCGTTTTTACCGTTGGTGAATATTATAAGAAAAACAAACTTTTTATATGCAAGTTCGAAAAAATTATTTATATTAATTTAAATTTAAATGTAGATGTAAATTGTAAGTAAGAGGTAAATAAAAATGTCATTAAATTCAGGCGTAGAAAAACTATAGTTCTTTACTTGAGTTTTAAGACAATTACGTATGAGTGGAAAAAATACGTAGCACGTATTAACTTTAGTTAATTTAACGCAATAGTTTTGGTAGACTATTTGATAAAAAGTGGCTATATTTAAATTATGATTTCAAAATAGAAGGTCATCGTAACTGGGATTAGAAAACAAAAATTAGAAAACAAAAATATGCATATTTATTTATTTGCTTATAAATATTTGAAGGAATTAATTTAAAATTTAGTGAAAAGGAGATATACCCCCATAATTCCTCAAAAGAACATCGTAAGACACACCTTTACCCCAGTAAAAAAAATTAAAGGTAAAATTAAAGCAGTATGCCTGCATTTAAATAAAATGAAAACGAAAAGAATGAGTAGCCAATAATGTTATAAACAGATTCATAATACGTAGGTATTAAAACAATGAATATTTTGATTCATTAAAAAAAAAACGGTACATTAATGTATATTTTTTGCCGAAACAATGAATTCATAAATGCATAAAATAAATATCAATTGGTCCAATTAAACATTCATTGTTACGAAAAAATCAAAAATACATTTTTTTTGTTCGTACGTAATTTTTGACTTTCAAAAACTAAAACTAAATTAAACCATACATACAGAGAAAACTTATATAACCACTCAAAATTTAATTTCTAATGTTAATTTTATCAAATTTCTATATTTTCAATAGCGGAAGTTATATATTAAATCTATTTTTATTTATCATTAGGCAAATGAGTTATCTAATTGTTTTTAAATAATATTTTGTTACACAAGTCTGTGGATAAACGTTAATCGAATAGCTTTATAAATATTTTTGTCTGTAAAATAACATTTTTCGAAATTCGAAACGACTTTTTAAATCTAAACAAAAAGTCAGTATCTTTGATAATGAAACACGTTCAGTAATTATCATAGGAAAATCGTTATTTTTATTTATTTTCTTTTAGAATCAATTTTGTCAAATATTAAGCAAGCAAATCCCTTTACCTAGATTTCAAGGATTTAACAGGACAATCTTAAACTCGTCACTGTTAGATCTAAAAGTATGTCCCTTCAGTTTTTAGGTCCATGCTAGACCATCAAAAAACTAAATCCCTACACCATTATTTAAATCTTCTAAGCGGAATTTTGACCCTTCCTCGTTCGACTTACATTCTCCAAAGTGAAGATAGCGGAAGAAAACAAAAAAGTATCCATTACATTATTTTGTCTAAGATGAACCATATCTCTTTTGTAATATACCCTCTAATCAGGTGTTGGATCTATTGTAGAGCTACTTGTAATACGATTGTTATGACAAATATTGCAGATTCTTGTACCTGGAGCCCATCTCACACCTTTCTTAATGCGATAAACCGTTTTACAAACCCAGCAAACTATTGTCCGTAATGTAGGTAGTTAGGATGAAGGATTAGTTTTACCTAAGATCTAAGAGGATCATTATAAATATCCTTTAGATCTTGACTTCGGATAACAGAGCGATTTGTTGAATATTTTAAAACACGGGTGTTATAAAGAGGACCCTTTTAAAAGCCCATCAGGTATTTTAATTTTAAAATGATTGTCAATAAATATTTAATTTGAACCAGTCGTCAAGGAATTTTCGATCTATGTTAAATCAAAATTTTATGTTTCATTTCAAGTGTCTTTTTATTTAGAAATACCGTAAGTTAGTTACTAATCATTAAAAACAAAGAAGAAAATGAAGAACAAATAAAGAAGAAAAGAAAGAAGAAAAGAAAGAAGAAAAGGAAGAAGAAATGGAAGAAGAAAAAGAAGAAGAAAAGAAAGAAGTAAGTAAGGAAAAAATAGTACAAAATAAGTTAAGAATAAAAAAAGAAGAGGAAAATGGACGAGATCAAGAAAGAAGGTAAGAGAAAAAAATAAAAGGACAGCAAGAAAAGGAAGAATAGAAGAAGAAAAAAAGGAATAATGAAAGAAAAAAAGAAGGAGGAAGAAAAAGAAGAAGGAAGTGAAGAAGAAATGATACAAAATAAGGTAAGAATAAAAATATTTTAGTTATTAGACTACCCTTTATTGTAGACTTTTTTGGGAAGTATTTTGTCTTTTAGGGTTTATAAAAAATATTTTAGGAATAAACTGAAATTTGTATCACCAAAAAGACCCAAAAAAGTTGTGCCTGTACAACGGGAAAAACATAATGACCATTTTACCAAGAAATCTGCTTACCTACGTGGACAGAAGTAAAATTGTTGTTTACGAATAAGTTCAAATTAACTTCTGTGAATTTTATATAAAAAAACGTATAATTATGAAATCTACTTACACTGAATACTTGAATAATGAATGAAATTATTGAAATAACTTTCAATTAATGAGATATTAAGAATAATTGTTGAGAAAGTGATAAATAATAGCATGCCAGTATCAACACGAATGAGTTAATAATTAAAAACAAGGATGCAGAAAATTTGATCATTAGATTTCTCAACTTTTTTTTGTTTAGAATAAAAACATTAAAAACAAATAATTCTGGTTGAGGTGTCTATTATTTCGAGAGAAAAAAAACCGAGGCTTCATAAAGATTTTGGAAAAATATTCTTTATAATTTCCTTATTATAAAGTGAGATAAAAAGTAGAATGGAGTGCTAAGAAAAGTTCTTGACAGACCTTGACCATTAAAAACATGTTAAGAGGAGACAAAAGTTGATTGGCAGAGAATTTATTTTAATAATAATAAAATTAATATTAATAAGGTAGCTACAAAAGTATAATAAATTTCAAACGCAAAAGATTTTTGTTTCCGTTAAATTATGTTTATTTAAATTTGAATGATTGAAAGACTTATATTTGTACTGGTCTCAATCACGTCTTAAGACATGTTTCAAAAAGACCGACCGACGGTTCAAAGTCTAGTTGTGCTTGATCACATTTCCCATGGTCAATATCCTTACTTCCTCTGCAAGAACTAACCCGACAATCGACGAACCCCTTTCTATAGCGAGTAATAATCGTAAAAATGCTAATTTTTACCTGCAAAATCGAGTTTTTCGAGTAACAGCTTGTGCATAAGCGAATAAAACCATTACGCATTTTTGTCGCTCAACCCCTCCCCGGCTTTGTAATTTATCGAAGAACAGTTTTAAGTGAAAAATTATTCAACAAAAATGCACCCTATAGCGCAAAAGGGGCGAACGCGTCTCCAAAAATTGCGTCACAAAAGACCCTATCGGAAAAATTACATCAAACTTAGACCAAGAAAACTAGTTTCAAGGTATTTAAATGACCGCTTAAAAGTTCCTGTTTTTTTTAAATATCCTAGTTGACCAGTGGTCAAGAGCAAGGGAAGTCTGGTTTCTCGATTCAACCCTCAAAACTAGATAAATACCCTGTGGGAAAGTACCATAGTTTCATCCGTTAGAATTCTGTCGTTTGGTTATCAAATTACTTTTTCTATAACCGAAAATTGACAAAAATCTTTACTAACCAATAATTTATTTGTATTAAATGTATTTATTTCGTTATAAAACAATAGTCAAAAGCGTGTAAAGTTTGTAGTTTAATATATATTAAATAAAAGTTATAATTAAAGTGTGACATGTATTGTCAGTGTTTAAATAAATTTAATATTTTCTCAACTCAGTTTGCTGCATTCAAACATGTCTTAGATTTAGATGAATGAATATATATAAGATATAAATAATAGATACTGTTTAGAGTTTAAAAATTGTACTGACTAAATGAAGACAAAGGATGTATTCCAAATAGTTAGGTCACGAGAGCGGGAAATGTTTAGTTCAAATAGTGCATGATCGTAGAAAAAATTTGGTATATATTTCGATTAACTTTCTGTTTTACCTACTACTACTTCCCGCTCTTGATACACAAAGAGTTAAACACAATTTCAACGTACCAGTGGTAGTGGTTGGGTAAACAGATTTTCGTCGGCCATATTCGCATAAACTTGGATGTTGCAAGTCCGTCCTCTGTCTTGAAAGCAGCTGATGTAATTGGTTGTAGTTATTTTGTTCTTTATCAACTGAAAAAGAGGAGAAGTACGTTAAAACTATGATATATATTAAAACAGAAACAATTTATGTACGAAATTGTTTAAATATTATAAGCTAGTTTTAAATTATAGAGAGGATAGAAATACATACATATTGAACAATCTTTGTTAAAAAAACAAGAAAAAATGAATATCAATTTTTTTTTCTTATTGGAATTGAACAGGATTGAAAATATTTTAAAATTATTTTTTGAAATTTAATTTGGTTAAAGCACCTAAACTATTTTCTAAAAATTACCATTATGGTGAATTGTGAATTACCCTATACAAACAGGCTGACCACTCATAAACCGTTAGTAACACAAAGGACTGGTTTTTATACAGGGTGTTCATTAAAGAATGGGCCGAACTTCAGATGTGGTTAGTTTGGACAAAAATAAGTTCATTTAAGCCAATTAAGCAAATAACAAGGTAAATTGGCTTAAATGAACTTATTTTTGTCCAAACTAACCGCATCTGAAATTTGGCTCATTCTTTAATGACTAAAACAAATTAAGTTCCAATTTCATTATCAAGTTGTATTTATAATAGCGCATTTAATTCTTCTACTAGATGTTTATAAATGTAGGGCAATCATCAATTTCTTTATTGTATAATTTCGACAGATAATTTTAATGTCAAATGCTAAATACAACATAAAAAATCAAACATTTCGGAAGATTTGAACCAATCTCAGATAAGTTTATATTAGTACGGATCCGTATATTAAATACCAATGCAAAATAATATATTATTTTATACAAGATGGTTGTGAGCCACAAGATGCTTAGTACACACATACCTATTCGATGGCCGCATAAGTTACTCCGCTTAAATCCTATGGATTATTCAAAATGGAACTATTTCAAAGTGAATTATGAGTTATTCGAAATAACTTAATTCAAAAATGGTATCTGCCAGCATAGTTCAAAAAATATTGTAATTCATCCGCATTAATGTTAATTATTATTGATGTTATTGACGTTACGAGTAGTTTTTTCCTATTAAATTAATTTTGATAAATAAACGTTTATATGTGTAGCAAAAAACGTTTTTGTAAGGTTATTTAATGACATAAAACACTTTTTCCTAACGACCTTTACCATGACCCCTAAATGCTTTACGATTTTCACGCACTTGACTAACTCAAATGCAATTTTCTTTTATATAAATCAAGATTATCGTTTTTGTTGACGTTAATAGCGCTTACTTTATTTTCTATTTCAATTTAATATCTAACAAGTTCATTTTATAAATAAACGATTAATAATAGACCGAAGAAAATTGTCTGGTGCATAAAGGTGAATTGGAAAACAAATGCCTGTAAAATTTAAAACAAATTAAGAACACAATAATGACGAGTATTTAAAATTAGATCGTAATATGAAAATAATAATAACCTTTCTCATTTCTATATAAGTATGTAGTTTTTTTTTATAAAAAGTATGACATTTAAGAAGATTGAACACTGAAATGAGATAAAATTAATTAAAAAATATCGAGTTATTTTTTTAATGGGAAGCTTCAAGTTGAAATTCTAATTTGTTTTGTACCTCTTGCTACCTTGTTTCACGCTATTCCATACGATGAAGAAGTAGGTAACACTATACCTTACCGGAAACTGACTATTTCCTTGACCCAAAAAAAGTTTCCATTACATTACATTCCGTAGTCGTATAGTCGATACGTTTACGTCTTAGAGTTGCCACATACAATTTATTCAATAGCATTAGAGGTTCAAAGAAAAAAAGTTGTTTCTTTTTGTGACTTTCTTATAATTTAAGGTTTGGTCGGCAGAATTCTAATGTCAGTAACTTTTTTTAACTCGTAAACATTATTTTTAGAACAAATAGGATGTTTGCACGACTAATATGCTATGAATTAATGACTACTTATTTCAAACGACAAGCTTTGTACGACAATAAGATGAGACTGATATGCTATTTAATTTAAGCATCGCCAAGCTATTATGCTACAAATTAACGACTATGTAGTTTAAGTTATGCCAAGCTTTGTTCGGCAGAATTCTAATGTCAACAACTTTGTTTGACTCGTGAAAATTAACGACGAATTATTTTTACGACAAACAGGCTGTTTGCACGACTTTTTAGTTTAAAAGACAAGCTTTGTACGACAATAAGATGAGACTGATATGCTATAAATTAAGGACTATTAATTTAAGTATCGTCATACTTTGTACGATAATAAGACGTCTATTATGCTACAAATACACGAATATTTAGTTTAAGTTATGTCAAGCTTTAATCGGCAGCATTCTAATGCCAACAACTTTGTTTAATTCGTAAAAATTTACGACACATTATTTTTACGACAAATAGGCTGTTTACACGACTAATATACTATAAATTAAAGACTATTTAGTTTAAAAGGCAAGCTTTGTACGATAATAAGACGAGACCGCTAAGCTATAAATTAGCGATTATTATGGTGCTAAAATTTAGTTCATACTTCGCACGATTATTACGTCACAAATTAACGACTATGGATCATTTGCACCGCTAGTCGTCGGGAAATAATCAAAGCTTAAAATTATAACTAATGACTAATACGAGTAAAACTATTTAAAATTCGTCAAACTCTGTACTACAATAAAACTACTGTACCCATGTTGCATGTAATAGTAATTTATGCAACCAGTTACACAAAACGGCATTTCGTAATGTACATACAATTTTTTTTCTAGGCAACCAATATTACTTTTTTGTATTATTATTTGCATATGCATCATTTTATTGACAAATAGAAAATCATAATAAGTATTTATTCTCAACGACTTGTAGTGTGTTTATATTACTTATTAAAGTTATTTAGTTTTCAAAAAAGAGGGTTATTTCGTCGTGTATTGTGTTTTAATTAGTTTGAGAAGATTTAGAATGAAAAATAAGAACTAAAACAATATTATTACTAGGTTGTAAGTTTAATCAAATTCTATTTTTATAAATCAACCTCCTCTTCTTTGATATAAACTATCAGTAAAAATGTATATATTGATTTTAAAACAAAAAAAAAAGATTTATTTTTCTTTTATTTCCGAAAAAAGTGACATAAATCATTTTGACACTTGCTGCAATTACAAAAAAATGCCACTTTAATGTCAAAATTAGAAAAATATATTCATATAAAATTTTAGGATTTCAAAATCTACAAAAATGTAGCAGTTTTAAATGCATTAAATTTTCATTTATTTTCGGAATAAATCTAAATAAATTAATTCGATAAAATATCAAGAAACCTTCTATCAGGAACTGTAAAATCGGACAGTACCGTCAGTACTATGGAGCAGTCTAGCACAAGCCTCTGTGTGTAGATAATCAGGACAGTCGTCAGTTCTTCTTCGAAAGTTTCAAAACATTACGTGGGAATCATTGAATATCTCTTACATAATTCATGAAATCAATAAATTATATTTTCGTATTTTATTAGGGATCGAGTTTTTTTAAGTAGCTAACGATAGATTTAAAAACGATGTTATACAGATATTAGGAAAATATGATTTATTAACAAATATAAAGGGTGGGAATTTAGAACTTATAACCACAAGGGTGTGATTTTTGTTATTAATAATATATTATAAAGTTTTGTGACTAGCTAGATTACGAGAGAAAATATCATTTAGGAAAATGCTGTTCACAAAATAGAAGAAAAGGCTGGTAGCTGTTTATAACTTTTAATATCTCTAATTTTTATATGGTTACATTTTTTTGCTATTAAGAACTGATTTTTTCTAGAATATCAAAACGGTTAAAGTATTTTGAATTGAGGTATTGCAAACCTTATTACACTTGACAGATATTTAACAATCTCAAATACTTCCGAATCTATCAAAAACTTAACAATTCATAAACAATAGTTAACAATAATTTTCCAACTACTTTACAAAATGTCAAATTCTAAAAAATTGTCAAGTACTTAATATTTTGTCAAAAACTAATTTTCTAAATTAGTTTTGTTGTTTATACGATTTATGCAATTATACTTGTATTAATTAAATAATATAATACACCTTTATTTTCCGTTGAATTAAAACTGAACACATTAAGTAACGCAATGGATAAACTTGAAAAAAAAATAAAAACAAAAGGTACGTAGATATTACAAAATACAATGTGCTATTAACCTCGTTACTTGTAATCTTTATTGTTGGTAAATACTCCCAATTCGTTTCCGACATCCCAAAGATGTACAATGAGAATAATTAAAAGAGAATTTAGATGCAGTGATTAAAAAAGAATTATCGTTAAAAATAATAGAAAAAGTACTAAATGAAGAGCTAAATATAATCAAAATACAATAATTTAGGTATAAGGAAAATATTTGATTCCAGATTTAGATCAAATAATACAGCAGGTAATAGTTTTGTATTTTAGTCTCATTTAGTTAAAAATAATATAAAAAGTATCGAATAAAGCACTGTAAAGTTATTTTTCAGATTTATATAAAATATAGCAATTAGTTCTGATTTCTATTCAAGTAAAAGTGAATTACAGCTTTTTCAACCGGACTTTCCTTGTTTTTATTCAAACATACGGTATCGGAACTATGCATATGGAGTTTTGACGTATGGCAGGCATAAATTTTGTAATGAGGTTAAAAAATGTACCTTTTAAAGGAAGTTGGTATTTCGTACCGAGCATATTATGTAAGTACTTGTTCAAAGTTGATTTCTATGTAGGTTAAGGCCGGCAAGTGCTGAAAAAATAAATACCTACCTGTGTGTATGTCGTACAGCAGTGACAGCGAATATTCTCGAAACATATAAAAAATAAACAATAAAATTTTTTCGTCGTTTAAAATGCCGGATTGAAAAATTTTAGAGGCCACCTGAAGAATGTTTATGTTGTGCTTACTGATTACCTACTATAATAGTAGATAAAGATCGTCTAATTAAAAATCTGCTGTGTCCAATACATGACTTTCCTATCTAGTTAATACACACATTTTTCGGTTATTTTGTACAACCTATTGTAACACATCTGTAAATATTTAGAGGTTAACTTAATATATACATTTTCCACATACATCTAACTCGAAACATTTTTCTACATACATTCATTGCCAACGAAAATGATGAAAAATTTAAATTTTAATCATGTAAAAAATAAAAATTATAGAGATCGATATCGCAAACATTTTATTAGTGTAACAATTTTCTTTACATTTTGTGAAGTTTCTCGAATACAGACCATTTTAAGAGAATTTTGTATAGAACAAAAATTATAGAGAATAATATTAGAAGTAATTCTTATTTAAAGAATTTTCTTTTCCAAACGTAAATAACAAATATATTTCATAAATTATAAAAATGACTCCCTATAAAGTACCCTCCAGATGCTCCGACTCTTCCTAAAATCTAATCAGCTCACCTCAGGTCAGAATAAAGCATAAGTTTAAAATATAAGGTTTTTACTTCATTCGTTTTTGAGTTTCCTTCAAAATTACAAATTTATATTTTTTCACAAATATCTCAAATACGGTCCATTTTAGAGAAACTATGTATGGTACAAGAATTATAGAGAATTATATCGCAAACAACTTTTATTTAAACACCTTTCTTAAAAATTTGAATTTTTTACATTTTGTAAAAGTTCTCGAATACATTCCATTTTAGAAAAATTTTGTATAGAACAAAAATTATAGAAAATAATACAACAAGTAACTTTTATTTGAATCATTTTCTTCTCCAAACGTAAATAACGGATATATGCCGTAATATATAAAAACGACCCCCTATAAAGTACCTCAGATATTCTGACTCTGTCCAAAACCTAATAAGTTTCACTTCAGGTAGGAATAAAGCTTAAGTTTAAAATTTGGTGTTTTTCTTTGTTCATGAGTTATACTGGATACAGACACACACACACAGACATCATCGCGAAAATAGTCAAAACAGATTCAGGGGACCTCAAAACGTAAAAATTCGTAGAAAATTCGAGGTCGAAAAAAGCATGATTCCTATACTTTCCTTATCTGATAATTGATAAAATATTTAACCAAAAGTTATTTTCAATATAAAAATTGCACTTATTGTATTTTGTTTTTTTTTATATTTCATTACATTCATAAACATCTTAAAAGACAAAATAACATACTTATTTAAAAATTGATGATTTTGCTACATAAAAAAATTCTGATAATTATTTAACCGAATATTCATAGCAAATACTGATTTTATTAAAATTAATTACATAACTATCTAAAATAATTTTTTCTTCTTGTACTCGTTTCTTTTATTCTTATAATTTCTAAATATTTGTCTTGTATTGTTTTCTTCGTTTCTTAATCCATATGGATCAAATATTGTTAAACTGTATCCAATCCATTTTAGCTTTAATTTCTTCTATTAATTTTTCGTGTTCTTCAAAATTTATTCATCTCTAACAAAGTATTATAAATACTACACAAAATCAATTTTCATTTTGTGTTATTTTAGATATTATTTAATTATTTATTACTTTTTTTTGATCGTATTTATTGTATTTATAAAAAAAATTGCGAGCCACCACTGCTTTTCAACAAATGCACTTGCTGACTCTCGTTGCCCAACTGTCAGCACAATATCGCTGAGCAAGCAGGCACGTTGCGTTTTATTGTCGATTTTAGTGATAATTTGATTAACCCAATTAATTGACACTTTTCTTATAATTTATTAACGCAATGAAAATATTATAACGAAAGTAGGTCAATATTGACTTCAATATATAAAAGAAATATAGAAATAAACGCGATATATTATTGTAAATACTCAAAATAGGAATAGTGACGATGAATGTTTGAGACTTTTATCGAAAAAAAAAAAAAAAAAAAAAATATCTTGAAGTGAGGTTAATAATGACATATATTATTGTGGTAACGATTACAAACATTTTTAAAGTTAAATGCAAGTTTATCACTGCGTCGCGAGTTGGAACGTCCACCTTGAAATAGCGTATTTTTCAGGGAACGAAATTTTGACTTATACATGAATCGGTGGCTATAGAGATTTTTTCAAAATAACTCTCTCTGTGAGTCGAACTATTTTAGCCAATTTGAGACTTATTTTAGGTTTTTTCAAAGAACAACAATTAAGACAAATACATTTAACAATTTATCAAACTTCTCATTTGTTTTGTATATTACGTTTATCAAATAAAAAATTATATTATTCATAAAATCTTCTTTAACTTTTTTTCCCAAAATTTGTGATTATTTTCGTAATTGACACACTTTATTCAGCAACAAAATATAACTGATCTAATTAAATCACATACTATAAACTAAATTGCAAATTATCAAAATTTTAGCAAAAATAAATCGTATATTCCGACACTAATAGACATCAATTCTAGGTAATATAGCAACAGAGATAAAATTTATTTCGCTAAGCTGTTGTCCTAGTTATTTTGACATTTCCCACTTTGTGTCGTAACCAAATCTCTCACACACAGGTCGGTCGTTTCCAAATGATACCGACTCAACCTTGTACCACTCATCAAAGTAACTTAAAAAAAAAATCATCAAGACACTCTAGCGAATACTAAGCGAGCCAAATAAATTTGCCGAACAGAAGTCTTTTTAAAATATACAGTTGTGTCATGGATTATATCAATCGTTTTTATTATCTTTGGTTGTAAATACGTTATTTCCAATCAAATGAAGCTACCAAAGACTTTCATAAAACCATGATGGAATATTTCTTTTTTAAACATTAATTTGAGGATTCTGTCAACCAATCAACCAAGATGCCATCTTTAACCTTTTTTGGGCAGCCTAAACGTAGATGATGACTTAATTTAAAAATCAGTTAGTAATGTAATTGATGAACTTGTTTTTGTTGAAGCAGTGGATAAGCAATAAAATAAAGTTAAAATGTTTTTCTAGGGGCTACCTACTGCTCCAACAATAACAACTTCATGAATTATGTCTTCAGAAAATCTTAAAGAATTTCTTAAAATAAATAGAGATATTTCAAATTTATAAAACGCCAGCTACTAATAAATATTGATAACGTAATTAGAAGCAAATAATTCCATGTTAAAATCAAACTTATAGCAAATCTGAAGTTTTGACATTAAAATCCTTGCCCTTATACTTATTTCTAATCTCATTTTAAAAACTTTAAATTATAATTGTCTATAATGGTACATAATATGAAAAGGGCATTATAATGGCCAATTTAGGCAATTTAGATGATAATATATTTGAAAACTTAACTGATACGAATGTACCCGAGAGTACCCGAAAGCTGCCGTTAAACATTTACTTTAATAAAGCATTTCTTATTTCTCATTATGAGTAGGTATATTAAATTCAACTGGTTGCTCCATTTTTCCGATTCAGACTTTTAAAGTGAAAAACCATTTGTGTCTTTATCTTTATCAAACGTTTATTGTACACTTCCATTTCCATAATGATGTCAATCAATCATCACAATAATCAAATTTTTCCTTTTAGCGGGTTTTGTGGGAAACAAAAATTTACAATTTTTTTGTTTACTTCTTACTTCATAGTATTTACAGTTGGATACAAAATAGACCATTTTGAAGACATTGAAACAAAATATAAAACAAATTAAATTCGTAAAACTTTATTTTAGTTAAATAAAATAAGAACTCTTAGTTTTATTCACGATGGAAGACAATTATTGTCGGGATTTTATTTAAAGAGTAGGAATGACGGAATGACTGTTTGATTTGGTTTTGGAAACCTTGTTTGTGAGTGGCGCGCCAATTAATGTGTTCTTTGACAGTTTGAAGGATCTCTTGGCTTGTTGTCTTCTCTTTTTAACTATATGTATTTGCCAAATCGTCTCACTCGTGTTAGGCTCACTCATCATAATGTGCCACAGACACGTTATACTTAATTATATTATGCCACAGAGACCCGATCAGCCAGAGAGCAATGATGTACCAAAAATATAGATTAACACGTATGAAAATAAAAATATTAAAATTAAATTTATATTTTTATGTTATTTACGTAATTTTAAAATAATGTGTTTGTATGAAATTGAACTGCACAAATGAACCAATGGAGGAACCGCCTCTGATTTCAGATGTATGATTGGAGCGTACCTACTACTACCCATTTGTATTATGAGGAAAGAAAATATTACTTTTTTTCTGCAAAGTAGTAGGTAAATATGATTTGTTATTTAAGTAATTAATTTTAGTAAATCAGGACGAAAACTAAATGAAAGGCTATTTTTTTCTGAATTAAAATATTTTATTTAAATACATATTTGTAGTTTTATTCTTTTTTATTTTTTCTTCAATGTTTAAAACAGCGCTCTATAAAGTTTAATTTATTGTAAATTAGTTGAAAATTAGACCAAAATTGAGATAACTGATGAATATTCATGCAGATTCATTTTAAAAATAAACGATTTTCATTCTAATTTTTATATTTTTTTCCTACGATCACTTAGGAAAGTAACACATATCACACTATATAGTCCTATGAAAAGTGCCCTATATCAAACGCGTATGAATAAGAATTTACTTTCCATCCGTGTACAAATATGCTTCTTTCCGCAGCAGCTGTCACAAAATGTCAAATGCATCATTTCTATTTTAATCTTTGTAGTCGAAAATTGAATAAATACAATTATTGTTGATTATTTTTTTAAATACATTTTAATTGTTAACATTTTTTGATGAAATTATTTTGTAGTCATAGGAAAAATATTGTACCTACATCACTTGTGTGAAAAGTGATTTTCCACACTCGTGTGATAGTCGCACTCGGCTTGTGCCTCGTGCGACAATATTTCCCACTCGTGTGAAAAATGTCACATTCCACACTCGTAATGTAATATACTATTAATCAAAAGGTACAATTTTTCTAACTAATTCACTGTGTATATAAGTAGTAACTTTGTCATAAAAATTAAAAAAGTGTGTTAAAATCCTAGAAAATAGCTTCCGAATTATTTCGGAATATTAAAAATTTAGAAATGAGGTCGTTTAAAAATAGTAAATAAATAAAAACCTAAATTTTTGGCTTGCAAGCAAAAACTTGTTAATTTTTAACTTCCCATTAGTAACATAAATCATTTTTTAATGCAGGTACGTTCTTTAATTTTTGAAACCCAATAATAATTTTCAAAATAAATAACAATATTCCTATTATACGAACATACTTCGTTTTAATAGATAATATTAAATAGTTTTATAATAAAAACATTAAATTTATTAGAAGTATGAGTACTTAGCAGACACCACGTCATGTTTACTAAGTCGTGTTGCACTATTTAGGTTAAGGCTATACTTGTAGTGGAAAAATATTATTTGTCCTGTACTGTAGATAAATTGTTTATAATAATTGTGTTAATTTCTTTTACAAGAACCAAGTAAACTACTATTTATATAAATAAATATTAAATTATCATATATACAGAATTGTGTTATGGAAAAAATCATGTTTAAAAAGACGTAATGATTATAAGAAAACTGTAGTATTAAATATTGACAGAATGCGTGTATTTTAATATAAACTTCAAATCATTTAGTTTTAAAATATTGTAGTTTATTTTTCAAGTACTTGAGTTGAAATAAATCAGTTTCTACTTTAATAGCACTTTCGAAACTTCTGGTACAAATGTGTACCACCAACTGAACTTTCAAGTCTGAAAGTGTTATTTGCGACTTATATCGGTATCAAGTACCGTATAAAAATACTAATAGTACATATTTGTACCACTAACCAAAATTATCTTAAAGATATACAGAAATACTTGCTTTAAAAAACTAAGATGCTTTTATTTAAATTAGAAAGTCGTAGACCAACACCCAGACGTATTGTATTGTGGTACCGTTCGATGAAAAAATGTACGACAGAACAGGTAGGAAACCCTTCTAAACTATTTGACCTATAAAAAATATCTTTAACCCTTTCAGGTCTGTGGCCAGGCCCATTATTATCTATAGGGTTTTTTATAACAGGATGGTATCCGAGATTAAATAATTTGATGATAAATCAAGACCTGTTATGTTGCCAGCGATGCTTCCTAGTTTATAAAATAAACTTGGATTTTTTAGATTGAACTGTAAAAAATTCTATTAATATTACAATGGTTCTTTTATGATTTCGTTTAAGAATTCTCTAAATTGTTTACGATTTTTTATTTTGTATTTTTCTTTATTCACCAATCTGTTGATTATTTTATGATATTTCGTGCAAATATTTTCAAAATTCAAATGATTCAAAAAAAAACGTAGATATTACTTCTAAATGGAAGATAAAACATTTGGAATTGAAAAAATTAACTATATCGCATTGAAGATAAAGACTCAGTTGTTATAATTTTTCGTAAATCGTTAGCAATTTTAAAATGATTAATAATTAACAATATTATAAAGTTTGATCTATAGTCTCTATAAAAGAAAGAATTTTTTTTACAAATGTTTAGTATACTGTGCGAATTTAATATAAAAATGGTGAAATTTCCAGGTTCGCATTTGTAAAATGTTTGGGTTATTTATGTAATATTAATTAGTTTTTTATTTATCACATCCCTACTTTTACTGTACTCTTCTTTTATTCAGGCTATACAATATGTAAAAACTGTCACTTTAAATTATCGCATAACTGACTTACTTATAGAAACGTTTATTAACGTTATCATTGTTAGATTACAAAGAAGGTTATATTTTCACAGATTTGTTGTTTTTGAAAGCATGTCTGAATCTTAATTTGGTTATTATATATTTCATCCTATTGCTCACATAGTGGTTTCATTTGATTACTAGCTATGGTCAGTTATGTACACAGAAGACGTAAAGGGACCTCAGAGTCTTCCTTGTATGTATTTTCACTATTTACTTTTGATCATCTTGTTGAATTTTGTAAGGGGACAAAGTGCTTAAAATGGGCAGAAAAAACAGGAAAAACATGGGAAATAGAGGGAATAAAGAAAAAAGCAAAGAACTTAAAAAAGTTAACGAATCAGATTGAAAGAACCATAAAAAACCAAAAGGTGCAAAAGGGTTAAGGATTTTTAAATGAAGAAACTTTTCATTAAAAGTAAAATTATTGATACCCAATATAGTTTCTGATCAAAGCTATGTATGATCTTAAAGATAATAAAAATATAAATGTAAACAGAAACATTATTAAGGATTAGTATATCAACCGTCCTCTAAAGATGGCACTGAGAAAGTGAGTGTAGAAACAAAAAAAAAACAGTTTTATAATGTTTATGAAAATGATCGATGAGAATAGGTTTATGGGAATGGAACATGTTTAGAGGTGAATAAAAACGGTAGAAATTAAATAATACAATTTTGTTCATGGGCACGTGTTATTACAAAATACAACCACCATCCTTTATACGTGCAGCCTCCTATAAAAACGATTCCTAAACAAAGGAAATCATGAAATCAAACCTATAAATAAAGTAAAATTCAATTTTCTGTATACAGAATTAAATAAAAAAATACCGACACGTGTCGAAAATATTTATAATTGAACGTGTATTGCGCTCGCTTATTTCAAAAATATCTTCCGGCTGGCTAGAAACTTGGCACATTTTTCGCATTGTTTATCAAATACTGAGGAAGTTTGGATTTTTGAAGCGCATGCATGAAGGCTGAGATTAAAAATGATTAAACTTATCTATATTATTTTTTACATGTCTAAATCTACAAGAGTTCGTAAAACATTAGTATGGCTAGACCGTTAATTAAAAGTCTAAAATTAACCAAATTCGCTTTTTGGATGCATAACGACGCTTTAAAAAAAAACGAGCATATTTGGGTCGGGTAGATTTGATGTTCATATTTCATTTTAGGCGAGTTAATTTGGGAGTATTATGCTGTTTAATGGACGAGTCTAAATCGCATGTGTTTGACCTCAATTTTAAAAGATTGCAATTTGCATCAAAGTTAAAGCTTGCAGAATTCTCTTACAAAACGTTTTACAAGACAATGATAGTTGTTGCTCAATAATATACGTATGAATACGTTTATAGAATATTTTTTCTTGTTAAGTTTTTGAAGAATTGTATTGTTATTTATACAGGATGTTTATTAAGTTTAGTTCAATATCCAAATTGAGAAAAAGGAACATCTTGCAGAATCACCTCGGTGTTTTATTAACAGACTTTTTAGATGAAAACGATTAAAAATATCGAAAAGTAACGCTCAGAAAAATATTAAAAAAAATCACGTGAGTTCGTTCTTTCTCTTATTTACGTCTTTTTTGATCTGGGCTATATATTTACATTTCGAAGAGCTGTAATGATTCAATGATTTATGAAAAGACATCTCATACATTATTTCTTTTTAAAAGAAATGTTTACAAACTGAAATTTAAATATCTATTCATATTTTTTTAATGAAAAGTACACAAAATATCCGTTTACTAAGTTTGCTCCTGAAAATTTCATAAAACGTTGCTATGAAACAAATTAAGCTTTTATAATCGGGCCGGTGGTGTAGCGGTCTAACGCGCTTATATTCATTTATAAGCAAGTTTATGTGTCAGAGACTGCTGGGCTTCGAATCCCAGACCAGACCAGACCATGTGGATTTTTAATTAAATTGCATGGTTCGGTATAGGATTTGATGTGTGCCGTATTAATAGAAATTCAATTTCTATTGATATGACATGCAGATTATAAAAAATCGCCATACATTACCGTCTCGATGATGGTGGGTGAGGTTTTCCGGGTTTTCCTCATCTGTAAGTCAAATGGCACCATCAATCATCTTTAAGTCGCCCCGGAGCGCCACGGCAAGTAATAATAATAGCCGTCCCTTTCCCCGCACAAGCTCAGCTTTTGGGGTTAAAATTCACTCGTAAGGGGGTGAATTAGGGAGAGTATTATTATTTCGAGTTTTTGACATGGTTATGGTAACCTTTACTCAATGGCTTTTATGCAAATTCTCTATGACAAACATTACTCTCTATGATATCAGCGAAAGTTGCCGTAATTCTGATCCATTTTGTTTTTAAATAGAATGGTATTATATAAGTATCAAAAGTATAGTACAGGTCCAAATAACTTACGGTATTCCAACTTCTATATTCTGGATCCAAAACATTTGAATGATTTTATGAGTTCAGTATTTGTTTTTTGGGCATTTTGATGATTTTGATATACTACAGGTGTCATTCTTAGCAGAAGTTGGTGTTGGTATATTCCTGAATTTATTATTTACTATTAGATATCCTATTAACTTTTTCTACAAATGATGTTATTTCTTGATTAAATATCAAATTTGTTGACTAAAAAAACAACAATTTATTTTGAATATTCGGCTGAACATAAAAATTCTCAATATTTTAACATCTTCATTTATTTCTTATACGAGTTAAAGAAAGGTCAAACGCGCAAATGAAAGGGTGCACGTTTGCGATGAAAAAAGCATTGTTAGTCACCCGGAAATGCTTATACAACTTCCCCTTTTGAAGAATAGGATGTTTAATGATACAATCAAATCAAGTAGTTGCCAAGAATGAAAAGTGTGCAACCGCCATGTCGAAATCGTTTCAAGATATATAAACACAGGATGTACGGAAAAATCAAGGAAATTAGATAGAATTTACGTTAATAATATGGGATTTTCGAGAAAACTGATTACATATTTTAGAAAAGTACGTCCACAAGAAAAGCAATAAACTTATTTAGTATAATGTGTATAGTTTACGCCTAATTGTCGTCCAAACCACATTGCACGGCGATCCACAGTTAACGGCTTAAATATATAAGCAGAACATCAGTGTATTTAAAGATTTTAAAATTTATACGCTAATAACATCTCTGATTTATTTTTTGCTAACAGATTTAGAACCGATTTTTATATTCCAATGGTTTTGTTTCGAAGAGCAAGGTTAGCTTAGCTTTTTTCGCCGGTATTAAATAACGGCGTTGAAACGAGACTTGGTTGAAAAGGAAATTCCACTCTCACTTTTCGAATCGGGCGTGAATACCCTGACGTCACAGCGCGGCAGACATATTGATTTCTGACGTAACGACGCTCTTTTGATACCACATGCTTCTCCATGAGCAACTCAGTTCATATTCTGGTAAATAATGATAAAAAAACTCAACATTATTAACTTTTACATTAATTAAATTTTTTTAATTTCAATCATTTATACACGAACTCTACATGTTTCGAATTTTTTTTTTCCATCTTCTGGTGCAGTCAAAATTTAATAAAACATGGGGGACGATTACAAACAGTTTAAAAATTTTAAAATAACAGAAACCCCATCTTTCTGTTTCTCAGCGTGTTTGTAATCGTCCCTCATGTTTTATTAAATTTTGACTGTACCAGAAGATGGAAACAACATATGTAGTGCTCATGCGTAAATGATTGAAAATAAATACCGATTAAACTAAAGAAATTTTTATCTATATAAAATTTTGCTACGGTCAAGAAATTTTAGTTGTAAAATATGTATGTGTTAAAATGTATCAAGATATATACAGAGTGTCGAAAAGAAAACATAATTGTTATTTTTTTTTACCTAGGTTAATTAAAATCAAGAAAGTTGAGTATTTAAACTTTAAAACGTTTTGTTCCTCTTTTGACATGTGACAACTGTGTAACTTAATTCGTTCAGTTAATCGCCATCCATCCTTTTCTCAGTTAAGAGGAAAATATAAGGTTTTCGAAATAGTTCGGAGCTTTTTCGAGAACGTTTTACTTGTATCAGTTACCAGTTGTAAGTATTCTGTATTCATCAAAAATAAAAGGTGAATATAGTTTTTAAACATTGATAGAGCAGATTAGGAATAGCAGAAGTTCATATTATTGGTTATGCAACAATTATTAACAAGAATAAAATTTTCTAAGGTAAACCAAAAGTAAGAAATGTATTTTTGTTAGAAACACAATTTTTGAAATCCGAATATTTATCATTATTATATATATTTTCTACAGAACTTTGCGCTTGGGTTGATAAAAAACTTAAGATATTCTTATTTTAAGACCGATCTATTCTAAACTAAAATTCTACATACTTTACAAAGCCAATTAATTATAATTGATGATTCCGAGGAGACAAAGAGAACGAAGAAAAATGGTTGGGTTTTAAAATAGTCATAGTTTCAATTATTTTCTATGAATGAATGTGGTTCTTATCAAAATCAATGCAAAAGTCTGATTCATATCCTCATTAGACAAATTACGATTGTTCACGTATTTATTATTCAAGAAAATCTGTTGACCGTTACAAAAATTGAAATCAAAACCTTATTTTCTTATTGTAAGAAGTAGGTACGTTTTTCGTACTACTAGCTTGTAGTTAACTGACTTTTTCGACGCCTGTCAATGCCAAGAAAGTTTCTCTTATGGTTCTAGTTTATTAATGATTTTCAAATCGCGAAAAATATAACTATACGATAGCGCAACTTTAAAAATTAGCATAAATTTAGAGTAAATAATTAATAATAAATACGTCAGCGAAAAAAATTTCTCACTGCATTGCAAAAAAAGTGATTTACTGTTTTGAAACGGTTATATAACAAGCCCGTAAGACGTTTTTTTTTTCTCCATCTCTTACTGGTAATGATATGAATTCGGGTCACACAGTCTTAAATACACCTCCATTCGGTTTTCGACCTCCATATTATAAAACAATTGCCGGCTTGCCAAAAAGTGTTCGTATAGTTGCAGTGAAAGTGACGTTCGGTCGTCGCTCCAAGGTTGACTCGACTAGGATTTCCGTCAAAAAATAAGCGATCAATTGTTTCGTTACATCATTTGCCGGCTATTTCCGGTACTTCCGGTTATTACCGGTGTGAAGTTAGTAGCCAAAAACTGGTAGCCCGTTTACCGAGTACTCCCGAACAATACAGTGGCCCGTTAAAAAGGGCAATACATACGTTTATTTCAATTTTATGTGTTAATTGAAAATTGAAGTCGTTTGTATTTTAAATGTTATTTTCCTTATATTAATAAATAAAAAAAATAAATACATGAAAAACAATACATTCATAATGAAATTTCTTAATATTCATAATATTAAAAATAAAATATAAAAGCAGAATTAATATCACGTATAAGTTTTAATACAAATAGTAACTGACCAAAAGCAGATTCGCTTAGAACCCTCGGAAGGGGTAGCAATCACACCCCCATATCAAAAAATAAATATTTGACGCACTTAAAAATGAGATATCAAGTTGGGATTAATACCAAGTACACCTTTTAATGCAAGCTGTTACTGGCCAAAAGCAAAATTGCTTAGGACCCTCGGAAGGGGTAGCAATCCCACCCCTATTTTAAAAAATAAATATTTGACGTACTTAAAAATTAGATACCAATTTGGGATTAATACCAAGTATACCTTTTATTGCAAGCAGTTACTGGTCAAAAAAAGAATCGCTTAGGACCCTCGGAAGGGGTAGCAATCCCACCCCCATTTCAAAAAATAAATATTTGACGCACTAAAAAATGAGACATCAAGTTGGAATTAATACCAACTATACCTTTTAATGCAAGCAGTTACTGGCCAAAAGAAGAATCGCTTAGGACCCTCGTAAGGGGTAGCAATCCAACCCCCATTTCAAAAAATAAATATTTGACGCACTTAAAAATGAGATATCAAGTTGGGATTAATACCAAGTACACCTTTTAATGCAAGCAGTTACTGGCCAAAAGCAAAATCACTTAGGACCCTCGGAAGGGGTAGCAATCCCACCCCTATTTTAAAAAAATAAATATTTGACGCACTTAAAAATGAGATATCAAGTTGGGATTAATACCAAGTATACCTTTTAATGCGAGCAGTTACTGACCAGAAGGATAAATGCTTAGGGCCCTCGGAAGGGGTAGCAATCCCACCCCCATTTCAAAAAATTAATGTTTGACGCACTTAAAAATGAGATATCAAGTTGGGATTAATACCAAGTATACCTTTTATTGCAAGAAGTTACTGGCCAAAAGAACAATCGCTTAGGACCCTCGTAAGGGGTAGCAATAACACCCCCACTTCAAAAAATACATTTTTGACGCACTTAAAAATGAGATATCAAGTTGGGATTAATACCAAGTATACCTTTTATTGCAAGCAGTTACTAGCCAAAAGAAGAATCGCTTAATACCCTCGGAAGGGGTAGCAATCCCACCCCCATTTCAAAAAATAAATATTTGACGCACTAAAAAATGAGACATCAAGTTGGAATTAATACCAACTATACCTTTTAATGCAAGCAGTTACTGGCCAAAAGAAGAATTGCTTAGGACCCTCGTAAGGGGTAGCAATCCAACCCCCATTTCAAAAAATAAATATTTGACGCACTTAAAAATGAGATATCAAGTTGGGATTAATACCAAGTACACCTTTTAATGCAAGCAGTTACTGGCCAAAAGCAAAATCACTTAGGACCCTCGGAAGGGGTAGCAATCCCACCCCTATTTGAAAAAAATAAATATTTGACGCACTTAAAAATGAGATATCAAGTTGGGATTAATACCAAGTATACCTTTTAATGCGAGCAGTTACTGGCCAAAAGCAAAATCGCTTAGGACCCTCGGAAGGGGTAGCAATCCCACCCCTATTATAAAAAATAAATATTTGACGTACTTAAAAATTAGATATCAATTTGGGATTAATACCAAGTATACCTTTTATTGCAAGCAGTTACTAGCCAAAAGAAGAATCGCTTAGGACCCTCGGAAGGGGTAGCAATCCCACGCCCATTTCAAAAAATAAATATTTGACGCACTAAAAAATGAGATATCAAGTTGGAATTAATAACAACTATACCTTTTAATGCAAGCAGTTACTGGCCAAAAGAAAAATCGCTTAGGACCCTCGTAAGGGGTAGCAATCCAACCCCCATTTCAAAAAATAAATATTTGACGCACTTAAAAATGAGATATCAAGTTGGGATTAATACCAAGTACATCTTTTAATGCAAGCAGTTACTGGCCAAAAGCAAAATCACTTAGGAACCTCGGAAGGGGTAGCAATCCCACCCCTATTTTAAAAAAATAAATATTTGACGCACTTAAAAATGAGATATCAAGTTGGGATTAATACCAAGTATACCTTTTAATGCAAGCAGTTACTGACCAGAAGGATAAATGCTTAGGGCCCTCGGAAGGGGTAGCAATCCCACCCCAATTTCAAAAAATAAATATTTAACGCACTTAAAAATGAGATATCAAGTTGGGATTAATACCAAGTATACCTTTTATTGCAAGAAGTTACTGGCCAAAAGAACAATCGCTTAGGACCCTCGTAAGGGGTAGCAATAACACCCCCACTTCAAAAAATAAATTTTTGACGCACTTAAAAATGAGATATCAAGTTGGGATTAATACCAAGTATACCTTTTAATGCAAGCAGTTACTGGCCAAAAGAAGAATCGCTTAGGACCCTCGTAAGGGGTAGCAATTCCACCCCCCATTTCAAAAAATAAATATTTGACGTACTTAAAAATAAGACATCAAGTTGGAATTAATACCAACTATACCTTTTAATGCAAGCAGTTACTGGCCAAAAGAAGAATCGCTTAAGACCCTCGTAAGGGGTAGCAATCCCACCCCCATTTCAAAAAATAAATATTTGACGCACTTAAAAATAAGACATCAAGTTGGAATTAATACCAACTATACCTTTTAATGCAAGCAGTTACTGGCCAAAAGAAGAATCGCTTAGGACCCTCGTAAGGGGTAGCAATCCCACCCCCATTTCAAAAAATAAATATTTGACGCACTTAAAAATGAGATATCAAGTTGGGATTAATACCAAGTACACCTTTTAATGCAAACAGTTACTGGCCAAAAGCAAAATCGCTTAGGACCCTCGGAAGGGGTAGCAATCCCACCCCTATTTTAAAAAAATAAATATTTGACGGACTTAAAATTTAGATATCAAGTTGGGATTAATACCAAGTATGCCTTTCATTGCAAGCAGTTACTAGTCAAAAGAACAATCGCTTAGGACCCTCGTAAGGGGTAGCAATCCCACCCCCCACTTCAAAAAATAAATATTTGACGCACTTATAAATGAGATATCAAGTTGGGATTAATACCAAGTATACCTTTTATTGCAAGCAGTTACTGGCCAAAAGAAGAATCGCTTAGGACCCTCGGAAGGGGTAGCAATCCCACCCCCATTTCAAAAAATAAATATTTGACGCACTTAAAAATGAGATATCAAGTTGGGATTAATACCAACTATACCTTTTAATGCAAGCAGTTACTGGCCAAAAGAAGAATTGCTTAGGACCCTCGTAAGGGGTAGCAATCCAACCCCCATTTCAAAAAATAAATATTTGACGCACTTAAAAATGAGATATCAAGTTGGGATTAATACCAAGTACACCTTTTAATGCAAGCAGTTACTGGCCAAAAGCAAAATCACTTAGGACCCTCGGAAGGGGTAGCAATCCCACCCCTATTTTAAAAAAATAAATATTTGACGCACTTAAAAATGAGATATCAAGTTGGGATTAATACCAAGTATACCTTTTAATGCGAGCAGTTACTGGCCAAAAGCAAAATCGCTTAGGACCCTTGGAAGGGGTAGCAATATCACCCCTATTTTAAAAAATAAATATTTGACGTACTTAAAAATTAGATATCAATTTGGGATTAATACCAAGTATACCTTTTATTGCAAGCAGTTACTGGCCAAAAGAAGAATCGCTTAGGACCCTCGGAAGGGGTAGCAATCCCACCCCCATTTCAAAAAATAAATATTTGACGCACTAAAAAATGAGACATCAAGTTGGAATTAATACCAACTATACCTTTTAATGCAAGCAGTTACTGGCCAAAAGAAGAATCGCTTAGGACACTCGTAAGGAGTAGCAATCCAACCCCCATTTCAAAAAATAAATATTTGACGCACTTAAAAATGAGATATCAAGTTGGGATTAATACCAAGTACACCTTTTAATGCAAGCAGTTACTGGCCAGAAGCAAAATCACTTAGGACCCTCGGAAGGGGTAGCAATCCCACCCCTATTTTAAAAAAATAAATATTTGACGCACTTAAAAATGAGATATCAAGTTGGGATTATTACCAAGTATACCTTTTAATGCGAGCAGTTACTGACCAGAAGGATAAATGCTTAGGGCCCT
This sequence comes from Psylliodes chrysocephalus, assembly GCA_927349885.1. Taxonomy (NCBI): domain Eukaryota; kingdom Metazoa; phylum Arthropoda; class Insecta; order Coleoptera; family Chrysomelidae; genus Psylliodes; species Psylliodes chrysocephalus. Next base: position 96,181,126 of record OV651816.1, on the reverse strand, counting down.
CGGAAGGGGTAGCAATCCCACCCCCATTTCAAAAAATTAATGTTTGACGCACTTAAAAATGAGATATCAAGTTGGGATTAATACCAAGTATACCTTTTAATGCAAGCAGTTACTGGCCAAAAGCAAAATCGCTTAGGACCCTCGGAAGGGGTAGCAATCCCACCCCTATTTTAAAAAATAAATATTTGACGTACTTAAAAATTAGATATCAATTTGGGATTAATACCAAGTATACCTTTTATTGCAAGCAGTTACTAGCCAAAAGAAGAATCGCTTAATACCCTCGGAAGGGGTAGCAATCCCACCCCCATTTCAAAAAATAAATATTTGACGCACTAAAAAATGAGACATCAAGTTGGAATTAATACCAACTATACCTTTTAATGCAAGCAGTTACTGGCCAAAAGAAGAATTGCTTAGGACCCTCGTAAGGGGTAGCAATCCAACCCCCATTTCAAAAAATAAATATTTGACGCACTTAAAAATGAGATATCAAGTTGGGATTAATACCAAGTACACCTTTTAATGCAAGCAGTTACTGGCCAAAAGCAAAATCACTTAGGACCCTCGGAAGGGGTAGCAATCCCACCCCTATTTTAAAAAAATAAATATTTGACGCACTTAAAAATGAGATATCAAGTTGGGATTAATACCAAGTATACCTTTTAATGCGAGCAGTTACTGGCCAAAAGCAAAATCGCTTAGGACCCTTGGAAGGGGTAGCAATCCCACCCCTATTTTAAAAAATAAATATTTGACGTACTTAAAAATTAGATATCAATTTGGGATTAATACCAAGTATACCTTTTATTGCAAGCAGTTACTAGCCAAAAGAAGAATCGCTTAGGACCCTCGGAAGGGGTAGCAATCCCACCCCTATTTTAAAAAATAAATATTTGACGCACTAAAAAATGAGATATCAAGTTGGAATTAATACCAAGTATACCTTTTATTGCAAGCAGTTACTGGCCAAAAGAAGAATCGCTTAGGACCCTCGTAAGGGGTAGCAATCCCACCCCCATTTCAAAAAATAAATATTTGACGCACTTAAAAATGAGATATCAAGTTGGGATTAATACCAAGTACACCTTTTAATGCAAACAGTTACTGGCCAAAAGCAAAATCGCTTCGGACCCTCGGAAGGGGTAGCAATCCCACCCCTATTTTAAAAAAATAAATATTTGACGGACTTAAAATTTAGATATCAAGTTGGGATTAATACCAAGTATGCCTTTCATTGCAAGCAGTTACTGGTCAAAAGAACAATCGCTTAGGACCCTCGTAAGGGGTAGCAATCCCACCCCCCACTTCAAAAAATAAATATTTGACGCACTTATAAATGAGATATCAAGTTGGGATTAATACCAAGTATACCTTTTATTGCAAGCAGTTACTGGCCAAAAGAAGAATCGCTTAGGACCCTCGGAAAGGGTAGCAATCCCACCCCCATTTCAAAAAATAAATATTTGACGCACTTAAAAATGAGATATCAAGTTGGGATTAATACCAACTATACCTTTTAATGCAAGCAGTTACTGGCCAAAAGAAGAATTGCTTAGGACCCTCGTAAGGGGTAGCAATCCAACCCCCATTTCAAAAAATAAATATTTGACGCACTTAAAAATGAGATATCAAGTTGGGATTAATACCAAGTACACCTTTTAATGCAAGCAGTTACTGGCCAAAAGCAAAATCACTTAGGACCCTCGGAAGGGGTAGCAATCCCACCCCTATTTTAAAAAAATAAATATTTGACGCACTTAAAAATGAGATATCAAGTTGGGATTAATACCAAGTATACCTTTTAATGCGAGCAGTTACTGACCAGAAGGATAAATGCTTAGGGCCCTCGGAAGGGGTAGCAATCCAACCCCCATTTCAAAAAATAAATATTTGACGCACTTAAAAATGAGATATCAAGTTGGGATTAATACCAAGTACACCTTTTAATGCAAGCAGTTACTGGCCAAAAGCAAAATCACTTAGGACCCTCGGAAGGGGTAGCAATCCCACCCCTATTTTAAAAAAATAAATATTTGACGCACTTAAAAATGAGATATCAAGTTGGGATTAATACCAAGTATACCTTTTAATGCGAGCAGTTACTGGCCACAAGCAAAATCGCTTAGGACCCTCGGAAGGGGTAGCAATCCCACCCCTATTTTAAAAAATAAATATTTGACGTACTTAAAAATTAGATATCAATTTGGGATTAATACCAAGTATACCTTTTATTGCAAGCAGTTACTAGCCAAAAGAAGAATCGCTTAGGACCCTCGGAAGGGGTAGCAATCCCACCCCCATTTCAAAAAATAAATATTTGACGCACTAAAAAATGAGATATCAAGTTGGAATTAATAACAACTATACCTTTTAATGCAAGCAGTTACTGGCCAAAAGAAAAATCGCTTAGGACCCTCGTAAGGGGTAGCAATCCAACCCCCATTTCAAAAAATAAATATTTGACGCACTTAAAAATGAGATATCAAGTTAAGTGCGTCAAATATTTATTTTTTGAAATGGGGGGTGGAATTGCTACCCCTTACGAGGGTCCTAAGCGATTGTTCTTCTGGCCAGTAACTGCTTGCAATGAAAGGCATACTTGGTATTAATCCCAACTTGATATCTAAATTTTAAGTCCGTCAAATATTTATTTTTTTAAAATAGGGGTGGGATTGCTACCCCTTCCGAGGGTCCTAAGCGATTTTGCTTTTGGCCAGTAACTACTTGCATTAAAAGGTATACTTGGTATTAATCCCAACTTGATATATCATTTTTAAGTGCGTCAAATATTTATTTTTTGAAATGGGAGTGGGATTGCTACCCCTTACGAGGGTCTTAAGCGATTTTTCTTTTGGCCAGTAACTGCTTGCATTAAAAGGTATAGTTGGTATTAATTCCAACTTGATGTCTTATTTTTAAGTGCGTCAAATATTTATTTTTTGAAATGGGGGGTGGAATTGCTACCCCTTACGAGGGTCCTAAGCGATTCTTCTTTTCGCCAGAAACTGCTTGCATTAAAAGGTATACTTGGTATTAATCCCAACTTGATATCTCATTTTTAAGTACGTCAAATATTTATTTCTTGAAGTGGGGGTGGGATTGCTACCCCTTACGAGGGTCCTAAGCGATTGTTCTTCTGGCCAGTAACTGCTTGCAATGAAAGGCATACTTGGTATTAATCCCAACTTGATATCTAAATTTTAAGTCCGTCAAATATTTATTTTTTTAAAATAGGGGTAGGATTGCTACCCCTTCCGAGGGTTTTAAGCGATTTTGCTTTTGGCCAGTAACTGTTTGCATTAAAAGATGTACTTGGTATTAATCCCAACTTGATATCTCATTTTTAAGTGCGTCAAATATTTATTTTTTGAAATGGGGGTGGGATTGCTACCCCTTACGAGGGTCCTAAGCGATTCTTCTTTTGGCCAGTAACTGCTTGCATTAAAATGTATAGTTGGTATTAATTCCAACTTGATGTCTTATTTTTAAGTGCGTCAAATATTTATTTTTTGAAATGGGGGGTGGAATTGCTACCCCTTACGAGGGTCCTAAGCAATTTTTCTTTTGGCCAGTAACTTCGTGCAATAAAAGGTATACTTGGTATTAATCCCAACTTGATATCTCATTTTTAAGTGCGTCAAATATTTATTTTTTTAAAATAGGGGTGGGATTGCTACCCCTTCCGAGGGACCTAAGTGATTTTACTTTTGGCCAGTAACTGCTTGCATTAAAAGGTGTACTTGGTATTAATCCCAACTTGATATCTCATTTTTAAGTGCGTCAAATATTTATTTTTTGAAATGGGGGTTGGATTGCTACCCCTTACGAGGGTCCTAAGCGATTCTTCTTTTGGCCAGTAACTGCTTGCATTAAAAGGTATAGTTGGTATTAATTCCAACTTGATGTCTCATTTTTTAGTGCGTCAAATATTTATTTTTTGAAATGGGGGTGGGATTGCTACCCTTTCCGAGGGTCCTAAGCGATTCTTCTTTTGGCTAGTAACTGCTTGCAATAAAAGGTATACTTGGTATTAATCCCAAATTGATATCTAATTTTTAAGTACGTCAAATATTTATTTTTTAAAATAGGGGTGGGATTGCTACCCCTTCCGAGGGTCCTAAGCGATTTTGCTTTTGGCCAGTAACTGCTTGCATTAAAAGGTATACTTGGTATTAATCCCAACTTGATATCTCATTTTTAAGTGCGTCAAATATTTATTTTTTGAAGTGGGGTGGTATTGCTACCCCTTACGAGGGTCCTAAGCGATTTTTCTTTTGGCCAGTAACTTCGTGCAATAAAAGGTATACTTGGTATTAATCCCAACTTGATATCTCATTTTTAAGTGCGTCAAATATTAATTTTTTGAAATGGGGGTGGGATTGCTACCCCTTTCGAGGGCCCTAAGCATTTATCCTTCTGGGCAGTAACTGCTTGCATTAAAAGGTATACTTGGTATTAATCCCAACTTGATATCTCATTTTTAAGTGCGTCAAATATTTATTTTTTTAAAATAGGGGTGGAATTGCTACCCCTTCCGAGGGTCCTAAGTGATTTTGCTTTTGGCCAATAACTGCTTGCATTAAAAGGTGTACTTGGTATTAATCCCAACTTGATATCTCATTTTTAAGTGCGTCAAATATTTATTTTTTGAAATGGGGGTTGGATTGCTACCCCTTACGAGGGTCCTAAGCGATTCTTCTTTTGGCCAGTAACTGCTTGCATTAAAAGGTATAGTTGGTATTAATTCCAACTTGATGTCTCATTTTTTAGTGCGTCAAATATTTATTTTTTGAAATGGGGGTGGGATTGCTACCCCTTCCGAGGGTCCTAAGCGATTCTTCTTTTGGCCAGTAACTGCTTGCAATAAAAGGTATACTTGGTATTAATCCCAAATTGATATCTAATTTTTAAGTACGTCAAATATTTATTTTTTAAAATAGGGGTGGGATTGCTACCTTTTCCGAGGGTCCTAAGCGATTTTGCTTTTGGCCAGTAACTGCTTGCATTAAGAGGTATACTTGGTATTAATCCTAACTTGATATCTCATTTTTAAGTGCGTCAAATATTTATTTTTTGAAATGGGGGTTGGATTGCTACCCCTCACGAGGGTCCTAAGCGATTCTTCTTTTGGCCAGTAACTGCTTGCATTAAAAGGTATATTTGGTATTAATTCCAACTTGATGTCTCATTTTTTAGTGGGTCAAATATTTATTTTCTAAAATGGGGGTGGGATTGCTACCCCTTCCGAGGTCCTAAGCGATTCTTCTTTTGGCCAGTAACTGCTTGCAATAAAAGGTATACTTGGTATTAATCCCAACTTGATATCTCATTTTTAAGTGCGTCAAATATTTATTTTTTGAAGTGGGGGGTGGGATTGCTACCCCTTACGAGGGTCCTAAGCGATTGTTCTTTTGGCCAGTAACTGCTTGCAATGAAAGGCATACTTAGTATTAATTCCAACTTGATATCTAAATTTTAAGTGCGTCAAATATTTATTTTTTGAAATGGGGGTGGGATTGCTACCCCTTACGAGGGTCCTAAGCGATTCTTCTTTTGGCCAGTAACTGCTTGCATTAAAAGGTATAGTTGGTATTAATTCCAACTTGATGTCTTATTTTTAAGTGCGTCAAATATTTATTTTTTGAAATGGGGGGTGGAATTGCTACCCCTTACGAGGGTCCTAAGCGATTCTTCTTTTGGCCAGTAACTGCTTGCATTAAAAGGTATAGTTGGTATTAATTCCAACTTGATGTCTTATTTTTAAGTGCGTCAAATATTTATTTTTTGAAATGGGGGGTGGAATTGCTACCCCTTACGAGGGTCCTAAGCGATTCTTCTTTTGGCCAGTAACTGCTTGCATTAAAAGGTATACTTGGTATTAATCCCAATTTGATATCTCATTTTTAAGTGCGTCAAATATTTATTTTTTGAAATGGGGGTGGGATTGCTACCCCTTACGAGGGTCCTAAGCGATTCTTTTTTTGGCCAGTAACTGCTTGCATTAAAAGGTATAGTTGGTATTAATTCCAACTTGATGTCTCATTTTTTAGTGCGTCAAATATTTATTTTTTGAAATGGGGGTGGGATTGCTACCCCTTCCGAGGGTCCTAAGCGATTCTTCTTTTGGCTAGTAACTGCTTGCAATAAAAGGTATACTTGGTATTAATCCCAAATTGATATCTAATTTTTAAATACGTCAAATATTTATTTTTTATAATAGGGGTGGGATTGCTACCCCTTCCGAGGGTCCTAAGCGATTTTGCTTTTGGCCAGTAACTGCTTGCATTAAAAGGTATGTTTGGTATTAATCCCAACTTGATATCTCATTTTTAAGTGCGTCAAATATTTATTTTTTGAAGTGGGGGTGGTATTGCTACCCCTTACGAGGATCCTAAGCGATTTTTCTTTTGGCCAGTAACTTCGTGCAATAAAAGGTATACTTGGTATTAATCCCAACTTGATATCTCATTTTTAAGTGCGTCAAATATTTATTTTTTTAAAATAGGGGTGGGATTGCTACCCCTTCCGAGGGTCCTAAGTGATTTTGCTTTTGGCCAGTAACTGCTTGCATTAAAAGGTGTACTTGGTATCAATCCCAACTTGATATCTCATTTTTAAGTGCGTCAAATATTAATTTTTTGAAATGGGGGTGGGATTGCTACCCCTTCCGAGGGCCCTAAGCATTTATCCTTCTGGGCAGTAACTGCTTGCATTAAAAGGTATACTTGGTATTAATCCCAACTTGATATCTCATTTTTAAGTGCGTCAAATATTTATTTTTTTAAAATAGGGGTGGAATTGCTACCCCTTCCGAGGGTCCTAAGTGATTTTGCTTTTGGCCAATAACTGCTTGCATTAAAAGGTGTACTTGGTATTAATCCCAACTTGATATCTCATTTTTAAGTGCGTCAAATATTTATTTTTTTAAAATAGGGGTGGAATTGCTACCCCTTCCGAGGGTCCTAAGCGATTCTTCTTTTGGCCAGTAACTGCTTGCAATAAAAGGTATACTTGGTATTAATCCCAAATTGATATCTAATTTTTAAGTACGTCAAATATTTATTTTTTAAAATAGGGGTGGGATTGCTACCTTTTCCGAGGGTCCTAAGCGATTTTGCTTTTGGCCAGTAACTGCTTGCATTAAGAGGTATACTTGGTATTAATCCCAACTTGATATCTCATTTTTAAGTGCGTCAAATATTTATTTTTTGAAATGGGGGTTGGATTGCTACCCCTTACGAGGGTCCTAAGCGATTCTTCTTTTGGCCAGTAACTGCTTGCATTAAAAGGTATATTTGGTATTAATTCCAACTTGATGTCTCATTTTTTAGTGCGTCAAATATTTATTTTTTAAAATGGGGGTGGGATTGCTACCCCTTCCGAGGTCCTAAGCGATTCTTCTTTTGGCCAGTAACTGCTTGCAATAAAAGGTATACTTGGTATTAATCCCAACTTGATATCTCATTTTTAAGTGCGTCAAATATTTATTTTTTGAAGTGGGGGGTGGGATTGCTACCCCTTACGAGGGTCCTAAGCGATTGTTCTTTTGGCCAGTAACTGCTTGCAATGAAAGGCATACTTAGTATTAATTCCAACTTGATATCTAAATTTTAAGTGCGTCAAATATTTATTTTTTGAAATGGGGGTGGGATTGCTACCCCTTACGAGGGTCCTAAGCGATTCTTCTTTTGGCCAGTAACTGCTTGCATTAAAAGGTATAGTTGGTATTAATTCCAACTTGATGTCTTATTTTTAAGTGCGTCAAATATTTATTTTTTGAAATGGGGGGTGGAATTGCTACCCCTTACGAGGGTCCTAAGCGATTTTTCTTTTGGCCAGTAACTTCGTCCAATAAAAGGTATACTTGGTATTAATCCCAACTTGATATCTCATTTTTAAGTGCGTCAAATATTTATTTTTTTAAAATAGGGGTGGGATTGCTACCCCTTCCGAGGGACCTAAGTGATTTTGCTTTTGGCCAGTAACTGCTTGCATTAAAAGGTGTACTTGGTATTAATCCCAACTTGATATCTCATTTTTAAGTGCGTCAAATATTTATTTTTTGAAATGGGGGTTGGATTGCTACCCCTTACGAGGGCCCTAAGCGATTCTTCTTTTGGCCAGTAACTGCTTGCATTAAAAGGTATAGTTGGTATTAATTCCAACTTGATGTCTCATTTTTTAGTGCGTCAAATATTTATTTTTTGAAATGGGGGTGGGATTGCTACCCTTTCCGAGGGTCCTAAGCGATTCTTCTTTTGGCTAGTAACTGCTTGCAATAAAAGGTATACTTGGTATTAATCCCAAATTGATATCTAATTTTTAAGTACGTCAAATATTTATTTTTTAAAATAGGGGTGGGATTGCTACCCCTTCCGAGGGTCCTAAGCGATTTTGCTTTTGGCCAGTATCTGCTTGCATTAAAAGGTATACTTGGTATTAATCCCAACTTGATATCTCATTTTTAAGTGCGTCAAATATTTATTTTTTGAAGTGGGGTGGTATTGCTACCCCTTACGAGGGTCCTAAGCGATTTTTCTTTTGGCCAGTAACTTCGTGCAATAAAAGGTATACTTGGTATTAATCCCAACTTGATATCTCATTTTTAAGTGCGTCAAATATTTATTTTTTTAAAATAGGGGTGGGATTGCTACCCCTTCCGAGGGTCCTAAGTGATTTTGCTTCTGGCCAGTAACTGCTTGCAATAAAAGGTATACTTGGTATTAATCCCAACTTGATATCTCATTTTTAAGTGCGTCAAATATTTATTTTTTGAAGTGGGGGGTGGGATTGCTACCCCTTACGAGGGTCCTAAGCGATTGTTCTTTTGGCCAGTAACTGCTTGCAATGAAAGGCATACTTGGTATTAATCCCAACTTGATATCTAAATTTTAAGTCCGTCAAATATTAATTTTTTTAAAATAGGGGTGGGATTGCTACCCTTTGCGAGGGTCCTAAGCGATTTTGCTTTTGGCCAGTAACTGTTTGCATTAAAAGGTGTACTTGGTATTAATCCCAACTTGATATCTCTTTTTTAAGTGCGTCAAATATTTATTTTTTGAAATGGGGGGTGGAATTGCTACCCCTTACGAGGGTCCTAAGCGATTTTTCTTTTGGCCAGTAACTTCGTCCAATAAAAGGTATACTTGGTATTAATCCCAACTTGATATCTCATTTTTAAGTGCGTCAAATATTTATTTTTTTAAAATAGGGGTGGGATTGCTACCCCTTCCGAGGGACCTAAGTGATTTTGCTTTTGGCCAGTAACTGCTTGCATTAAAAGGTGTACTTGGTATTAATCCCAACTTGATATCTCATTTTTAAGTGCGTCAAATATTTATTTTTTGAAATGGGGGTTGGATTGCTACCCCTTACGAGGGCCCTAAGCGATTCTTCTTTTGGCCAGTAACTGCTTGCATTAAAAGGTATAGTTGGTATTAATTCCAACTTGATGTCTCATCTTTTAGTGCGTCAAATATTTATTTTTTGAAATGGGGGTGGGATTGCTACCCTTTCCGAGGGTCCTAAGCGATTCTTCTTTTGGCTAGTAACTGCTTGCAATAAAAGGTATACTTGGTATTAATCCCAAATTGATATCTAATTTTTAAGTACGTCAAATATTTATTTTTTAAAATAGGGGTGGGATTGCTACCTTTTCCGAGGGTCCTAAGCGATTTTGCTTTTGGCCAGTAACTGCTTGCATTAAAAGGTATACTTGGTATTAATCCCAACTTGATATCTCATTTTTAAGTGCGTCAAATATTTATTTTTTGAAGTGGGGTGGTATTGCTACCCCTTACGAGGGTCCTAAGCGATTTTTCTTTTGGCCAGTAACTTCGTGCAATAAAAGGTATACTTGGTATTAATCCCAACTTGATATCTCATTTTTAAGTGCGTCAAATATTTATTTTTTTAAAATAGGGGTGGGATTGCTACCCCTTCCGAGGGTCCTAAGTGATTTTGCTTCTGGCCAGTAACTGCTTGCAATAAAAGGTATACTTGGTATTAATCCCAACTTGATATCTCATTTTTAAGTGCGTCAAATATTTATTTTTTGAAGTGGGGGGTGGGATTGCTACCCCTTACGAGGGTCCTAAGCGATTGTTCTTTTGGCCAGTAACTGCTTGCAATGAAAGGCATACTTGGTATTAATCCCAACTTGATATCTAAATTTTAAGTCCGTCAAATATTTATTTTTTTAAAATAGGGGTGGGATTGCTACCCTTTGCGAGGGTCCTAAGCGATTTTGCTTTTGGCCAGTAACTGTTTGCATTAAAAGGTGTACTTGGTATTAATCCCAACTTGATATCTCTTTTTTAAGTGCGTCAAATATTTATTTTTTGAAATGGGGGTGGGATTGCTACCCCTTACGAGGGCCCTAAGCGATTCTTCTTTTGGCCAGTAACTGCTTGCATTAAAAGGTATAGTTGGTATTAATTCCAACTTGATGTCTTATTTTTAAGTGCGTCAAATATTTATTTTTTGAAATGGGGGGTGGAATTGCTACCCCTTACGAGGGTCCTAAGCGATTCTTCTTTTGGCCAGTAACTGCTTGCATTAAAAGGTATACTTGGTATTAATCCCAATTTGATATCTCATTTTTAAGTGCGTCAAATATTTATTTTTTGAAATGGGGGTGGGATTGCTACCCCTTACGAGGGTCCTAAGCGATTCTTTTTTTGGCCAGTAACTGCTTGCATTAAAAGGTATAGTTGGTATTAATTCCAACTTGATGTCTCATTTTTTAGTGCGTCAAATATTTATTTTTTGAAATGGGGGTGGGATTGCTACCCCTTCCGAGGGTCCTAAGCGATTCTTCTTTTGGCTAGTAACTGCTTGCAATAAAAGGTATACTTGGTATTAATCCCAAATTGATATCTAATTTTTAAATACGTCAAATATTTATTTTTTAAAATAGGGGTGGGATTGCTACCCCTTCCGAGGGTCCTAAGCGATTTTGCTTTTGGCCAGTAACTGCTTGCATTAAAAGGTATGTTTGGTATTAATTCCAACTTGATGTCTCATTTTTTAGTGCGTCAAATATTTATTTTTTGAAGTGGGGGTGGTATTGCTACCCCTTACGAGGATCCTAAGCGATTTTTCTTTTGGCCAGTAACTTCGTGCAATAAAAGGTATACTTGGTATTAATCCCAACTTGATATCTCATTTTTAAGTGCATCAAATATTAATTTTTTGAAATGGGGGTGGGATTGCTACCCCTTCCGAGGGCCCTAAGCATTTATCCTTCTGGGCAGTAACTGCTTGCATTAAAAGGTATACTTGGTATTAATCCCAACTTGATATCTCATTTTTAAGTGCGTCAAATATTTATTTTTTTAAAATAGGGGTGGAATTGCTACCCCTTCCGAGGGTCCTAAGTGATTTTGCTTTTGGCCAATAACTGCTTGCATTAAAAGGTGTACTTGGTATTAATCCCAACTTGATATCTCATTTTTAAGTGCGTCAAATATTTATTTTTTGAAATGGGGGTTGGATTGCTACCCCTTACGAGGGTCCTAAGCGATTCTTCTTTTGGCCAGTAACTGCTTGCATTAAAAGGTATAGTTGGTATTAATTCCAACTTGATGTCTCATTTTTTAGTGCGTCAAATATTTATTTTTTGAAATGGGGGTGGGATTGCTACCCCTTCCGAGGGTCCTAAGCGATTCTTCTTTTGGCCAGTAACTGCTTGCAATAAAAGGTATACTTGGTATTAATCCCAAATTGATATCTAATTTTTAAGTACGTCAAATATTTATTTTTTAAAATAGGGGTGGGATTGCTACCTTTTCCGAGGGTCCTAAGCGATTTTGCTTTTGGCCAGTAACTGCTTGCATTAAAAGGTATACTTGGTATTAATCCCAACTTGATATCTCATTTTTAAGTGCGTCAAATATTTATTTTTTGAAATGGGGGTGTGATTGCTACCCCTTCCGAGGGTTCTAAGCGAATCTGCTTTTGGTCTGTAACTATTTGTATTAAAACTTATACGTGGTATTAATTCTGCTTTGATATTTTATTTTTAATAATATGAATATTAAGAAATTTCATTATGAATGTATTATTTTTCATGTATTTATTTATATAAGGAAAATAACATTTAAAATACAAACGACTTCAATTTTCAATTAACACATAAAATTGAAATAAACGTACGTATTGCCCTTTTCAACGGGCCACTGTATTGTTCGGGAGTACTCGGTAAACGGGCTACCAGTTTTTGGCTACTAACTTCACACCGGTCGGTTATTGTGCGTGCCGGATTATGCGTACGGCCGTTGCGTGGAATTAAGATAAACCTTTGAATCATCATTGAAAATTCTAATGTATCGTCAGATTACAAGCATTCAAATAATCAGTATAAATAAATTAGTAGATAGTAAAAATAAGAACAAGTAAATTTTAGCAACTGTAGGGCGCCTAATGTTGTTGACATTTTGACACATTTTATTCCAAAAATGAGGCGTTTCGGTAAAATAAAAAAAATTGTCAGGTGACAGGGAAGTGAATATGTGTTTATTTTTAACACAGAAATATTCTAAATTTAGTAATAATCAAGAAATTTAACTGGGAATCCCTAAGGTCCTAAAATGACATTCAGCAAACTTTGACCATTTGTACTTTACAGATAATCTGCTTGAGACTTTACTCCTGCAAATAATTAAAAGGAAATACGAACATGCTTATTCATATATGCTAAAGGATTTTTAATATTTTACAATTCTACATAACACGAAATGCTTTAAAATTTACAATAATACAATAAATTATGCGAAAATGTAAAATTTCTTGAATGATTAGCTCTAATTTCACATAAACTTATTTTTGTCCACCTAAATTTACGTTTTAACCCATCTACTAGCTTATTTTATTATATCCTGTCGAGAATACCAATAAATCTTTCAAGGAAAAAATATATAGACGTATACCAGCAAAATTTTTGCTAATGTTTCCGGGAAGACTTATAAGTAGTCCGGATAATGGTTTTTTTATGAGCCGAGCATTGTTTATTAGTAATGCGGAAGTTATTATGGGTATCGAGATCATTTTTGACAAGAAGTTTTAGGAGTACTTCGTAGGTGTGACGTTTAACGCATAGATGAGGTGTAGAATATAAACAAATTATCTAACCAAAGTTTAGCAATTTTAACCTGGAACTTACCCAATATCTTTTAAAAAAAAACTGATGCACTTGTAATTACTGGAGATATTAATATAAATATTTTATCTGAATCAGATATTGTCGAAGAATATCAAAACATTCTAGAGGCACAAGGGTATACATCATAATCAACGAAGTAACGCGTCCAATCAGGGGAACATATTTAGATCATTTATTCGTTAAGACAAGAAATAATGTAAAATTAACGTCATATATAATCAAAACTGATATAACAGATCATTTTCTCATAGCACTCTCATACAAAAACTTTGTAATGTGTTAGAAAAAACCTACAATTCATTATAAATATTATTTAAATTATAAACAATTAAAAATAAATCTACAAAATGAAACATTGGACCTTAATATATAATGAAAACAATATAGAACATTTTATTTTAAAACTTCAATACTATCTTGCACAAAATACAACTAAAAAAAAAAAATTTAGAAAACCATGGTTTTCTCAAGGATTACTAAATTATATCGAGCAAAAAAATCAAATGTATACAGAAACACAAAAATGTCCTAATAATACTCAACTCAAAGAACAATACAATCTATACAAAAATAAACTCCAATCTTTAATTAGTCAACTAAAAGAAAAAATGCTAAATCATTAATTCAAGAAAATAAGAATTCTTCTAAATTACTGTGACAATGTGTAAATAATCTCTGTAATCAGCAAAAACTTAAGATATTAAAAAAAAATAAAACAGCAGATACAGAGACACCTTACAAATTTGTAATAAATTTAATAACAACTATACTGAGCTTGGAAAAAATTGTGCTAATAAAATAGAAAATGCAATGTATTTACATCCAACTAATTTTATTGAAGTCGAGTCTGCTATAAAAAAAACTAAAAAATAAAAAAACATTAAAGTTAAAACCCTAAAAGAAATCTATCTTGAAATTACAATACCACTAACGTACTTAATAAATAAAACTTTTGAAAAGGCATATTTTCCCAAAATTATTAAGCCCACATACAAAATTGGATCTAAACTTGACATGATAAATGTATAGATAAATTACCTTTTAATATCAAACTTCGCCAAAATATATGAAACAATTCTAAAAGAAAGACTTACAATGACGCAATATACCAGTTAATAAATAACATATAAAAGCTTATATACCTAATAGTCTTCCTACATTTTGCATATTTCTTGATCTCTCTAACGCGTTTGATACTGTTTGCCATAGAATACTATTAGATAAACTAGAGAGTTACAGTGTAACAGGTAATGTTTTAGAACTAATGGAAAGCTACCTCACTGATCGGACTCAGATAGTAAGTATGGATGGTGTTACCAATGATTTCAAGACAGTAACTTTTGGAGTACCTCAAATCAAAGTACTGTGTTGGAGAAACTTTTATTTAATATTTATATAAACACTTTATTAAAGTTAGACAAAAGTGGCTCTGTTATTGAATTTGCTGATGACACCACTATACTCTATACTGGGAAAGATTGGAACACACTAAAGCAAAGTGCTTAAGAAAAAATACGTGAGCTAAAAAAATGGTTTGAGTATAATAAGTTAACACTTAATATACAGAAAACAAAATACCTACCTACTACATCGTACTCAATAATCTTCCAAATCTAAGACCACTCATTTTAGACCAGACTACAAAAATTGAGGAAACAGAGCCATGAAATATCTTGGTATAACCATGGATACACACCTCAAATGGGACACACACGCGAAAAATGTTGAGCAAAAATATAGGGGACTGCTTTATCGTCTTAAGTTCCTAACAAGTTTTTTGGATATATACCATTTAAAATAATTCATTAATTCAATCACAAATCATTTATGTGAAACACCAATTTCATTTTTCTAAAAACTTATTTAAAATCCTTCTTCGATAACCTTGAACTCTTTGTATCATTCAATAAATTAATCGTTAAAAATTAATAGAATTAAATAATCTAAATCCAGATAAACCAGAGATAAATACAACTCAAACACTTATACGTATTACCTAAAAAAGTTTTTGAAAATCAAGGATCAACCACTGAAATGCGTATCTCATACTAATCATTTTTAATATGTGGTTTAACCAAACCAAACATCAAAATATAGAAACTTTTTTAGGTCCCTATGTACGAGTATACTGTCCGCAAGGAACGTTTTTATTTTGAAGTGTATTTTTCTTTGTCCCATCTGGAATGCTTTAATTTAAAACAAAAACAACAAACAAACGACCAATGAATAACCGCAGTCTGACATGCAAAATAGGTGCATAACCTCAAAATGAACATTGTACATTGACCTAGGAGAGTCTAGCCATATCGATCGGCCGACTCCTGGAAAACTAGGCAATCACCAGGAAATTACCTTTTTTGCTGCATTTTTGCTATCAACCACGTCAATCATTGGACACGAAACGCTTTTGACAAAATAAATATGTCTGTTTTTCCTACCGGACCAATAAAAAAAGCTCTATAAAATGGTGTAGGTAAGATTACTTACAGCAATCATTTTAATTCTTACTCTAAATTAATTTTGATTTTATTACAATAACAAAAATAATCGTATCTTCAATAATATTATATAAATACGTATTTTAGATACGTAAAAAGTTGAAGGAAAAATTTGTGAATCAATTAAATTAACTGACCAATCAATAATTAGTTATAGCGCTCTTAAAATATCAAGGCTGTTGCTTTATCGATGAAAACTCTAAAAAATCGGTTTAAAAGCTTTAGACAATATTAAATTATATAATCTGCTCTTTTAACTTATAGTTCCCGAACCATTTAAGTTTAAAGGTCTCCCTTTATGTCGTTGTTAGTATACTATTTATCCCTTCGTTTCATTCCTGTTATATTTATATATTTCAATTTTAATGTTATTTGACTTTCCTTCTGTCAGGTTTCATTTTATAATAGGTCTTTTCCTCTGCATTAAAAGTAGCACTATGAGGTACGCCACTTCTGAAAATATCATTCCATCCAATTTATATAAATGGACCAATATTTACAGAAGTGGTGTAGCTCAATGCTACACTTTCGATGCAGAGGAAAATACCTAATATGATGCTGTTCACAATTTTACCAACTAAATAGCAGAAATGTACCTTATGTGAAACAAACTGAATGCAGACATTAGAACAATAGTCACTCAATAATATTATCGAAAATAGAGTAAACCTCTGATTAAAATAATGGAAAAATTACACTTATCAATTTTTTCTTCTCCAAAAAAATATTAGAATGTGTTTCTCGATTTTTCTAGAATGGACTAAAAACCAAAACATTACCTCAAAAACAACCGATTGCAAAATCTTTTAACATCTTGGAGACCTTTAACTTCTTACAGTCTGAACATCTGTAAAAGTTCGTCAGGCTCGTAAATTGTAATAAACATTGTTGCAACCGGCTTTAAAGCATTTTAATTTGATTAAGAATTAAATATTCTCGTGTATTAAAAAAACACGTGTACGTAAATGTTGTCAAACAAATTAATTGAACATTTTATTTTAATTGCTAATTGTTTCACGTGTCATATTGTTAATTTGATCGTAAAAAAATTAAAATATCCATTTTAAATGTTTTTCTTTAGATAATAGCAAAACAGACGTGTTTCCAAAACTAAAAAGTAATAATAACACGCGCTACCGTTCGACCAATAATATCTATGGAATAACTATTAATTATTTAATGATAAAAACATAATCTTTGACATTGACGTTGGTAGGATTTGCGCAAATTTCGCAAAATTTTTAATGTCATTGACATTCAAATATAAATATTTTTCGAAAAATATCTAATATAGGAAAGGATTAGATAGATATATTCAAATTATTGTTATTATTAATGTTTATAAACTAGTATTAGAAATAAGATAAGAAGTTGCTCAATTCTTACTTTTGTAATAAATTAAAATATTAGGTCTTAAATTAAAAGCATTCAAAAATAAAAACAAATATTTGTTCTCCAGAATTTATTAGAATTGGGAGCATTAATAAAATACAGCGTATATAATGTTCATTAACTTATGTAAGTCAGAATCCATATTAGCATAAGTATGTAAATAATTAATTTTAACAGGAAATTTAGTTTCCTTCTGAATGCCATTTCTTAATTATTAAGGAGCGATACTATCTTGAATAATTGAATAAAAAACAAGGAAATTGTAGATGATTTAAACCACCCTCTTCCTTTCATTCTGTTGTGATAGTATTTATACAAAAGGTAGATAATTGTCAAAGATATTTCTGTGGGAATAAAAAGGAATTTGCATACTATGTATGTATATACTAGTAGTAGGAATAATAATAGCAGAAAGATTTGTAACTCTTTGGTAACATTTACTACAATTCAGGAAACAAATACAAGGAATAAGGTGAATAATTTCCATAATCTATAGTGGGGTGTAATATTGATCATTTATTTAATGACATGTCGTGAAATATTGGTAAGTTTGTATTTAGTGTTTTCTATTAGTTTCTTGGATAAAGAAGAATATTGCAGTATGATTTTCACATTAAGGATTTAAGTCACACGGGAATAAAATTATCCCATGTGCGACTGAAGGTTAAATAGAAGTAAGAAGAATATTTCTTTAAATTAGTAAAAGGGGAAATTGTGATATTCCTAAATATAACCTGTATGTTCGAGAAAATTAAATTTCTCTGTCCAATCGTAACGGAAGAAGAAGAAAGTGTTCAATATCTATATAATTTCACGTAGTAGTTCCAGTCGTTCTATTATGCCTATATTCGCGTTCGTGCCAAGGCGTTGTCCATAAAAAACGCAGTTTCAGTTGTTTAGTTTCAACGTATTACTAAGATTTCTAGTTAATAACCCTAATAGAGATATCTAAATGCCTATCATAATGCACATAAAAAGTATGTCAGTCGTAATAAATTCATAAATTGGCGTATTAGGGAGCAATTTTTGCAGACATATTTAATGAAATTGAAAAAGTATAATTTGTTTTACCTCGAAAAATACTCAAAATAAAAAAGAAATGGAATAACTATTATTATTAATGTGTACTAGACAACAATGTATAGTTAACACGCTGATAGACGTTTTTTTTTGTAGATGTGTTGTGCCACAACGTCTATAGACGTTATTTAAAGCACAATTTTTTATGACAAAGTGTCGGTAGACGTTGGCTCACAGATATACATATTATATTCTTTAAGTTATAGTGTCATCACACAAATGTGGAAATATTCGTTGCTGTCACCGAAATATGAAATCTCCCCGCTCTAGAGTAGACCAAAGAAATTCAGCAACTTTTGTATCATACTTTGCAACATATGCTCAGTGTCACAACACATTATATGACACTAGCGGCACAGTGTCCGTCAACGTGTTAATTAGATTTTAAATAAAAGTTTATTAATATTTACATTTTTGAATATCAATTGTTAAACTCACGCATTAAGCATTTATAGGAATATAAGGGGGGGTATTTAGTTAAATGAAACATCATGAATTAAAGTGTCCTTTATATTAAGATATTTGCCCTTAGACTTAGAAGTGGTCCTTTGGACAATACCCGAAGGATTCCGATTATATTTTATTTAACGCATTAAAGATGCGTACATAACATACTAAAATGGAAAGTTTAATGTATCAACAACTATGAATCTTTCAATATTATGAATTTAGTAATACTGGAGATATCTACCGATGATGTTTGTGGTTTTTTATACGTCCTCAACAAAGCAACTAAACAATTGTTTTAATGACTACGTTTGAGGAAATATATGGTCGTAAATTTTTTTTTATAGCGGATATGACTTTAGATACGAAACAGATAAGGTCAGACACCCGCGATTCATAACCAGAGAGTTTACATAAAAATTGTGTAAAGTGCAGACAAAACGGCAAATCGGGAAGTCTTGTGTCGAAATTGTTATTTACTTTATTGCAACAATCGGAGATTTATCGCGTTTAAGTTAAAAGAATAACTTGGCATCAGAGTAATGTTTAATAAGAGAAGTTTTTCAAAATTACTTTTCTTTTTAAAAAAATGGAATCAAATTTTGCAAAAGTGGCTCTAGAGGGGCCCAGATTTACCATTTACCTGTACAATTTAAACTTATTACTTATTACAAATATCAAAACGAAAATTAGTCGACATAATATAGAATTATGAAATGTAAACAGATATGGAAAGTATACGAATCATGATATTTTCTACCTCGCGTTTTCGACGGATTTTTACGTTTTGGGGTTCCCTGAATTCGTTTTGACTATTTTCGCGATGATGTCTGTGTGTGTTTGTGTCTATATCCACGATAATTCATGAACGGATACAAAGAAAAACGCCAAATTTAAAACTTAAGCTTTATTATAGCTTGCGATAAAAACAGTTTAGATTTTGGACAGAGTCGGAACATTTGAGGGGTATTTTATAGAGGTCCATTTTTATATTTTATGAAATATATCTGTTATTTAAGTTTGGAGAAGAAAATTCTTCAAATAAAAGTTACTTGCATTATTATTTTCAATATTTTTTGTTGTATACAAAATTTTCCTAAAATGGTCCGTATTCGAGAAATTTGACAAAATATAAAAAAAAATTTTTAATAAAAATTGTTCAAATAAAAGTTGTTTGTAATATAATTTTCTATAATTCTTGTCCTATACATAATTTTTCTGAAATAGACTGTATTCGAGATATTTTAGAAAAAGTGTAAATTTCGAAATTTGAAGAAAACTCAAAAACGGATAAAGAAAAAACCGATACATTTTAAACTTAAGCTTTATTCCGGCCTGAGGTGAACTGATTAGATTTTGCACAAAGTCGGAACATCTGGGGGTACTTTGTAGGGGGTCATTTTTATATTTTATTAAATATATCTGTTATTTACGTTTGGAGAGGAAAATTCTTCAAATAAAAGTTACTTCTTATATTATTTTCTATAATTTATAAAATGAACCGTATTCGAGAAATTTGACAAAATGTAAAAAAAATCAAATTTTTCTCAATAATTTTCGTTTTTACATAATTTCTCTAAAATGGACCGTAATGGAAAAATTGGAGGTAAAGTATATATTTTAAATTTTTCAGTATTTTCGTTCGCAATGAATGTATATAGAAAAATGTTTCGAGTTAGATGTATGTGGAAAATGTATATATTAATTTAACCTTTAAACATTAACAGAGGTTGTACAAAATAACCGAAAAGAGCCTGTAATAACTAGATAGGAAAGTCATGTGTGTTGGACACATCAGATTTTTATGTTAATTACTACAATATTAGAATAACAGACTATAATTAAGATTTTACAGAATAGCATCATAATCACATGCGCATAAAATTTCAAAATATCGTTCTGTACTGCTGTTAAAACAAACCTATACTAGGGTCAGTTAACAGTAATACACCTTAATGAAGCAATGTCCCTTATAAAGCTTAGGTTTGACATTTGGTATTTTTTTTCTTTATCCGTTATTGAGTTATCATGGACATCATCGCGAAATTGGTTAAAACTTCAAAACGTAAAAATCCGTCGAAAACTCGAAATCATGTATCTTATACTTATCTTACTGATTACAGGAAAGTAAAAACTAAGAAAATTGTTAAAAAAATCGTTTTTATTTATTTTTAATATAATTTAATAAATAAATTTTTATTTTTAAAATATGAAATGAAAATATACAAAAAATATTATATACAAAAAATATTAGTATAGTATATACCTAATATTATTGGATAAGAACAAAAATTAAAAAAGTGGTCTACACAGATATACACAATCAAAA
This sequence comes from Psylliodes chrysocephalus, assembly GCA_927349885.1. NCBI lineage: Eukaryota > Metazoa > Arthropoda > Insecta > Coleoptera > Chrysomelidae > Psylliodes > Psylliodes chrysocephalus. The sequence continues at coordinate 96,160,215 of OV651816.1, read as the reverse complement.
CTACATTTTATTATATAAAAGATGAAGTTAAAAAAAATACAAAGATTTTATCTACCAATTCTACAAATATCATACGGTCAATCCCTTTTTAATACCGTATGGAACCTTTCTAGGTAAAAATCTCCGATTTCTAGAAATATTTCGCCAAATGTACCGTTCTCAGATAAACCTTTTATCTACCGACAGACGTGCAAAAAAAACACCTCAACCTGTATCCAATAAAGTTTATATATACCACCCTCTGAAAAAATTAAAATAACTGTAGGGCAGGTAAAAAATTTGGAAATCTGCTACCTGTGAATATAACAGAATGGGTGTACGCGTATAAAATGAGGGAAAGATATAACGGTATTCTTTAAAAAAATAGGTCAAACGTAATCAATCTGGTAGGTATAAAAAAAATCGAATGGTTATAGGATTTATCTTTCACCTGGCTAATATTTACTTACAAGTTTATATAAAAAAAATATATAGGTTGAGTTTGGTGGGTTAAGTAAATAATTACATTGAAAGAGATGATCCTCAAGATCTATAATTACTTTATTTTCAAATTTAGAAATTATTATCATATTTTATAATTTTAACAACAGAAAAGTTTCAAAGATGAAATAAAAAATATCTGATTTATCAGTTTGTATTTGCCATTGAGTGCACTGACACTGATGTGCCATACTTTGTACCTTCCTTTTTTAAGGCATTTTTTTATAAGCTTACTACAACATACTTGGTTATAGTGTTATATGATTGTGGTTACTATGGTAACCCTACTATTTAATGTCATATGTTAAATTTAATATAAGTTTGCGGATTTCTAAACGGAATTTGAATTTTATAAATTTTAGGATGTTTTGATTATGTTATTTTTTATTATAGTGTCTTTTAGTAAGCTTATAAATAAATGTCTCGTTAGATGTAGCTACATATGCTTTGGTAACATGTAACCAAACCTTATAAAGAAATGCTCTGGTTACATAAGTATGTTGTGGGAAGCTTTAAAAAAAAATGCATTTAAACTGTATTGGTTAAAATGACGGATGGGAGAGAAATAACGTATGACAGTTGACGTATGGATTTAAACGTTTGTCTAAAATTTTGACGCAATTCCGCATAATGGTTCCTTAGAACGTTTTCGTCTGGCCACTCGTGTATATAGATCTCGATATTATCTCAAAAAATACGTTACATCTTTATAACATTAGGTGTAAAAGAAAAAATAATTCTATTGATTTATAATGTTAGTCATTATTATTATTCCGTAGATATCTGTCATCGATATGCATTAGCTTGTCTTTATTCCCCCATCTGTTTAAAATTCATAACCAAATTAAAGTAGCGTAAAACTTTTATGGGACACTTAACATTATTTTACAGTAGCACTAAGTTTTTATACAGACAACCCTTGTAAAATAACGGGATTTCGTAGACAAGCCTTCTTCCTTCTTTTGAATATACAAGGGCAGGGTTATGGGTTGTAAAAGGATTTTTAATAGCCAGTAAAATGCGAATTACTTCGTAGTATAGATGGCTCATAGCTCTTTTTTTAAGTTACAATGATGCCGATGGTTCGTTTTTATCTTGAATATCTACACTATAAAAGGTACATTTTATTTTATTAGATTTTTAGTGGTATGTATCAACAAATACAAAGATAAAAGTTTGTGTTTTAGTAACTAAACAAACGATTTTTACTAGAAGTTACATAAATTCGTTTATTATCAACTTCTTGTTAATTTTGGCCTATGAAAAAAAGAAAGTTATGTATGCTTAATATAATTTTTGTCAAAAGTAAATAAATATTTGTTGTAGCCTATTTCTAGCCACTTTGTAGAAAATGGCCATCACTAACGGTATAATTTACTTTGAAAGCATCAATCCCACTCCCAACTTTATTTTACTTCGTTGCATACATTTTGCATCTCTTTTTATTCATCATAATCGATTTTATAGTTGAAATACATAAGAACATTAATGATATTAGAAATACGACAACTTATAAAAATATATTATGTTTTAATTTGATTTAAAAATACTCTTTAATTTTTTATTGTTTTGGCCTAATTGGATAGAAAAAGAAAACAGTATCACGTCAAGATCATGCTGACATTGAGATTGTTATAAATTTCAACAAGGACGCGATTTTTTATTAGATGTTTTATAAACAGTCGATCAACCGTGCTTCCACTTCGATATTATTACTTTTTTGTTTTAATAAAATGTTATAATAAACATTATTATTCAATGTTATTGTAATAGTAAACAAAATATTGTTTGTACATTTGTATGTCCTACAAAAGTAGGTCGGCTTTTTCCTAGTGTTTTGGTTTAGTTTTTATATAATATGTAATACTTAAATGTCCGCAAATTTGCTGGACAAGTGGACAACATAATATATAACAATTTTTGCTTTTGCTTTGGCTTTGATTAAAATAATTATTAAACAATACAAATGTTATCGTAGAATTTTAATAAATATAAACTTTTTGTGAATTGAATATTTGAAGAAATCTAATTACATCTTTGCGACAAAATCATAATATGGGGAATTTTCTCTCTAATTTTGAGTAAGATCTTTAAATGTGTTTTGCATAAAATAATATTTCATAATAATTTAAATGGTAGGCTTTATTTTCCTTAAAAATTCCTCACTTAATTGTCAGTGTTTAGTTTTGCCTTCCTACATTGCTATTTCTTTTTCCTCTTCTTCTTATTTTCAAGTTTTTTCTATCCTTGCATTATTTTTTTAATTTCTTCCTATATTATAGCTGTTCTCTTAACTTATTTCATATATTCTCTACTCCTCCTCAAGTCTCCTTTTCTTGAGGATACTTATCATTTCCTCTATTATTTATAATTTTAGGTTATGGCTTTCATCGTCTATCGTTATTTGATTTGCTTTATATTTCTTGAGAAATCTATATCTATCTATCTATTTATCTATCTATCTATCTATCTATCTATCTATCTATCTATCTATCTATCTATCTATCTATCTATCTATCTATCTATCTATCTATCTATCTATCTATCTATCTATCTATCTATCTATCTATCTATCTATCTATCTATCTATCTATCTATCTATCTATCTATCTATCTATCTATCTATCTATCTATCTATCTATCTATCTATCTATCTATCTATCTATCTATCTATCTATCTATCTATCTATCTATCTATCTATCTATCTATCTATCTATCTATCTATCTATCTATCTATCTATCTATCTATCTATCTATCTATCTATCTATCTATCTATCTATCTATCTATCTATCTATCTATCTATCTATCTATCTATCTATCTATCTATCTATATGAAATAGGGTGTGGTTCAAAGCCTACTTACACTGAAGTTCGTTTTATTGTACCTCTTTCAGGTTCTATCCCATCAGTTAATATTCTTTATGAATTCAAGACTATATCTGATGAGCTCTTTCACGATTTATTTAGGTTTCGGATATTGTAAGTTTTGGCAATGGCATCTATGTCATCAGATATTCATAAGAGACTTAGGTGTCTTCTAAGGACTCAATGATCCGCAAAAGGTCTTATTATGGTCTTCAGTTCGTTCCTGCTAAGGTTTATTAGTTGATTTTGTCCGCGCTTGGATGGAACGTCTATGAATATTTTCGACTGGAGTTCAAGAAGTTCCAACCATAGCTCCAACCTTCTCTATTTGTTTGTTCAATTAACATCCCTTTAACATTATATAAAATACCACCTGTGGGTTTTGGCTTTCTCATTTCCCAATACTCTCCCGACATCCATTCAAGAGTGACCTTGTGTCAGTCCATGTTCAGGCACTTTAATATTAATTTTGATTGTGTTTCTACTATTTCCCATGCTTTAAGGACTGCTTGATTGTCAATTGCATTTATTTTAGAATGATCTCGTTGCCAATGATTTATTGCCAAATATTAACAATAATTATGTATAGTCCCACCACTTTCTTGCTTAGTTGCACTTTTTCATTTATTCGTATTTCCCTTTTAATGTATTTTTCCCAGTTAATCATTCTCTCTAATCCATTTTCTCCATGTATAAAAATTGTACTATATTTAAGAGGGATTATCTTTCTAAAGTTTTTCCATAAACAAGAGATCAAAAATAAGTAAAAACATCTTACAGATTACCAAAATATGTCTTAAAACGTAAATGATTTGATAAAAGATAGAATCGAAGGCAAGGAAAAATATGGAAGGTAGAATAAATAAAAGAGCAGAAATAAAAGGGAGAATAATCCTTTAGGAGCGGAGTTAAAGTAAAAAAGCTATAAGTAAAGTATAATTAATTTCTGTGCAGAAATGATTTGAGGAACTGAAATTCTATTTTATTGACGCTATTTTCGGAAATTTAATTCAACATTTCTCATTCGCGGAAACTTTCGAACATATCGAATTCCCCGTTCGAGGAAAATCCAGGAAAAGCCGGTCGGAATTTCCTTCGCTTGTTACGGCATGTTATCGATTCGTTGAGCGACCGTGACCTAGAGCAAGGGGCGAGAGGGGGGTGGTGGAGACGGGCCTTTCCTGCCCTTTTTTGCCCTTCAAAAAGTTTCACGTTCATCGGGGGTTATGTAAAGAAAAGCCGGTAGGTCTTGAGTTTTTCATTTCGTTCAAATTGAAAAGCGAATTTTATAGATTTCATTAAATTTTTGTTTGGCGAGTTATTAATGAGATTTCGAATGTTCGTGTTTGGTGGAAGGACCAAAGGCTCTATTGTTGTCCAAAATCGTTTTAAAATAATTCTATTTAAATCATTAATTATTGTTAGGTTTGAAATTTGATGAAATAATAATTAGGGTGTGGCTAACAGCTCGTTTTTATAAAATTTTATTTATCGCACTGGATGATATATGTGTATTCGGTTTCAGCATCTTGCCAAAAAAAATGTTCGCATATGTTGAAAATATTTTGCTACATTGTATTAATAGCCTCCCGTTTTTGTTGGCCAAAAAACGAGTAAACAAAAATTCGGCGAGCGATAAAAAAAAAGTAAGAACTTAATCTCCAACCGTGTATTTATATTAGATAATTTTTGCAATAATTTTTATCTGCTTTATAACCTTACACAACACAGTAAAGGTCATGGCATATCAAAATATTAAAATTTCAAACAAGTGATCCTGCATTTTATCGCTAAAGAGGTGACAAAAATCCTATATATAATATTTTTTAATGCGTGCGATTTTTTTTCGTTGATTATTACCTGATAAAAAACGAAGGTCAGGGTAGATATGCAAAAAAATACATGTAATGTTTAACCTAGATAAGAATATTTTATAAAATGTTTAATTCTGCATTAAAAATTCTACCTGGCTAAATGACATAATAACTATAGCTTTTTTTATTATTATTATTATTACAAATATATTTCATTCAAATTAGGTTAAATAGGTATAATCCTGAAATCCCAATGGTGGATAGGAAAAATATCTTGATAACTGAATTTGATATGATAACTATCAATTTAAAAAATTATTCGATCATTTTTTGTAACTCAAAATGATTAAATGCATTTGATTATTCACGATAAAATATTGTAAGTTTATCATTATACTTAAGTAATTTATGAAGTAAATATGTCTCAATTAGTGCGTAGATATATTAGACAGATATATTTTATATTATATAGGTATAAATGAAGATAATTATATAAATTTGACTCGATTTTTCAAAATGTACAGTTACATGAATAATTATAACATTTAATTAAAAATTAAAGTAGATGGAAATACAATAATTAAGAATTATATTTCATTCCATATTTCTCAACAATTTAAAAATATTTTTGTCAGGACGTTTCGAATTATTAAATAAATATATTTTATCTTCAAACCTATACAAAAAAATAATTAAAATTAAAAGAAAAAATTATCAATGTTAAAATTAATTTTGAGAATAGGTTTTTTTAATTTTTTAGGCATTTTGTAGGTATTTCAATTAAATTATATATTAATAAAATATGCATCTCTAAAACGAGTACTAAAAGAACATTTTAATAATTATAGAGAAGAAGAAATATAGGTCAATATTATTTACTATTTATAAAAAATCATATTGTGTATTTATCAATATAACAAAAATTAAAAATACATATTATTTTAGTACAAAAAATCCAGGCCCAATTTCTTATTCTTTACAAATATATTGAAAGGATATTAGGAAGGACTTACATCTCTTAATCAAATTCTTTTTAAACGGCTTATAATCATCCCCTTCATCAACCATCATCTTATCCTCGGTATCGTCACTTTCAGTCCCCGAGTCCCTAGCAGGACTCATCCTGCCACAATTCACCCTCAAGTCCAAAGGAGCATCCTCCTCAACACTACTGCTACTACTACAAACATAGTCCTCGCATTCCTCCTTGATTTTTTCTTCTTTAACCATCAAGGATTTCAATAAGGGAAGCTCGCCGATTAGGGACATTTTCGTTTGTTTAACAAGAATCATTGTTTTTAAAAAATAGTTTATTAAACGTGCATCGAAACAATCACTGTCACTGTTATCCTGCCGGTAAAGGGATATATACTTGTACTGTCAAAACACTCGCGTGGTGTTAGCGGTATGTGTCTCCTCGGCAGCACTGTACCAGTCCCTCGCTCAGAACTGTGTGTACTGTCCCACTGACTCATATACAAGGCGAGAAACGCTTTGTAGCCGACGGAGTATCGAGTCTCTCCGCTCGCGTCGGACGGCAACTGAAAGTGAAATGATATGATGCGCAGAGTTAGAAAAGTTGGGTTAGGTTATGTATTTAGCTATGAGTATGTGGTCGGTCGGTAGCTAAATAGATATATTCTAATGTTAGAAAATTGTTGTAAACAAAAGTGGATTGTCGACTGCCGTCTAGGAGGTGCTACGTTGTTTCCTGGTGGGCGGGTGGTACTTTGCTCTCTTCGCGGTTTTTTTTTTGATAGCTAGGTGGATGTTGGCCTAGGTCTGGGTCATAGAAATAGAAATCTATTTCTTTATTTGTCCTCTGGACTATCAGATTTCTGGTTTTCTCATTTTTGGTGGAGGATTCAACGGTTAGGTAATTAGTTTGATAAATTGCAAGTAGAAAATTTCGGAATTCGAATTTATTAAGGATCGTAACTCTTAATTTTCTTTCTCGATGTCTACATTAAAATTTATTTGAAAGTCTTCATAAAAATATGGATTTGAAAAGTATAAAAATATTTTTCATTGGTTTTTATTTTCTCGATGAATAGTTTTCTTTTTCTTATTTTTGGTGGAGGACTCAGGTAAGAAAGAACTTTAAAAATGTACTTGGTTGATAAATAGGGTGGAGTGATACCATATATACAAACAAATTAGTGTAAATTTTTTAGTTGGTCTGGCTGTGAAACAGTTGCCTTTTAGTCCATCGAAAACACTCGTAAAAACATTTAAAATTTAACGGCTTCAGGTTCCTTTTTTATAAAAAATTTTAAATTTGAATTTTTAATTGGACTGAGTTTAAAAAAGTAGCCTTAAAAATCATTTAGTCCACCAAACATATCTGTAAAAAAAATTTTGAAAAATTTAAATAAAAAAATAGGTTTTTTTGTTGTAATAGTAAAATTTCAAAATTAAAAAGGAACCTGAAGATATTATTTTTTTAAACTGATTTTTTTTGTGGATAAAAAAGTCTATAAAGGCAACTATTCTGCCCACTATTGATTAATCTTCGGCAAGGTAGACGAAATCAGTCATTTTGCCACGAAATACAAACAATATTTTTTGTCCTACTGTATAAACAATAACGCCAATAAGTAAAAATTTGTTGCAATATTGCAATAAATTTTATGTAAATAAATCGATAGTACTTTGAATTTCGTAACCATGGAAACCTCATAATTTAACCGTTCTTTTAAGATGAATTACGACATGAACAATCCACTCGAGTTGTACAGTATATTTATAAAATAAACATGTAAAAAAAGATTTATTTTAATTAGTCTCAGCCCAGATTTGATTTCGGGTCTCTAGCGTGGAAGGGAGACGCTGTGTCCTAACCTCTACTTTTAGGATTTTAGTTCGTAATTAAATTAATTTCATAGGGTTTGATTAAAATTTAATTTTTTTTTAAAATGTGGAACAAATAAACAAAATTTCTTATTTATCGATTCTATACAAAAATAATTTATTTTAATGTATATTTAATTTCAATAACTAAAAAATATACTGACAATTAGTTTGACAGAAGTATCAGTTATTTAAAATTTTAAAAATAATAGTTGTTTCCAACGGTTCAATTTTTATTTACGAAATTATTTATGTTGCCCTCATCTGCCCCAATCTATTTCTTGGAATACATTTTTGGTTTATTTCGAATTTAGTACCTATTTGTATGGCCTTTTACCTATTTGGTCTAGGAAAAGACAGATCAGCGTTTGGTTGAATTAGTGATTTTTTTGTGGTTTTGACTGAAAAATTTGGACTTATATTTAATTTTTCCTAGTGTTGTCCTTCAAATTTTTGGTCGATTGACATCTAGAGTATTTCTGAAGTTTGCTAAATTATAGGTACTAGTCGTTTATTTTATATGTTCGCTATATGTAAGTAATGGAACGCACCTTCGGGTTTCCTTCCGAACGTAATTATTCTGTCACGACGGACTTTTTGATGTTAAATGATTTTTGAAAGAACGAATTTGACTTCTTGCATTGGGATTCTCATCTTTCAATACGGCACGTGTTGAGACGACTATCTTCGTTCCACGGAATGCGATTCTTATGTAATATATGCCTCTATTTGATCCGTTACATGTTGAGTTCGCACATAAGAATCCCTGTCCAGGTGCTGAGAGTTCAATGTGAAAGCAATATCAAATATTTTTCGGGAAAATTTTTGATATTTTGCGACGTAAGTCTCATCCATATTTGGGATATGTATCCAAAGCCCGCTGGTAATTAGTGGAATTCTTGTAAGGTAATTTTTACTTTCCTATCTGTATACAGATAAGAAAAGTATAATAATAGGAATCATGAATTTTTTTGACCTCGAGTCTTCGACGAATTTTTACATTTTGGGATCCCCTGAATCCGTTTTGACTATTTTCGCGATGATGTTTGTGTGTGTGTCTATGTGTGTGTCTGTATCCACGAACTCATGAACGGATACAAAAAAATACAAAATTTTAAACTTAAGCTTTATTCCAGCGTCTAATGAAATGATTAGATTTTGGGCAGAGTCAAAACATCTGGGGGGTACTTTATATGTAGTCATTTTTATGTTTTATGGAATATATCTGTTATTTAGGTTTGGAGAAGAAAATAAATCATGAACCGATACAAAGAAAAACACCAAATTTTAAACTTAAGCTTTATTCCAGCCTGCGGTGAACAGATTAGATTTTGGGCAGAGTCGGAACATTTGGGGGGGTACTTTATTTATGGTAATTTTTATATTTTATTAAATATATCCGTTATTTACGTTTGGAGAAGAAAATTCTTCAAACAAAAGTTACTTATAATATTATTATCTATAATTTTTGTTCTATACAAAATTTTCCTGAAATGGTCCGTATTCGCGAAATTTGACAAAATTAAAAAAATAATTTTTTATAAAAATTGTTCAAATAAAAGTTGTTTGTAATATAATTCTCTATAATTTTTATTCTATACATAATTTCTCTAAAATCGACCGCATTCGAGATATTTGAGAAAATACAAAATTCTGATAAGTAAATTGTGTTTGCGATATCGATCTCTATATTTTTTGCTTTTACATGATTTTTTTAAAATGGACCGTAATGGAAAAATTGGAGGAAAAGTGCCAAATTTAAATTTTTCAGTATTTTCGTTTACAATGAATATATCTATAGAAAAATGTTTCGAGGTAGATGTATGTGGAAAATGTATATATTTATAGAAATGCTGCAATAGGTTGTACAAAATAATCGGAAAAAGCCTATAATAACTAGATAGGAAAGTCATGTGTTGGACACATCAGATTTTTTATTGTAATTTCGGGAGCAACAACAAGTAATACGGTTAACTTGAATGGTTACAAAGATTATCTAGTATTTGTTTTCAAAATTATAAATTATTTGATCTACCCAATTTTTACATTTAAATGGGGGAAATAGGGACCAATATTTTCGTTGATTTTTAACTAGTGTTAAATTATAGTTTTTATCTGGGATTTTTGTATTTTTAAGGGTTTTTACCGTGAGATTTTAAAGAAGTTTACGTTGTTGGGAAACTAGAAGGTTTGAGAAACTTTGAGGGACCGTTTTGGAAAGTATTAACACTGCCGTTTGTGTTTTAATTGATTGTGACGTTCTACCTCTCTCAAAAATCATTGATGGATCACCAGTTAGAAGACCACTGCCTACCCCTTTTTACTACTAGTAACTGGATAAGTTTTTATTTTGATTTACTGATTTTTTTTCTTTACCATATTTCATTTCAAAGCAAAACGTACTTAAATACTTTGTTAGTATACTGACGCATTTTATATTTTTTTTTAGCTAAACTTAAAGTTAAATATTACTGTTCATATTTATATGCAAACATTACCCAGAATTGTGTTTAATACTTGAATTAAGGTCGTAGAAGTTCAAAGACACAATACAAGTGGGTCTAAACAACTTCTGTGGATTACCATTGATTATTGTTTGATGATTTTATTGTAATTATTTGTAAGTTTAATTTTTTTTAATAAATTTCTTAAGTACTTCGTGAAAGAAAAACACTGTCTTCTCCTTAGCATCACCAAAAAACATATATCCATGAATAATAGGTATTTACTAGGTTGTAAGTTTAACTAAATTCTATTTTTATAAATCGACCTGCTCTTCTTTGATATAAACTTTTAATAATATTGTTTAAAATCAAAAAGGTTTTTCTTTTTTTTCATAACCAGTTTCATAAGGTTCAACATTATGCAACTGGTTGTCTAAAGTAGATCATTTTGACACTTGCTGTGATTACAAAAAATGTCACTTGGGAAAAATATTTTTTTAACCACTTTTCTAAGGATGATTGGCACAAGTGCCGTTTGGTAAGGTACAATGTTGTTACATGCCTTTGGAGCATATTTCATTTCGTTATCAGATGACGGTAAGTTGAAATAAGATATATTTCTTCCGCGACTTTTGTTATTAAAAACTTCTAGATGTTCAGATAGATATTGGCTTAGATTTGCACCACAGAAAGTCACAGAAATTGAAATCTATTTCTATCTCAACTATCAGTTTTTTCTTATTTTTGGTGAAGGAATGGTTAAGAATATTTTGAAGATTAGGTAAATCATTGAATTGAAGTAGAATTTTTTTTTTATAATTTTAACAAAGTTTCTTTACGTGTATATTAAATTTAATTTCAAAGATTATAAGAATATAAAGAATGTGAACGGAATAAAGTGAGTTTTGTCAAAATTTACGGTTAAAAATTTGGAATTAAAGACTATTAAGACATTTTGAAAATCATTTTCTACTTTTTTTTTAGTTCTGTCCAGTTATCAGCTTGGTAGAATATCGCTGTGTCATCGGCAAAACTCATTATATATATATATATATATATATATATATATATATATATATATCTCCCTCTATATCTAATGTAAGAATATCATTAATATAAATGTTAAAAGAATTGGACCTAGTATTGTTCCTTGGGGAACGCCGTATTCTACTGTTAAAAAGGAACTTCTTGTTTTACCGACTTGTACACATTGTTGGCGATCGGTAAGATAACTTTCAAAAAGTTAGAGGTGTACCTCTTATACCAATATTTTCTAAAATGTGCAGTAGTTGTGGGTGACTAACTGTGTCTAAAGCCTTAACAAGATCTATAAAAATACATAATGATGGTTTACTTGAATTTATAGCATTTACTTCATAAGATTTATTTTAAATTTTCTAGGAGATTTTATTTTCCTAATACCCTTTTCAGAGTGGATTTTCCCCAAAATTTTGGTATAAAGGGCCAATTATGATATATGGTAGAATGTCATGATCATAGTCTCATAAATTCTTATAAATCCTTATTAAAAAAGTAGTAGAACTGAAATAATAAATATACACAAAGAAAAACGAAATCAAGCATACTAAAAATGAAAGAAACGAGAATAGGTTTTTTTTTTAGAAATTAATATTTAAAGTTATTGAGTACGTCATAGCAAAATTGAAAATATACAAAATACTCGTATTAAATTTGAATAAATTCCTTTACTGACCAGCTAATATTAATTGTTTATTTTTTGTTATTTGTACTTTTCAACGCAACAGTTTGAGAAGAAAAGAATAATATGTTTTCAAAATTTCTCTAACCAAACTAAAACACGTGCAGGTTTTTTATTTTGTATGTTTTCGATGATGATTATCTAAATCTATTAAAAGAAATTCCTAATACGTAAGTTTACCAAAAATAAACCAATTTGAGTTAAATTTATTTATGAACTAATATTGTTAAATCGTTTGAAGTTTGTACACAAAAATTTGAATTACGTAAGAAATTATTTAATATTCGACCCAAATGCCATAGAGGTCGTGTGTACATTTAAGAATACGTGCTCTCTTTTTCTTATATACTCACTAAAATTATTAAAAGTATACTGAGTAGGCTTTCTAACTGATTCCCAGTACAATTTTTGAAACCATACTGTTAAATCAGTACCCAACAGTAAATGATCGAGAGGGGAATCCCAGCAAGACATTAGAGTTAACCATTAATTAATTATTAATTTAAAAAAAATCTAATTTGTGGAGGATTCGATTCAACAATCAAGCTTCAGGCTCTAACCAAGTCTGCTTTTTACTTTCCTATCTGTATACAGATATAAGGAAAGTATAGGAATCATGATTTTTTTCGACCTCGAGTTTTCGACGGATTTTTACGTTTTGAGGTCCCCTGAATCCGTTTTGACTATTTTCGCGATGATGTCTGTGTGTGTGTGTGTGTCTGTGTGTGTGTCTGTGTGTGTGTCTGTGTGTGTGTCTGTGTGTGTGTGTGTGTGTGTGTGTGTGTGTGTGTGTGTGTGTGTGTGTGTGTGTGTGTGTGTGTGTCTGTATAACGCATAACTCATGAACCGATACACAGAAAAACACCAAATTTTAAACTTAAGCTTTGTTTCAGCGTCCAATGAGCTGATTAGATTTTGGGCAGTGTCGGAACATCTGGGAGGGTACTTTATAGGTGGTCATTTTTATATTTTATGGAATATATCTGTTATTTACGTTTGGAGAAGAAAATTCTTCAAATAAAAGTTACTTCTAATATAATTATCTATAATTTTTGTTTTATGCAAAATTTTCCTAAAATGGTCCGTATTCGAGAAATTTGACAAAATGTAAAAAACATAATTTTTTATAAAAATTGTTCAAATAAAAGTTGTTTGTAATATAATTCTCTATAATTTTTGTCCTACACATAATTTCTCTAAAATGGACCGTATTCGAGATATTTGAGAAAATGTGTAAATTTCGAAATTTGAAGAAAACTCAAAAACGGATAAAGGAAAAAACATTAAATTTTAAACTTAAGGTTTATTTCGGCCTGACGTGAAATGATTAGATTTTGGACAAAGTCGGAACATCTGGGGGGGTACTTTATGGGAGGCCGTTTTTATATTTTATGGAATATATCTGTTATTTATGTTTGGAGAAGAAAATTGTTCAAATAAAAGTTACTTCTAATATTATTATCTATAATTTTTGTTTTATGTCAAAATTTCCTGAAATGGTCCGTATTCGAGAAATTTGACAAAATGTGCAAAATTCTGATTTTTATGAAAATTGTTGAACTAAAAGTTGTTTGCGATATCGATTTCTATAATTTTTGTTTATACATGATTTTTCTAAAATGGACCGTAATGGAAAAGTGCTAAATTTAAATTTTTCTGTATTTTCGTTTTCAATGAAAATCTATAGAAAAATGTTTCGAGGTAGATGTATGTGTAAAATGTATATATTTAGTTTATCCTCTAAACATTTATAGAGATGCTGCAATAGGTTGTACAAAATAACCGGAAAATGCCTATAACTAGATAGGAAAGTCATGTGTTGGACACATCAGATTTTTTTGTCTATAATCTGAAATCATTAAAATTTAGTTTATGATAAGATTTTTGTCATCGGTTAATAATTGTTTATCTATGTTTTTTTTTTTTTGTTAAAATGAAAAATTTGAAATCAATCATATCCAGAAAGGTTTTCGAAACAGTTAAAAAAACTTAAACCAATAAAAACCTTGCTAAAGCAACATTAAAACTTCCTGGACAGTAGTAATTAATATTGCGGTTTTAGGGATATCAGTTTATTATTTTTGTTGGGAAATCATCAGGTGGTGTCATTAAACTGCACTGAAGACTGATGCAATTATTTATATCATGTAAAGAAATCTTGAATTCGTTTGATGGTTTTGATTTTATCAATTTCTTGGTGAAAAATGTAATCGTTTTTTAATGTATTGAAATATTTATTTCTTACCTACAAAAGTGATAAATGTACGTACCGAATTACAAAATATATCAAATATCATTTCTGAATGCAAAAAATGTACTTTGAAATTGGACACATATTAACTGGTAAAAAATTTAAGGGAAGCGCATTGAACACATTCCTGTATAATATTAATTAGTCCAAAAAAGATTGGATTGATCTGAACTCATAAAATCAAATATTATTATTATTATTATACTAGAAAAATACTCATTTCAATCAACTCGGATCGAGTAAACATAAATTGTGTTCGTGTTTGTAACTAATTACCAATTTCTTCTCACTTTCTAACAATTGCATCCTACCCACTCAACAAACAATATCTCGTGACTTGCACTCATTCAGCAGAAAACATCTCTATTATTGTAAATGGAATAGAAATGAGAAACGGCCACTATTTTAAAAATGAAGAAACATATTTTTAACAGTTAATATCATACAGGGTGTGCCAAGTTGAACTAATCTGTCTTTTATTTATAAACCCAACTGAGTTGCTTAAAGAACACACCACCCGTCCTGTGGACTTGTGTACTCGTGTCCGTACACGAGTCCGCAGGACGAGTGGTGTCTTCTTCAAGTAATTTAGAAACAATTCGACAGACTTTTTGCCAAAATTCAATCATTTGTGGTATAAATACTGATAATTGAGTCTATATCGCTACTTTAAAATCTAGCATAAACAAAAAAAAAGATAAATGACACTTCCGGAATTTTCGTCATCATCAGATTCAGAATTCCTACTCGACCGGAGTAGCAGCTTCACGGTGGTGGCTCACCTACTGAAAGCAATAGAAACTGCATTAGCGGCTAGATAACAGGAGTTTAGAGCGATAGGATCGCCAGTAATCACAACAATGCACCGGTCTATTTACGGAAGTTAAAAAGAAATGGCAGCAAACGTGAAACCGAGCACCGGAACGGCCGTCGATTGACGGCCAGCGCGGTGAACCAGCGAAACGCCGAATGCCGACAAATAATGGCGATTGGTTGAGCTAGTCGACATTGCATCGCAGCGGATAGCGAGGCATGAACTTGACTTGCATTTCTATTCTATATTTCTCTCTTGTTTGTGTGTGTTATGGTCTGATTCTAATCGTTTCTAAGTCAAAGTCAGTGAATCTATATTTTATATATTATTGTTTATTTATTAGATAGTTGTTATTCGAAACTAAATAATAGAAATTTGCTGGGTCGAGTTCGGCACAAAAAGCGGAGCTATTTTTAAACATCTGTACATAATTTAGTGCGTAATTTGAACCAGCATTTGATTTCCTACAAGTAATGTTTACACCTCCAGCATACAGGACGATACAATACTGATACAGACAAAGAAAATTGAGTAAACGATTATATTCAACTGCCACTAAAACGCACGGTGGGACTTGATATCCTAAGAGCTACCAATGGACCGGATAAATCCGGTCACTACCCTAACGGTACCTTAACGGACCCGGATTTAATTCAAAACTGGATTTTTTTTGGCATTAGGCAACGATGCAGTAATAGTAAAAGAAAAAACAATTGACGAAGTATATGTACGTAAAAAGGAAGTGAACGATTAATCGTCTAATGGGTAAGTTTTCTACACTTTGTAATTATACTACCTATTATGTTTGTTGTAGTAAATTAAATTGCGCAAAAACGTGCAGCAGAGGATCTAGTTGAGAAACCTGCCAAAGTCATAAGGAAAGCTATTGACAGTAGCAAATTTTCTCTTGATACGTTGACCCAAAAAGATATTGCTTGCTTCAGGAATAACATATATTATGAAAGAAGAAAAATGCAGCCCGTCCTACCAAAAAGTGACTCGGAAACAATTTCCTTGTTATCATCAATGGTCTGCCAAACGATCAAAGGAGAACATTTTGTTTGTGCAGTCGATGAAGAAAATAAAATAATTGTATTCTCATGTGACATAAATTTGTCGGTTCTATGCAATTTAAAGAATGTATATGTGGACGGAACATTCCGATATTGCTTAAATTATTTTACACAACTTTTTACACTGCATGTCATTTCTGATGGACATTATATTCCTTTAGTTTTTTGTGTATTGCCCAATAAGCTAATTGCATCATACAAGAAAGCGATACTTCTTATTGTAGGAAAATGTAATGATATTGGACTTACATTCCAACCTAGGATTGTAGTAGCTGATTTTGAGAAAAGTACCCATGTAGCTCTAACAGATGTTTGGCCAGAAGTAGAATTGGTTGGATGTCGGTTCCACCTTGGGCAAAGCTTGTATAGGAAAATACAGCAACTGGGATTATCATCGAAATACAAAAGGGCAGACTCCGATATAGGAAAATGGCTGAATTATGTCTTCCAAGTAGTATTACTCGTTTACATATAAGGGGTGAGTTACTTAAAATTATATCACTAATGTTTATGTCGTATACACGATTTAAGTCAAATTTACACAGGTATCTTATAACTTGTTTATATACTAATACTTTCAGGATGAGTATGTGATTTTCTGGAAGATGCAACTAATAATATAAATGGGTGGATCTTACTTAAAAAATTATTCGTAACAATTTTCAAAGACCACATGGCCCATAAACCAACCTCAAAAAGAAAGAGAAGGAACCAAGAAAGACAGATAGAACCTTAGGGCCTAAGAAGATAAATGTCTTTGATTTGGGATGGCTAAACTGCCAATACTAATCCCAATTAACCTAATTACCCAAATTAAACAAAACAAAATCAAATAAAGAATAAACTACCTCAAGGTCATGGTCAAGAGTTGACAGCATATAAATAAACAATATCAATACTATGTATAGGTTACTTTTAATAAATGGAAATGAAGACAATTAATTTTGTGTATTATTCACGAATTTAGGTGAGTTTTTATTTATTACTCGAAAGTAGTGGAAAAGCAGGTATGATTTTAATATTTTGTTTAAAAAAGAATATTCACTATCATGCAATTAAAATTGACCCGTAACAGAGTCAAAGATGTGAAACTTTTGAATAGAATTAATTTTATAGATGATAAAAGTAAGAGATATGTAGAATTAGGATGGTTTACTTTTGTAAAATGTCTGGGATATTATTATAAACAAAACCATAATAAATAGACCAAATTACATCTAAACAATGATTTTTAATTTCCTTGACCCATCACATTCTTCCTAAACCAGCAGGTACAAAAGTGCCCAAATCGAGATGTTGAAAATTTGCATCTTTTGGGTAGAGTGCTCAGATCAAGGATCGATTTCAGATAGGGATTTATAAAAGGTCGTAGGGGATTAACTTGGTGCCCAAATACAATATGCCCCTTAATACAACACTAATGTATCTCAATACTTATTTTCTAGTTTACGTTGACAAAAAATCTCTTAATATAAAACTGATTATAACAGCAAACGTTGCCTATTTATATAGAATGGTGCGGAGTTTCTCGAATGTTTTGGCATTTATAAGAATTTGCTACGAAAATTCTAAACGTTATTCCACTATAACCAAAAAAACGCAGGCGGACCCACCATTTTATAGACAGACCAAATTCTAGAAGTCAACGGTTCACGACGATTAGTGACTGTCCATAGTCGTTTCTATAGGGCGGTTTGGGAGGTGACTTCTTTAGTCAAATATTTTTGGTAACATATAAAGATTTACGGGATTTAAGTATGACCGTAAATGGCTCGCACGACATTGTCCCTCCTTAATAGAAAAAAATACCCAAATGCATGTATCTGCAGTTGGGTCTCTTTTACAATTTCCAGTTGCATAGAAGTAACAAGGGAAAGTCCTAGCTGTAACTTTTCCAGAGTTTATTGTTATTAAACTAATATTTAATGATTAATAATAATATAACCTTGGACATGATTGCAACTAAAAACAAATTCGCGACATAATTAAACAAGGTTTTATGCACAGGGTGTTATTTAAACACATCACGATAAATTTATGAAAATATGAATTTATATAGAGTGGGAAAATATTAGAATTCCTTAAATGATTAAAATCAGTTACAGGAAATAATTTTTGATGGCTGCTGCAATTAAACAAATGAAATTAATGACTTAACTTTGTATTGAATATAATGGTGAACACTGAACATATTTTAAATTAGGAATATGTATATTGAATTTTTTAATCTTGGTTGTTCAATTTTTGATAATTTTCAATATCCTAAAACTTTTTCTTTGAAAGTAAACCTCCTTATAAAAATAGCGATGGATTTTTTAACAGCAACAGAAATAAGTTTAATGGGGTAAAATCTGGCGATTGGTCTGGTAATTTATCTGGACTATGTTTATCAATTTATTCATTCTTTTAAACACTGGATTTTGTAATGGAAAAACCAACCTACCTATTAAGAAAAAATATTCGATTTAATTGATAAACAACTTGTTAAATATTATCGGAATGTAATATAGGTAACGTTATCTTAGAAATACAATAACTGACTATTTACAAAGTAGATTCAATTCACTATTAAAACATTTATTGACGTAATTTTTAGGAAACTTACCTAAATAAATTAAAGATAGTAAAAAGTGATACACTTGTCAAGCATTTTTTAAAGATAGTAATAAATAGATAAAGTAAAGAATAAGAATAGCTATAAATTACGTGATATATTTTACTAGGAAATTTGGGCTTCAAGCGCCAGTCTAGTTGGGTAATCCGGAAATATGTGTATCAAAATGAGTGGATCTGATAAGATAAATTATTTTGGTATTTTTTGGTATTTAATTTTTACCTGTTTTGACTTAAAATTAATATCACCGGAAAAGATAACGAAATTTTCCAAAGTAATTGTAATGGAAAGTTTTTGCATGCAATTATTGGAAGCTCACTTAAGGTACAATAATTCAAAATTAAAACCACGATTCTGTATGTACCAGAAAGATCAATTAGCTGGAAAGGTACGCTATTCCAAATATTCAATAAATACCAACTTAAAATATGAGGGAAGAAAGCAGATATCATATACTAGATAGCCAAATAAAAAAATATACATAACGAATTTGATAAATATGTAGAAAGGAAACTAGTAACAATAGAAATAATGAGAAGAACAAATAACTTATAAGAAAAACTTACAAACAAAGATGAGAGTAACAATAACAGAATGTAGATATAGATATAGAATAACTGATAATCCCAAGAATTAGAAATACTAGAAAATAACCAAGGTACTAGGATGGAAGCTTTGGAATTAAAGGACTACGAATTGTTATAGAAAAGGGAATATAATTTTAGTGAAGATCTAATAAGTACATGATATATAGTACCAGATTCACAAAAGTACAACCTTTTTACAAGCTACTAATTAGCCCAATAATGATGTTAGGTAAAAGGGAATATGTGGCAAATAAATGGCGCACGATATGTAGGTAAAAAGGGAGATAAGATAGACAAATCAAGGAGGAATCTAAAAAAAATTAAATACATGTTTCAAATATAGTTTTTGTAGACAAAATGTACATCAATTAGAATTTATTATAAAAAATTACTATTTAAGAAAAATATAAATAATTAAAAACTCTGATGTCTTCAACATATGACCTTCCTGTCTTACTTTAAGTTATTATAGACTTTTTCCGGTTATTCTGTACAACCTATTGTATCACCCCTGTAAATTTTTAGAGAGTGAATTAAAAACATACATATTCCACACATATCTTAGTCGAACATTTTTTTTATATATTCTTTGCTAGCGAAAATGTTGACATCTTAAAATTTTACTTTTCTTCAAATTTTTCCATTAAACTTCATTTTAGAGAAATCATGTGCAATACAAAAATACTAGAGAATGATGTCGCAAATAACTTTTATTTGAAGAATTTTCTTAAACATGTTAATTTTGAACATTTTTGTTAAATTTCTTGAATAAGGACCAAAGTTTATTTGACAAATTTTTTTCTTCAAGCGTAAATAACATATAATCCTTAAAGTAAAAAACAACTCCCTGTAAAGTACTCCTCAGATGCTCCGACTATGCTCAAATCCTAATCACCTCATTAGAGAATAGATTCAAGCTTAAGTTTAAAATTTAGTGGTTTTCTCTTTATCTGTTTCTGTGTTATCGTGGATGCAGACACAAACTGCATTATGTTCTGCGATTAGAGTGGTCATGTGACCTATGAAATTTAAATTATGGTTACACACTGATGAATATTTGTTTTTGTCTGCTTCCAGACGTCAAGAACAATAAAAAAATACAATTTTGGAAATATGAACATAAATAATCCCCAATTTTCTCTATGTAATTATGAAAAATAGATCCCAATATCCATAAAGTGAAAACAAAGCAAAGAAAAATTTAAACGGCTGAGAGGAATCGAACCTGTACTAGAGTCGCCAGCGCCTCTACCAGTTGGGCTACTGAAGCTTATGTTTCTGACAATCAAATTCGTAGAATCCGTATATATGTCTTAACAAAGCGAACATCAGATCTATATCGATGTGCAACTTTACTTTAAATTTCACATCTCATAACTTAAACTGAGAGACTAAGAGTTGTTTTTATAAGAATTGCAAAATATATAGTACGTATTAATGCTTTGAAATTTAAAAATGCTGTTTCTAAAATATAGCAAATTAATTTAAAACAAATCGAACAAAGTCATGATCAAAATGTATGATATTAAAGCAGAAATAAATTAGAAAATAAATTAATATATAGGTAGTTATTTCGGAAAAGTTAAGGGTCTTATCTTTCGCTATCACTAAATGTGCGTAGTCGATATGCAGATATAATTTTATATACATTACCTTACTGATATTAAGCAGTTTTAAGTTTTAATTCCTCTCATTTCAAATAAAATGCGCAATATTAATAATGATATCATAAATGGTTATATAATAAATTCTAGAGTTGTATATTAAATCCGATAAAGGCGCTTTTTAAGATTTTAAGTTAAACTACGACAAATAAAGTTCAACTTGGTTTTGTTTGACGAGATTATTATTAAAATAATACGAGATGAAAATTTTGAAACAAAAATAGGAAGAGATAAAACTAATCATCAAAACAAAATTGTTTAAAAAACGTGCACTATCTCACACATGTAATTTGTCTGCTTGCGCTATCAAACTAAATCTCGACCAGAGACGGATCTTTGGTTTTTTCGAAAACTTTTATAATTCTAATTACAAATCATCAGAATACTGTTTCTGTCAAAACTGTCACTGTCAATACTGTCAATAATGGGACAGATAAGTGAATCGATAATACATCTATTTAAACAAGAACATATGAGTAATAATAAAGACTGAAGGGCGGAAAAAAGAGAACTAAAATGATAGAGAAAATAGAGGAACCATGTTCTAAAAGAAGGAAGTCTATAGGATAGTAAACGACCAAACTGCTTTATGTTCCGAGTCATACGTGCAGAGAACGAATCATAATGCCTCGCTTTAAAGGCAGAATGATATGGAATTCTAAGAAGCAGTGGCGGCTTGGGGCCAAAACATTGAAGGTTCACAAAGAGAGAATATAGGTCTCAGTACAGATTTAGGTGAAAAGGTGTATTTGCTTACGAGCCGCCACTGCTAAAAAGAGGAGGAAAAAATGTGAAGAAAGAAAATAATATGTGATAGGTTACCTGGACATTGTATATAACAATAGCAGGCACGTATTGTGTGGCTCTTCTAAAAGATTATCCTTTAAAAGGGTCGAGATTGAAACATGAAAGGATTGTTTTTCAGTTTCCACTCATCCTTCTATCCTAACTCTAGGTATTTCCTATTTTCGAACTTGAAAATATAATGGAAGAAAATTGATTATTGAAAATAATGTAAAACTTTTTTTTTTAGTAATTTCAATAATTTTTATTTATACAATAGATAATAAATACTTTTTACATAAATACAGTTATTAATCAAAACAAACAGTTTCCGGGGTAGATATATAATCTACTCATGTTAGTAGATTTCATCGACACCAGGAAGTGGTACTACTCTGCTTGAACAATTTGCATTTTATATTAGTAATTTTTGTTGCGAAACAGTGAAACTTTCCTACATTTGTGAAAAACATTTAACGCGAATTTTCTTACAAATTATTTAAAATTTCGTAACGTTTGTTTGTGTTAGTTAGTTATTTGCATTATGTACGCTTTGAATTATTTCAAAATCTCTATTATTCTTTTTTTTTTTTAGATAAGCTTGATGATTTTAAATACTATTTAAGTGGTAAGTTTCCTATATAATACAATCCAATGTTTAAAGTTTGTCTATTTATTGTAATATAATGTAATCTCATAAAAAATATACTATCTAAACATGTGGCTAAGTGGCTAAAAATGAGTTAAACAAGAATAACAAAATGATTGATATTTCTCATCTATTTTTTTTTTTTTTTTTGAAACAAGATAAACAATAATAAGACGCTGTAGTAAATGCTGATAGCAAATTCAAAAAAAGAATAAGGCAAGAATCAGCACTGTCACGGTAAAAGCAAAAATATGAGAATAAATAAAGAGAAAATGAAATTATCTAGCCATACGTAATGTATACTGATAAGAAAGAAAGAAAGAAAGAAAGAAAGAAAGAAAGAAAGAAAGAAAGAAAGAAGAAAGAAAGAAAGAAAGAAAGAAAGAAAGAAAGAAAGAAAGAAAGAAAGAAAGAAAGAAAGAAAGAAGAAAGAAAGAAAGAAAGAAAGAAAGAAAGAAAGAAAGAAAGAAAGAAAGAAAGAAAGAAAGAAAGAAAGAAAGAAAGAAAGAAAGAAAGAAAGAAAGAAGAAAGAAAGAAAGAAAGAAAGAAAGAAAGAAAGAAGAAAGAAAGAAAGAAAGAAAGAAAGAAAGAAAGAAAGAAAGAAAGAAAGAAAGAAAGAAAGAAAGAAGAAAGAAAGAAAGAAAGAAAGAAAGAAAAGAGAAAGAAAGAAAGAAAGAAAGAAAGAAAGAAAGAAAGAAAGAAAGAAAGAAAGAAAGAAAGAAAGAAAGAGAAAGAAAGAAAGAAAGAAAGAAAGAAAGAAAGAAAGAAAGAGAAGAAAGAAAGAAAGAAAGAAAGAAAGAAAGAAAGAAAGAAAGAAAGAAAAGAAGAAAGAAAGAAAGAAAGAAAGAAAGAAAGAAAGAAAGAAAGAAAGAAGAAAGAAAGAAAGAAGAAAGAAAGAAAGAAGAAAGAAAGAAAGAAAGAAAGAAAGAAAGAAAGAAAGAAAGAAAGAAAGAAAGAAAGAAAGAAAGAAAGAAAGAAAGAAAGAAGAAGAAAGAAAGAAAGAAAGAAAGAAAGAAAGAAAGAAAGAAAGAAAGAAAGAAAGAAAGAAAGAAAGAAAGAAAGAAAGAAAGAAAGAAAGAAAGAAAGAAAGAAAGAAAGAAAGAAAGAAAGAAAGAAAGAAAGAAAGAAAGAAAGAAAGAAAGAAAGAAAGAAAGAAAGAAAGAAAGAAAGAAAGAAAGAAAGAAAGAAAGAAAGAAAGAAAGAAAGAAAGAAAGAAAGAAAGAAAGAAAGAAAGAAAGAAAGAAAGAAAGAAAGAAAGAAAGAAAGAAGAAAGAAAGAAAGAAAGAAGAGAAAAAAAGGAAGCAAAGATACAGAAAAGGTGAGGAAGAAAAAATGAAATAAAGAAAGAAATGATGAAGGAAAAAAGGAAGCAAAGAAAGAAATGATGAAGGAAAAAAGGAAGCAAAGAAGGAAAAAAAGGACAAAATGAAGGAAAGAGAAATAAAAAAGTAAATTAATTCAAACAATTATAAATTTCTAAAAACGTTGTACGTATTATTGACCATTTAATTTTTTGCTTAAATATATTGTATTTCCGGGCTCTTATTAGGTGAACACAATTCTTGTTTTATAAATATAGGATAACCTTTAAATATCGAAACGTCAATAGCTTCCAAAATAATTGGGTTTTAAATAATAATTACCATAAAACATGGTGTTTATAAAAAAATACATCAATTAAAACATGCAGATATAGGTAAGAGGTATGTTTTTGCGATTCAACCTTAGCAATCACAAAGTTTTCGACTTTAGATAATTAAAGGTTACGTACATTCATATAAAATGTGGAAAATTGAGTAAGTATAATATAAATAAATAGTATATTCTGTTATTAGGATTAAAAGTATAACTTGTACCTTTAAAAAAAAAAAGATCAGGCAATTTATGGATTTTTTAAAACTAATACAGATAAAGAATAAAAACTTTTGGAATCAATGTTTATTGTTTATGCAACTTTACTGAAAAACAGTCTCGGATTTAAATGTGTGGAGGCCCTGGGGTAACGAATTTAGAAAGTATGAATCGGAAAAAAGCCGATATTTTGAACTGTCCTAAATTTATATTGAGGAGAAGGGGCCTCAAGAATATAGGCAATATAAGAAATATAGGCAACAGGAGGATATCCTTCTCCAAATCCGGCCCTGGTGAAAAATAATGTAGTTAGTTAGTTCTTAGTATTAAATAACTTTTACTTATAAGGGTGAAAATATTTAAAAAAATTAGAATTTTTAAAAAATTGAAAAAGCGAAATTTGTTGAAAAACTAAAAAAACCAATATATCATTTATATCAAACGACTAAAGCATATTCTTTTCTTTTATCTTGCTATCTTATAATGAATTTCTATAATTTTACACCTATTAAGTCTTATTACTTAAAACGGCTGATTCAAAAGAGATTATTGTCCATAATTTAATCAGTTTTAGAGTTTTACGACTATTTCTTCTATTTTATAATAAATTATTTAGGTCTTACTGAAAACGTCTAATTCAAAGTAATTATTTATTACTTTATGAGTTTTTTTTTTTTCGAAATAATAAAGATTTTTGGACTATTTGTTGTCTATCTTGCTATTTTGTCTATTTTATAATAAACTGAAAAGATATGAGATTACAAAAAATTACTTAAATTTTGCAAAACATTTTCATTAGTATAAAAACTGGTAAATTACATCCCAAATTCAGTAATTGGCAGTTTTAAAATATGTTTTCAATCGACCTTGTCTTTATTGGTTTAATTCAGTATACACACTTTTACTTAATCATTTTTGCAACACAAAAATTAATATGATAGTTCTATTTCTGTGTTCTAGAATATTTAGAAATCTATAATGATATTGGAACAATGTTACGAAAAATCACCATAGACAATGCAAATAAAATAAACTTACCACTCCCATTTAGTTGACAGCAATAATCAAGCTTACCTAGAACAAAAAATTTAAATTAAAATAATTTTCAGAAAAATATCTTTAATATTTTAGGTGAATTTGAAAAAGGTTCAAATCAAATTTTTACAGAATTTAGTAATAATGTTGTTTTGGTCCTTATTTTCCATTTAAATCAGTTCAAAATAATTAAAACACAATACACGACAAAATAACCCACTTTTTATAACGAAATAAATTTAATAGGCAATATAGACAACCTACAAGTTGTTGAGAATAAATAATCAATATCAACATACTGTCAATAAAATGATGCATATGCAACTAACAATACAAGAAAGTAATATTGGTTGTCTAGATACAACATTTTATAATTAATTTAGACAAATTTAGAAAAAATATTGTATGTAACACGTTACAAAATGGCGTTTTATGTTGCGAGACGTCTCTGTTCGTCCCGTAAATATTCACTAGTTACCTACATAAAATAAGGCATTTCGTAACTGGTTGAAAAAATAGCTATTTTTATCTACACATATTAGAAATAAATGCATAAAGCTGTTTATTCAAAGGTCGCAGCAGAGACATGATGCAGTGGCAATCGACCGAAAAAAGATGCAGAGACACTACCGTTCAATGCACGAGACAGCAGCAGCTAGCTTAATAAGTGTCTCATTTAATTTCATTAGAACGGCAGTGTCTTTGCATTTTGTCTGCAGCGACCATCGAACGAGTACCTTTAGGGATACTTTGAGCTATAAATGAGTATTTCAGTACTTGGGCCTTAGGATACGCAACCTTACACATCATGCAGTGCTTTCAAATTTTCTTAGCACATCAGATATTGCTTGAACAATTTTGTTATTCTTCATTGCGTTCAGTCTGCCAAGCCCCCTTAACTCCTTTAATAACACTTTTAACGCCAAACGATCCGTTTAGCGCTCGTTTTATTCCAACTAATGACAGTTCAACAAGCATAAATGTCATTTAAAAGCACATTAAAACACTCCGTTTCTATTCCTGACCCAGCCCCTAACTAATCTGAACTCACCTGTTGATGTCGTCGTCCCTATGGAAAGGTATGGTCCAAGAGGTTTTAACTAATATAATAATGATAATAATAATAATAATAATAATAAATAGTGTTTATTCACATAAAAATACAATACAATACAATAAATAAAATAAACACTGACAAAACCATTGAAATAACTATAAAGTTATTTGTGTGTGGGAAAATTAAAATTAACAGGTAATTAAATTATTCTAAACGACTTAAATAGATACTTATAAATTACTAAAAGCTAAAATCTACGGTCAGGTAAGTAATTTATTTTAAAATTAAAATTCTTTTTTTTTTCGGTTTTTAATGATTCTTTGTTTGTTTGAAGATTTTTTTATAGGAATTCTTTTCAAGTTAGGTTTTATATTTACAATTTACATTTCTATACAGGGTGTTTCCGAACTTGGCGTCCAAATTTGTAGGGGTGGTAATTCGCATCATTTGAGAGCGATTGGCAGATTTCATTTTTCTAAGATATTTAAAATAAAAATAATTAAAAATTAATTAAAAATAATAAACAGGTACGGTCCTGCACAGCGATAGGACGCCTCGACTCGCGCGCGCTACGCTTAGAATCGACAAAATTGCAAATCGCATCTGTTTTTGAGGACTATTGCGCTACGCGCTCAGGATAGGACCTGCTCTTTGATTTTTTTTATAATGGCTCTATTCTGTTTATTATAATTTTTTTTAGAAAAATGAAATCTGCCAATCGCTCTGAAATTAAGCGAACTACCACCCCTACAAATTTGGATGCCAAGTTCGGAAACACTCTGTATATTTATCTATTTCTGTTCTAGATTTCGTGTCCATGAAAGCTTTTAATCTAAATTTAAAGGTATTTAGTATGGGAGCTTCTTTTACAGTTTCCGGCAGAGAGTTTTAGGTTCTAGATATTCAAAGCTTCTTTGACCAACTTATTTGTTTTTATATGGCAGTACAAATTGATTTTTTTGTCTGGTTGGATATTGATGTAAAGCTGTTTCTAAATCAGATTTGTTATATTGGGTAATAATAGCTAGTTGTTTATATCGTAAATTTTAGTTTCTGATAATAGTGAACTACTCGAGTATCTTGGATTTACATTTTTACTTTCCTATCTGTATACAGATATAAGGAAAGTATAGGAATCAAGATTTTTTTCGACCTCGAGTTTTCGACGGATTTTTACGTTTTGAGGTCCCCTAAATAGGTTTTGACAATTTTCGCGATGATGTCTGTGTGTGTATGTGTGTCTGCGTGTCTGTGTGTGTGCCTGTATCCACCATAACTCATGAACCGATATATAGAAAAACACCAAATTTTAAACTTAAGCTTTATTCCATCGTCCAATGAACTGATTAGTTTTTGGGCAGAGTCCGAACATCTGGGGGGGTACTTTATTGGTGGTTATTTTTATATTTTATGGAATATATCTGTTATTTACGTTTGGAGAAGAAAATTCTTTAAATAAAACTTACTTCTAATATTATCTATAATTTTTGTTCTATACAAAATTTTCCTAAAATGGTCCGTATTCGAGAAATTTGACAAAATGACAAAAAATATTTTTTTATAAAAATTGTTTAAATAAAAGTTGTTTGTAATATAATTCTCTATAATTTTTAATTTATACGTAATTTCACTAAAATGGACCGTATTCGCGATATTTGAGAAATTGTGTAAATTTCCAATTTTGAAGAAAACTCAAAAACTGATGAAGAAAAAAACATTAAATTTTTAACTTAAGTTTTATTTCGGCCTGACGTGAAATGATTAGAAATTTTGGACAAAGTCGGAACATCTGGGGGGATACTTTATGGGAGGCCGTTTTTATATTTTATGGAATATATCTCTTATTTATGTTTGGAGAAGAAAATTATTCAACTAAAAATTGTTTGCGATATCGATCTCTATAATTTTTGTTTATATATGATTTTTCTAAAATGGACCGTAATGGAAAAATTGGAGGAAGAGTGCTAAATTTAAATTTTTCTTTATATTTTCCTTTTCAATGAATATCTATAGAAAAATTTTTCGAGTTAGATGTATGTGGAAAATGTATACATTTAGTTTATTCTCTAAATATTTATGGAGGTGGTGCAATAGGTTGTACAAAATAACCGGAAAAAGCATATAATAACTAGATAGGAAAGACATGTGTTGGACACATCAGATTTTTAATATCAGCTTTAAGAATTTCTTTTGAGACACTTCTAGCATATTTTGGTATGTTGTTGATACCCCTCCCCAACCTATGATGCCATAGTTGAGATTGTATTAAACTGTGATAGAAAATTTTTTTTTGATGGAAATTAAGAAAGGGAGTAACTTGCTTGAATCGAAACAACAGGAATCCCAATTTCTTTATAATAGATATGTTCGTCCCACCTTAAGTGTGGATCTATTACAATACCAAGATACTTAACTTTTTTTGTCCGTTTTATAGTTACGTAATCACCAATTCTCAAATCAAACTACTGAACGGTAGGTATTCTGTTTTATTTACATTCATTGATAAAGCTCTGTGATTAAACCATTTTTTAATTCTTAATGTCACTTTCTACTAATAGTTTTAATAAAAATCATTCAGAATGTTTATAAAAAATTACAGTATCATCTGCAAAACTAATGATTATATCCCCTTGTTCAAAAAGAAATATGTTATTTAGATAAACTGTGAATAATATCGGACCCAGAACTGTGCCTTGAAGCACACCACAAGTTATTTTTTGTTCTTTACTAAGTTGATCATTAATTCTAGTACACTGTCGCCGATTTATTAAATAACTTTCGAAATACTTATGTGCTGAGCCTCTTACACCCAGACCTTCGAGTTTTTCTAATAATATATTATGATCCACAGTATCAAAAGCTTTACGAAGGTCTATAAAAACTGCTAAAGATGGTATGTTTTTATCCAAACAATCATAAATATTTTTTGTCAAATTGAATATAGCATCTTGCGTACTTTTTTTTATCTCTAAACCCATATTTAGCAGAAGATAATAAATTGAATTTATCCAAAAACTGACTTAATTTCTTTTTAACTACTTTCTCGAATACATTAGCCAGCGAACTTATTAATGAAATGGGCCTAACATTTTCTGGTTCTGTAATATCGTTATTTTTGTGAATTGGTGTTACTATTGACAACTTAAGAGCGTCGGGAAAAATGTCTTTTTCAATTGACTTCTCAATACGCAAGTCAAGAATACCAGTCTTTTATATTGCCATTTGATTTACCACAGTACGGTCACATTTTTTTAAAGATTTTAATAGCGACATTAGGATAGTAAGATTATTGGTATATTTTTCCAGTAATATATTTTCAAGTAATATTACAAGTCATATTTTTCGAGTAATTGTTTTCCAATAATATTTTCTGGTAATATGTTTCCTGTATTTGACTGTAATATTTTTGCTGTAATATTTTCCAGTAATATTTTTCCAGTAACAGTTAACAAATATAATAAATAATATAATGCACAAATATGAATTTATTGATAGAAGAAATAATCTAACTAATTATTGAGCATTTTGTTAATAACAGCATTAGAGATGATGCTATTGAATGCTGATAAAATGACTTTCTATTCACTTTATCAAATTGGCGCAACGAAAGTGTTTCGATTTCAATAAAATTTAATTTAAGCCAAAGTGCTTCTTCGTAACATTTGCGGTCTGATTTTTTAATACTCAGCTTATAATATTTTCTATATACAAGTTATTCAAGATCCCTTCTCAATTTCTATTTCGCTATTATAATTACGACACATTGACTCACTGGAGGGCAATCGTTTTTCAAACTTTTTGTTTTATTAGAACGGCAGTCAACAAGCAATTTATCGTTAATAATCTCTAATAAGTAGTAAGCTCTCGAAGATTTTGCTTTTGCTTTCGCTTCACTTCACAGGATGTTCGCATTTATTCAACTTCTAAATTAGTATTTTCCGGGAAATAGAATTTTTTCTGAAAGCCGACTTGATCGCAGCGAGCGAGACGCTGTTTCAATTATTATGATCCAAATAATTTAATAAAAATAAAATAAATATATAGATCAATAATATTTACATAAACATGACAAACTGCGTTAATTGCTTTAGAATTTTTTTTTTATTTCATAATAAATTCATAAGTGTATTATTATTGACTATTTAATATACTTATATAGAAAAGCAGTAAGTAATTTGAATACGAAAATTATTTATGAAAATTAGTGCCAAAATAATATAATTTCTACTCCGATACAACGCCACTGAATTATTTAGAAGCAATTTATTAATTTTGACTAATTTAAGGTTTAAGCTAAAAATATTAGGTAGTTATAAGTTATATACCTAATAAAAAAAATCTACACCCTCATGTATATACAGTATGTCTACTTAAATTCAGATATCAAATTTTTCAAGTCGTATACGAGGTTTGTCAAAAAATATGAATTTTGCTCAAAAGTAAAGTACGTTTATTTTTGAGAAAATCGAAAATTTTCATTAAGAAAATTGCTAAATTCTTCACAAACATCAAGAAAAGGAAAGCGTATCATGTTAATAGTAGAGAAGAGAGAGAAAAAATTATGGATTACCGTAATTAGGTGGATCAATACAAAATCTAGAAAAAATTTAATTTTCAATTCTAATCAACTTTTCTTAACGAAAATTTTCGATTTTGTAAAAAATAAACGTACTTTACTCTTGAGCAAATTTCATATTTTTTAACAAACCTTGTATACGGCTTGAACAATTTGATATCTGACTGTTTTTTGAGTTTTGGTTCATGCAGGACTTTTTATCAAGAATAACTTTTTTCCTAAAATCAATAATACATTTTTTTCCATATGGTTCCAACGTAAGGAGACGCACTATACCGGGTGTTCATTTTAAAGTGTTACAGTCAAATACCGCTGAAAATATGCATTTTAGAAAAAAAAAGTTTCAGACAAAAGTTTTACAGTTTTTTGGGGAAAATATTTTGGCTAAATTCATTTTTTTGTAGTTGGCCATAATATGGCCATATCGAGGTGGACTTTGTTTTTTTAAATGGGAATCCCATTTTTTTCTTACATATTCTTAAAGTACATAAAAAAATAAGAAACTTTTGAGGGAAATATTTTTTTTATTGGACTTTTACTTTTTGAGTAACAGCTACTTGAAAATGTTGCTGCGCGAAAAAAAAGTTGGCCATATTATGGTTAGCTATAAAAAACGATTTTAACCAAAAGTTTTTCCCAACAAAACTATAAAACTTTCGTCTAAAACGTTTTTTTTTTTATAAAAAGCGGTATATAGCTGTAACGCTTTAAGTTGAACACCCGGTATAATACCCATTCTGTACACAAATTACAGAACGAATAAGTAGGCTATATCAGTTTACTGAACATATATATATATATATATTTTCACATCTATATTTAGTATTCGGCCGATTATTCCTTTTTAAAAATTCAAATTGTTGGTATTGTTCATAAAAAACATAATTTTGCACATTTTGTTAAATTTCTCGAATCTTAGAAAAATTTTGTATAGAACAAAAATTATAGAATATAATATTATAAGTAACTTTTATTTAAAGAATTTTCTTCTCTAATTGTAAATAACAGATATATTCCATAGAATATAAAATTGACACCTTATAAAGTACCCCTAGATGTTCCGACTCTGTCCTAAATCTAATCAGTTCACCGCAGGCCGAAATAAAACTTAATTTTAAAATTTAATGTTTTTTCTTTATCGGTTTTTGAGTTTTTTTTTTTTAAATTCGAAATTTAAACCTTTTCTCAAATATCTCGAATTTTAGAGAAATTATGTATGTTATAAGAATTATAGAAAATTATATCACAAACAACTTTTATTTGAATAATTTTCATAAAAATTTGATTTTTTTAAAATAAATGTCAAATTTCTCGAATACGGATAATTTTAGGAACATTTTGTATGGGATAAAAATTATAGAGAATAATATTATAAGTAACTTTTATTTAAAGAATTTTCTTCTCCAAACGTAAATAACAGATATATTCCATAAAATATAATAATGACCCCCTATAAAGTAGCCCCCAGATGTTCCGACTCTATCCAAAATCTAATCAGTTCACCGCAGGTCGGAATAAAGCTTAAGTTTAAAATTTGATGTTTTTTTTTTTGTAGTCGTTCATGAGTTATCGAGGATACAGACCATACAGACACACCATCATCGCGAAAATAGTCAAAACGGATTCTGGGGACCCCAAAACGTAAAAATCCGCCAAAAACTCGAAAAAATCATGATTCCTATACTTTACTTATCTGTATACAGATAGGAAACGGAAACTTCATGTAAACAGAGATCAATAAAAGCTTCTTTACCGATCTACATGTGTTGAAATTTCAAGTTTTTTTTTCTTTAAAATATTTAGCTCAAATTTGAATTTTAAGTTATTTTGTAGGACTCACATCATTGGGCATGCAAAATAATTATGATAATCTACTTTTCTTCCCACGAAAATAGAAAATGAATTTTCTATTTTGTTTAAACACTTTCTGGTTATCGAGAAAAAAAGACGCTTTTCTGTAATTCTCTAAATTAATTTTTTTTAAATGGTATAGTAGGCTCTGACTTTATTGTGGATAATCACTTCTTTTTATTAATTTTAACAGTTCACATTTGAAGTCCTAACTTGCATCTATAGGTTGACTCACGAGCTAGGAGGTGCCTATCTATTTAGGAAGGTGCACAATGGGCCTAGTGAGGCCTAAGTGCCACATCCACACGTTACAGATACAGATTCTATCTACATGTGTTCATAAATTAAAAGTTCACAGAGAGAAATTCATGCTCATTTTAAGCAAAAAATAAGTATTTTCGGGCTTGTTTTTGAGCCACAATCATTCTTAACTATAGTATTCTATTTTTTAATCTAAGAATTAATTTATTCTTAATTTGATAATATATAAATCTTAAGAATTATTTTGCTTCTTTTGAGTGCACAACAATTTATATATTTTAATTTTTTTTTTATAAAAAGAGTACACCTTAGCAAACGTTTTTGATTGCCATAAAAAATTAATAAGAATGAGTGTTAACCCTGTATTCTTGACTAGTTTTTAAATGAAGTCAAAATAAAATTGAAAACATTCATAATCGATAAGGCATACGTTGTTGCCTCCCTCAAATTTGACAGAAAATGTTGACATTATCATTGAGGAACTGTCATTCCAAAGTGTAGTTTGCTGACTGGGCATAACCAGTGGGGTAGGTTTATTTGAAGTGGAAGACATTGCTGTGTTACTCAATGGTTACATTAGCCACAGTACGTGATACCTCTTTAATAAAGTTGTTTCGGATTCGATTGGGTTTAGGGTTCAAATCCCAGGCGAGGGTAAATCTTATTTTTTTTAAATTTATTTTATAAATTAGTAAAAATCATAAATTTAAATTTTTGTGTAATTTTTAAAATAGTTATTTTATATTAATAGCCTCTCATTTTTCAAATGTAATTTTATTTGGGGCCTAGAAAAAATATACTGTACAACTAGAGTATGGCACTAAGAGGATTGAGCACTCCGCCTATGGCGATATGCTCTCATAATATCCACTCTTGTTACACAATTTAATATTAAAACCTTTAGTTGAGGGCTCTCTATACCCATAGATAGGACAACATAAAAAGTACATGCAAAGGCTATATAATTATTTATCTATTATATAACTAATATTTACTTGATGCAACTTTTATGGATGGATTTTTACTATTTTTAAGAATACTATTTTTATCTAAAATCTTAAAATCCGATAAAATAAAATGATCAATCATTGTTTGCAATAAAACCACTACACGTGGATATTTTTTTTTAAATGAAAATTTCACAGATTAGTAGTAAAATAGGCGTCATTTTGAGATAACATCTAGAAGTTTCATTATTTGATAATTGGGTAAACAAAAATGTTGAATTCCGCGTTCGTCATTTGTCAACAATTTTAATCCAGTTTCATGAAAAATATTTACATCACCTCATTGCATAATATCTAGTACAGTAAATAAACAATATCAAGTGTATACGCACTAGATTTCTGTAATTTTTGTATAACTAAGTCGTATATTTTCTTATTTTTGTAATCTAGAACAGGAAATTATTATTATTCATCGAGTTTTTTTAAATAAATAAAAAAAATAAAAAACAAAAAATCAAATTAGAATTATACACATATTAATTTTACACAAATATATTTAAAAATTTGCTTGAATTTTGGTCAGCAGATTATATTTTCGTGGATTACCTACAACTTGTCTATTTTTTTTTGTATGTAGTTTCTTTTTTAATTCCTCACCTAAATTTAGATATTGTCAGGATACGCCCATGGCTTCCAAGGTTGTAAACGCAAATTGGCCCGTTTTAAACATAATAAAGTCTTTGTAACATGTAAGAGTTAATTTAAGAGAGTTCTGGAATCGCAACTTTAGCGTATACCAAAAATAGATGGTCCAATAATAGTATGTAACTCTTATTCGTGTTGTGTAAAAATTTTATTTTTGTTTTTTCGGACGAATGGTATTTCGAGTTCCTGTGTTCCTACTTCGAAGATATTTTTAGTTTACAAGTATACCGGTTGGTTAATAAATTGAGAAATTGCAAGGAAAGAGTAGGAATCAAATATAAACTTTTTTAATGACAATTATGTAGTTATGAAATACAAGCTCATCGTCAAGAAACTGAAGATTTTTAACTTGTGAACTATTTTTTAGATAACAATAGGGCCTATTCTGTAAAAATTCCTTTATATTTAACGGCCTTTAAAAATATTGGCGGCCTTTAAAAATATGGTCGTATTCGTTAATTTACTTCTGTCATTATTTAAACAGCTTTCTTTAAGATAGTCCTTTAATGTATTTTAAAGATTCGTTTAAATAATGACAGAAGTAAAGAAGAAAATATTTTTAAAGGCCGTTAAATATAAAGGAATTGTTACAGAATAGACCCCAATGTTAGTTATAATTGGATTGACGTGGATAATATTGAAATTGTTCAAGAAGATATGGATGAAGAAAAAGAGTAGGTGGAAGCTAGTGAAAACAAATAAGATAAAAAAGATTTCTTGATTCACAATTTTTTTTTACTTTTTTATTTGATTTGATGTCAAGGTCTTCAAAAATTCTACAGTGTCTCATTTTTTATATTTAATAAGCTAATATAGAAAAAAGCTAAACCACTGCAATCTAAATCAAAGCAAATACAGGAGAAAGTTGAAGTTTGGGTTACTGCAAGAACACGTATTAAATATCCATAAACAACTCCTGAAGGACGAACATAATGTGAAAATTATCTTAATAAAGGAGAAGTATGAGTAGGAATTTTATTTAGCTCACGAAGAATGAGAGCACAAGAAACAGTTCATGAAGGAGGAAATAAAGGGTCTTCAAAAACAACACCAATAAACTGTTTTTGATTTAACGACAATTTTTTTGTATTTTTTGTATATGTTGTACATATTTATGTTTTATTAAAATAAATATTTATTATTAAAAATGTATTTTACAACAATCTCGCAAAATAATTATTGACACGCAGCCGATGTATCAAATTATTCATTTTCAACGTCTTCTTCTAAATGCTGTTCAATTTCTGGTTCTAGCGCATTAATACTTTTTGTAATATTATACAAAACTGCAGTAGCAATAATAATAGCTTCAAGATTTTCTAATTTAACTCTTAGCCCCAAAGATAAAACTGGAAAACACAATTTTTATGACATTTCTAGTTCGAATTTGAGATTAATTAAACAGATTCTCTTCACTCCTTGTTTCGAGTAGAGGTGCTATTATAAGTATTTTTTAATACCATATCCACTATCTCCAACCAAAAAAAATTCCAAAATGCTCAATTTTCAAAATCTGCTCTTAGTCTCGAATTAATAAAGATTGTAGAGTCGTGTGAAGACCCTGGCCATCGACAAACAATATCTTTTATGTGCATATTGACATCACTTACAACTTGCACATTCAATGAAAAATATCCCTTTCTATTCTTGCGTCTCTCTCCAGCATCACCACCTGATAATTGCATTTTAATATGTGTGCAGTCTATTGCACCTAAGCATTGTGGGAATCTGGCAATTTGAGAAAATGTTTGTCTGTGTTCTCTAATTTCAACTTTAGTAGAAGGCATTTTTATAAATTCTCGATAAAGGTTTGCGATGGCACAGGAGACTTTATGGATAATTTTGCATGCTGTAGATTTATCAATGCCTAGAAAATCTGCCACCACAAGCATCATACTTCTCGAAGCATAAAACCTTAAAGTAAGAAAAGCCATTTCTTCAGGCGTTACTGCATGCATTCTATCAGAGAACACAATTTATTTTTAATACCATGTGAACACTTGAAAATCAAGACAATCTTATGTAATTTATTTCCAAAACTTATTGATTGATTGGTTGGTTGGACTAGAAATTTGTTCTTGCATTTTCTCAAGTTTTATCTTTTGGTAAACGAAATCTATTTAAAAATTCTACATCAGTCCATTTCTGAAAATGATTTTCCCTTATGCGAATAATTGTCGAAAATATTGACAATTTTCATAAAAACAACCTACTAAATAACGCAAAATAAATAATATAAGGTTAGAAATCAAGGATTATTAATAATCCGCCGAAATAGATGAGATAAGGTTAATTCGGAATTAACGCTGTAGTAAATGATACTAATCCACTATTGAACAACTAAAATATACAGTTAACTGTAGAGTTTTCCTAATCCTGGGTTAATCTAGGCATGAACAACCGGCCCATAGACCTTTTTTTTAGCTAATAGTAAGCTTTGTTTTAATATTTTTTGAATAAAATGCATATTTTATGAAAATTAGGAAAACTATAACTAAAAACATGCATTTTCTAAATTGTCTTTTGTTCTATATGCCCAAAAAACCTGAAAAAAAAAATATAATGATACTAAATATAGTATACTATATAAATAGGGTATTATGGTTTATTTAAACAATAAATTCTAAAACAAAACCAATGAAGGTCACTTTCATTGTATTACTAATACGATAAATCAGTAATATTGTAAAAAATATCAACTACTACATTGAGTAAATAGAGTATTATACTCGATTTATAATAACATGTAAATTTATAATGTTACATATGGTTCCTATAAATGTTGTTTACATTTCATTACTTTTAGTTCCATGAACTTTTTCGTCAGCACATAGAGAAAATATTGTGAAATTTATATAAAAAAACGACAATTACCATGAAACGTGAACAGCATCATCATTAAAAGACCAGGTAATTTAAAAAAAAATATTCCTAAAGAGTGATTTCATAGAATCAACGTTTATTTCAAACGTCCTTAACCCAAATGTAAAACAATTTCATTGAAATATGAAACCGAGCATTTAATTTAATAAATAAGGAAATCTTTTTTCAATTTATTTGTTTTTTATTTACTGTTTTGCTCAATGAATGGATTATTTAACGTATCATTGTTGGTTTGTATCGCAATTTATTTAAAAATATATTGAACACTTAGTTATTTACGAGGGGCGAACCGCTGCTGTGCTATGGTATACAATAAATCTGTACTATTTGTATATTTTATGTACTAGGTCTGTACTTTTTGTATATTTTGTGTACTAGTTCAGTTCTGTTCTATTTGTGCCTTTTGTGTACTATTTCTGTACTACGTGTACTATTTGTATACTATGTGTACTATTTGTGAACTATGTTGCACTATTTTGTATATTTTGATACTAAATGTGTAGGGTTTCGTAGCATTCCCGCTAGGCAGGCGTTGGTGACATGGCCGACCTTTATTTTTGGTCATCAAGTAGTTGCGACCTTTTTTTTGCTCATCTACCAAAATTTCATCCATTTCTATACTCTTTGTGTACCATTTGAATACTAATTTCGGTATTATTTGGATACTATTTGTGTACTATTTGCGTACTAATTGCGTACTATTTAATAAAAATAATAACGTCTTTATTATTTCTATAAAAATACAAAACAAAATATAAATATTTTATAATAAAACAAAATATAGAAATAATGGGCGAAGTTCATCCTTTGTAACTGTTTGATCATTTACAAAGCATGTTCTACCACTAAACCCTTAAACCCCAAACAACCTGTACTATTTGCGTACTATTTGCGTACTAATTGCGTACTATTTGCGTACTATTTGCGTACTATTTGTGTACTATTTGCATACTATTTGCGTACTATTTCTACACTATATGGGACACGTTGTACAAAATTTATCCAGCTGTTTACCCCTCAGTTATTTATAATAATTTTAATGATTTTAATTTTGTGCAGTAATATTAACAATAATAAACATAGTTTTATCAAAAACCAAAAACAGTATTAACTGAAAACTTATTAAAATATTTCTTTACTGTATATTTTTTTAAAAGCCCTGTAATTTAATACTTAACAGTTAATAAACACCAATCATCTCAGGGGTAAAACTAACACAAACGTGATCCGCAAATGTGATTCTTCAGGACAACTAAAGACGTTTTGACATTTTTAAAAGCTATCTTCTTCGAAGCAGGGGGTAACAAAGCACGTGCTTGTGGAAATATTATAATAACACAGCGCCGAGTAGATAGAACCATATGTGTTGGTTTAATTTTTTGTACAGTCTAACATTTCTTTTATATAAAGTTAGTTGATAACTAAAGTTGCGTTCTACTTTCTTTTACTTCGGCTGGGAGATAAGAACAATAATAATTAGAAATTGATAGGAAAAACTGTTAATGACATTTCTTGTATTTATAAGCGATTTTTCTTTATAAGATGATGTATGTATGTGTTTGTAGTTTATTCTTATTTAAAACTCGTCTAATAAAATAATTTTAATTGTAGGAATTTCAATTATTATATTATTAATATTAATTGATTTATTTTATTTAAATTACTTTTTAATTAATTATCCCAATTTTAACTTAATATTTATAATAATTATCTATCTTTTTATTACAATCCTTAAATTATTTTTAATTTTAATAAGCTCATATATTTAAGAATATATAGAAAATTAAATCTCAGTGTTTAGAGTCTGGATCGTGATTCGAATCCCACCGTTGGCAGGGATTTTTTTAAAGTTATTTAATTGAAAAATAATTCTGCTACATGAGGAGGGGCGGGGGGCATGGGGCATAATGGGCCCCTTGAAACTGAGGGTAATAGTCTAAGTTGTCGAAATTCGAAGCCGAAGACAACATTAGAAAAATCTGACATGATGTTTTTTCTAACAACTATTGTCATAGAAAAGGACGGGATGTTATTGGATGATCCACGGGAGGTAGCTGTAGAGTTTAATAGTTTTTTTAAATATGCTCCTGGTCATTTAGTCGACAAAATAACAAAGTCTACTAGTAACATTAAAGGAATCACATCAAATAAAGATTCTTTCTTCCTCACACCATTTTCTCACACAGAATTATTAAATGTATTACTTAGAAAAATTAAAAACAAAAGATTTTCAGGAGCCGATGACGTACCGTGTTTTTGTACTAAAACAAGTATTAGATGTTCTCTCTGAACCTTTAACATATTTGGTAAACTTATCATTTGAGATGGGCAGTTTTCCTCAAGCTTTAAAATTGGAGAAAGTTTTACCATTGCATAAGAAAAATGATCGTAGACAAATAGAGAACTATAGACCTGTTGCTATTCCCTGTGGTATGTATAAAATCTTTGAATATGCCTTTCTTACTGCCTTCGGTCTTTCTTGAAAAGGTACAACATTATAACAGGAAATCAGCATGGATTTTGGGCTGAAAAATGAACAACAACTGCTATGGTTTCATTTTGCAATAAAATTATTCACCATTTGGAGGAATCTGAATGCCTAGCTGCTATCTTTTGTGATCTCCATAAAGCATTCGATTGTGTAAACCATGAGTTGCTATTAAATATATTGGAGAAATATGGAATCAGAGGCACTGTTTTAAATTGGATCTCAACCTTTTTACGTGTTAGGAAACAATATATTTCTTTAAAAGTACAAAACGACAACAAAATCAATACTATTAATTCTGATACACTAGATATTAATATGGGAGTTCCTCAGGGTTCAATTTTGGGACCAATTTTGTTCATACTGTATGTAAACAATGTTCTCATTAATAGGTGATAATCATTATATAAGCTATGCAGATGATTTCTCGGCTACAATTTCAGCTAAAAATACGGATATACTAAACAGAAAGAGCTTCAACATCGCTCAAAAAATGTCAAGTTACTTTAATAGCCTTTATTTATTTTTTAATGTTAATAACACCGAGGTACTTAGATTTCATAACAGGCAACATAACGTTGATTCCCTAGAGATTAGTTTTGAAAATGTCGTTCTTAATACTGCGAATGATAGCATTCGCTTTCTAGGAATCCAAATAGATCAATACCTTGATTGGAAAGACCATTGTAGAGAGCTGGTCAAAAAATTAACTCTCTAAAGTTTCTTTTAATGAATTTACGGTCTATACTTGAAGTTCCTAAATTAGTTATGGTGTATTTTGCTCAAGTAGACTCACGTCTAAGATACGGTGTATGCTTATAGGGAAATTCAACCTACTCTAAAAATGTTTTTCTTGCTCAAAAAAGGGTCCTGAGAAGCATTGCTAAGATCTCACAAAGAGGCTCCTGTCGACCATACTTCAAGGAATATGGCATATTACCCCGTTGTTGTATTTTTATTTTTGAAATGTGCCTATACACTTACAAACACAAAGAAATGTTTATAACTAATAGAAATTTACACAGGTATGAAACCAGATAGGTTGACGAACTACATAATGAGGGGTCCAATGTAAAAACCGGACAAGTCCATATTTTACCGACATTGAGATATATATATTTATTCTTGTTAGGTATGAAATCCTACACCGTCCTGTGCAAGAACCGGGCCCAAATTCATATAAATGACAAAGTTATAGGTGTATTGTTGGTTGCCTGCCTGTCGGTACCGTGCAAAAACCGGGTTAGTCACGGACTTGTCTGGTTATTGCAAAGTGTTGTCATTGTGGACGTTTATTGTTGTGAAGGTTTTTTGTGATGTGTTTTAAATAAAAAACTTGGTAAAAAATCGAAAAAAAATGTCGTCGAGTGATGATATCTCTGGTACAAACCCATACGATACTGATAGCGACAAAGAATATGTACCAGAAAACGATATTAAGTCAAAATTTGTTAAAAACCTACGAAATTCGAAGAAATTAGATTACTCATCAGATTCCAGTAGTTCAGCCGATAATAATGAACTTATTTTGAACCAACCCAGCACTTCAAGCCTTTGCCAACAAGCGAGATGACAAGCACAACAAAAAGTCAAAAAGTGTACACAATC
This sequence comes from Psylliodes chrysocephalus, assembly GCA_927349885.1. Classification (NCBI taxonomy): domain Eukaryota; kingdom Metazoa; phylum Arthropoda; class Insecta; order Coleoptera; family Chrysomelidae; genus Psylliodes; species Psylliodes chrysocephalus. Next base: position 96,118,342 of record OV651816.1, on the reverse strand, counting down.
TGCAAACTGTTGAAAACTTTGTGAGGTCCACTGATAGTGAAGTATCTAGCAGCAATGAAGCTTCTGAGGCAAACGAGTTAGAAACTGGTAAACTTTCACCTCACAATGGCAAAAAGAGGAAAAATTGTGTGCACGAAATACACCAACCATTCTAATGTTTTTCTTTATTTAATACCCAATATTCTTGTTTCTTTCAGGTTCGTGCACTTGGTAAAGAACACAAAGTTTGTCAAAAAGCGTTTCTATCAATATATAAGATCACAAAAAAGTAGGCTCGAGAGATTGCAGAAATATTTAGCCAATGGAAATGTCACAGCTCCGACTGATCACAGGGGAAAACATGCAAACAGGCCAAACAAAATACCTGATGATATTGTCGCTCAAGTTCGAGAACATATTCTAATGACTACATAAACATCATTTAGGGTTCCAGCAAAAAATTTTTGGTCAAACAGGTAACTCAAGACATGTTACTGAACTTTAAAGATCACTTGAAATCATCCTTTGTGTTAATCCTTCAAAGAAAAATAATAAATTTAACATATCAAAATGCAGCATAATTCATTACGAAAAACAGGATGCAACAACGACTATAGACTGTAGTGAAACTATTGGAATGCCAATTTTTTGCAAATTTGACATCAAAAACAAAAAAGTCTTAGATGCCCCATCGCTTCCCACTAATGATCAATATTGGTACCCAGGAAGAAGAAAATGAAAACCAAAGAAATTTCAGCACGTGATGAGCTTAGCTAAAGATTACGTACCACAATGCGACATTTGGTTCTACCAGGAGATAGAGAATATTCACTAAACTTTCCAGGAAGAGAATCATGTGACATCAGTGTCGAAATTTAGCAGCGATGTGTAGATTGTTTTCTAACGAATTTAAAACCAGTTGTAAAAATATTCTTGTGTTTTACTTTTATCTCAAAATGCCGTTTTTTTCCTTTATTGGATTTAAATACTTACATATTTTCTTTTAACGTTTCCTTCACAAAAACAGGGTAAGTCCATCAATTTTTTTCCCATATTTTTTTAAAAAATTAAACTTTTAAACCAAAATCTATAAAAAACGTTCTTTTAAATCCACCCTAACATTGTGTATGCAATGAAAAAAGCAATCAAGTCGAATTTTGTGAATGAGCAGTTTTTCCTACTTCTCAACATTTTAACTTTCTGGACTTGCCCGGTTATTGCATTGGACCCCTCATATACCTACCTTATGCACGACTCAAAGTAACATCTAATACGTCAAATTATTTGGGGCCCAAATAGTTCAATTGACTCTCTCTTGTAATAAAGGAAAGTAATTCATTTTTTATTTTTAAAAGAAAATGAAAGGTTTTTTACTGGAATATTGTTTTTATGATTTCGCTGAATTTTACGGATTTGATGTACAAGTCCTACCCATATTTTATTCTATGTTTTAGTTGTATTATTTTATCATATTTTTATTTTATTTACTTGTATTTTATTTATTGTTTCGGCCTTTACTTGAGGAAAATCCATTTTATCTTGAATGAGTAAAACCAAATTTGGTAGATTTTCACAAAACGAGTTTTGTGAAAATCTACCAAATTTGGTTTTACTCATTCAAGATAGGTACTTGTATTTTGACGAATCTCATACAATTGTATTGTCTTATGGAACATAAATCATATTTAGAATATTATACATATTAAATTATTGATAACAATAGATTAATAATTGCTGTCATGTCAGTGTGCTTATGTCAAATCAATTTAATTATATTGTAATTATACTTTATTTAGTTTTTCTAAAATTTAATTAAAAATGCTTGTGTTCAAATTTTATATGTAAGTGGATTATGGACTAGGTACTATTTTTCAGTAAAAAAAAAATAAAGAGCAATATTAGAAAAAAGTAAATTGAAAATAAAAAAGAATGTATAAACGTCGACTTGACTTTCCGTAAAAGTATTTTGCAGCAGTTCATTTAAAGTACATATATATATAGAAAGCATTTTTTTACACATTTTAATAAAAATGTAATTCAATTCCCAAAATTTACCCAGAAATATCCGAGTGACCGCTTTAGATCATCATAGTGTGACGCCAGTGTTACTTTTCGCGAGGCGTCTATAGCATCGTTCGCCAGCGGGGGAGGGGGAGCAGAAGCGGGAGAGTAGTAGTTGATTTGATCGCGAGGAGGGACGCAAAGAGGGGAAAGGGAAGACAAATGCAAGCGGGAAGTGCAAGTGCAGCGAACGGATTCAAGGCCAACTACGAGAGCTGCATACCACACGCCGACATGTTGCACTGTTGCCGATAGGTTGGTACGAGTTTTTGTAGAATTTTTAGCAAATTCACGAATTTGCTGAATTTTAAGTAAAAGTACAAGCAAGATAGAGTTAAAAATACGTTAAAATAAATTAAATAAATAGTTTTCTATGAAATCTTTCAAATGTCAAATGGATGAAGGAGTTATATAAAAAAAATAGTTTTGCAATAATTAAAGATTCAATTGTCATTTTTTAATAATAAAAAAAAAAAAAAAGATTTTATGAGTTGGTAATAGGGATTTAGAACTAATTAGACACTTGTAATAGACCACAAGGCAAAATCAATTATAGGTATACGGTCATGGTTTAGACAAGGGTTAAATGACGGAAGGAGGATGTAATAGTTCAAATAGGTTGGCAATACAATTATTTAAAGTTGGCGGAATTATTTTTTTATAAATAGGTATAGAAAATTCTTACTTATTTGGGATTTCCTGTTTTTTAAATTTAAATATTGTTTTTTAATCAACTTCTTATTTAATTTGTAACCTTATTGTACTAACATTATTGAGGCTATAAAATATTTATTTATTAAAAATAAATATATAATGTAAAATTAGTTTCTGTAAATACCTATGGCAAAAACAAGGTTTTTAATTTTACTTTTTGAGAACAAAAATCAATTTTTTATACATGTAAAAATAAAAAATTCACGTAAATTACTTACAACCTGTTATTTTCTGTCGATCTGGCAACGTGGCGCTGTACTTCGCGAGAACATTAGCGTGAAAGTGAAAGAGAACTTCTTGGGCGATTGTCCGTCTCTTTCTTCAGTTGATTTTCCTGGTGATGGAAGAGCTCTGGGTTGGTTGGGCTTTGTGTTAAGCTTTTAACCTAAAAACCCACTTGCACTCTTATCCACTGTCTTATTTTCATTTTTATAATCCCGCAAACTTTTAAATCGTCTTCATAAATTATTTTTTACCTATCTTAGGGCTTTTTTGAGGACAAAGAATTACTTGTAGAGAGTGTTATGCAAATTAGAGAGGTAAAAAATAAAATGAACAGTAAATATTTTTCTAAGCCAACCACGCATTTGATTTTTTTTTAGGAAATGTACAAATTATAAGTTTATACTATTAAGAAATGTATCAAACTGTATAGGTTGTAGGTATATGTCAAAACTGACAGTTGTCAACTGATAACTCAATATTATGTAAATTGAAGACTACAGTCACTTTTCGCAGGTAAACTATATGTAAACTGTAAATAAGTTGTAGATAAATTGTAGATAAATTGTAGGTAAATTGTAGGTAAATTTTAGGAAAATTGTAGGTAAATTGTAGATAAATTGTAGGTAAATTGTAGGTAAATTTTAGGAAAATTGTAGGTAAAACTAATTTTAAAAAAGTTAGGTCTTAATTTGTGTTTATTAAACCTAATACAATAGATTAGCAATAATGAAAAATGTTGTTTTGAATGAAATCAAAATTTTTCATTGCTAACTGTGCAATACAGTCGTTAACTCTTTTTGGTTATTTTTAATCTTACAATAGATTTTATAAAGGTAAATGTCTTAATATTCTTGTGAAAATTGACATTACATACCATTAGCATTTTGTATGATTTCAAATAAGTCTGAAGAAAAAGAAGTTGAAGTGGATTTCCAACCAAAAGTAATTGTAGTAGACTTAGAATAGGCAGGCGACAGAATAAATACAAAACGGCCTACAAAAAAGTACTAAAATGGCTTGATCTTTCATTTTTAGAATTCACGGAAGTAGGCGAAAATCAAATAGGCGATTTCAAAATTACAAACATGGCAGGTTATTTTATTCTTATTGTTTTGCACAGAGTTCTCCAATAGAACTCAAAAAAAAATGCTTGTAAAAATTTTCGGTATTGCTTAGAGTCAATTTTACTTTCTTATACGTTTGGTTATCAACCAATTTTCGTAATTTAAGTCTTTGTTTTGAAAATAGTAACCAGTAGAGTATTCCCTCAAATTTACCTCGATCTAACATCTAAATTATAGTTTAGACCTCAATTTATATAAACCTTTTTGAGGTCTTTAAACAGCAAGGGATTATTGGTCTTCAATTTACATATCCTTCTCGACAATAATACTCATCCATTCAATCTCAATTTAGGCATAATTTTCATCCTAAAATGTAGTTCGTTATGTTCTCCAAGATACGCCACTGAATGGTGGAGAGCAATTAGATCTTGTTGTTGAGTTTTAGTCGTTCATTGAAATAACAATCAATCCAACCTAAGAACGAGTAGCGGAACCAACAAAAAGTCCTCCTCTGGTAAAGCGTACGTGTATAGAAATCGAAAACAGCAAGTCAGGCAAGAAAAGTAAAACCACTAAACAACCAAGATCAACAGATCAGTCTGTTTCGGATTTCTAAAGCTAAGTTTATACGCAACAAATAGTATGAGTCGCTTGGTCATAATTATTAGCTTAGTTTTGGGGATAGATCATAATTTGAGCACACAAGAATATATTCATTTAGTAAATGTTTAGTGTTTTAAGACCCATTTGAACCATTCTATTAATTATTGTTTCGTATGAGATAGTACCATTAAATGGTAATGGTATTTAAGTAATTACAAGTATTATACTAGTACGTTACCTAACAAAATAACACTTTAGGAGATCTTTAAAAATCTGTGTACCTGTATTTTTTTTAACAAAAGGGATTTTTACGACTTTACGAGGTAAAAGGGGATTTTTATGCCGAATAGATTTGTATCAAATATTTAACGACTGATCTACTATTTTTTTTTTGAAATTTTAAATATCAACTCTGTCAAACCAATTGTCAGTATATTTTATAGTTATTAAGATTAAAAATAATCCAAAATGAGCGATTCTTGTGTAGAATCGATAAATAGTGGCAATTCCCTAGATATTCGTTTATAATTTACAAAAAACTGCAAATTTTAATAAAACTATCTAAAACCAATTCAATTTTAAATTTTAAGCCATAAAAAATGTAAATGTTGTTAGCACAACGGCTTGAGTGAAGCGTTTCCTTTGCAAGGACCGAGGTACTAATCTCAGTAGAAACCATTTTGTTTTTCAACTTATTTTATTACTAATGGAATTCATTTAAAACTGATTTTGTAACCTAACTTTTTCCCAGTGTAAGGCTATTTTTTTTTTTCAGTATTTTTAATCGCGTTGAAATATTATTTTTCTTCTAAAAACCACTCATGCTTCACTCAACCCAAGAAAATCTTATCTGAATCGTACAGTGGTTTGATGATTTGCTGCTCGTTCCTTGTGTTTTTTAGTAACCTGTCCATTATTGTTATGAACAATAATAGTGGTCATAGGGTGTATCCTTGTTTTGTTTTAATCCTTTCTGAATTCTGAAATCCTTTTGCCTGTGTGCCTTCATGAATTGAGTTTATAATTTGTTTAGTTTTTTTCGGTGTGTCAATTTTCTATTACTTGTCTTTGTACTGAATCAAAAGCTGCCCTTAGGACTATGAATGTAAGGATCAGTAGTTAAAAAATTATTGTTTTTGTTAAGTGATTTTGTTTAACTAGAAACCTTTTTAAAATACATCAGACCAATCAAAATATCTATCGGTTAAGGTTTCTTTTTCCTCAAAAACGAAGCACTGTAGTTTCTGCCTAGAAATTAATTGTAATTAAGAATATTAAAAATGCGACAGTTCTACACTGAGAAAAAAATTGATTAAAAACCCAGTTGGGTATGTAAGTGGCTCCCTCTTTATAAAAATGAAAAACTAATGAGGCAATTTAGACGTCTAATGACATTTTTGGTCCTTCGAATCGGATTTGTGTTCTTTCAGAATAGGGAATAATGAACTCTAAATTTTTAACAGGTACATTTTATAATAAGTTGGTATAATAATTGTTGACGATAGATAAACAACATATCGATAAAATAAAATGAGTGAGATCCAAACTATTTCTAGGGGTTTTGGAAGAACTCTCCTTATTGCGGTTATAGCTAAGAGATGATTTACTTTTTTTATAATTTGATATAAATCGATTCAATAGTTTTCAAAAAATAAAAAAAAAAGTTTTATTAAATATCCCTTTTAAAGTCCCATTTAATGCATTAAAAATTCAATTTTATCAAAAAAAAAAAAAATATAGCTATTTTTAAATGGTCTACAATATAATTTAGGTAGCGTCATTAGAATCACCCCTTATCATTATTTGGAATTTTTTCTTCATATTTGAAGGAAATTAAATATGTTTCAAATGCTGTCCTTGCAGATTCATGAGGGCTGTCCTATATAATTTTACTAAAACGTATTCTGCTTTTTTAAAACTTACTTAAAAAAAATTTTAGCATGTTGGTATTACTGATCTAAGTTTGTTTATAACATTTATCGCAATATTAGCTACAAAAATGTTAGGTTTTGATTGAAAAAATATTTTATATATAAATTTATAATGGCCAAGTACCTATAAATATTTTTTCTTAATTTTGACATATAAAGTGACATTTTTTGTAATCCCAGCAAGCGTCAAATTGATCTACTTTACACAACCAGTTGCATAATGTTGAACATTATGAAACTGGTTTCGGAAAATTCATTACATCACCAGTTGGGAAAAGAAAACAAATAAAAATAAACATTTTTGGTTTTAAAATCAATAATATACGTTATTATTGAAAGTTTATATTAAAGATTGACCTATAAAAATAAAATTTGATTATAGTTACAACCTAGTAATAATGTTGTTTTACTTCTTACGTTTCCATTCTAAATCCGCACAAAATAATTAAAACACTATACACGACAAAATAACCTACTTTTTTGGAAACTAAATAACTTGAGTAAATAATATAAAAAACACACTGCAAGTCGTTGAGAAGAAACAATAATAATGATCTAATCGTGGTTCCAATTGTCAATAAAATTATGCATATACAACTAACAATACAAGAAAGTAATATTGGTTGCCTAAATGTCAGTAATATTTAACCAAAACACAATGTTAGTCAAATTTTAGTCAAAATTAGAAAAATACTGTATGTAACACGTTTTATGTAATTCGTTACATAAAATAAGGCATTTCGCAACTGGTTTCATAAATAGCTATTTCAAAATCAGTTTCAAAATGTTGAACATTATTGCAACTGGTTGCATAAAGTACATTATTTTGACACTTGCAGCGATTACAAAAAAAATGTCACTTTATATGACGAAATTATAAAATATTAATCTTGTATCCTGGCGACGATATTCTAGCGACTTCATCAGAGATTGGGTTGACTTGAAATATGTGGAGCCGCCTTAACTTAGGTAACCTCAAAACATTTTAGTCGCATCAAGATGATATGAATATTTATATTTTTTTATGCTTGTCCTGATTTTGAAGTTTGTAGATTTGAATTAAATTAAATATATTATATTTAAAAAAGAAAATGATTGATCTGAAAAAATATGAACATTTTAGAAATTCAATTTCTCCTGATTTTGAAATAGTTTGTAAATTATAATCAAAATAAACTTATATCATTTAAAAAAAAAATAAACCAGGAAAAATTGACAAAATGTATAAATAAAACCAAAAATAAAAATAAAATAAAATAAAAATAAAAAACAATCAATCAGGAAAATTTGGCATAAAACAAAAATAAAAAAAAAATAATCCCGAAATAATAATTTGATTAAACTGCCTTGATTCGAAGCAAAACATGTGAATTCGTCTTTCATTAGATAACCTCAAAATATTTCGGTCACCCAGGATAAAAAACGTTGACGTAAAATGTAAAACTATCAAAGATAACGACATATCATCGATATTCACAAAGCATTTTAAATATTTACCTAGGTGTAAAACCTTAATTATACAGAGTGTCCCGAAATTGCGTGTTTATGGATCTTTTACAGATTTATGAGCTTAAAATAAATTAATATAACAAACCTATCTACGAATTTGCTTCATTTGGCCCCTAGAAACCAACAAAATTAAATGAAGCATGTCTAGTTAATTCAACTTATTTTGAGTCCATTAATCTGTAATATCTCCATATACACCCAATCTCCGAACATCCTGTAGAAACGTGCAAAATCAGTGCAAAATCAGTTTTGGAAATTTACAGACTATAACTTGGCAATTTTGTAACCAACGTTAAATTATGTAATTTTCAGCATTACAGTATTTAGTATGTAACATTAGATAGTTTTAATATATTACGTAAGTAAACTTAATATATTGTGTAAAATTACTTGGATTACAAAATATATTATGCGAGATATTTATTCCTGATATTTTACCAAGTTTACCATGTAAATAATATTTACATTATCAGATTTTTGTTTAATATATTTACCGAATATATTTGGTAAAGTTTACATAATAAATATTGAATATTATAGATTTTTTGTCAATGCAAAGAAAAAGTCGACTTTGAATCGTTAGTGATTAGTAAAATTTAAATAAATGAGCTTATATTTCCTCGTATCATTAACAAATTAAATATTCGTTAATATTTTTCTAAAAAACATTTATGAGAATGTCAGTTTATCAAGATTAAAATAATTATAAAATTGTATAACAGTAAAATATCGCCAATCCTGTATTAGACACTGATTATACCGGGTGTTCAAATTAAAGTGTTACAGCTATATACCGTCTTTTATAAAAAAAAACGTTTCAGACGAAAGTTTTATAGTTTTGTAGGGAAAAAATTTTGGCTAAAATCGTTTTTTATAGCTAATTATAATATGGTCAACTTTTTTTTCGCCTAGCAAAATTTTCAAGTAGCTGTTACTCAAAAAGTAAAGTCCAATAAAAAAAATATTTTCATCAAAAGTTTCTTATTTTTTTATGTACTTTAAGAATATGTAAAAAAAATGGGATTCCCATTTAAAAAAACAAAGTCCTCCTCGATATGGCCATTTATGGTCAGCTATAAAAAAATGAATTTGGCCAAAATGTTTCCCCCAAAAACTATAAAACTTTTGTCTGAAACTTTTTTTCTAAAATGCATATTTTCGGCGGTATTTAACTGTAAACACTTTAATTTGAACCCCGGTATAATAACGCTTCTATATTTAATAATTTTATATGCGGGTAAATTTTGTGAGTTAGGGTGTATTTAGGTACTCTGGAAAACAGTACCATCGTTATTTCTACATTTTTGTTTTTCCTTTTCAACTCTATGAGCCTACACCTTATATGAAACCATTTCTTTCAGACGCGTTGTTGGTTTACTAATCTGTCTCCAAAAGCGTCCCTCAAGAATAAAGCAAAAATAAAAAAAAATTGGTCGGCTGTCACTCTAAAAGATTTCTTTAGGCGAACCCGAATCGCATCACTCACCTTTCTCGCATGGCAACGAATAAATAAAATAAATCGAATTTTCATTTTCGATTCCGGCCACGAGCGTAGACGTACAGCCATTTACGGCCGCACATTGAAAAATTCATGAAACTCTAACGGTAAAACATTCATAGAGGCTGAAACGCTGAAGCACAGACTCATCTTGTTGCGTCTTTTATCCATCGATACGACTAAAACTGGGTTTACACATAACCACTTGTTTTACGATGATTTTTTGGATGCAAAAATTATAATTATAATTCTTTGAGATCATTATTATAAAATTTAGTTTATCATCAACGAGCATTAAATCATGTATGTATTTTGATTACACAATCTTCCTTAAAAAGGGTTGAAAATACGAAAATGATAAACAGTACCTTTCCTAACACTATTAAAAAATGAAATAAGTAAAACACAAAAACCGTATCATAAAAAATTCCTTCTTGACTGTCGCTTTGATAATTTATGGCTGGTGACCTTTATTTAAGACTCATTTTTGGATGAAAACAAATAAATACACATTTTTTGGTTTTAAAATCAATAATATACATTATTATTGAAAGTTTCTTTAAAAAAAATAGAATTTGGATAAATTTACAACCTAGTAATAATGTTGTTTTGATCCTTATTTTCCATTCTAAATCAGCGCCGTTTTATGTAACTTGTTTATTGTTTATGTTACGGGACCTCGCTCTGCTTGTCCTGCAAATATTCATTCGCTACATAAAATAAGGGATTTCGCTACTACTTTCATAATAATTATTGTTTATTTTTCGTTTTTGTTTTACATATTGTCGATATTTCCCGATTTCGAATTTTGTAGATTTCAGTTCATACACAGCCTAATTCACCAATATCTAAAATCTTAAAGATGGAAACTTCATTATAATTAATGTTCAACAAAGTTGGTAAAATTTAATTATTTTAAACTTGGTAAACTGTCATTTTCTACATGTTTTTCTATCAATTTCTTAAACATTTTGTCAGGCCCGCGCCTAGCACTTTTGGCGCCCTTGCGAAAATTAAAAATAACGCCCCAAATTTGTATTATGTTCATATGTGAGTACAGATATGGGTTAAGTTAGGTATTATTATTCACTATTGAAAAATAATTTTAAAAATTTTTTTATAAATTTATTTTCTTTTTATATTTTACAAGTACAAGCCAGAAAAAAATTTTCTCATTGAGATACATAACATAATTATTATAAACTTATAGAAAACAGAAATATCTTTCGACAGTATTACAACTCAAAGTTTTTGTATTTTAGTTTCAAATGATACAAAAGCACGAGAAATAAAAAAATATTTAAAACATTAAAAATACTCGTTTATATATCACAGGACCAAACTGATCGACATATAAAAACAAAACAATATGTTATTTTAATATTGCAATATGTCACTTTTTAAAGGGTTATATAATATCCAGGTATTAGTTTTATCATTAATTTTAGCTAAATGAATTGAGCATTTCGTGCTTGAATTGTTTAATTATATCTTCGGTCTCTATTTATTTTAGCTGGTCCGATTCTATTAAAATGAAAGCAAGATTACTTAGTCGGTTTTATTTCTTCTTGAGACGTAATAACTTTTTCATCAAAATTTTGTAAATATTGCAATTCTTTAACAAGTTACACGACAGTTATGTCTCGTTCATTGCGAGTTTTGTCATTTAATAAATTTTCTACTTTTTGACATAATTCTAATTGTTTGTTTTCGGAATAATTTTTAAATTTATCAATATTCCATAAAAACGTGAAATTATTAGAGCAAGAAGAAAGTAATTGGAATCTCTCATCTACTGATGTTATGATTACATCTAGAGCATTAAAAATCAATCTTCTTTGAACTTTAAAGTTTCGGCGTAGATCGGTTCATTGTCAAATTCATAATCAAAATGTTTTTTTCATTTTTCGCGGTTTTAGACCTCTTTGTTTTTTGAATTTGGGTTCTATGTCCAAGCTGGATGTTATTTCTTTAGTATCAATCAATAGATCATTAAAACCTCTATCGGAGCGGTAAACTTTCAAAAAATTATTCAAATTATTTAAATGAATAACATTAAAGTTCGGTTTTTGAATAATTTTACTAACAATGTTAACTTTACTTAAAATATAAGAATGCAAATGCAATTTTTTTGGCCAACGATGCAGCTAAATTTTTTACGTTATTTTAAAGTTTCCTTCGCTTATTTCAAACAGAAAACCTCCCCAAGTTGATACCTTAAAGGAGTTATTCCAACTATTCTACTAGACTATCGAGTATCCGATAAAGGTTTTAAAGTTAAATTTGTTACTTTAGATAAATTTGATTTCAAAATTGACCAGCAGAAACTGAACTAAAGAAAACAAATTTATGCTCAAAGTATTTGATTTTGCGACATCATTGACGACTAAATTTAGGATATGATTGCAACAAGGAACAAAGAAAGCTCGCGGATTCACATCCAAAAATTTTTTTGTAGACCCTTATGTTTACCACGCATATTTGACCCATTATCGTAACCCTGATCCCGCAAATCGTTGATATTTAAGCCTTCTTTCTCTAATGCCGACAAAAGAAATTTTGTCAGGTCTTTACCTGACACATCATCTATAGAACAAAATAATAAAAAATGTTCTTCTATACTAATTTCCGTGCTCTTTAAATTAACAAATCTTATATAAACTTAAATTTGTTCTTGGTGACTAGAGTCAGGAGTGCAGTCTAATAATATGGAATAATATTTTGCCTTTTTAGTTACCTAGTTCTAAAATTTTGGATTTGATATTTTCACCGATCAAGTTGATTATTTCATTTTGTATTTTATCCCCGAGATAGTTTTGGTGATCTTTTATTTGAGAGCGTTTTGTATGTTCTGACATAATCAGATTGAATTTGGAAATAATTTCTATGCATTTTAAAAAGTTACCATTATTTTTCTCAAACAACTTATTACTACTTCCACGAAAAGATAAATTGTGCTCACCTAAAAACTGAATCACATAGAAAATTCTTTCTATGACAGTTTTCCAGTATTTAATTAAACTATTAAGAAATATTTAATTTTTTAATGATTTAAGGGAAAATAACCCCATTTATTTGAATTGTACTCATCACAGTAAAAACGCTTTGTTATTGCGAATGTTAATCTTTCAATTAAAATACTGGTAATGTATATGCTTGCCCCAAAATAGAGCTTGGCAGAATTTATTTTTTGAAAATCCAAATCCAAAATTGTTGAAATATCTATAATGCGAAGTTTTTTTTAATCAATTTATTTTCCCAATTATGTAAAACGGTTAGAGCTAAAATAAAGAGTCATGGAAAGAGAAATAATTTTTTTTGATCAATTATGATAAATCTAGTTTTATATTTCCCTCACTTATTTTCTCTCTATTCCTTTTTTATCATTATTACTCTTATTTTCATTTCAGCATCCTCTATTTTTAGTAAATATCCAAAAGTAATTTATTACTTTAATCCCTCTCTGTTATAAGAAATATTTAATATTGTTTATTTATTTTTAATCACTAATATTGTACTTGAATTTTAAATATCTATAAAAATAATGTTTTATCAATTATTGATACAAAATTGTTTTTCATTGAATTGCCAGTAACTTCTTTAAAATAAATACTCTCTCGAATTATTTTTGATGTTATTTAGTTAAATATTTCAAATATCTTACTTTTATTTCTATCATTTCATTATTTTATCAAAATTATCAAAATACAAAGGTCAAATGTGAAACTTTTTTTTTAGCAAAATTGCAATTTTTGTACGTGACAAAACTACTGTTTGGGTTATCAGAAATATTTTTATTGCATTTATTTAATGAACGATATCTGTTATATTTTTAAAAAATAAATGAGTTTATACAAAACGATACTGAGAGAGGAATATTTTGCAGTCATATTAAGTTTGGTTTAAGTGTTAGATAGGGAGTTATGCAATTAATTGTATCTTCTCAATGTTAACCAATATTGGTTTTCTGTTTATCCATCTTAGTTTCTTTATTTTTGATTTCTTTTTGTTTTTCTTTTTGTATTTCCTCTTGCACTTCTTCTTGATTTTCTTGTTGTTGTTGTTGTTGTTGTTATAAAATGAAAAAAAAAAATAATAAATAAATATACAAACTCAAATTCAAAATACAAAAATCAGGAAAAAAAAAATTACAATTTATGACTGAACAAAACAGAAAAACAATTAAAGTCCAAAATATAAAAAAAATAAATACAAATAAAAGTTTCAAATACAAAAGTCTAAAATACAAAATATACATATTAATAAAATATATACATATATATAATAATAAATAAAATGTTTTAAAAGAGATTTGCACATTTAATCTACTTTACACTAATTTCATCAATCATGAACATGTTTTATTATTTTCTTTTTAAAAACTGTTGCTGACGAACTAGCTTTAATACCAAACGGCAATTTATTGTAATGGTCAAAGCATTTAAAAAATAAGGAATTCATTGATGTTCGTTTATTTGTTCTATGTGCAAGTTACTTTTATTTCTGGTAGAGTAGTTATGAATGAATATGATTGTTAAAATTAATATATTCTCGAAAATAAGGTGGGGCCAAACCAGGGGCGGCTCGTGACCAAAATTTTGGAGGTTCACAGTAGCAGAATATAGATCCCGGTACAGATATAGGTAAAAAACTGTCAGTGTTTTAGAAAGGTATATTTTAAACTTTCTAAAACACTGAAAGTTTTTTCATACATCTGTACTGATACCTATATTCTTGTCACTGTGAACCACCCCACGAGCCGCCACTGGGCCAAACCATTTAATATTTTATATACAAACACCACAGTCAAATAGTATGATCTCTGATAAACCGAAATCCATTGCAGTGATCTATGCATGGTAGATATAGGAGTATATTTGCTACACCTCAATATAATCCTCATACCACGATTTTGCAGTTTTTGTAACTGTGTGGTTTGGTTTAAGTTGAAAAGGAAGATAACCGATGAAAAATAATCAAAATGTGGTTGAATAATTGAGCGATAAACTGTAATTTTTTTTTCAATATTTAGTGCAGAAGCAATTGCTATATATGAAGATATAAAATACTTTAAAATATCTAATAATAATAATAATAATAATAATTAATAATAATAATAATACTACTGCAGTTATTTTATCTGATTCCATATCTGTATTACTTGCTATTCAAAGCTCAAAGCTTCCTTCCAATTCATCAAATGCTTATATTTTGCTCATTAAAAAGATACTATTCGAAATCCATAATACATCGAAAACGGTTCAATTAATATGGGTTAAAGCACATATAGGGCTCAAACATAATGGCTAAAAGCGCAACTACCAATGGCTCACCGACAAGTTATCAGCTGTGCAATTTGGATGCTTTTGCAATTGAGAAACAACGTCAAATGAAAAATTGGAGAAAATCTTGGAAAGACTTTTGCAAAACCACTACAACTCAATATTCAAAAATACAACCAAAAATTCCGAATGTGCATTGGTTTGAAAACTATTCACTATCATTAGATTGAAATTTGGACATGCATGTTATCCAGCACATTTATTCAAAATCCATGTTATAGATTCGGAGATATGTACTGTGTCAAGAGAAAGGCGATTTAAATCATATTTTCTTTAGTTGTGCAAACTATACCCAACAATCTCAAGATCTGATACAAGACCTGATACAAGACCTGATACAAGACCTGATACAAGATCTGATACAAGATCTGATACAAGATCTGATACAAGATCTGATACAAGATCTAATTAAAAATAATGTATTTCCTCCATTTAACATTTACCATCTCCTCTCACTTAATCGAAAAAAAAAAAAAATTACGACTTCTTGATAAAATTTGTGTATGAAAGTAAAGTATGTTTATAATTAATATTAGTCTTGCAACCTATGTTCTAATCCAATTGTTATATACCTACCGTGGCCTAGTTTTGTGTGTAAAAAAATGTCTTGACGGGCTCCTAGACAAGAAGAAATGTTTTCCTATGTTTATTCCTTGCTTGCCTTATCTTCTTTTATATATTTTTCTTCTTTTCTAGCTTAGGACAAACGTGTGTATGATTGAATGTATATTTAAAGTGATAATGCAATTTAAACTTTTTTTTTGTATAATATATTTCGCGACTGGCTGAATGGCAAGTGCCCAAGCCAAAAAAAAACTGTAATTTTAGTTTCAGCTGATAGGTTTTTTGATATTCTTGCAAAGAAGTAAAGTTTCTTCGATATTTTTTAAAATATAATTAAAATGTTTACTAAACAATAAAAAATTATCAAGTTGAAAGCCAAAGTATTTAGTAGATGTCACAATATCAATTTTCTCATTGTTAATTGTAAAATTAATTGCATTTAAGTCTATATTGGTATATTTATATTTAGTAGTTATTATCATAGCTTTAGTATTTAATACGTTAAGTTTAAGTTTATTATACACTAAATAATTATTGGCATTTTTGTAACGCATTTTCCAAATTATTATCATAACAAGCCATTAAAGAATCATCTGCAAATATATTTATAAAATCACAATCAACAAAGAGGTTTAAATCATTTATATACAAGATAAATAAAAGTGGCCCCAGAACGCTACCTTGGGGTACACCAATGTTAATATCCTTTTCAGCAGCTATATTTTTAACTTTTACTCTTTGTTTTCTTCCAAATAAGTAATTAGTAAACCAATTCAAAACACAACCATTAATGCCATATCCAGTAAGTTTCTTTAAGATAATATTGCGATCTATTGTTTTAAATGCTCTCTTTCTAGAAAAATTGCTACTACATAGTTATTATTGGCTACCTCCGTTTTAAATTTACATAAGGAGAGTTGCAGAGCTGCTTCACAAGAGTGTTTTTTGCGGAATCCAGATTGGTTAATAAATAAAATATAATTGTGTTCAATATGTTGAAGCGTTTGTTCATATACAACTGATTCAAAGCACTTTTTCTATAGGTGGCAAAGTATTTATAGGTCGGAATTTCGAAGCATTTATTGAATTACTTACTTTAGGAATTGGAACTATTGTACTTATTTTTTGTGAATCTGGTACTGTTGCAGTCTTTCAACATTTTGGAATTAAGGATTTCATAAATAGTACATTTATTGTCCAACGACTTTACAATTACTCTCAATTCACTCAATGACAACAACCGAAAATTTGAAAATTGAGGATATATATTATAGTTACAGAAATTTCCTGTTATTTCAGTAGAGATGCTATCAACTATTTAAGTAATGCTACCTATAAAAACTATATTAAATTTACTTGCAATTACAGTAACATTATGTTCGTTTTGGCGTTCATTGTTTAAATTAAATTCAATAAAATTTGGAAAATTTTGACTGTTAGTATTAATTACCTTTTTAAGATTCTTCCACATTAATCGAGAATTATTTTTATATCTATCAATTTTATTAAAATATTGTTCGTTTTTTATTTTTAGTAAATTTACAACTTCATTCCTCAATTTTTTAAATGCTCCCCATTTTTTATTTTTATCATCACCAGAAGTGGTCTGAAATTCTTTATACAGAGTGTCCCGTAATTAGACGGTCGTATTTTAACAGCGTAATCTACATCCTAAAATAGGAATAAAAGTTCATATAAACATAGGTCCGAAAACGTTTCGTTTTCGAGATACAGGGTGTTACAAGTGAAGTAATGATGGCACATTTTTGTAAATATTTTCTATAAATTTCTTTAGTCACCGGTTTTCCAAAGTAAAAAAAAAAAATAAAATATCTGATTTCACAGGCCTACTAATTATTGTTTACACTTTCGAATAACTTATCATGAAATTTTAAAATGCTTTTTTCTTGAAAATGGTGCGTCCTAGCGAGATGCAACAAAAGTAGCTTTATTATAAAGAAAACATTGGTTTTCCAAATTTTATAGTCAAAAATGTTAAAAACTGTTAACAAAAAAACTTAGGGCAATTTTACCCTAAGGCCCCCCCTAATTTACCCACCTATGAAGATGATCAAAAACTGGGGTTTAGACTATTAAATAGAGCATAAAAAGGTAAGCATTTGTACCAAATTTCACTTAGTTATCTTTAAACGTTTAGAAAATATTTACAAAAGAGTGTCATCAGTACTTCACTTTTAACACCTTGTATCTCGGAAAAGAAACGTTTTCGGACCTATGTTTATATAAACTTTTACTCCTATTTTAGGATGTAGATTATGCTGTTAAAATATGATCGTCTAATTTCGGGACTTTATTCCTATTCTTTATTTTATAATGAATGTCATTATCAAACAATGGAACATTACTTTTTTACTGGTAAACTTGTATAGGCCCTACATTATTTATTACCGTTTGACAGTTCTTATAAAGTTTATCGTATATAGTATTTACATCAGTAGAATTTAAGTTCCAATTACACGATGATGTTGTTGTTGTTCTTGTTTTTTTTCTTATTTTTCTTCTTATTTTTCTTCTTGCTTTTCTTCTTATTTTTATTCTTGCTTTTCTTCTTGCTTTTCTTCTTGCTTTTCTTCTTGCTTTTCTTCTTGCTTTTCTTCTTGCTTTTCTTCTCGCTTTTCTTCTTGCTTTTCTTCTTGCTTTTCTTCTTGCTTTTCTTCTTGCTTTTCTTCTTGCTTTTCTTCTTACTTTTCTTCTTGATCTTCTTCTTCTTGCTTTTCTTCATGCTTTCCTTCTTGCTTTTTCTTGACGAACAACCTGATAAAAAGTGAAGACAATGGTTTGGACAAACTGCAGTGTCCACTTGTACGCTGACGACACTCAATTTTATTATAGTTTTAAGTCACATGAACTGGAAAACGCTTGTATTGTTATAAATGAGGATTTAAAAAGATTTATCGATTGTGCAACTGATCATTGTCTGCTTATTAATACAACAAAGTCCAAAGTTATGATATTTGGTAACAAAAATTATAGGCAACAACTGCTAAATTCGATAAATATTGTTATTAATAATAATGAATTAGAAGTAGTAAATGAAGCAAAAAACTTAGGTGTTTTTCTGGACTCGGAACTAAGATTTGAGAGGCATGTAAATAAGTTATTGCAACGCACTTACTATAATATTAAGATGATTTATGGGAGGGAATCGTCATTTATTTCCTATTCACATTAAAAAACAGCTCTGTGATACACTAGTACTATCCTTATTTAATTATGCAGATGTATTGTATGGGCCCAATTTAACTCTTAATTACAAAAATAAAGTTCAAAGAGTGCAAAATTCTTGTTTACGTATGATTTTTGGTATACGAAGACATCAAAGAATATCTCATAAATTAAAAGAAATACGTTGGTTAAATATGGAGAACAGAAGAAAGCATCACTTTCTCACTTTATGTCATAAGCTACTTGTGAACAAGAAGCCCTCTTACCTACATCGCAAAATTAGCTACCGTTCAGATGTCCATAATATAAATGTAAGGAACAGAGGATTACTGACTGTTCCCTTTTTTACGACGGAACTTTTCAGACGGTCATTTAGTTACCTCATCTCTTACTTTTATAATAAAATATTACCAGAATTCAAGAATTATAGTATTTTTAAATTTAAGACAGCCCTTAAAATACACATTTTTGAAAATCAAATTTAAGTAACAATTTTCCTCACTGCATACATATTGTTGTTTATTGTATCGCTACGTATTTGTACTTCCCTCTTTCATTGGTCGTTGTTTTTGATATTTTTTTTTGCCCTACTTAGTTATGTTGTTTTTTTTTTTTTCATTGGATTCAACCTTCCTGAGACAAGTGCATTTTCATTTGTTTGTTAAATGTTAAAATTACAGTTGTTTATTTATTTGATATAGTTATTATGGTATATACATATTTTGTCTTTGATTGTTTATTTCTGCTCTATTGCTCTATGGTTATATGCAGGTTTACTCGCGGGTTAAGTGGAAGAATATTTTTTGTTGTGTCTAGTGCACAACCAAAAATAAACTTCGCCCGTGTATATATGTATTATTTTATTGTATTTACTTTAAATTAATGGAAATAAAGACGATTATTATTAAGTGTTTAAATACTCTGCGAAATATCCACACATATTACACATTAATTAGATAATATAAAGTCAGATGTTGGATATATACTTACTATATCGTAAGTTTCCTTTTATTTGTTGAATGTCTTAGATAATTAAAATGAACTACTACTGAAAACTCAACAAAAAAAATATTTCATATAAATATGACTGACAAAAGCCCGTTCGTTTTGTTAAACAATAAAAATTACGTTCGGCTGGGAAGGCTGGTTCAATTATCCGTCGAGCAAAATACCCGAATTAAAGTGATTTTACTTCATTATTTTACAACAATAAGATTCTTGGACGTGTATTACATGCGTTCTAGATAAGACGCGTTCTTCCTGTTTTCATTTCGAGAATCAAGAACAAAAAGGTAGACAGGAAGTGTTTCTTCTCGCGTTTTGTTTAATAAACGTGTATTATTTATCTTAATTAATTCATATTTGCATATCGGTAAGAATACTTAACTTTTATATAAGATTTACGTATAAACTCTGATTTGAACAAAGGAAATTTGACTAAGGAGATACAAAACGAGTTGACATTGCGTTTATTTTATTTATAAATATATTGTTATGTATGATAAACAAATGGAAGAATAAGTTCATTAAAATGAAGAGAGCTATTGTAATAAGAAGATAATCATTTTAGTTACATAGAAAAAATTATTAAAATAAAAAAAATTATAACAAATAGAACCTAAATAAGTTGAATACATTTTTGATATATGAACTTTACTGGAAAGGGAATGTTTTTATTTCTATCCACCATTTCCTTGTTTTTTCATCTATTCACTATATTTTTAATTTTGTTTTTCTTGAAATTAATTTATTCTTCTTTTTTTCGTTTTTCTTGCCTCTATTTATTCTTTCCACGTTCATCATTAGTAAATATGTACATAAACCAATAATTTTTTTCTCAATTGTGATGATTATAATTTCTTCACTTAATTGCCTTCTTATTTGTTCATTCCTATTAATATATTTATTATACCCACCTTAAGACTTGTAGACTTTTTTCGTGCTTCTCTTGTAAAGAAAATAGTGGTAAATATTATTGGACGAATAGTATATTTTATTTGCTTATCTTTTTGTTTCATTAAATTATTATTACCTATTAAGTTTTGTCTATTTTGGATGTCCGTACAAAAAAATACTTTTTTTACTAGCGTGCGGAAAAGTCAACTTTTCCGCACTCATTTTAGTGTTGAAAGAGTCACTTTTCCGCACTAGTGCGGAAAAAACTTTTTTCCGCACTAGTAAATTTGTTTTTGGGGAGTACACTGACATTTGAATATTTAAAATATATATTTGTATGGTTGTAGTTTACAAAATGACTGAAAAATTAAGAAATTTATTAGAATTCTGCTATAATTTTTAATAAAAAGAAACGTATGTTTCAATAATTTTTTAATGGCCCTGGTATAAGCCTCATCAAATAAATGTCAAAAATAATAAAATCTGACATTTTTACTTTCCTATCTGTATACAGATATAAGGAAAGTATAGGAATCATGATTTTTTTCGACCTCGAGTTTTCGACGGATTTTTACGTTTTGAGGTCCCCTGAATCCGTTTTGACTATTTTCGCGATGATGTCTGTCTGTGTGTGTGTGTGTCTGTGTGTGTGTCTGTATAACGCATAACTCATGAACCGATACACAAAAAAACACCAAATTTTAAACTTAAGCTTTGTTTCAGCGTCCAATGAGCTGATTAGATTTTGGGCAGAGTCGGAACATCTGGGGGGGTACTTTATGGGAGGCCGTTTTTATATTTTATGGAATATATCTGTTATTTATGTTTGGAGAAGAAAATTGTTCAAATAAAAGTTACTTCTAATATTATTATCTATAATTTTTGCTTTATGTCAAAATTTCCTGAAATGGTCCGTATTCGTGAAATTTGACAAAATGTGCAAAATTCTGATTTTTATGAAAATTGTTGAATTAAAAGTTGTTTGCGATATCGATTTCTATAATTTTTGTTTATACATGATTTTTCTAAAATGGACCGTAATGGAAAAGTGCTAAATTTAAATTTTTCTGTATTTTCGTTTTCAATGAATATCTATAGAAAAATGTTTCGAGGTAGATGTATGTGGACAATGTATATATTTAGTTTATCCTCTAAAGATTTATAGAGATGCTGCAATAGGTTGTACAAAATAACCGGAAAAGCCTATAATAACTAGATAGGAAAGTCATGTGTTGGACACATCAGATTTTTTATGTTACTTTGAATCACCGTAGCAACAAAGAAAAAATAAACCTGTCAGTCAAAACACTACCTTGTCAAAACCAATTTTACCGTCGCATCTTTTTCTAGTAGATAATTTTTTATAGATTCTTCAGACGAAGATTTGTCAGAGTCAGTTTTGGAAGCGGCTAGAACTGCAAACTTGGATCTACTACCATCAATATCCCGTTATAGGTATGAAAAGGAATATATTTTGTTTGAAAACTGGTGCCAGAATAAGGGAATTAAAACTTTGAAAGAAGACGTTTTTTTGGCTTATTTCGCTGAAACTTCCAAAACATGCAAGCCACTCTTTGGTCCAGATACTCAATGTTAAAAAGTGTATCTTAAATGAGTAAAACCAAATTTGGTAGATTTTCACAAAACTTTTATTTTAAAAAAATAAAAATTTAAAAACACTACACATGACATGTTTCGAAGTACAACTTCTTTTTCATTCATTTGAAATATACGAGTATCGTAATATGAATTTACGATACGAATATTGTACAAAATTTTATCTACTACCAAAAAAAAATAAATAACTACCAGATTTTCTGTACATTGATATGACAAAGATGAAGTTAGCATCTGTTAGATATTTGAATTCACTTTCAGCGTAGTCATAATTGACATTAATAATTTTTGCGAGACAAAACATAGTAGTCTTGTGTAGTTGCTAGGTATTGTTCGTTGGCTAAATAATAACTCTAAATAATAACTCAAAATAATAATTATCATGAATATTTATGAAGAAAATATGTCTTACATTGAATTGGCAGCTAACGAAGCCATCGAAACTTTCAATTCCTGCAAAATCTAGGAATAGATATGAAAAAGAGTTTCAGCGATTTGAAGAATGGTGCAAATTAAAAAATGTCGATGGTGTTTCGGAAAATATTTTATTGGCTTATTTTTTCGAAAGAGACGCAGTTGAAGAACCATCTACATTGTGGACTCACTATTCCATGTTAAGGACCACTATTTTGACAAAGAGAAACTTGGATATTAGCAAATATACCAAGCTGTTGGCTTTCTTAAAACGGAAAAGTGAATGGTACAATCCAAAAAAATCAAGAATTTTTTCCAAAAACGAAATACATACATTTTTAAAAGAAGCTAACGATGAAGCTTATTTAATGATGAAGGTAAATTTTATTAGTTTATTTGTCACAGTATGTTCGTCTCCAAAACGAAAGCAGTCTATCCAAACGTTGACATTTCCGAAGCCACTAGAAGTAGGTAGTACTAAAATTATTTGAAATTTTTAATCTTAATAATGGGCCCGTTCACTTTCATTTTTGAATGTGAATTAATTATATATTTATAAAGATATTAAACTCTTTTGTCTGGTGGTACTTTTCCCGTTAAGATATTTTTGCTAGAAGTAAGGGAATTCCCATAAAATTCTTTCAGTGACTCATTGCGTCAGAAAATCCCTAATTCCGTTCACGTCTCGTATCGGTTATGCTTAAAGACGGCGAGGTTGTCGGAAGTATCCCTAATATAGCATTTCTGCAATTATATATGTAATTTAAATAGTAAAATTCCATTATTTTTCTAAAAATCATGAACTTATATTTTCAGATTTAAAGCTGGGAGCCTATTTTTTACTTTTTAATTAAAATTATTATTACTCAGGCTGAAAATTAACCAGACCATAATCAAAAAGTAGAAATTTGATTTGCAATATTTATCTGGTAAACGTGGCAACGTTGCATTTATTTCTAGAAGTGTGTGTAGACAACACTATTTAGAAGTACTTACAACGTTGTCACGTTTACCAGATACATTTTCTCAAATAAAATTTCGATCTGGTAATATTCAGCTTGAGTAATACTAATTGTTTTTATTAAAATTTAAAAAAAGGTAAGGCTTCCAGCTTTATCTGAAAATATAAACACATTATTTTTAAAAAATAATATATTTTTATCATGTAAATTTCTTTAATAAATGCAGAAGAGGAATGATGGTGCAATGATACATCCGACAACCACGCCCTTTTAACTATTTACCGATACAAGACCTGAAGGGAATTAGGGGTTTTCTGACGCAATGAGTCACTGAAAGAATTTTATGGGAATTCCCTTACTTCTAGCAAAAATATCTTAACGGGAAAAGTACCACCAGACAAAAGAGTTTAATATCTTTATAAATATATAAATAATTCACATTCAAAAATGAAAGTGAACGGGCCCATTGGTGTTTTTGGAGCCTGTCGCAGAGAAGAACTCACCAATTTGAAAGTAAATGATATTGTTGATGAGGAAACGTTTATTAAGATTGAAATTTCAAATACGAAGACTAAAATTAAACGAGAATTTGCAGTTACCACAGGAAACATTGACGGCTTTGACTGTCTGCATACATTCAGAAAATATTTTAGCCTTCGTCCACAACATACCACTCATACTCGTTTTTTTGTTTATTACAAAAATGGAAAGTGTATTTCACAACCTGTAGAAGTTAACACTTTTGGGCGCTTTCCAAAAGAAATTGCTGCTTTTCTAAAATTGACAAATCCAGAGGGATACACCGGGCACTGTTTCCGAAGATACTCCTCGTCCCTTCTTGCAGATGCTGGTGCAGATATACACACTTTAAAAAGACACGGAGGGTGGAAGTCCACTTCTGTAGCGGAAGGCTATGTAGAAAGATCTCTAGAAAATAAGAGAATAATAGCTAGTAAAATCATGGGAAAACAGATTATTCCCATTGAAACCGTCGTTGAAAACATTGGTGAATCTGTCACGTCTATACCGGCAGAAAAACAGAATCTTACCACTGAAACGACTGTTGAGAATATCAGTATATCTCAAGCATCTACATCTGCAGGACTAAATATTACCAACTGCAAAGATTTTGTTATTAATGTTTATAAGTAAGGTACAATATTATTTTATGTAAGTTTATGTTGGCCAATTTATAATAAAACAATTTGGAAAAAAGTTATTTAATATTTTCTCTTAATTTTGTAAATAAAACCATTTTCAAAAAATAGGTTACCTGATGTTACATTATGTAAAAAGCAACATATTGGGAATTCCAATACTTTACCTACTTTACCGCACTAGTGCGGTAAAGTACGTGACAACTGTAAAGTTTGACATCACATATTGATAGAAGATAAACTACTATTTCAGACAGTGGTTATCCATCCAGAATTAATTTTACGGAATCACGACATAATTGTATTAATTTAATTATTAAAGAATTCACTAGTATATTGACATTCGATTGATATTTTATAAAAAACAATTATTTTTAATATATCTGTTACGGGCAGTGTTATAAATTGGGCACTGACGATATTAACGTCAGCAGAATGCCCAATCAAATAGGTGATTTACTAAAATGACCGGCCAATATCGTTAAAGACCAAAATATCATCTTTGACCGTAACATATCTAAATAAAAAACAAGTTCAAAAGTAATATTATTTGTTTTCTATATTAAACAATATTTTATAATAAATTTTATATAAGAGAAGAATTGAATAATAGTCATTCTTAAATATATGACGGTATCTCTTCATTTTTGTAGTAATGCATATTATTAGCTATAGTAAAAAAAGAAAATAGGTAATAATTTTTACTAAAATTTCAATTTACTTACTGCTTTCAATAGGATGGAAGTCAAAGCCAAAAAGTATACCTGAAACAATAATAATAAAAAATTAGATGGTATACAAAAAAATTTATAAAAGTTTATAGAATTAAATTGTTTTACATATTTTTTCTGTGTCAAAAAAAAAATGCTTGGTGCTCTTTACGTGGTTTTGCTAAAATTTGTTTTTAATATTAATTTCAGGTAAAATATTTAGAGACTGAAACTGGCCTGTTGGCTTTGAGAATGCTATTAACTTAGCAAAAAAAAGCACAATATTTTATTATCAATAACTCAGATATGTTTTTTTTTATCCTCCATCTTTGTTATTAATTAAATGGGAAACTGTTGACTATTTTGGGAATTTTATAGTTGTTTCCTTCTCAAGTTGTACAGTCAAAACGAAAAATGCCAGACTTATGTGTTTTTGAACAAGGAAACTTTATTAAAAAAAAATATATATAAAAAGTAAAAGATAATTTATAAGAACTTTACTACAACTCCATAACATTACATTTATAATATGACGTTTAGTATCTTTGATTACAATTGAATATAAAATCAGTGATACATAATTATTAAAATATTTTCTTTAGTAGGTAATAAACATCAATTTATTTTTTTCTAAAAACGAATGTAATAGAAACGTTAAAATTTTAAAATGCATACTTTTATAATGTCGAAAAAGCAGCACAATATACAAAACATTTACAATATTTTTTTCTATTTCAAAATATTTCTTGCACATTTTACATTAATTTGATTGAATTTAATATAATTTATTTTATAATTGTAATGCATTTTTCTCCGTTCCAGATGTTATACAAACGACCAATGATCTTCAAATGAAGACTGAACCATCATTTTTTCAAACCATCGTTTTAATATCGGATTGTCGGTTAAATGCCCTAGTTTAAAAAAAAATATACCTGGTTATACACCTTAAATTCCATTACCTGCATGAATTTCTTAAATTCCAAAAATTATTGATTTTTTTTATTAAAATGTAATATATTTAGCATAAAAACAAACAAAAAGAATGTTAAACACACCCATAATTATATAAAAAATAAACAAAAGACGAAATACATTAACCCGGACGATGGGCACTACCTGCTACCGGTACCAAAGTGGAACCTACTTACCGGAGTCATAGCCCCGGAAAGTCAACGATTCTAAATTCTCGGATTGCAGATTGCAGAAGGCCATGGTAGACAAACAACAGACGGTCGAAACGATCGCAAATCGTGAAATACCAAACCGAACAATTGCAGCGCAGAATTTTTGATGGTACCTCAATTTTACCTGCTGGTTATTATGCATGCATGGATAACCTGATCGCGAGCATCCTATCGCCCACGTTTTTTTTACGTTTTTGTTGTTTTGGGGAATTCGGTTTCGATTTCAGCTCTAGAACAAATCGGTGTAAACATTTAAAGCAGGAAAGAAATTTTGATCTTTAAAACGTTTTTTAAGACTAAAACTATAGTTTTGTTTATTAATTTAGCAAAACTTTTTTTTAAGCATACTTTTTTGTCCCAACAATATTTTTTAACATAAAAAATTAATGAAATATGTCAAAAGTAGCCACACATGTAATATTTTTTAAAAAGCATACAAACCATGAGAAATGAGAATCATTATTGTTCAATTGGATTTAGAATTCAGTATAAGTATAAATTATTGAAATAAATTCCATATCTGAATTAATAAATTCCTTTGAGATCACTGGAATATTCATAGCAACAGAAGAAATTATTAAAAATAACATCAATGGAAAGAAAATCCTCTTCTATAGAGACAGTTAACGAGCACTACTTACTCTGTACAGACAAAAAAATTACTTTGGGTTAGTACTAGAATGTCACCAAGTCTGAAGTATTTATCAACAATGTAGCTCACTTTAAGATGGATCAAGAGTCACGCTAGAAAAAGACAAATATTTTTTGGACCTGGCCTTAAAAACAGATCATGTTCTATCGTTAATACGGTTTATGTTCAGCTGTTAAGCTCACTTGGAGGTATTGGTTTATGGACCGATAGTACTTTTATTCCACCAAATTTTTCCTATAATACACATTTCAAGAAGAAGTGGTAACTTAATAAGTACAAGAGGAAAACATAAAGAAAGCATCCAACTAACAAAGTAGCTTTATAATTTTTAGTTTACAAGACTATTATATTTTATTATTATTGTATTGCTGTTACTGGAATGCTAATTTGTTGTACTATAGTTGCAGAAACCACTATTTTGTTTTCTGAAACTAAATTGTTGTATAAATTAGTTTTTTAAAATATTCTTTCAGCAAAATTATAAAATAGTTTACACGATAACTATAAAATTGTTATATAAACATTTATACAACTCTTCTATACAAAATTTCAGCTTATAAAATAAAATTGCTTTATAGTGATTCTGTATTGTTGTTCTGGATTATCTTATAACTGTTTCTTAACCTCATAATAACGCTTTAAAAAATAGTTATATAAATGTTAGTGTGAGATAATTCCTCGTCAATAGCAATTTGCTTCTGATGAAAACTCTAAAATAACTGTAATATAGTGTCGAAATACACTATTGCAAATCAGAAAACTATATAGAAATTGTTTTACTTAAAAAATATTTATGAAAAAAAAATAAAGCAACTACATTTGGTAGTACCTACACCATATTATTTTATATTTTATGTTTGTTCCACTACTTCCCATACACCATTTGTATGTGAGTGTATGGACTGAAAATGTCTGATTTAAATAAGTGAAGAAAAAAATAAGTGGTACCTGCTTTTCAGAGAATAGTTAAAAAATATTAGTAAAACATTTTTCTGTTTTGTCTAGACAATCAAATAAAAAACTATCATTCAGCCAGATAATAATTATTATGTTCTGAATAATCATGCCCCAATACTAAAAGAAAGCCATATTTTTGGCGATGTTCATGTTAAACTTGCTTATTCTAGCGATATACTCTATAAAGCTGTACAAACAAATCTAATCATTTGTATTCACAAATACTTGAAAACGATTGATAGTAAGGTTATGTTATATTTTAAGTCATACAGTGCAGCAATATGAAACTATTACACAACAAACCATGGTTAAATTGTTTTGTAGAAATGACTGATACAACTTAATTATTGTATCAAAACAGTCAAATTTATGGCGATTTAGGTAAAACTACCGAATAAAAAGTACTTGCAACGATAATATTCTTATTTATACATTTTAAGAGCAATTAAACTACTTTTGCATTTTGCATTGTTTTGCACATCAACCCTTTTGCCGACACAAAAAACATAAATATCCGGTTACGTGGCTAAAATCTGTACATCGGAAGTAACAAAATAGTTATAGACGTCTAGAAGCATATATGTCATTACTAGCAAAAAATAAAAATCTGATGTGTCCAACACATGACTTTCCTATCTAGTTGTTACAGGCTTTTTCCGGTTATTTTGTACAACCTATTGCAGCACATCCATAAATGTTTAGAGGATAAAATAAATATATACATTTTCCACATACATTTTTCTATAAATATTCATTGAAAATGAAAATACAGAAAAATTTAAATTTAGCACTTTTCCTACAATTGTTCCATTACGGTCCATTTTAGAAAAATCATGTAAAAACAAAAATTATAGAGATCGATATCGCAAACAACTTTTATTTCAACAATTTTCATAAAAATTGGAATTTTGCACATTTTGTCAAATTTCTCGAATACGGACCATTTCAGGAAATTTTGACATAAAACAAAAATTATAGAAAATAATATTAGAAATAACTTTTATTTGAACAATTTTTTTCTCCAAACATAAATAACAGATATATTCCATAAAATATAAAAACGGCCCCCCATAAAGTACCTCCCCAGATGTTCCAACTTTGTCCAAAATCTAATCATTTCACGTCAGGCCGAAATAAAACTTAAGTTTAAAATTTAATGTTTTTTCTTTATCCGTTTCATAGTTTTCTTCAAATTTCGAAATTTACACATTTTCTCAAATATCTTGAATACGGTCCATTTTAGAGAAATTATGTATAGGATAAAAAATATAGAGAATTATATTACAAACAACTGTTGTTTGAACAATTTTTATAAAAAAATATTTTTTTACATTTTGTCAAATTTCTCGAATACGGACCATTTTAGGAAAATTTTGTATAGAACAAAAATTTTAGATAATAATATAAGAAGTAACTTTTATTTGAAGAATTTTCTTCCCCAAACTTAAATAACAGATATATTCCATAAAATATAAAAATGACCACCTATAAAGTACCCCCCCAGATGTTCCGAAACTGACCAAAATCTAATCAGCTGGAGCAAAGCTTAAGTTTGAAATTTGGTGTTTTTCTGTGTATCGGTTCATGAGTTATGCGACACACAGACACACACACAGACATCATCGCGAAAATAGTCAAAACGGATTCAGGGGACCTCAAAACGTAAAAATCCGTCGAAAACTCGAGGTCGAAAAAAATCATGATTCCTATACTTTCCTTATATCTGTATACAGATAGGAAAGTAAAAATGCATCGGTAAGCAGCTTTACTTTGAATTTGACAGATCACATGACAGCTCCCACCACTGAGACATAGTACATGTTATTCACCTCCTTCCCTTTACCTAACTACAAATAGCACCTCCATAGCCTGCCACACTCCTCACTCTGCAGGAAATTTGTGTTTGACGAGTACTTGCTAACACCGGCCAAGATAAGAGAGGTACCTCCCAGCGACGTTGGACATTAAATATTTTTTCGCCTATCATGTGAAAATTAATCATATCAACCCTAAAAATATGACCGAAAGTAACGTATATCATCCCATGGGCTGCTAAACTCATACCAGCCCAATTTTGTAGTTTTTCACTAGATATCTAGATACCTTTGACTGTCACTTGCGTACTTTTGATTAAAGTCAGTGTAAGTCTATTAGTGAACACGAATTGTCATTCAGACAGTGACGAAGAATTTACAAATACTCCACCAAATTTGCAAGAAGAAGACAACAATGTTTCTCTAAATTTAATATCTACTAAGTCAAGAGAACGGTACGAAAAGTACTATGAATTGTTTAACAACTGGAAAACGAGTAATTACTACAATAAATAAAGTCGTACATTTTACTACTTAAGTTTCTCGTATTTGTAAAATTAAAGATTTTCGTTATATTTTCCTTTTCTTTGTTTTTTTTTTGTAGGCGAAAAACAATTGTGTCAGACATGCAGAAACCGCTTTAGCAGCCCTCGCTTCGCTCGCTCATACAGCTAATAGCCGTGGGCTGCTAAAGCTCATTTTCTGCCCTTGTTACACAAATGACACAATATACGATAGGCTGTCTGACGAGCTAAGGTTTAATGCCGCCGTTCTGGAGACGCTTTCGGTCCGCTTTCGATTCGATAACATATTATTACAGAAGAAACAATGAGCGTATTCACACCATTGCTGTTACTACGATTTCGATATAAGCTCATAGATTCTTATGTAAGAATATGTTATACCTTAGAGATGTATCGATACAGATCATACCTTCTTTGGTTGATTAGTTTTAATATACTACAATATTTTGATAACGTTATACTTATAGACCAATAACTTTTATTACGCTAAATATACTGTGGTTATTAGAGTACACAGTAGGGACAAATTGTAAAAGGTTGGGGAGAATATATTTATAGAAGTAACTAATGGAGGAAACCATTTTTCTGACTCAATTCTCTTTATTGTAGGCAAACAAACATTATGTTCTGAAGCTCCTGAAAAATACTAAGATGATTGGAAGACACCTTGTACCCACTAAAGTGTCAAATTTTAGGGATGTGTACGTTCTTAACCACTTCTTGTTCAATCATTCTACAGTTCATTCTTGATTGTCCCTCTCTGTTGTCTCAATGTCTTCTATATTTCCATTTTTTTCTATGAGTACCTATATTTTTCTCCTTTCTATACATCTGCGTGTATTTTTTCAGGGAAATTTTATTGAATTATTTTAAATCACTTCTTTCTATAAACATCATTTTCTGTATACCTATTTGAACGAATATCTAATATCTAAGATTCTTATAAGTGAACTAAATTAGGGAAAAAGTGTACCCTTTTTCGTTTCAGTCTAAATCGCCGTTTCTTAAACAAAAAACTCCTACTGTTATTTTAAATTATATCGATTACATTTTTATTTTCCTGTAAAAAGCATATGGAGCTAAAACTACTCAAATAATTAAGTTTTGAAGCTCTTGGATATTATTAAGGTGATTGGAAGATTCTTTCTTTTTCAGAATCCTTGTACCGAATTTTAGGGTTTTTAACCACCTATTGGTCGATAATTCTTTATATTATTAATGATTGCTCTACTCTCTTTTTCCACTATCTTTTTATATATTTTAATTTTTACTAGGTCTATCTTTATTTTCTATTTCAGGTGAATTTCATCACTATTATAATCTTACAAGAACATATATTAAGTTTTTAAACAAAATTCCATAATCAATAAATAATCGGAAATATAAAATTAGCTCATATGGGAAAAATACAACATAATCATCTCAACAAGTTTGATAACCTAGAAAAAAAACGAGATGTTGACTGTTGACTTATGTCATTTCCTTACATTATCCGAGATAATTCTTCGAGAAATTACTTTATTTTGAATAATTGCAAGAAAGAACGTAAACATAGACCGTATGCATTGTGTACACACTCGCTATTGTCGATTTCTCATCGCAAACGATAAAATAAATGGGTTAGGTTATTGCAATAATTGCAATATAACCTTTCATTGATATATTGTTGTTTAACAGAATTATTATTAAGCGTACACAATAAAGTTTTTTTAAGAATAGCAAGTTTGTGTAATCGTAAAACAATTACAGAAAATTTCTTTATAAATTCCTGAATACTAAATTTTAATAACGATATTCTTCTCGAAGTTCGTTTATGTTTAGAGCCTTGACATTCATCAGCCTCTTCTTCTAATTCATTTCTATTCACAATTTACTTCAGCATCGTTGCACTCTATAGAGGACGCATGACGGTAATATTGTTTACTTCTCAGATTAGGCTTCTTTTAGCATGAGTTTAACTAAATACAATGTCAATTCGAGAGACAAGCAGTAGTTGTTGTTCAACCGACTTATAAAATATGAGTGCTAGACGTGGATTTCAACAAAAGAAACTTGGACTAAGAAAGATAATTTGTAAGTTTGCGAAGCTTATGGAAAAGGTGAACAAAGGGACAATATAAGTGTGTCGTTTATATCAACTAAGTAAGCAAAGAATATCTAGACGCAGCAATAGAGTCAAGGGGTCCAAGAGATTTTGTAGAGCTAAGATAAACAATAATATACATATATACGCGTACTTAAATCCTTCTTTCTTCAAGAAGACAATCTTGTAGATGTTTCCATTCCGTTCGTATTGCTACCGAAAGCTCTACCGAATTTAGGAAGCATTAGGTCCATTGTGCTTCTTCCAAAGGCATTCCCTTTAGGTATTGAATCAGTCTTGTAAGGTCTTTTCAAACCACTTTGATATTATGTTATTACAAAATCTTAATTATATTATTTAATTTAATATAGATTCGATACACTTTGAGTGTCCTTGGCAGAACAACACGATTTTCTTATAACATACTAATAATGAAAGAATATTAGAAAACAGATTAAATAATTTTTAATTGAAACATCAATTACCCACATCACATCGGGTTGTTTATAATAAATCACTTTCTAATCAAACTAATCTTTGATTATAACGAAATTCTCGATCCGAGAGCCTTTACTGCTAGCCATGCGCTCTTTGCTGTGATTGGTTCATATAAGTGTATTTCTGTTCTGCTTTACGGTAAGTGGTCCAATCAGAATATATTGTTTTAAAGTATTAATCAATAAGAACGCATAATGCATGATCAACGTCGGCATTTTTATAAGGTGCCTTTTAACATTTTTTAAAGCGATCGATTTCTTCAACTATACCTACTACGAATACAAAATAAAAAAAAACGTTTCTGTAATGTTTAATTTTTTGTTAACTAATTTCCTCTATCAAGTGAATATTTTTAACAAAAAAAGATTAAAATTTTAACTGATTAGTTTTTTATTTCATTTCTGAACTCCTGTTGAAAATGCATTTACCATTCTTTAAATAATTTAGAACCACCCTTTTAGAAAGAATGTCTTCCAAAAAGCAGGTGGCAGGTGTTTATGTTGTACCGATAACATTTGATTTATTATAGTACAAACGTAAAAAGATTGTGTCAAATTCAACTTGGAATTATGAAATAAAGTTAAGAAACGAACATAAAAACATTTTTAAAACATTGCAAATTTATTTTATGTTGAAGTATCACGACATTTAATGATTTTTAGATTTAGATAGAATGACTTTTTTACTTAGACATGCAATTAAAGGGTTAAAAGTCAAGCACAATACCGTAAAAATAAGAAAGAAAAGCTACCTATAGTTTATACTATCCATCCATTAATAAGTCCAGCTTTGAAAATTATTTGATGATGATGAATCAAATACAAAACGTCTTGATTCTTTGTTAATTATACAGTGAGGACGTAAATTGTACGCCCTCTTAACTTCCAAATGGAAAAAGAAACATGAGACAAAAATGAGGTGAAATTAGAAAGATGATTTTATTTGAGACGTAAGATAGACGATGTTGCTACGCTGTGCTAAATATACGCTACCACTGCACTGCTTCAAATTGTACAGTTGGTTCTTCCTTCCTCGCCTCTATCCTCTTGCCTTTTAAAATTATAATTTGTCCTTGTACGAAAAATCCTGTTTTCTTGCAAAACAAATCCAATCGAAGTACCAACAGCCGTCGTCTGCCTCAGGAAGAGAAAAAAGAAGACGCGAACGCCAAGAAGAAGAGACCGTTTCAGGTTTGCTATTATAAAGAAAAAAGACCGGGTTAGAATCGAATACCACTATCTGTTACTTGTTATTATTCACTCGCTCTTTAATTAGAGGTAATAAGCAGAATTCCACATGTTTTTTAAGAGAAACCAGAAAATAGAAAAAATAAATACACAAAAAGGTATGGTTGGAAAAACTTTGTGGTAAACTAATTAGGATTTATAAATAAGGTTAACATTAGAACTTTGAAAAAATTAAGTTTGTTAATTTTGAAGTCAATATTTTATCCTATATACATAGTATGTCCACGAGTTCAGTTACTTATTATAAGATACCAAAAAAGGAAAACAATTTTATATGGATATACCCAAAACCGAAGGTATACGAAACTGACATGTGTCACAATATTGAAAACATAAAACATCATCATTGAAATTGGCACAAAAATTAAGAAGTAGTGATGCCGCGAGACGAGAGATTCTCGTCTCTCGTCTCGTCTTGTCTCGTCTCGTACGAGACGAGACATTTTCTCTCGAAAAAAGATTCGAGACGAGACGAGAGAGTGGCATCTCTCGACGAGAATTTCTCGTTTCTCTCGAGCTCTCTCGAGTTCTCTCGCGCAATTAAATTTTTAATTTAAAATTTTTAATTACTTATCGTAACTTAAAATTTAAAAATATCAGATTTCCTGACAGTCAAAAAGTTAACTATAAAACACCTATTTTATATACACAGTGAGTTTTAAGTATGAAACGGCTTGCACGATTTTTATTTAGCGCCCCGACAAATGCGCTTCCCGAAAAAAGCGCCCAAGATAAAAGCGCCACCCAAAATTTCTTTGTATAAAAACCGAACCAACGAACAGAATCGTAATAATTTCCATTTAGTCAAATTTTTTGAAGGTTACTTTTGGAGATAAATTAGAAAGAACAATTTTAAAGTGTTTTTTCGAAAAACTGTCAAAGAAAAAGTAAAAGAAACGAACGTATAATATTGTTAGCATGCTTCAAAATGCTTTCTTTTGATATCACACGAAAAAAAAATATAACTTTCAAATGAAACCCTACCCCTTCCCAACTAACTTCTAAGACAAAGTATTTATAGCAAATAGTTTAATAAATTGTGAATAGATGTTGAAGTTTTGTAGAATTATGATTTTGGTATTATAATACATGTTTAATAACTATTTATAGTCCATAAATATATGCGATTGTCTAGTTCTTATTCTATGAAACGACACTGGCAGGTAAACTTTACTGCAAAATTCCCGAAGTCGTCCGACGTCGTTTGACGTTTACCCCCTCTCTATCTACCAAAAGCCTTTCCAACTTCTGCCTCTGCTATACATTCTTAGTTAACTCCCAAATTGGGGCCACATATTACTTTCAATTTCAATTGTTTATGTCAAATAGTGTCTAAGTAAAACGATTGTGACAAACGGACAGGCAGAGAGATACCAAGGTGTTTCTTATTGCCAATTTGGGTACTGATGAGACAAATTAGTTGAAAAATTATTTGTTATTGTCTTCAAAATTTTACAGTGTTTTCATGTTTCGTCCTAAGTATATCTTTTCCAAATTTAAATTTGATATATTTTTATCACGAGAGAAACGAGACGAGACAAGACGAGACGAGAGAATGGGCTTTCTCGAGCGAGAGAAGCGCCTTCTTGTCGAGACGAGAGAACAGTTTTCTCTCGCCCTACGAGACGAGACGAGAGAGGCCTCTTTCTCGTCTCGTCTCGCGGCATCACTATTAAGAAGGCCATACTAACATTTATTTTAAATTTTTAATATTCATTGAATAGGATAAAGGCTGTATTGATATCTTGAAAAACTGTGCCAACAAGAGGATCCATGTAATTACAAATTTGGGCAAATTATGGCAGGCGAATTTAAATTAAATAAAGAGCTAAAGTATCTATTTGTAAAAATACTTGTCTTTTACTGAAACTTGTATAGTTACCCATAATTCACGAATAAACATTTATCAGTAACATACTAATACTTTAATACTACCTATATAGGTATCGAAAATAATGATGAAGATTTAAGAACAGTGGTAATTAGGATTACGAAAACTATACTTATTTGGGACCAGTTAAAATAATTCATGGGAACTACAACAGGACTAAAATGAGACAATAATAACAAAACTAAAACGTCATAGAACTCCATAAATGGTTGAGTTAGGTTTAGAAGGCTGAATGATGGTTACAATCACACAATATTTTTAAGAATTTTGCAAAATTATAGATAGTTTTTAATCACAAATAAAAAATATTTTTTAAAAAATATAAATGTTGAGATATATTAAATAATATTTGTCTAAAATCACTTTGATGAAAGACTGAAAATACATTAAAATTTGTATTATTACATCTAGTTTACCTTTATACACCTTGTATGTATTATTTTTGTATTTTCTAAATCTTTGCATCCTAACTCCCTCGAACACGTACTTCTATGACCTAACGCATGTTTATGATATGAAAAATATCCAGATAAAATAGCAGCCTGTTTCCGCTATAAGTTGTACAAGAAATAGAGAAAGACGGAGAAAAAGTGGTTGTTCCTCTTCTTCTTCTACTACTTCTTTTGTAAACGCGCCATCGATGATGGCGAAAGCTAATGGCAATAATACCGAAGATTTTTCAAGGCCAGAGGTCCTCGGCGACGACAACGACGTTGACCCCTAATGCGTGGTGTAGCTCCTGCAGTTCTTTCAAGAGTGCACACCAACTGCACTCAAAACAAATACATTTTCATTCTAATTATACGAAAAAGTAGTATGCTGTTTCTAGACGTCGCCCAATAATTGACAAGGTTTGTCATGAGGGGCTCATAAACAAATTAGAACAAATTCTTCCATAAATAAAGCGATTCTTCAGAGTGAAAAAAGACATTGAATACTCGGAAATAAACGCAAGTGTACTACAAGAGAGTGTACATCAGTCCAGTTTTATATTTACTCCATACTGAGATATTTTTTTTTGTTTCAGGGTGAATAAGTTTGAATAGAAGATGGAAAAATGTAAATGTTGGTTTATATTATATTATCCTGGGAATGACAAGCTAAAGGAGTTAAAGAATCTAATCTAAATTTGCATGCCCATGTAAAGAACGTATGGCTGGCTGGACAGCGCCTTTATAATTGGCGTCTAACGTGGGGCTAGATTCAAATTGAAAAATATCACAAGTTGACCATTTTGGAGAATTGGTAAGGACCTTTCAGTTAGTGAAATTGTGTGAAAGTGATAACAACAAAGTGACAATTTTCAGTTTTCAGTTCAATTTTCAGTCAACTGACGTTTAAAATACAATTTAATTTGAAAATAGTATTATTCTGTGTTATTTTCATTTATATTAAATATATTTAAAAGGGAGAAAAATACTGGTTCAAGTGGAAGTGTAGAGGAATCAGAGAAAGATGATCAGCTGAGTAGTGAACAGCAAAGGGTGATCAAATGAGGATTTTGATGGAAATGATATCAATTAGGGAGAGTAGGAATATGAGTAAAATATAAGCATGTATAGAACTATTAAAATAAAGGAAAAAGACGGATAGAGATAGGGAGAATGAGACTAAGGAAATAGAGAAGTTAAGAAAGATAGAACAAAGTAGGTTGGATTAAACTAGCATAGAGTTGCAGGAAATAGATGAGCTGAAAAGGTACACATACCTATAGGAGGTTGAAACATTGAAACAAAAATGATGTTAGAAAAGAAATTATAAATAAAATAGAGGAAGTTGAAAACGTATACGGTTGATGTGAGTTTTATTGCAGTCTTGTTGATACAGTAGTTCCTAATAATAAAAATAATAATAAATTATGTGCATACAGTAGACCCCAAAAAATAGGTCTTTAATCTTTAATACTTCATTTACAATTATTTATTTTTTATATCTGATCTCTAGAACCATACAGATTTCTTAACATAGTCATTTGTTGTAACCTGTAATTTGTGGTACTGCCAGAGGTAACTTTATTCTACTTTACTTATAGGGTTGGATAAAAGTTAAAGTTTTCACATTCTGGCTTAATCATTTCTTATATCATACAAACCCGACAGCAAAGGATCCTCTTTTATTAATACTGGATGACCACAATTGAGGCCACAATTCACATACCAAACATTAAGAAGTTATTCAGAGCGTAAGAGAAAATCATGTGACAATTTTCTGTCTTTCTCCCTACAACAAGTCACCGCCTGCAACCCCTGAACATCGGAGTAATGTTTTCTTTTATTCGATACCTGGACCAGGCCTTGGAAAAATGGATAAATAACCATCCTGATCGAATCTTGTCTGTCTTCCAAATAAGTTCATTGTTTTGGAAAGCTTACTTAGAGGGTGCACACCTGAAAATGCCATTTAAGGTTAAGAAAAAAAAACAAGAATTATATCGTTGCATGACATTGATTTTGCAGCAAGTGAGGTCACCGATGAAAAGAGACCCAATATAAAAGAAATATATAAAACAGAAGAGGGATTCAATGCAAAAGAGAAAGCTAATGCAGAAAAGGTATCTAATACAGAAGAAGGGCCTAATACAGAAGAAACGCCTAACGAAGAGGGGCCAAAGACAGAGGCTCCAGCAAGTGCTTCCAACATTTGACTTATTACTCAAATCTCAACACCGAGGAAGGCTGTAAAAAGAAAGTATAGTAAAACTGTTATTTTAACTAGCAGCCCTTATAAAGAAGAATTAGGAGGTTAAAATAAAGAAAAAGCAACAAGCTGGTTTAAATAAAAACGCCAGACTAGAAAAGAAACAAAAAAAATATAGAGACCCAAAATTAGAGAAGAAAGTGAGAAAAAATCTCAGGCAAAAATTAGAAATTCTGGGCTCATGACGCCTGCAATGGCATTGACGAAAAGAATAACGGTTTTTTATGCGATTTATGTCAGTAGACTTATTTTTTGGGCATCATTATAATTTCAGCGACTTTCCAGATGCTAGGTACATGCTCTAGTCGAAATACAGCGTTTATTATATTAGTAAGTTTAACTACAGCTTTTCTTAGCAGTTGTTTTAGTATTTCACCTGTAATCAGATCATACCCGGGTGCTTTCTTAAAATTGATATTTTCTTTGATTTCCTTAGCTGCCTCTTTAGGCGTTACCCTAGGAATTTATACTATGTTTGTATTCTCTTGTTTTAATATATCGAGTCTTCGTTCTTCATTCGGTTGAAATTTTTTTTCGAGATGATCTGCAAAGATGTCAACTTTCTGTTTATTTGTTCTTGCCCAGTTTCCGTTGTCTTCTTTTATTGGGCGTTTAAGTTTCCTAGTCGCTTTCCACAGAGAGTAATAGTATTTTTATCGTTCGTCAGTTTTCTGAAATGTGTCTATTGATTCATTTTTAATAGTGATTATTTCTCGTTTTAGTTGTTGTTAGTCTGTTGAGAATCTGGTGATTTGCCATTTTTTTCTTGCCTTTCTTTGTTGCCTTAGTTTCTTATTTATAAGTTCTTTTATTTCTTTAGGGTATGAATTGCCTACGTTTTTTCTTGTAATTTCTGGTGTATTGTTTCATGATGATTGTTGTATGTCAATGACAAATTTTTCCAGCTCGTACTATAGTTGTTCTTTTGTTCTTAGTAGTGCACTTACTTCGATTCTATTACTTAATTCAGTTTTAAAACTTACCCAGTCTGTTTTTTTTATTACACAATGTGGGTCTAATTTCTTTTGGATTATATTTTCGCTTATTATCATTATCACCATTATCAAAGTTTTCTTCTATTTTAATAAAGTTTCCGGGTACTTTTTTAATGATGTAGAAGTCCAGTAAGTCAGGAATTTTATTTCTGTCGGTTGGCCAATAGGTTGGTTTTACTGTTGACTGGCAGTCACACCCAATTCCACTTGCGGCTGCATGCATCCCTACATTTGGTAGTTGTTAATCTCGAACCCCAGATGATATTTTTGGCAATAAAATAATTTCCCAAGATAAAATTTTCTCCCATTTGTTGTAAGAGTTCTTCGTAATTATATCCTCTACGATTCCCCGATGATTTCATTTATATTCGAGGAGAATTGGCTAACACCGGCCGATATAAGAGAATCACCCCTTGGCGACGTTGTCAACTACATTAAATCTGTAGACTGGGCCACGAGTTAGGAGGTGTCTATCAACTTGGGATGATGCACAATGGGTTTAGTGAGGTCTAAGTGCCGTGTACTAACCCACCATCCACACGTTACAGATTACAGATATCTATTACTTATTTAGTAAACAAATGGATTTATAAAAGACGACATGTTCGTTGATGAAATAATTGATTTAATTAACCATTGAAGAATGCAAATTTCTACAGAAGTTTTCGGTTTTCCAAAGAATCATTATCGAAATATTAGAAATTCTTGATTTAAATTTATCATTTTTAATTTTTAAATCATTTGTGTCCCTGTATTTTTCTGTTGCCCTCTTAAAACTAATTTCACCCCATGCAGCTTTTCTCATTTTGGCTTAATGGATCTATTAATTTTGCTTCATTTGT
The DNA here is from genome assembly GCA_927349885.1 of Psylliodes chrysocephalus. Taxonomy (NCBI): domain Eukaryota; kingdom Metazoa; phylum Arthropoda; class Insecta; order Coleoptera; family Chrysomelidae; genus Psylliodes; species Psylliodes chrysocephalus. Next base: position 96,077,523 of record OV651816.1, on the reverse strand, counting down.
CTTCGATTTACATGGAAAAGATTGCAATAAAATATCTGTTCATTTTGTGTAAAATTACAACTTGTTTTTACTTGTAAATTTCTAATATACATGTATGAAAATTATACAAACACAATAAATATCAATTAGAGAAAAAATTAAATGAAATCTAGCAAATTTACTATGAAACAAGAAAATAATTTTAAAACATGGAACCAAGTGTAGAGTCTAATAATTCAGGTTATAAGTTTAATTGATGAAAAATGATGGTGTTACATATAGCGCCCATAATAAATCAAGATTACCTATTATACCGAAATTTTCTTCCTAATTTTGATTATCAGTTATAGCTATTAAATCCCGTTTTTCATTATCCATCATTTTTTCCACACATTTTTTAGCAACAACAAACAATAACTTTCATATTTAAATTAATTTTCGTTGCATATCTTACCTGCAAGGCTTGGCCTAATCAGTCACTCAACAGAAGATAGGTAAAATGCACTTTTCTTTTCTGTTATACTTTCTGCACTATTCAGTCTATTAATCGTTTTGATGCATTTTGATTATGATTACAATCGCCTAAGAACCGTATTGTTATTTTATTGTTAGCCGTAACATATAAACGATATGATAGGATAGAAAGGCATACGCTCGATGAAACTGCAAATATGCACGTTAACAAGTGCATATTTCACACGTCAATGAGTTTTCACTTAATGTTCTGTGAAGTGAACTTGGACTCTATTTCTATTCCAATTTGTTTTGTTACGCTAATAATAACTTACTGACATGTATTTTGGAATTAAAGAGGAAATTAATTCGGGCGCAGTTTTGATTTAATATGACGTTTTTCAGTTTACGTTGCGAATTTCCGGAAGTGAAAGTGGCACATAAAAATTTTTAGGTTTTTCTTAATTTTCGGGTGCAGAAAATTTTGTTCCGGTTCACGATGACTGTCCATCAAATAGAGAGTTTGACATCAAAAGAAATCATAAATTCTCTTAATGATGGCCTTGCGATCGAATCAACAGGGGATTCAAAAACAGGAACAAAAAGCTCTACAATCACTGCTCTGTTATTACGAGGATGTATCAGAAAATAACGAGACTGGTGCTATAGTATAACAACGAAACATTTATTTAAAAAAATTCAACAACTATCCTTCGAAGTACTCTCCATTCTGTTGAATACACTTATTCCATCGCTTTATCCACTTATCATAAACTTCTGAGAAACCATTTTTTGATAGTCTGTTTAGTATACCCATCACAGCGTTGTTGAGCTCTAAATCCGACTCAAATCTTCTACCTCTCAATTATTTTTTGACTTCAGGAAACAAATGGAAGTCACATGGAGCAAGGTCAGGAGAGTAGGGGGGATGAACCATAATTTCAACCCCTAATTCTTCAATTGTTCGTTGACAAATGATTGATCTATGAGCCGGAGCATTGTCGTGATGCAGCGTCCAGCCAAAGTCCTGATAAAGCGGCCTTTTTTTCTTTAATTTTGCCTTTAAGGGTCCTCGAAATACATTAGAATAGTACTCCCCTGTTACTGTATGTCCTCTAGGTACAATGTGATCGTAAATAACGCCAAATTTATCCAAAAAAATCAGGTGCATCACTTTACCAGCGCTTTTAGCAGTTTTGGCCTTCTGCGGTCTTGGGCTGCCTTTATGCTTCCATTGCATACTTTGAGACTTCAATTCAGGATCGTAATCATAAAACCAACTTTCGTCACATGTAACCACATTATTTAAAAACTGTGGGTTACGTTGCAATTGCCTTTTCCACTGCTGACAAATTGTCACTCGATTCGCTTTTTGTTCATCGGTCATCACTTTTGGAATCCATCTTGCCGCGATCTTCCGGTACTCTAAATCTTCATGAATCATTTTTTGAGTGGTACCGTAAGACAAATTAACATTGTCAGAAATTCGTTTTATGCCAATCCGGCGATCATTTTGTTAATTCGTTAATTTCTGCAATTTTTGTGTCATTTCTCGCAGTTTGTGGTCGACCGGGAAGAGGTTCATCTTCAACTGATTCACAACCGTCTTTAAACTTTTTATGCCACTCAAAAACTCTACATCGTGATAAACTATTATCTAGATATGCACCTTTAATCATTTCAAAAGTTTCAGTTGGTGTTTTACCCAATCGAACACAAAATTTTATCGCGTATCTTTGCTCCACTTTCATTTTTCGATGGGTACGCAAAACACTGACAATTCAATAATTAATTTGTAACAAATGTCAAAAGTTAAATCAAAGCCTACTTGCGGGGTAGTACATTAAATATAAGGCTTTCATGTCTCATTTTTTGGGTTATAAAATGTTACCTCTGAAAGAAGTTATAGCACCAGTCTCGCTATATACTGATATATCCTCGTACAATATGATTTGACATAATCATTTGTTACATTCAAATTCAAAATAACTTTATTTACAAGTTAAAATTTGTTGGGAGGTAATGAAAGTTTGAAAAAGAACGAACTTTTAGGACTTACTAGACCTGTACTAGAGCATACCTCTTAAAAATGTATTATACCAAAGAAATTACATATTGGCTCTATGATTATGTTAGTGATCAGAAAATTTTGATATTTAGCACTTTCGAGGTGCTTCAAGCACTTCTGAAGGCACCCCAAGTATTTTTGATGTGTTTCAAGAAGGTACTTCAGGGGTGGTCCCATATAAATTTGGTCAATATCTGGTGATGTAATGTAATGATTTTTTTAAATTATTTTTATAACTTGTTTATCGATTAAGTTTGTGGTGACATTTTTAGTCCTCTACTAATTATGTATTAAGATTTATTAACATTTTATGCATTTAAGATATGAACGCTTGATGAGTTTGAAAAACCCATCATAAAATCACTATTTATAGGAATCAAAGTTACCACATTACCTGATATATTGTCTCAAATTTCGCTACTAAAACCACCACAGTTATGCGGGTGAGTCAATTCGAAGTAATCCCGTTTTTTAAATTAATCAACACTTTTATTAGTATTGCAAAAATACGGCGGATGTGGCCTAAAATTATATGCCGATTATGATGAGCATAAATTGAGCCACTGGAATTGGAAATATACAACCACAGATTGCTACTTAAAAAAGGTAAATACACGATTACGAAATTGAGTTTTGTTTGTAGAAATTGTTCATTTGTTCCGGTTAAGATAAAAGTTTATTTATACCAGTGATTTAATAATAAAAACATGTTTATAAATAGATTATCGGGAGGTTAATTTTTTATTATTATTCATAGTAACTACAAAAAAAATTATCAATTACCAGAAGAATTTAAATTTTGTTGCAACATTTCTACCTTTATTGACTAACTTCAAAAATAGAAGGAGGTTCTCAATTCGTCGAAATATTTTTTTTATTTATGTTCAGCGATAATTCTTTACCATTTTCTCCGATTTCTATATTTCGATTAGAAAGGGACACCTCAGGGATAATCTCATAGATTTGGTCAACATCTGATGATGGGATCCATGAGAAAAAACATCAAACTCTTAATTTATGGAGTTGGTTTTTTATAACTTGTTTTTCTATTAATTCCATCCCTATTTATATTATAGGAAGACTGGAGTAAAAAAATTAGATGCCTTGGCTACTTAATAAAAGGGTAGCAACTGAAGAAGGGATTGCAGTATTTGTACAGTCTTGTATGTTTTACGATTATTACATATTAATTATCACTAGAGGATAATCTTATTTTCACTTCTTTCACAAATACTGTTGGATATTTTCCACAACCCTTACTTCAAGTGTTTCTGTGTCCTGGACCATAATTATCTACTGGTCTTGATAAATACTTTCTTGTGTCTTCATTTGTGTCGAAACTAAAACTATATCGTCAATTACAATACTAGAAATATTAATACATTTTTTCTTAACACCACCATCTTCTGCAACATGTGAACCATCAACATCATCATCACTTATCGAAAATATATTCTCTATAGAGTCAACCATCCCAACAAGTGACACTTCTGATGATGAAGTTTTCACTGAAACGGTGACTGAGAATACTAATATCAATTTCCAGCTAATAAAGACAAAAGAAAATTTTCAAGTAAGTACTTTGTTAGAAAACTAGGAAATGGAGAAGAAGCAAATAGAATTTGGCTCATTTACTCAGTTTCGAAAAAATCGATATTTTGTTTTTGTTGTAAAATTTTTAGTAAGACTTTGAGTAGTCATGTTTTTTTTTTTATTGGCAACATGTGTCCTTAGCCATAAAAAGACATGAAACATCAATTGTACATAATGTTTACATAAATACATGGATGAATTTAAAAAAAATATTAAATTTATCCACAACCGTAAACGATCATCACTTACGGGTTTTAGAAAATAAAAAAAAAAAAAAATATTTGCATGACGTTCTGGAAAGAATTGTTGCAGTTGTCAAATTTTTATCCAGACAATGTCTAGCGTTCCAAGGTTCTTCTAAAATACTTTTTGAATTTGATAATGGAAACTACCTCAAATCTGTTGAGATGATTTCCTCTTTTGATCCTGTGATGAGAGAGTACATTAGTCGAGTGCAAAACTCACAAACAAATTCTTTAAAAATGGCCCATTATTTCAGATACAAAACGAAATTATTGAATTAATGTGTTCTAAAGTAAAAAATAATATTTTGAATATGGTTCGCAGTTCCAAATTTTATTCAATAATTTTAGACTGTACACCGGATACAAGTCATACAGAGCAAATAAGCCTCGTTTTGCGTTATGTCGTTCTAAATGACATTTCTAAAAAGGCTCAAATACTCGATGCTAATCCCAGGGTATTTTTTGTGCCATGTGCTGCACACAGCTTAAATTTAGCAGTAAATGATGCTGCTAAAGTTTCAAATGAAACAGTTAACTTTTTCAATATTGTACAAGAACTTTATGTATTTTTCTCTTCATCCACAAAAAGGTGGGATATTATAAAAAAGCATGTCGCGAAGTTAAATCTAAAACCCTTAAGCATTGAGTAAAAGAATACGAATTATATTCGTTTACTCAATGCCTTAAGTGATACTAGATGGTCAAGTAGAATTGATGTTATAAGACCGCTAAAGTTTCATTTAATTCAAATTTGTGATAGCCTTCTAGAAATAGCAGAACATGATACTTTTAACATAGAAGCTAGGCATAAAGCAAGTTCTATGCTATTAAGTATCCAATATTTTAAATTTATTTGCAGTGTAATAATTTGGTATGATGTTTTATTTCAGATTGGCATTGTAAGCAAAATGATGCAAAGTGTAACGACTGATGATAATTTTAAAAATTATAGAGATGATAATGTTTTCGAGGAAAAACTTGCTCAAGCTGGAGAACTAGCAGCCGCTCTTGAGATAGAGCAAGGTTTTCCTCCATTAAATACTGTTAGACGAAAGTATAAACCAAAACTGTTCGATTATGAACAGAGAGATGAGACAAATCAAAATCCAAAAACAGCGTTTAAAATAATGTTGTTTTTTTTTAAATAATTGATCAAACACTAAGTTCTTTAGATAGATTTGAAATGATATCTGATTACGGCAACGTTTTTGGTTTTTTTTAGTGATATTTTGAAATTAAATGACGAGGATCTTTTAAAATGCTGCCGTGCTCTATAGGAAAAGCTAGCTGATCAGAAAAAGGAGGAGGCTAACGTAGAAGAAAATGATTAATTTAATGAGATAAAAGCCCTAAGATTGTTTGCAATACCTGAAGCGTCAAATCCCTCGACATTTTACAATAAAACAATCTAACTTTATCTCTACCAAATATTACCATTTCGTTAAGAATCCTGCTTACATCACCTGTATCTGTAGCTTCTGGTGAGAGATCCTTCTCAAAATTAAAAATAATTAAAAATTATTTGAGGTCTACCATGTCACAAGAAAGATTATCGGTTTTGGCAATCTTAGTTATAGAGCAAGAGATCCTCGATAAAATTGATTTTGACAATATCCAGAAAAAAACCTATAAAAAATAAAAAAGATAAAATGTTTAAAAAATTAAGTTTAGACTTTTTAATTATTTACTAATTTGAGTCCTCCTTGTACACCTTCACTATGTAAATGAATGCATATCTTCAGCGTGTATGTAGATATCTATGTGCGTTTTCTATATAAAAAAAATTTGAATATAATTTATGTGTTCTCCATTGTCGTTGGTAAGTTGGTTTCCATTGTTATGGGAAATAGTCTCGAAGAATATTAATATAGAGCCGTGAAATAATACGCTGTCTATACAACTCACAAAGTTCCAATGCAGCGCAGGGATGTACTAAGTATAATGAGCCTAATTTCTTTGTAATGAAGAAGAAAAATGTTTCATTTTATGACTTATAAGGAGAAAGAATACATTTCCATCCATAAAAGGAAAAGACAATTATGCAAGAAAAGATAAATTCAGTTATACAAATATAGGTCACGAGTGCAAATGTTTGTATAATAAATTCCTTGTTTCTTTATATGGAAATTGATAAATAGAGTAAAATGTAATATTGGTAGTTTGGTTAGGTTGATTTTTAATTTAACTTTATCTAATTGTATACAACAAACTTTGGAGATAACAGTTTTTTTTTTTTAATCGTATGAAAGTCAAATATAGTTCACATTGTATTAAACCAATAACACTGCCATACTGCCAAAGTTCTTCTTTTGTTTCTTCTTCTAATTTTTCCTCTCGATATTTTCCTCTACTTTTTCATCTGCTTCCTATTATTCTTCGACAACAGCACAACAGAAATATGTATTGATGGCTCTTAGTTGTTGTTTTCCATTTAAATGTAACTTTACAATTTGTTGGGAGAAATCCAATAACAATATTATATAAATACACGTATAATTTGACGGTTAAAATTAATTTATCTTTAACCATGCATAAATTACTTACTTTGCGCACTCCGGTTGGTGCTTGAAAATGTACTTTTCGTATTTTTTTAAAGAACATATGTTTCTATAACAATTTTGAAAGTACAAAAATTATTGTATATAATTTGCCAATAAATAACTATATTGAACGCAGTTGCACTATTATGTCTGTTCTTTTTTTTATATAAAACGTTTTTTCTTCTTCTCCAATGCTGAAAAAAGCCAAACAAAAAATAATAAAGGGACAATCAACGTAAAATAAATACACGAAATGTTTCGGTAAAGTGCGGCCCTGAATTAAGACGAATGAATGTCTTAAACAGAAAGAAATCACCAACCGGAAAATAATTCCTCTGATGCAATTATTCACTTCCTGTAAGTCTACATCACTTCCACAATCATTCTTTCAAGATAGACTTGCCTTACGAAAATTTCTCAACCCCCAAGGTCAATAGGTACACGTTCATTCGGAATATATTAAAAAAAGAATGAGAATTGGAAAACAATGATTTTAATTATAACATGAAAAACGTTTTCGGAGTAGAACTAAATCCGAACAGCGTTACTTTTAGTATAACATTTATGTTATACATATCTGAATCGACAATTTTTGTATTAATTACTACTTATTTATTTATTTTAACGGCATAAAATAATATGAATTAATTTATGTTCAGTAATCTCGTAGTTATATTCAGCTGACTTTTCTTCATATTGTTACGCTGGTTTTTAGTATCACAATTTATTTCAACTCAACTTTAACAATAATTATACAACTGATAACATTAACAAGTAACGTCTATCATAAAATTGAAAACTGACGTCAGGATCATCCTTATATAGCTTGCTTGACCCTTTTCGAACCTTCTCGAACTGTCATCTAGAATATTCTTGACATTTATTTGTACTTTTACCTATGGCGACCGCAGCATACTGTAGGGCGATGAGTAACATTCCACTTCTTTTTCTATCTGTACGTTTCCTATAATAGCCGCAGGCTACTGCAGGGTGCTGCGTAACAATATTTTGAGATTATTTTTAAATAAACCTTGACATTGATTTTTGTGTAAAAAATATTATATGAAACTTTACCTACCGTTTTCCGGTTTTTATTGTAAATCATTTTCACAATTTGTCACATATGACAAATAATATATTTTTTAAATACCTTTTATTGACAAATACACCAAATGAACTAAAATGTTTATTTTATAAGATCAGTCCCATCACAATATATAACATTACCCAGATACAAACTAGAATGAAGATAGAATGCGTAACATTCTAAATTATACTCTTCACAGTTTTACAAACCCCCCCCTTACTCCCATTAGATTTTTTTTCAGTACAATTTCAAGTTGATATTATTTTTCGTTTTTGAGTTGGAATTTATTTAAATATTTCAACCTTCTTTAATTTTCCCCCAATTTTTTTAAAAATTTTTTCACAATCAAAACTTGATTTTTACTAAAAATTTCATGTTGATTTCACTTTTAATTTACGATTTTTTTTTTAATTTCAATCCCCTTAAAACCCCATTTTTAATCAGATTTTTTTTCAAAATCAAAGGCTTCTTTTCTTTATAAAGCTTGATATTTGCTAAAAATTTCATGTTGTTATCGCTTTTTGTTTTTCGTTTTTAACTTAAGACTTTTTTCTATATCAACCCATCTTAACTCCCTATTTCTAATCAGATTTTTCCTAAATCAATAGGCTTTGTTCTCTTATGAGCTTGTTTTTTGCCTAAAATTTTTAGTTGACAAAGCAAACCTATAATACTCTTCACAGACTACCGTGTGACGAGTATAATAATAAAATCAAGGCTAAAACAATAACATAATAGTCTAAAAAAATAGGTACAATAAAAAAATCATAAAGCCAAAGTTTTGAAAATTATTTAATGGATAATCAGTGCCTCGGAGGTAAACTGCAATCGTTATAATCAACTTTTAAATAGAGCAGACTGAATGTTGTTTTTGGACACTTTTGTGTTCCATATTTACATATACCTATTAATTATATTTCGACAAGAAATTCAGTTAGCCCCAATTATTGTCACAATACGTATTGTTTACTAATAATCTAACTATTAACATTTTTGTTTAATACACATGACTTGTTAGTTTTGATAACATATTTCTAACAATTTTTCTATGATATAGTGTCATATATCTCCAACATCCCCTTATACATCCCCTTATAGTACGACATAATTCAGTTTACATCTTAGGTACTGATATCGGTAAATATTTAGTCTTTATTATATAGGTACGGTACGTACCTAACATAGACACCAACTATTTAGTTCCTTGAATTAATTTAGCCAAGTGCAATATGTATTTTTTATCGTCTTTAAAAAAAAATTGTAATGTAAGTTTAGCTTCCATTCGAGTTAAATCTTCACCTTCACCGCTACATTTCGTACTCCTTCGGGCTCACTTATAAAAGAGCGCCACGGTAATGCGATTAGCCAGAGCGCAGTGGCGTACCCAAAAATATACATTATTATGTATGAAAACAATAAAATTAATATTTTTGTTATTTATTTTAAAATAATGTGTTTTATGAAATGTAACTGGGTTTTCACTGCACAAATGAACCAATGGAAAAACCGCCCTACGTACCTAATTCCTATGTGGATAAAAAAGCGTAAAAAGGAGCCGTAGTGGTTAATTTTTTACACTTTTGCTTTTGATTTTAGTGGCATAGATAGAATTTTGGCCTCTGACGATTCTTAATTTAGAAATTATTTATTTAAAGAAATAAATAATACACACATATTTAGTCATACATAGGTACTTGATAAAGACTTGGTCTTTTAAATAATAAACAAATAATTAATAAAAAATACAAAATATATATAACACATTAAACTAAAACTAAAGAATAATACATTGGGCATTTAAATAATTCATGAATAGTTTCACGAGGTATTTCAGCTATGTATTTCTTTAAGGCCCTTTTAAAGTGTAATTTATTTGTAATATTTAGGATATCACGTAGTAGATATGAAAATAATTTAGGTCCTAGATACTCATGTGACTGTTGTCCTATAGATTTATTTGTTGTAGCTGGTAAGTAGTTATAATTTTTATTTCTGGTATTATAATGATGTTCATTTAATCTTAGAGTATGCTTATTTTTGTGTTGTTCTAAAGCACTTTGTAAGAAAATAATTGCCGAGGATCTAGAACTCCAATGCCATTATAAAGCGCATTTGTGGGGTAAATAAAATTTTTAAAAGTCTCTTTTGACAGATTATAAGATTATTTAGATGAGTTTTTTTAACAGCGCCCCAGGCTACTATTCCATATGTAATATGAGATTCAACAAGCGTACAATAAACCGTTTTTAGCTGGGTAAAGTTAAGTATATTCTTTAGGCTGTTGAATTTATAGATAAGATAACGCATTTTTTTCAGGAGGTACTCAATATCGTCCCCTTAATACTATAATTAGGTAACTCGATTTTTTAGTGCTTTAAGTTATCTACTTTACTGCAACCTTCGTGAGTTATCCAATTGTAGTATTAAGGGGACGATATGTTTGCCCCACCTAAGGTGACTATACAGAACTACCCCTAGATATTTGAATTGATATGTTACTTTTATTTGGAAGTTATCGGTAACAGTAAGATTACTGTATGTTGGAAGACCAGATATGTTAGCAGAGATGGGTAAAAAAAATGTTTTACTCTCATTTATTGTTAGCAGGCGGTTTTCAAACCAGGATTTAATTAATTGAAGATCTTTTTCGACTTTTAGCTTTAAATCTTTCCATGTGTTATCTGTATATAAAATTACCGTATAATCAGCGTATGTAATAATGTTGCCTGGACTTTTTATAAAAAATAAATTGTTTAAATAGATGTTGAATAATATAGGACCCATCACTGTGCCCTGCGGTACCCCATACTCCATATTCATTAAATTACTATGTATATTATCAAAATGAACAGGCTGAAGTCTATTAGATAAATAGATTTTAAAAAATTTCAGTGTTTTACCTCTTACACCAATATTTTCAAGTGACTCAAGGAGCAAAGCATGGCTGTGTCAAATGCCTTTGATAAGTCTATGGAAACACATAGAGCAGGCCGGCTGCTATCTACAGATTAATACATTTCTTTGGTTAATTTTAAAATTGCATCTTGAGTAGAGATACCTTCTCTGAAACCGAATTGATTACTGTATTTATTTAAGTAGTCACATAGTCGAGTTTTTAAGAGCTTTTCAAAAATAGTTTAGGATTTAGGGGAAATAGGTATATGATAAAAATAGTAATTTAGCCCGTTTTTCATTTGTTTTTTTATTAACCTCTAAATGTTCACAAACAATAACTGCTGAATTATGATAAACATTTATAAATGTCTGAAAAATACTAAACTAAATATTTCACGAAACTGGGGAAAAACGACAATATGAACTTTGCAAAAGAACTCTGTACTCTGTACTTTTATGAACTCACAATGAATGTTTTTCATTAAAACAGGATTTACAGTAATGTGGTTTACTTTCACATTGTTTTCTATTGATGTACAAAATGTTTCACTTGGTGCAGGATAGCAATTTCCTTCGCACGCTAGTGTAACATTTTTGTACACCCTACGAAAACAAAGTAAAAATAAAAAAACACCAAATATAACTTTCTAATAGCAAAAATTAACATATATCAAAAAATTTAAAAAAAAATTTAGAGCTTAGAGCATCCAAGGGGCCGGTGTACTTTAATGGTACACCTGGCGGTGAGAGCGTTAAATTTAAATACAACAGTATTAACTGTACTTTAGTAATAAACAAGTTTATTATTATTGTTTCACACAATTATGTAAAAGCCTCACGATCACGATGTAATGTATTTTAAGAATCACTTGAAACACGTACCTCTGAAGTTGATTGTAAAAGCTGAATTAGGGTCCGTTTTTGGACTGCATTGTGAGTATGCCGATTCACCTTCTTCTCTCTCTAGTTTTCATACTTACAACTTGCTGAAAAATATATTCCAAAAACCCTGTAAAAAATTTGCATTGGAACGTAACGTATTTCAAATGTATTTAAACTATCGTCGTCCACATAGAAGTGTCGACTTGCTGACTGAATGAAAAGATAAATGGATTCCATATTCCCGCTTGTGTCCAACGAAGCGTTCAGAGCTGGCAACCGATTAACACTATTTATCTTATAAAAAAAATTAGATCAAGTACACCACACACCATCAAGTTCAATAAGATTAGTAATCTCTTTTTTTGCCGTTGGTCTCGCTGATTCATGAACGATGGTTAGGTATTTCTAATTAGATGGTTTTTAATTCGCTTTGTGTAATTTAATTTTGTCGCTTTGTTAGGTTTTAAGGCACGAATGTATTCGTAATTAATCATTTGCTGCGAACACGTGGACCCAGGGATTACGGTTTAGCATTAATTTGTTATATTTTTAAAAATCGTGCCTAAAATTGAAATATACACCGTGTCCCATGTAAGGCGGGCATTACAACTTTATGGAGAATAAATTAATTTGTATTTTCGCCATTTTCTGAGTATACATAATCGAATATGCTCTTTTGAATTAAAATAAAATGAACTCTGTGCAACTTCCGGTTATACCGGAAGTGACCACTAACTTCGTTATTTTAAAGAGAATACCCCATATTTTTTTTTTAATTTTAGATTCAGCATGAAATTCTGTAAACAACGATACCCCATTTGCCTATTCTAGTTATAGCGGATTTGGCGTTATTCAATTTTTTTCTACATTTTTATTCGCCGGTAGACATTTTCTTAAAGTCGTCTATCTCAGGTACTATATCTATCAGATACTTAAAATTTTAACCAGAGGTAGTAGATGGGATGTACTTCTTGAGAATATTTAGTTATTCATTATTTGTTGTACGGGGTGTTTGCAAATTATTTTTAAAAATGAAATTTTTTAAACATAAAAAACTTTTTTATTTTAAAGGGAACACCCTATATATTTTTTAAATTTATGATTCAGCATGAAATTCTGTAAACAATGATACCATATTTGCCTATTCTAATTATAGCGGATTTGGCGTTATTCATTTTTTTTTTAATTTTTAGTCGTCGCGCCGGTAGGCATTTTCTTAAAGTCGACTGTTTCAGGTACTATTTCTGTTGGATACTTGAAATTTTAGCCAGAAGTAGTAGATGGGATGTACTTTTAAAAACATTTACAGTTTTCTGCAACAAAATATGTCGTTTAAAAAGTTTAAATTTTTTTAATGATAAGGTACATACTAACTAAAAACAATTTTTATTAAAAGCACATGGTTTAAAAAAATCATTTTATCAAATGTTCAAAATGCCCCCCGTTAGCTTCTAAACATTTTAACAATCTTTTTTTCAACATGATTAGTTGTTGCTTTACGAATCATTTCACCATCTAACTCGTTAAAGGCATTCCGAACTCTTTGCTCTAATTCTTCTTTAGTATTAATTTGGGTAGAGTACACTAAATTTTTAATATGACCCCATAAAAAAAAATTAACAGGAGTTAGATCTGGCGATTTTGCAGGCCAAAGCCAAGGACCATTTGAACCTATCCATCGGTCTTCGAAGAGTGCTGTAATTTCTTGATTTACATAGTATGTTGAATGTGCTGGGGCACCATCCAACTGGTACCAAAAATTATTATTTGGTAGCTGGTTTAAAATGTCGGCAACTACTTCTCTAAGAATTCTAATGTATCTTTCTGAGGTCAGTCTTTCATTATAAATGTAATAAAAAGCTCTTCCAAAACCGATCACTGCAAACACATTAAAACTAAATTCGTACTGAAATTGTGCTTCACGATAAAAATGTGGATTTTCGTTTGCCCAGAAATGACATTGCTTGCGATTGATGATCCCTTTACGTGTAAATTTCGACTCGTCTGACCACCAAATTTTGTTTAAAATCTCGGGATCTTCTTGAATTCGTACCAATAACCATTCGCATAATTCAGTTCGTCTTATTTGATCACCATCTCGCAACTCATGAACTTTTCTTTGTGCATAGGGATGCCATTTATTTAGTGCTAAAATTCGTTGTATTGACCCTCGACTAATATTTAAATTATCTTGAGCCATTCTAATGGAGGCGTGAGGATACGCAGTAAAATACCCTAATACGTTAATTAGATTAACTTCTTCATCTCGGACATAATGTTGACGGTTTCTTCCCGGGTTTTGTTTAAAATTATTCAAAAAGTTAGCTTCGATTCTATCAAATTTCTGTCTGTTCATTGGTGGTAAATGAGGGTATCGTTCATTAAACATGCGGCAGGTTCTACTTTTGATTCGATTACATTCTCCATGAATGTAAAATAAATTAGGAATATCTTGGTTGGTATATTCTTCAATATTTTCCATATTTTCCATATTTTGAACGCAAAAAATACACAACTTAAATACATAGAAATATGACAATTCAGTTTGTTGACAGATTGTTGTTTAGCATATTTCCACGGCATACTAAGATAAAAAATTAAAATGTAAAACTATACTATATTATGTAGGTGCATGCGTAAAATTTAAATTTAAATTTTCTTCAAATTGGCGAGAGATAATTATAGGGAATTAATAGTGCAAATGAAGATCAATGAAGAATAATTTTCTGAACAAAATGAAATAAAAAATATACAGGATTTTCCATTTAAAATAAAAAAAAATTTCATGTTTAAAATATTTATTTTTTAAAATAATTTCCAAACACACAGTCGAACAAACGATGTACAAGTAAATTTAAAAAAGCAAATGTCTGCCGGCATATAAAAGTTTATAAAAAACTGAATAACGCCAAATACACTATAATTAGAATAGGCGAATGGGGTATCATTGTTTACAGAATTTCATGCTGAATCTAAAATTTAAAAAATATATAGGGTGTTCAATTTAAAATAAAAGTTTTTTATGTTTAAAAAATTTCATTTTTAAAAATAATTTGCAAACACCCCGTACAACAAATAATGAATAACTAAATATTCTCAAGAAGTACATCCCATCTATTACCTCTGGTTAACATTTTAAGTATCTGATAGATATAGTACCTGAGATAGACGACTTTAAGAAAATGTCTACCGGCGACTAAAAATGTGGAAAAAAATTGAATAACGCCAAATCCGCTAACTAGAATAGGCAAATAGGGTAATCGTTGTTTACAGAATTTCATGCTGAATCTAAAATTAAAAAAAAATATGGGGTATTCCCTTTAAAATAACGAAGTTAGTGGTCACTTCCGGTATAACCGGAAGTTGCACAGAGTTCATTTTATTTTAATTCAAAAGAGCATATTCGATTATGTACATATTCGATTATGTATACTCAGAAAATGGCGAAAATACAAATTAATTTATTCTCCATAAAGTTGTAATGCCCGCCTTACGTGGGACACGGTGTATATTCTCTTTGTTAAAATTCACGTAATAGAAGAGAAGGGCTTAACATCCTCGCATTAGTTTGATTTCAGAGAAAAATACTCGACCATTCTCAGAAAAGTCCCTAGAAGAGAAAAAGTTGTTTCGCCGTTTTTATAAATGTGGCTTGGACAAAGTATGGCCAGATTAATAAACTAAACTTATCACTGTCACGTCAATACTCAGACCTATTAAATTCCTATTTATCAGAGGGGAAATTCAGATAAAACAAGAAGGACCCTATTCTGACCTAAGATAAATCAATGCAGGAATACATCAAGGTGGTTACTAGGTTCAATACTCTACTAACTTGCTGTATACCACAGATATTTATCATAATGGGCTGAACACTAGTGCAACATTTGCTGATGCTTCTGCAATTCCGTCAACTTATTATCGTTGTCGTTAATTCATTACTACCATATGGATGGACATTATCTATTTGCTGTGTGAGCGTTCAATCATTTGAATTTAAATTATAAGCAGAACGTAAAAAAAGAAAAATATGGTTATACTCAATAATTAAAAAAAAATGCAGACAAGTTCAATGTTAAACAAGAATCTTCACTCACTTTTATTTTTTTAGTTAAATTAGTGATTTTATTATTTGTATCTACTATTAAATTATGTAACAAGATCTTATCAGTACATAGTATGTTTATAATTGTTTATAATTGTTTTTAGTAAATTTGGAGAATTTATTGTTAAATATATTTTTTTAAATTCTGGAAGGCAATTAAATATCTTTGAGCATAAGTATAGAAAAGATCTCTGACCAACACACTTATCAACTAAACAAGTTTGAACTTTTACTTCTAGTCTGATATTTATATTGTACGTGGTGTAAAATACTCGTATTTTTATTTATGTAAATCAATAAATTAAATATATACAACTGTCTTGTATCCATTATGCCTATGCCATTTTTAGTAAATATGAAATTTGTCGGATAAGCTGGTTTCTCATTATATTTGTTTTTATTATTTTCCTTTGAATTACTTCTAACTTCTTCAAATGCGTCTTGTCCATAGCCCCCCAGGATATTATGTAATTTCTTATTCTGGATTCTACAAGACTAAAATATATTATACAAAGATGCCAAAGAAGGCAGCAAAGCACCTCGGGAATTTTGAGTTGAAACATATGTCACATTTTTAGGCTATTTTAAGGCTATTTTTATACCCTATTCAAAAATTTTATGCTCCTCGTTTTTTGCAAAAATCAAGGTGCTCTGCTAGCTTCGAACGAAGTCAGCAGAGCACCTCAGTTTTTTAAAGCTTTTTTCCAAAACCAACGACACCATATTTTTAGGCTATTTTTAGGCTCTTAAAATATTATAAAACTTTTCGAAAAATGTTATTTTTAAAAAATACAGGGTGTTTTGCTAGATTCGAACGAATCCAGCAGAGCACCTCGGTTTTTTAAAGCTTTTTTTTCTAAAAACAACTACACCACATTTTTAGGCTATTTTAAGGCTGCTCTGTTGGAGCAAAGTCAACAGACCACCTCCGTTTATTTTTTTTTTTTTTTTTTTTTTTTCAGAAAAATAGTTATGCTACGTTTTTAAGCTATTTTTAGGCTCCTAAAACCATATATAACTTTTCAAAAAAAAAGTATTTTTTAAAAAATATAAAACTTTTCGAAAAATGTTATTTTTAAAAAATACAGGGTGCTTTGCTACCTTCGAACAAATCCAGCAGAGCACCTCGGGTTTTTAAAACTTTTTTCTAAAAACAAGTACACCATATTTTTAGGCTCTTGAAATAATATAAATTATTCAAAAAAAAGGTTTCTTTTATTTATTTTCTTTTCGCAATCATGAACATATTTATGACATATCCAGTTACATAATGTTCAACTTTATGTAACTCAAAGTAAATAGATCATTTGGACATTCGCTGCGATTACAAAAATGTCACTTTGTAAGTCAAATTAAAAGAAAATTTGTATTAAATACTTATTAAGATTCGGATAGGCTCATTGCAAAAAACCCTTATTAATAGAAACAACAAACAAAATCGAGGTGCTCTATGGGCTATATTTCAAATAAGCAAAGCATACAGTATTTTTCTAAGAATATATATACTGTGTGTCTACATATCGAAAACTTTTTTATTATTGGTTTTATGAAGAACAGTTATTATTCATAAAAAGTCTTACATGGTTTCAAATTGTATCAATGTTTTAAAATTGAATCAATGGTATACGAGGTTTGTCAAAAAATATTATTTTGCTTAACCTTTATTTTTGACCAACCTCGTATACGACTGATAAAATTTGATATCTGGTGGTTGTATTTTAAGTTTAAGACAATGCAGAACTTTTTATTAAAAATAACTTTCTCCAAAAATAATTAAATAAAAAAGTTTTCCATATGCCGCTAACTTAACGTAGACAGTAGTTGACGGCTTATGAAAAGATTTTTTGTTTATTCATTTTAGGAAAAAAATGTATCCCTCATAAAAAGTTGCTCATGATCAAAAATCTAAGAAATAACCATCTGATATCAAATTTTATTGGTCAAAAATAAAGGTTGAACA
Organism: Psylliodes chrysocephalus; assembly: GCA_927349885.1. Taxonomy (NCBI): domain Eukaryota; kingdom Metazoa; phylum Arthropoda; class Insecta; order Coleoptera; family Chrysomelidae; genus Psylliodes; species Psylliodes chrysocephalus. The sequence continues at coordinate 96,059,716 of OV651816.1, read as the reverse complement.
AAATCATATTTTTCCAACAAAGCTTCCTGTACTATTTAGAAAAGTAATTTTTTTTTAGTAAATTTTATATTTCAAGAGCCTAAAAATAGCCTAAAAATGTGGTGTAGCGGTTTTAAGAAAAATGCTTTAACAAACCGGGGTGCTCTGCTGGATTCGTTCGAAGCTAGCAAAGCACCCTTTGCTCCAATATTATTTTAAAATGGCAATTTTTTAGTAGTTTTATAATATTTCAAGAGCTTAAAAATAGCCTAAAAATGTGGGGTAGGTGTTTTTAGAAAAAAGCTTTAACAAACTGAGGTGCTCTGCTAGATTCCTTCCAAGCTAGCAAAGCACCCTGTATTTTTTAAAAATAACAAAATTTTTCGAAATGTTTTATAATATTTTAAGAGCCTAAAAATAGCCTAAAAATATGGTGTCGTTGGTTTTGGAAAAAAGCTCTAAAAAACAGAGGTGCTCTGCTGACTTCGTTCGAAGCTAGCAGAGCACCTTGATTTTTGCAAAAACGAGGAACATACAATTTTTGAATAGGATATAAAAATAGCCTTAAAATAGCCTAAAAATGTGGCATATGTTTCAACTCAAAATTCCCAAGGTGTTTTGCTGCCTTCTTTGACATTATATAAAGCATCTATATATTTTTTAAAATATTTAAATTTATAAAATAGCAATCGTAATGTGTTTACAAATATTATCTACATGAAAATTCCATCATAAATGAGAGACGACAGTAACTCCTATAATCCATTTTTATTGTCTCATTATTTTGATATATTTTAAGCGATTTATATAGTGGGAGTGCATTTTTTGTAGCTACAAAAGGACACAAAATAAGTTTTCTCATAGTTAACTGTAAGTTGTTTATGTTTGAACCAATTTATTATTTGTTTTAGATCCTTTTCAGTTTTTTCTTTTAATCTTCCCAACTGTTTGCCTCATAAAATACCGCCGTGTCGTCTGCAAAACTATTGATAGTACCTAGTAGAGGACCCAGGATAAACTTGTGAATCGTTTTTATTGTTTTTGAATTTATATTATCAGGACAATTGTTTTTAAGTTTCGAGATTATCCCTATTAGTTCCCCTTTAGTAAATATCGATTGTTGTACTGTTACCTTAGGAATTTCTTTATACATATTTTTACCTATATGTACAAATAAGTTGTTAAATTCATTGGCTTTTTTCGTATTATTTTTTAGGATTTTGACATTTTACCATAGAATTCGAGGAGAAGAATTTCGAAATAAAAATTCTTTACCCGAATCATTGTTTTAAATAAATACCTAAAATAATTTTATTTTTGCACATTTCAGCCGCAAATAAAATCAAACACTTTTTTCTGATGATTTACTATTCAATGGGTTTCGAACATAAAATACCCATGCAGCAGTTTGAAATTCGAGCTTAACCGAAAGAGCCAACAAATCAACCCTTATGATACGGGCTACTAACCCGCCATAAAAAATCCACCCCGGCGACCTTTCTCATCACAAAATTCTATTTCAAACAGTGACCCAACCCTTTAGGAACAACCGAGTAGGTAGCAAATCGCTAATGATTTAACGCAGAAAAAAAAATCGTAATACAAAAGGCGGTAGACTGTTCGATAGCAGACAACCCTGACCCGGGCAACGACGCTAGCTGTTAAGCCGTCCCGACGACGCATCTACGCACTTTTCGAAAAACCTACGTTGCCAGGGATACGTTCCAGACTTGTGACAAATTACATCCAGGGGTGGTCGGTCGAAAATTGGACCCGTTAGATTATGTCTTTTTGTTTATATAATTGTTTCAAATGTAATCTATATATCAACGCTTTTAAAAATTTTTTAGTTTAATTTTAGTATATATCATCCTAGAGCAAGCCAATTATTGGATGAGGATTGACATACAATGACATAGAATGCAAAAAAAAGCAATTAACAAAAAAAAAATAGTAAATAAAATAGAATAAACACAAAGAGCAACTTATATTGCATATTATTCGTAAAAGTACATTCTTAAAAAAACTCCCAATTCTGAGGAAAAAAAAAGTACTTTCACGCATATTACAAAATCACAAAATTAAATTAGATGCCTACTTAAAACCTCAAAATTTTTTTCTAGTGGTAAATATTTTAATACATTGATTTTGGGAATTAACAATGGAATCGCGTTAGAAAATTTACAACAGGGGGTCTGCAACCTTTCTAGAGTTATTCCCAATGTGGTAAATTTATTCTTTGTAAAGAGCCTAATATTAAGTAGATAACTAATATAAGAAAAAGTTGATACAATATATATTTATTTACCAAAAAATGAAAATACATTGTACAATTTATTTAATAGTGTACGTAAATAAATATAGAAAGTACCACATAGTTATAAATTGTTCTTGGTATGTTCCTATTTGTTATGTACCTATTTAACATATTATAAGTAAATTAATATTAATTAAATCAATATACCTAATATTCCCTAAAAATGTTTGTAAGTAATTTAATAAACAAGAATATAAAAATAAAGAAAGTTGATTTTAAACTAAACAACAAAGGAGAGAATAGAAACAGGCTAATACGAAAAGCAAAATAAAAACAAAAAAGCGAAGAAAAGAAAAACAAAAGAAGAACATAACTGTATGTCCTACTATTGTGAATCTATTAGATTTCTAATTTCCTTTCGGTCTGTAGTAAGTAAGAATGTTTTAACTTTTCTTATATTACCAAATTTTAATTCAGATGGCAAAGCATTAAATAATTTAGATAGTAAATGAATATAACTTCTCTGGCTAACTGTCTTTCTTGAAAATTAAGTTTTTAGGTTTTAAGTCAATTTTATATCTAGAAGGATATTCATGTTCTATATAATAATAGTTATTTGAATTTTTATATTTCTTAGAAAATACATTTGCCTAATATATAAGACTTCGCTATCTTTATAATGTCACGATTCGTATAAATTCATATTTTTCCTAATTTTAATTAATTATTTAAATAACATCCTGTACATAAAACTTTGTTTAATTATGTCAACAATTTGTTTTAAATAGCAATAATGTGCAAGGTTGGTTATTTAATAATTATTAAACATTAGTTTGAATAACAATAAACTATGAGAAAATTATAAAGGTAATGTCGAGGGGATGCAGGAGGCTTTTTTCCACAGGGAACGGATCCTCCCCATAGGAGGTCCCCTTGTAGGAGATTCCCTGTAACAGCTCCAGCTTAGACCTTCATAGTCTAATTTAAAAGTCTATTTTGTATTTTGAATAATTACATTTTTAAATAGTTAGCTAGGGGTTGTGACATGTGCCCAAATATTAACGGAGTTGGTAAGTTTACGTTTTGTGTACTTATTATTATATTGGGCCTGTATTTGTGTATGTCGAGTTAAGACATTTTATATAATCGTTGTAATTACATTATACTTGTTTTGAGAACACTGTATTTCCTTCAGCCCTTGTTTAAAGACGTGTTAGGTTCTTACAGCAAAAGCAGAATCCTTATACAGTTAAGGGCTACGAAGCCAAGTTTAAGGCTAAATAGTGCTTATGTGATTGAGGCCCAAATTCATATATTTTGTTATTTAACCCCCGGAACATAGATAGTCCCATAATTATTTAAAACACGTAAATCGTGACATTTCTTTATAAAAACACGTATAACGTGACAATAAAGTGCAGAAGACGGGTAAGTAGGTTCTTTTTAAATATTATTTTTAAAAAGCGCTTTGGATAACTTCTAGTATTTATAGATAACATTTATCCACTCCTCCCCATCCCAAAATACAAGAAAATCGACTTTCTACAAGTGCATAGTAGACCATTTTCAATTGTTTTAAAGATTGCAGTGTCATATGGAAAAGATATAATTCTTCCCAGTGAATTGATCAAAAAGAGATTATTTAAGTATATAGAAAATAACACTGGTCTTAAAACCGAACCTTGTGGTTCGAACACCATATTCCACCAACTTTTCTTCACTAATCTTTATACCTATTTTTACAAATTGCTTTCGGTTTGTGAGGTAGTTTTTAAAGGCGTTCCACGTATTCCAAAATTTTGCAGAGTGTCCAACAACTGAGAATGACTCACAGTTACTATTGTCTAAGTTTTCATATATTTCCACAGATAACAAAACTATTGCGTCTTCCGTACACCGTCCCTCCCTAAATCCAAATTGCATGTCATTTAGTACATTAAATCTATTTCAAAAAAATGTGTTAATCTTTTTTTAATGCTCTTTCAAAAACTTTTGCAACATTAGAAATTAAAGACATTGGCCGATAATTTGCTACATCCAGTCTGTTTCCATTTTTAAATATTGGTGTTATTTTTGCAGATTTGAATTCCTTTGGACAAATACTATTTTGGAATATTAGATTTATAAGGAACATATGGGGTTCACATACTTCAACAGAAACTTCTTTTAGAATTTATATCATCTACACCAGTGGCTTTGTTATTTTTTAGGGAGTTGATGTTTCTTACAATTTCTTTTTTGTCAGTTTAAGCTAGAAAAATTATCTCTTATAAGTATTTTCTAGGAGAGGGAGCAGTTGAAGATTTAGTTATTTTAGAATCATATGTTTTCCTTACAACTGAAGAATAATTATTAAATGTATTTGCTATTTCTAACTCATCAGTTATAATATTGTTTTTGTAATTAATTTTTTTAACACTTTTGATTTGCTCTATATTTGATGTCATTGTTTTTATTGTTTTCCATGTGTGTTTTGCGGAACTACTATTTTTTTCTATACATAAACCCGTTCACGACTTATTGTTGACAATCTGTCAACAACTAGTCATTGACAACCTGTCGAGTGTCGGGGATTGGGACTCAACTCGGAACTCGTTTGTTTGAACATATTTTTTAATAAATTCACCAGACCCACTATTACAATAATAAACCACAAAATAAAATAAATGAACAAGAACGAACCCTATGAAGATAAAACTCGATTGACAATTACAAAACAGAGATGTCAGAGACGATATAATCACCGTTATCATCAGTGACGTTTAAGTTTTTTTTACTATGTCAACAAGTGGAGGTGGTTCCTGTAACAACTTACTTCCCTTTTTCTTGTTGACCCCCTTTCTTGGACTAATGTGGTCTAGATGTCACTTTTCTTGTATTAAAATTTGGTGCCATGGATAATATTCTTACTTAAATCAGTAAAGAAAAAGTAAAATTGCTTATTTATAATAAAAAAAAGTATTTGCTTCTAAAGCAAATTACTGCATTTTTACCAACAAAGCATTAGAAAAATTTAGTTGGTCAGCATTAATCTCTTCACCAACATTGTTTTGGAAGCTAGAATTAGACACAACATGGAGAAAATGTTTTGTGAAAAAATAGTATACAAACATTTTCACGAATAAAATGATAATCAGCGAAATAAGAAATTATTATTATTACCCTTTTCGTTATTAGTCTTTCCTAAATTCCCCTAGAATCTTTTCTACGCGTGGTTTAATTTTTTAATTTTTTCCCATAGTAACTGTCAAATTTCAAATTTTCAAAATTCTTAGATCTACCATTTCGTGTTTACAGTTGTATCAACTCCTAAAATTAAAAATGTTTTCCCCCAGATTAGTAATATGTTCATGTGTTTATATAAATATTATTTTTAAACTAAAACTAATAAATTTTTTTGTCAAATTTTTCGTCTTATGACCCCACATTTTTTTAAATTTTTTCATTTTTTCTTTCTTAGTCATATTTCCATTTTTTAAAAAACTTTCTATAGTTCAATCTATTGGAGATTTTTCGTTACTTATTGTAAACATAATTTTTTGAAATTCATTAACTGTTAGTTAATTAAAAATTATTTTTCAAATTTGAATCCTTTAAACCGTTTCAATGTTCATTGTCAGTATCTATTTTGCTTTCGTAAACATTAAAAAATAGGGTATTACCAAAATCTGATTAATATTGTAAGATTTTAGGTGTACTAATTCTGATAATAAAAAAAATAGAACAATTTTTTTACTCAGTGTATAACAAACCTAGGAAAATGTAAACACCTGTTTCTGTTAAACTAAAATCAATGTAATTCTACTAAAAACCATTAAATCCGGAATCTCTGGAATCCTGGAAAATCATTGTGTAATAAACATTCCGATTTAAAGCAGCCGGTTCTGGATACTCCCTATCGGGGATGAGGTAAACGAAACCAGCCAAATTCTGCTGTGCCCCCCAGTCTGGGTCATTTTTAGGTCGTTCACGGACGAAGGAAGTGGTATGGGGAGTTCGTAGACGGCCGAAGACCTGGCAAATTTTTTTTTCGTCGGGACATAGACAAATTTTAGGCTGTCAGACATGTCTGTTAGCTGTAAAGAGGGAGATATATTGAAAGGATAGAAAGTTCGGGAATTACAGAGATTGTACTGTCGCCTCGGTTTGAGAAATTTACGGGGTCATTAAATACGGAATAGGGAATTATATAGAATTAAAGAAAGACAGGAATATCTGTTCACTTTTCAGACAAACGGCTCCGAAATTATCATCTCTGAACACAGTAGACCATAAGGTAAACCAACTACTATTTAAACATTTTAAAACGAAAGAAAACGGGGCTAAAATTGATTAGGGTTACGAGTAAAATTCCTTGTTTCATCCATAGTTACGAAAAGGCGCAAAAGTTCTACTTAACACTCCTTTAAAGTTGTCACCTGGACAGGGATTCTTATGTGCTAACTCAACACGTAATGAATCGAATAGAGAGAGGCATTACATAAGAATCGCTTTCTGTGGAACGAAGTTAGACGTCTCAACACGTGTTGTATTGAAAGATGAGAATCCCAAAGCTAATTGCGCTTGTTGTCAACATTGAACAAATTTGACAGCGAGCGTTCACATTTCCAAATTAAAATTCACGTAATTTATTTTCAACTTGCTCATTCAGCAATCTGACAAACAATAATGGTGTGGTGACCTTTTCTGGATGGCCTGGACGCTCATCATCAAAAACACTCGTATTACCACGTTTAAACTGAGATTTCCAATAATTTGACAGTTAATATCGAAGACACAGACCCCTTAAATATTGTTCAAAACTTAATTGACCTCATCATTCGTTTTCTTCTTCAAAAGACTTGTCAATATAGCCTAAATTTTAAATAATATATAATTACATGATTTTTATTAAAACACCAAACTCCAAACTACAAATCCTATATATTTTAAAATGTTATTACTTGTTGTATTATTATAATAATATTTATTGTGTGCAAATCTCACGTTCTATATTTTAAATAAACTTGTTTATGCTATTGTATATCAAAGGTTTTCTAGTTCTCTGAAAGTGGAAAGCTGTAGGAGGTATTTATATTAGGATTATTCGGATTGCTGTTTTCCTAGAAATCTTTGGGGAAAGCAGAAACTTGAATAACAAGACGTTATATAAAATATTAAATGTATGTTGAATAGTATCTATTTGTGCTCCTATTTGTAGATGCGTAGCATATTGATCCGCAATATTGGTGTAAGTTTGCTGCTCAATTATTAGAGTATTGATTAGAAGTTAATAATTTAAGAAGTAGAAAAAATATAATTTTGTTTTAGAAAACTTCCAAAATAAATTCAAAATTAATCGCCCACTTGAAAGAAAGACAACACGTAAAAAATTAAAACAAAGAACAGTGACCACTGATCAAATCGAGTTATTAGTCAAAATAAAAGAGACTTTCTATGGGATATTACTGAACCCCTTCTTATGGGGCCTTAGTATTGCATTCGTGCAAACGAAAAAATTTTCTTACCCTCATTTTTTAAAACTTTTTTTCACGTTTCCGTTCTTTCTGACTCGGAAAATACAAAAAAAATGTTGTCTGGTCGTCTGTGTGTATGTATGCCGTCACGATAAATTTAGAACGAAAGTTTTGATTAACTTGCGGTTTTGATTTTCTTGAATAATTACTTCTAACTTAGAATCCTATTGATTTTCAGAATTTTCGGTCCATCCTAGCTACTTTAAAATCAATTTTCTTAAAATGCTACGTCTAACATTCCTAACATTCTTAACATTCTTAACATTTCATACATTGCAAACATTCTCCAAAGACCTGTCAAACAACAGCTGTTGATTATAAAGGTGAGCTTTCTAAGGTGGGTTGCGACCTTCATACTTGCAACCATAGCCATTTAGGAGGCTATTTTTATTTGAAATTAGTCGCCATGCCTGCTAATTTATGAAAAACATACAAGCAGTTTCTTAAAAATTACTTTTTTATGCTGGTGCTAACTTAAGCTTACTACTATTTCGCCCCTAGCCACAAAAACACCTTCATCAAATTTATTGGATCTCTGTCGCAACCCCATAGAATAATTAACCGGCCATTTTATTTGGCAAAAATCAGAATGGGGGGTGGGTGGCTCAGTGGTTAGAGCCTGTGCCTGTGGATCCAAGGGTCCCAGGTTCGAATCCCACCGTTGGCCGGAATTTTTTCATTTAATTTAATTATTTAAAATTAATTCTGATGCCTTGGTAGGATTCCCCACTCGACCATTCACTGTTGGGTTCTAATTAACAGTGCTGTTCCTAAAGTGGCGCTGGGAAACAGTAACAAAGCCTACACAGAACACACATGATTGAGAATTTAAACACAAATTTGAGACTGGCATATTAGGTATATACACCTAGGCCATAAATCGAAAAAAAAAAAAAAAAATCAGAATAATGCTTGGCTATGCCTCTCAAGTATCAATATGTCAACTGTGATGTGTGAATGGCTCTTAAATGTCAAATTGTTTAAAAATGTTTGTATGCTTCTTTTGATATTTATTGCAAATAATTTGTAGTATAGATAATATAATGTTCTTATGCAGAGCACTTTTCTATTATAAAAAAGAGAGGTAAGATATAATGCTGGTTTTTTGTAGATAATTTTAATTATACGATTTTGGAGGAGTATATACAAAACTCACCGATTTTTACAAAAATTTGAGAAAATGTTGTATAGACTGTTTATAATTCGGTACCATACTTTTTTTTTAGCGGAACTACTATTGCACCTTATTTTTTTCGTTTTTTATTTTGAATTTTTACACCATTTTTTGAGTGAAAAGTCATAAACCACTAATAATCCGATGACACGATGACAGAATTCTATTGTTTATAATCGATATATTCTATAAATCGATATTTTTGTTTTGATGTATCTACTGTAAAATTATTAAAAAAATACAGAAATAATCATTAAAAAGCCATTTTAACTGTAAACTAAAATCAGCTGATGAACTAACGCAGTTAATATCATGTTTTAATTTGTTAATTTGTATTATGACATACTTTAGATTTTCTGAATGAAAATCGATTTTTTCTTTAAATTACAGTGTTGCCGGTTTTTATTCAGAGTTGACCCGAGTAAAACCTAATACCTAATAATTACTTTGACATTTAAATTTTGTGCTCTTTTTAAAAAACTCCAAATTATATCTTTAAAAATGTTAAATTTGGTAAAATTATTTAATATTTGTGAAAATAAAGTAGCAATGATAGAATTTTTACAAAAGTGGAAGTTAATACCAAAAGAAGGCACTTTTTTGTGTCCACGATGCAAACAGCCGTTAAAACTTTCTGTAGATGCAAGATCGTAAGTTGTATTTTTTGTTGTAACATTTTTTATAATCAATTTAAAATATATATATTTTATTTTAGGGCTGATCATTATTATTGGCGATGCCAAAATAGTGTTCGAATTAACAAAAAAAAACGGCGGCCATGTGGATACAGAAGCAGTTTGAGGAAGGGTAGTTTTTTTTGGAAATCAAAATTACCAATTTTTAAAATTTTGGGATTTGTAAATTTGTGGGTTCATAATGTTACATTAGAAGCAATTTGCATTCAACTAAAGATAAATAGAAGAACGGCAGTAGACTGGGCGAGCTTTTGTAGAGAAGTGGTACTAAATGGTTTGTTGGGAAATGAGGAGAAACTTGGCGGGCCTAATACAATAGTAGAAATTGACGAGAGAAAATTTGGGAAACGAAAGTATAATAAAGGGCACCATGTGGAAGGACAATGGGTCTTTGTAGGTTACGAAAGGGGAACAGGAAGAATATTTATGGTGGCTGTTGAAAGTCGTGATAGTGATACCCTTCTTCCTATTATTGAAAAATATATCGAGAAGGGTACTACTATCATATCAGACTGTTGGAAGTCTTATAACTGCCTCACCGATCGTGGTTATAACCATTTGACCGTTAACCATTCCGTCACCTTCAAAGATCCAGAGTCGGGGGCACATACGAATAGTATCGAGTCATCTTGAAGACACGCTAAAGCTATAACGCTGTCAAATGGCAGAAAGAAATCACATGTACCTGGCAATCTTGCAAGGTACATTTTTTATAAAAGGTGTGCTCATTTAAATGTTGACAGAACAACAGAATTTTTTGAAATGGCGGGAAAATTGTATGACCCCCGAATAAACGAGTTGGATCAAAATGATGATGAAGATAGGACAGATGAAAATAGGACAGATGAAGACAGGAAAGAAGATGAAGAAGATTTGGAAATGTAAAAATTATTATGTTTGTATTTGGTTTAATTTTATATTTTTTGTTTGTTCCTTTTATGTTCTTTTGAGTTTTTTTATTTAATAAAGTTTGTTTATTTCTTTTGTATAAAACTTTGGCTGAAATTGTTGTTTCATATAGCAAAATCACTAGTTTTTTCTAAATATATTTAACTTTATATAACTTTAACTGTCCCAATGGACCAAAAAATTAAAAACGGCGTCTTAATTGATGCAAAAGAAGTTTAAGGAAGGAGGCTTTTTATGGAGCAAAATTATAGTACAATCTATAAAATATAATATTAGTTAAAACTAGAGCTACCATGCGAAACTTATTGCTAAAAATACCTTTCATATAGGGTCGATTGTTCTAACAGACAATCTATAAAAGCCATATTAACAGCTAGAGCGAGCGCGTCCGACCGACGTTTCGAAATTCGTCCTACCCACCTCCTAACCATTACAGGAGAGAGCGAGCGAATCGAGCGCGCCTGGTAGACGTTTCGAAATTCGCGCGAATTTTGAAACGTCGATTGGGCGTGCCATTTTACACCTACACCATAAGAACAAAGTACCTTCATCCAATCTACCTCCTAACCTCTACAGAAGAGAGCGAGCGAAGCGAGCGCGCCCGGCCGACGTTTCGAAATTCGCGCGAATTTCGAAACGTCGGCCGGGCGCGCTTTTTTTACACCTACATCATAATAGCAAGGTTCGTTCGTCCCATCCATCTCCTAAGCTCTACAGAAGAGAGCGAGCGAAGCGAGCGCGCCCAGCCGACGTTTCGAAATTCGCGCGAATTTCGAAACGTCGGCCGGGCGCGCTTTTTTTACACCTACATCATAATAGCAAGGTACGTTCGTCCCATCCATCTCCTAAGCTCTACAAAAGAGAGCGAGTGAAGCGAGAACGCCCGGCCGACGTTTCGAAATTCGCGCGAATTTCGAAACGTCGGCCGGGTGCGCTTTTTTTACATCTACATCATAATAGCAAGGTACGTTCGTCCCATCCATCTCCTAACCTTTACAGAAGAGAGCGAGCGAAGCGAGCGCGCCTGGCCGACGTTTCGAAATTCGCGCGAAATTCTACACCTACATCATAATAGCAAGGTACGTTCGTCCCATCCATCTCCTAACCTCTACAGAAGAGAGCGAGCGAAGCGAGCGCGCCCGGCCGACGTTTCGAAATTCGCGCGAATTTCGAAACGTCGGCCGGGCGCGCTTTTTTTACACCTACATCATAATAGCAAGGTACGTTTGTCCCTTATACCTCCTAACCTCTACAGAAGAGAGCGAGCGAAGCGAGCGCGCCCGGCCGACGTTTCGAAATTCGCGCGAATTTCGAAACGTCGGCCGGGCGCGCTTTTTTTACACCTACATCATAATAGCAAGGTACGTTCGTCCCATCCATCTCCTAACCTCTACAGAAGAGAGCGAAGCGAGCGCGCCTGGCCGACGTTTCGAAATTCGCTCGAATTTTTACACCTACATCATAATAGCAAGGTACGTTCGTCCAATCCATCTCCTAACCTCTACAGAAGAGAGCGAGCGAAGCGCAACGTCAGCAGGGAGCGCTCGCTTACTTCTGTAGTGATTAGGAGGTGGGTGAGAAGAGCGAAGTGTTTAATTATCTCTCTCTGGTTCAAAATGATTTTTTGAATATTTGAAATATTTTTATTTTAAAAATAAAGAAAAAAATGTTGAACGCCGTAAAAAGTATCCACCGAGTAACGTCACGGTTCACATAGCAGAAATTGAAATAATTCAGTTATCCTCTTTAGTTGATAGAGTATTCTTTAAATTTGGCTTTAAATTTTTTTCAATTAAATAAATTCCCTTGTTTCAAAAAGTTTAAAAACTTTTGGATAACACAAAGTAATTATGTTTAAAAGTTTTTGAAAAGTACATTGTTTATTACTTTATAGATGATGTAATTAATATTTAATTATCGTTTACTACAACAATTCAATCAAAATGAATAAATAAATCATCGGATATGACTGGAAATAAATTAATAAAAGTGTTTGGAAATGTTATGTTAAGAATAAGGTAGTTTTTATATTTATTTTTCGTTGATTTTAATTGGCCACTTAGTACTTAGTAACACTGCGATTTGTAATGACAGATATAATTCATATGAACAAGTTAACATAAATAATCCTTTTAAGTAATTAATATGTTAATTAAAAAAATTAATTCATTTATGGGGTTACCGGTGGTATATTTAAAAAGTACTCTCCTTCCTAAAGCCAAAAATTTAATTTTTGTAAAAACAAATTGAACTTTTAGGAAATACCGTTTTCCCAATAGGTATTTACCCAGAATTGATATGTGTATAATGTTTCAAAGTGTTTAAACTTTTAGTAAAATTGTAAAATTTCAATAGTAATATCCGCCGTTCGGATGTCGGCAAGGCTTAGGTATTGATAATTTTATTGAAATTCCAATTTATATTTAATTTTGAATATATCCAAAACATAGTCCTTTTATTTAAGAAATAATACACAACTTGGCAACCATGTGCTTCTTATATTGCATCCTTCAATGTCAAATGACAACTAAAATAAAATTATTGAATTAATAAAATAGCCTAAAATACATTATTAAAATTTAAAAAAAATAGGATTTCTTTAGGTTTCCGCCAACAAATTTCGATAAGTATATGTTATTCTTGGTGTCTAAAAGTGTAAAAATACATTTTTGTGAAAATATAAAAGTTTTGTGTATATTCAAATTTTACCAAAAATTTTTTTTGTTAGTGATAAAATTTGTGCCTTTATTTAGTTAAATATATGCTTTTTACATTTTTTTTTCTGACTGATATCCTCTTTATTAAAATGATTCCCAAACATTTAAAAACTCATGAGTTAAACTATGAAATTTTAATCAGAGGGGTAGTCTTGCCTTCCACTGCAGATCAAAAAAGAAAGTTTTTGAGTGGTTTATTATCTCAAGAGTCACACAATAGGAGTTTTTCAGAGAAAAATATTCCTTATAATCATACAGAGGATATCACAGAAATGGAATTGTCAATTAAAGAAGTCGTCAATACAGAAATAAAAAATTTTACTGGTAATAAATCTGTCTTGTCTACTAGGGTAGCTAATTTAAAAGTAGAATCTGATGAGGAAGCTACAGCTTAAAACACAATAAAAACAAAAATAATTATGTTAGAAGCTGATTTATCAGAAAAAAATTAATAATAATTCTTCTAGTTTTAACTCTAGTACTGTATCTATAGAACAAGTTAGTTGTCCTTCATATACAAGTGTAGATGTTCACAAATGGGGTGTATACTATGATGGTAACAATTCGTTGTTTGATTTTTTGGAACATGATGAAATGTTAAGAATGTCTAGAGGTCTTTCGAAACAACAAGTGTTTCAACGTAGCTGTGATCTTTTAAAATGTGATGTTCTATTTGGATATATGAATAATTGTTTTAAATTCACTGACTGGGATCACCTTGTGGAAAAATTAAAAATACATTTCTTACCTTGTGTCTATCAATATAATTTAGAATTAGAGATTCAAAATAAAAAACAACTTTATTCTGAAAGTACATTATACATTTCTTACATGGAAAACTTTTTAAAAGATTAACTATCTTGCCAGATGAATGTAGAAGATTTAATATTATTAAAAGAAATCTTTTACCTACATTTATTTCTCAGTTAGCGTTGCAAGAACCTAAGACTATCGATGAATTATCTATTTTATAAAAGAAGCTAAAAGATGCTCAAAGTTTATCTCCAAATTTTAAACATCTCCATGTAAATAATACTGCTGCTGTTGGTAGTAATAATTTTTCAACTAATACCGTAGTAACAATAGTCAATTAAATAAAAGTAGATTTGCTAATGTTTCTTGTTATAACTGTGGTAAAGTTAAAGTTAGACATACTTATTCAACATGTTTTTCTAAACGGAATATCTTTTGTTATCGCTGTGGATACAAAAATAAAACAGTAGTGAATTGTCCTAATTGTTCAAAAAACGGACTGCTGGCTGTACCTCAAGGTCTGGCTACGGGCCGCAGTCTTACAAATGTTTAAAGTTTAAAATTTGCCAGGACCATCTCAAAAAAACAATTCACAAGGTACAGTAAACAGGAAACAAAATTAACTTCTATAGCGGAATGGAAACAATACCTATCTTTTGTAAAACATTTCCTTAATAAAATATCTAACGCCATTGCAATACCTAAAAAAAATTCTTATAACTTTAAAAATGATAGTGTTTTAGTTAATGACAGTACCTCACCATCTCTAATAGTAGAGGATGGAACAAACATACAGGGTGTTTCTCTAAACAATAACTCAAGTCCTTTATTTTTTAAGAAACTAAATGATAATAGGCCATATTTAAAGGTTAAAATAAGCAATATTGAAATAGTAGCTTTAGTAGATACAGGTTTTAATTCAACAATTTTAGGTCAACAAGCTTTTAATATTATATATTTATATAAAATAAATACACCTATCTTATATGTAACTACTGCTGATGGGGTTTCACAAAATGTATTAGGTTTTATAAATGTACCAGTCAATGTTGATAATATTACAGAAACTAAGAATTTTATTTATACCTACAGTAAAATATAATTTAATTAATTTTGGGCATAGACTTTTTAAATTTATTTAATATTGATATTAAATGTGGCGAATTTTCATATTGTTTATTATCATCTGTATGTGCTGTAAATTCTATACAAACAATGTCTATCTAAATTTAATGGAGTGGTAGATTTTTTTCTACTATATCTTCAAAAGATTCTCTAGAATGTACACATTTAATTAAACATGATATTGATACTGTGGATACCAAACCAATTTGCGGTGAACAGATTAGATTAGATTTTGGGCAGAGTCGGAATATCTGGGGGGTACTTTATAGGGGGTCATTTTTATATTTTTATAAAATATGTTATTTACGTTTGGAAAAGATAATTCTTTGAATAAAAATTGTTTGCAATATCGATCTCTATAATTTTTGTTTTTTACATGATTTCTCTAAAATGGACCGTATTGGAAAAATTGGAGGAAAAGTATGAAATTTAAATTCAGCAGTTTCGTTGGCAATGAGTGTGTAGAAAAATGTTTGGAGTTAGATGTATGTGGAAAATTAAGTTAACCTCTAAATATTTACAATAAATTGTACAAAATAACCGAAAAAAGCCTGTAATAACTAGATAGGAAAGTCATGTGTTGGACACATCAGATTTTTATATCTTCGCTTGAAGCAGTGGAAGTTTATCGAGCACCTCCCGCTATATATGGACTTAAATTTATGTAATATAAATTGAGGTTGCTTAAGTATTTTATTTTTTGATTTTTTATTTTAAAATAATGAACTTTTGTTAATTAGAAATCAAGGAAAGGTTAAATAAAATATATTTTTGAAAAAAAAAAACTATTGAGTAATATAAATAAATAATAATAAATAAACGTAAATATTCTTTACATGTGCAATTGCAACAATTAAAATATCCATTAAACAAAACGCATACATACCCTATCTACAATGATTGGTTAACCTTGGCCTGTAACATTTTTCAATAGCCGCTTCGAGATTTGACTTGCAAAAAAAAGTTTCGTGTCAAGTTTACGGTGTTTACTGACCTTAACATCCTATACACTAAAACTAATTTTCGTTGCAGGCTTTTTTAACGCACCGATGTCGTTGTCACTTCTGCAAAAATTATCATTGGGCTAAAGGAAGTTGATGCATACGTGAGTAATACGTTAAGAGGTCTATTTTCGATAAATGGGTCACTTGGTAGTCAGCGTTGACCCCTTTATGTGATAAATAAAGTGCAATGTTTGTCTGAAATGCATCGGAAGTCATTTAAACTGATATATTTTATTATGTTCATTTAATGAAGTTTATTTATGAATAATTGTACGCCTTAGTGGCCTGATTTAACCCTATGTAATGATATAACAATGTTGTTGATACAATTGAAATAAGCTAATAAACCTGAATTAGTTATTGATTTTTTTAATAGTACTGATTTCGATTTATATGATTGTAAAAATTTCATATTTTGCGATTTAAGAAATAAAGAAATAGTGCAAATTTTTCCTCCTTTTTTTTTTAATTTCATCTACCTTAATGAAAGGAAATTTTTAATGATAATGAAAATTTTTAATCTATAGGGGATTTCTGTTGCAGTTAATTTAATAAATCGTGAACCATACAATATAAATAAAATAGTAGTTTGTGCAGCAAGAGTGGACAGACAATCCACTCGAGTTGTACAGACATTTTTTCTACGACCCACTAACAAAAATTTACAAATTTTAAAAATTATTTTAGGTTATTAAGACAAAATAACCAATTTTAAAATAATTTATGAATTTTACTTATTTACAAAATAATCAAAAAGAAAAAATTAGTCACCCGCCCATATTCTTACCCATTGCAACTTTTTAGGAATGTAATTTTAATACTCGTAATTAGGGGTGGTTGGCTCTGTGGTAGAGTCTCTGCCTGTGGATCCAAGGGTCCCAGGTTCGAATCCCACCGTTGGCCGGAATTTTTTCATTTAATTTAATTATTTAAAATTAATTCTGATGCCTTAGTAGGATTCCCTAATCGACCATTCACTGTTGAATTCTAATTAACAGTGCTGTTCCTAAAGTGGCGCTGGAAAACAGTAAATGTGAGCCAAATAAAAATATTATTATTTAAAGATTCTACACAAAAATAATTCATTTTAATGTATATTTAATTTCAATAACTAAAAAACATACTGACAATTTTAAATTTTAAAAATAATAGCAGTTGGGTTTCCAAAATGTGAACTGTAATTGGTAGATTTCGTATTTTCGAAAGGTTCTCACTACCTAGAATGGATATGAAATATATTCGTTCAGTTAAAGGCAATAGCATACTTTTTCTGCGCTTAGATAAGCTAATATCCATGTGGGCGTAGAAAAAAATATTATTAGTGGTGGAACCATAATAAAACTTTTTACTTGAAGTAAAACTACAGAAAATTATTAAAGAAAAACAATCATGTGTTTCTGTAAAATTCAAAAGATATATTTTATCAAATTTTTCCATAAAATGTTGAAGATATTAAAAAAATACATATTTAATTGACTTAAAATCTGGACAATATTGAGGCCCACCCTCGCTGTATATATTTGTTCTTAATCATCTTCTTTGGAATCTAAAGTACAAATACATATTTTGTGCCAAATAGTACGTAAATAGTACTAATTATACAAATAGTACAAAAATAGTACAAACTTAGTACAAAATTAGTACAAAATTAGTACAAAAATAGTACAAAAATAGTACAAAAATAGTACAAAAATAGTACAAAAATAGTACAAAAATAGTACAAAAATTGTAGATAAATAGTACACAAATCGTGAATAAATAGTACTACAGTAAGATGAAAATTTGATTGATGAGCTAAAAAAAATAAAAAATAAAAGGCCCTTGATATTAAAATTAAGTTGATAACCTAAAAAGAGATCTTTTATATAAATAAAAATTTCCTTGCTTTATTTGGTCGTTTTTAGTTTCAATTTGTTTAGCACAGCACTACATGTTTCGGAAAATTTTCCATCTTCGGGTGCAATCAAAATATAATACACCTTCACACCGATGAAACAGAAAGACGGGGGGGGGGGGAGGTTCTGTTATTTTAAATTTTTTGTAATAGTCCCCATGTTTTATTAAATTTTGACTGCATCTGAAGATGGAAAAGTTTTCCGAAACAATTGAAAATAAAAACGACCGAATAAACTAAGGAAATTTTTTATATAAAATTCTGCTACCATCAAGAAATTATTCTTATTCAAATAAAAAGAGATTGTTGCTTCAATTTTCTTTAGATCATCATTGCTGCAGTGGAAAACCTATACATTACCAAATTATATACAATAATACACAGTAATACACGACTAGTACATAAATAGTACGTAAAGTACATAAATAGTACGTAAAATACACAAATAGTACGTAAAATACACAAATAGTACGTAAAGTACACAAATAGTACGTAAAGTACACAAATAGTACGTAAAGTACACAAATAGTACGTAAAGTACACAAATAGTACATGAAATATAAAAATAGTACACATAATATACCAGTAGTTTATCCTTTGATTAAAATCTAATTAATTCTACTACGTTTCTAAAGAAATTGATTATTTTGAAGTCTAGCATTGCAGATCACCATGTATTATTATACTAGTCGACTTTGTTGATGTATTATGTTGTATATAAATAAACGCCTAATTATAAAACATTTTGCAATTCATCAAATATTTTGGCAGGGAATGAAAGTGACATTCATTTTATATCACGGAACATTTATGAAAATTATAACAATTCAGGATTTCAGTATAAGTATAAATTCATCTAAAACAGTATTTTTTAGTAGAAAAAATAACAAAAGTAAATCATAAAAAATGTCTAGTTGTAAAGGAAATTTTGAATTTTTAGAATACAAAATTTTGATTTACAAAACTAATAGACAGTGCAACAAACGATAGGGACAATTCTAAAGACATTAACTAACTATTTAGTTGCACTAATTATTATGTTTATTATTATTTTGTCAGTGTAAGGTTTTCTTACTTCTTTTTTTCCTTTTTAGTTTCTACAACTTATGATCTTTACATCCCTTTCTTCGTTTATTCTTTTTAGATGACCTGACAGCTGTAACCAACTTCCGTAATTACCAAATCACATAAGGAATCATGGAAAAATGAGTATCAAAACATCTAGTTAGGATGCATAAAAAAAAATGATTTAATCTAGATCTTTCTGTGAAATATTTTAAATTGTACTCATTTTAATTTCAGATTTAAAAGTTCAAACTGGAATATAATTTTAATCTAATCTAATCTAAAATGATAAAAAACGTCTTTTGGTATTATCTAAATAAATGGTAATGATTGGGACCTATCAAATACTAAAATATTTTTATGAAATAAACTATTTTAAACTGAAACGACATTGGAATGTAAAATTATCGGACCGTTGTTTTAAAAATGGCCTATGAATCATACACATACACAACCCTAGCCACCCAGAACAAGTGACAGACTTTAAGGCACTTCCTCGTGGGTCAATACACTAGGAAAAATCTCGCGGATGTTTGTACATTCATAAGTTTACAATGTTTGTGACTCATTCGTTTGGTCTGGAATATCCGCATTTAAATAGTTTTGACGACATTTAAAAATAATCGAATATACGAGTACACAGTATTATTCATTATAAATTACCCACCCCGTTTGCCTATTGAAAAAAAGTTTTAAATAAAAGTTGTGTAGTTATGACGGAATTTTGTTAAAATGCTATTAAAATTACATTAGCGTGCATCTTTAAGGAACTAAGAAAAAATAATATATTTATTTAATGGGATATTATAACAGTTTTGGAACTGTCTTTTTTTATTTCAAAAATATAATGTTACTCCTACCTTATGCCGATTTTGAGTTGTTAAACAGCAAATACTTAGATAGCCAATAATAACGATCATAAAGGGTGAATAATTTATAATGAATAATTCTGTAACATGCTATGAACTCAATTTCTGTCCCATATATCTATCTATTGACCATTTTGAACTATACATAGTATTTAAAAAAAAATTAATGAACGATGTCATATAAAGAATTTTAGTGCGGTTGCTTACAATGATACCATTTCGAAAATGGGTCAGCTATAAATATAATAATCATTAAGAATTACAAGCAAAATTCATCAGAAGTCATCTGATTTCCGATATGCAAATGAAAATCCTATTTTTACCAAAATCAAATCATAATAATTCATTTAACCGCAATTTCAAGGTTCGCAGAATCTTAATTTATTTTTATATTGTATAATATTTTTGAGAACGAAATGATAACTGAAATGAAACATCCCGGATTTTACTACAAAGTGCTAAGAATTTTGATATCTGAAGTATTTAAAATTACCTGCAATCATTTATATACGAAAAAACCGCAAAACCACTGATTTCTGTATAAAAATAGCAGGTGGAGTAAGTAGTATTACTAAGAAATTAAAAATTGCTACTGAGGTCTCTCTTTTTTCATTAAAATACATTTTGTAAAAGAAATAAATAATTACATAAACGTCTGTGAAAATGGCCCAATTGTAATTTTGATTATTTAAAATTTATCCGGATGTAATTTTTTTAAATTAAGCGTGGTTGATTTTTGTTTTAAAATTTAAATATGCATGTACAGGATGAGTCATAAGTAGTGGGTCAAATTGTAACTGTAGATTCGGAAGGCAAAAAAAAATATTTTACTTAACAACAATGGGTTTGAGATCGCTCCTTTCTGTTAAAGTTGGAAAAAATATATTTTTGTTAATAAAGAAGTCATTTTTTGAGATACAGGTTTGACATTGGTTATGTTATTAGATTTGAGTTATCTCGTAGATGTCGTCACATACGTTTTAAAACACTCTGTATACTATTTTTGGCTTACATATCTCTATATGAGAATACGATATTAATTATCATTAAAACGTTTTTTATGAATTGATTTCAATTAGGGGAATATTACATTTTGTGGTTACCATGGTCCGGCGACCAGGGGGTGAATTACATTCTTTCAAATATCTCGAAAACGGTTAATATTTTATTTCGACCCCATCAACCCCATTTTGTTCACAAATTTTTTTACATCAATAAACTTTGTCTCCGTAGAGTTTGATTTTGCTAAAAATTTCAAGTTGATCTTTTTTCGTTTTTAAGATTTCATTTTAATTTAGATCTTTTTCAGAATTAATGGCTTCATCTTCTGATAGAGATTGACAAATATGTACCCTAACTAAATGAATTGGTTTTGTGGTTTTTTCATCAAAAAATATTTCAGTGTAACACATGGAACAAGTTATCGATGTATACCAGAATATTTTGAAGTATTACTACTAAAAATAGTTACTTACCTTATAATTACCGACTGGATTAAAATTTCGAAGCTTACCTGAAACAAAATAACGTTCTTAAATATAATTAGCTAATACTTAAAATCCATTAAATAATAAATCGAGACCAGTTTTTAGTCAGACGCTTATATCACAATTTCGTATTTTTTAAATATTCATAAGTTGACAATTCCTTGGTATAAAAATAAAGTTAAGACTATGGTTATTGTGTTACCACTACAAAGAATATTTTCTAGAAAAAATGTGGTATATGTACCTATTAATATTTATACCGTTTGCGTTAAAAAATATGTTGTTTGTAAACATATAAAATTGTAGCCAAACAGATAAAAACCATTATCAACAAAAACGTAGATTTGATTTATTTTTTTATTTATTCACAATATCCTTAACTTTTTTCTATCAGTTTACTTAATATGTGTTTCATTCTTTAAGTACTGGCCCGTAAAATGACTTACCATTTAATAAATAAAGTAAATGAATTCCAATAATTGAAGAAAATTGTATAATCAAAATTGTTATAATTGTTTATTTTAGTTTTTTTTTTTGAAAGATTGTAAAAGAATAAAAACATTACTATCATCATGTTTAATATTACTTCAATTTACTCCAATTCTCAAATGTTACTAATTTAAAAATACCGGGTGTAAGTGTTACAGTTAAATACCACCGAAAATATGCAATTTATTAAAAAAAGTTTCAGACAAAAGTTTTTTGGGGGAAACATTTTGGCAAAATTCTTTTTTTTATAGCTAAATATGGCCATATCGAGGTAAACGTTTTTTTTTCAAACTGAAACCCTATTTTTTACATATTCTTAAAGATCAAAAAAAAAATAAGAAACTTTTAAGGGAAATTTTTTTTTTATTGAACTTTTACTTAAATGAGTAACACCTACTTGAAAATTTTGATGCGCGAAAAAAGAGTTGGCCATATTATGGTTAACTATAAAAAAACGATTTTAACCAAAATGTTTTCCCCAAAAAACTATAAAACATTCGTCTGAAACGTTTTTTTTTTTATAAAAGGCGATAGTTTAACTGTAACACTATAATTTAAACGGGTTACCGACATAATCCCCGGCGACAAAAGCTCCGCCGACAAAATCCCCGCGACAAAATGCCCAGCGCGGCAAAATCCCCGGCGACAAAAATCACCGGCGAGAAAATCCCCTGAAACAAAAATCCCTTGAATAAAAATATATCACGGTAAAAAACCCCTTGGATACAAAAAAATAATTGCTTAAAATACCATAAACTGGCACAACTCAGAAATTTTATTCTAACAAACTCATAATTCCAATAACGAACATAAATACAAATTTATGAATAATTATCTTAATAACAAAGCTAAAAAATCTTATTTCGATAATTAACACAAACAATTATGTACACATTACAATAAGAAATATTATAATCGCAAATTTGAGCAGCGGGTATTTTGTGACGTCGGGGATTTTATCCCCGGGGATTTTGCCACCGGGGATTCTTGTTTCCGGGGGTTTGGTCGTCGGGAATTTTGTCCCCGGGGATTTTGTCCTGGGGATTTGGTCGCCGGGGTTTTTTGGTGGCACCCAATTTAAACACCCGGTATAAACGAAGGAAAAGAGATTAAAACTCCAAGTCCGTATCAAATAAACGTCCAGCAACCGTTTTCCATCTAAAAACAACTATTCCTTTGGCTAATACCACAACAGGCATTAAATTAGCAGAAATAGAAAATAATTTTCAGCACTCCAACTCTGATTTTGCTTCTCAAGGAAAACGTCATTCTTGGAAGGTTTCGTCCTTATTAGGACTCGCTAGCACTCCTGTATAGAAGGGTTACACTTCTTCGCAAAATAATGTATACATTATCGGTCGGTCCGCCATAAAAAATATTTGAAATGAAAATCAGTTACGGTTTAAAAAAAAATTCGATATAGTTACAAAAGTGTCCCCAACTTAGGTTTACCCAAAGCTAGTACCAAAATCAGTACTAAATGTTCAGATAAACTGTAGTTAATAACAATTTTAAATATGACATTGACTTTGTGCGTTATTATTCGAGTTGTTTACGGAATAATTAAAAATTATGTTTCACTAATGAAAATATTTATATACAGAATTTTAAACAATACGCACCATAGTATTTAGTTTGTAATCCACATAGCGTTTTTATAAATTTAAAAAGATAATGTCGATAATGGTTCTAATAATATTAATATAATAATAACAGAATAATCAATAACATTTGATCCTATCTAGTCTATGGAAATTATTTAAAATAAATAATCAACAATATAGTTAAAAGTATTTACCATAAAAACAGGAACAGGAGATAATAAATTATAAATAGGTTCAACCTGAATTATCATTACTCATGCACGAAAAAAAGCTACTAATTTTTGCTGTCTCTTTCTTATTCTTGCCTCACAAATGTTGGGTTGGCAAAGACGATTACCCCCTTACTTTAAACAACTGTTATCGATTCTATACCTATAGTACGGAACCAATACTTTTTTAGTACACATTTGCAGAAGACTAAATTATAAATATATTAAAAATTTGGCTATCCATGAATTAAACTTAATAAAATATCAATAATGAAGCAAAAAAACTGAAACGTTACGTTAAACACAATATGAGATTAAATTTGCTTTATTTTCTAACCAACACCTGTGTCTGACATTTTTATGGTCACTCGGGCAATTATAATTGATAAAGAACGACATTCATCTAATCCTTTATTTTCCAGACCTGATAATTTTTTCTCTAGAGCCTACATCACGCCCATAACCGCAAACGTGTCACCCCCTTTCACCTTTCATCCCCAAAAAATCCATCACCTCTTCCAAACCCCCGTTGAAAACAGTCCCGACTAGCTCTCCCTGGCAACGTTTTCATTTCCACACGGCGAACCGAGCAATTTCTCGTCATGTATCCAGGACTGCGGTATCGCGCACGCGTCCTAGGTCCTACCTCAACTTTTAGACGCTTGTCGCCGGGACGCCGGCCGGCTGGGCGTCGCTGTCATCAGCGCCGGCGTCGCTTTCCCTTTCCGGTAGCTGAAAAACAGACGTCGTCTTCCGGAAGCGGGGATTTTCACTTTCCAAGGAATGGAGCTGTGAAAGGCGGTTGGAAAATGGCGGTGTTTCCAATTATACTCCAGTTTTTATTTAAATTGGACTTGAATACGGAATTTTAACATAACTGGTTATAATATTAATTTATATTTTTTCAGAGGATATGTAATAATAATGTTAGATTTAGAGGAGATATACATGAATGATTGCAACACCAGACCAAAAAAAATCATTAGCAGGAAAGGTGGCAAAAAGAAGAAGATATAACAGGGTCCTGGACTAGTCGGCTTATGGATTAATAGAGCTATTTCCTGGCACCAATTTTGACCCGTCATGGGTGCTTCCAAGCATACAAAAAAGAATTCCATGTAACTGATAGACAGACTTGTATCTACTGTGGTGAGGAAGGAGGAGGACACAGCAGTAGATGGCACAGAGAAAGATTAAGGATGAAAACTGTAACTGGACAAGTAAATCCTGAAAAACATTCAACCAAAATGATAGAAAATACACTGATATGGGAAAGCAGTACAAAAATTTACCACTGAAATATTCATAAGGAAAAAAAGACGTTATACAGAGGGAACGAGACAAATAGTCAAAGAAAAAAAGTATGGTAAGAAAAAAAAAGAAAAATATGCCAAGAAAATGTGGTAAGAATAAGTATAGTAAGAGAAATATGTTAAAAGGAACATCAGTCACTGCTCCCTTCTCTTGATGAAGTACACAAAGCAACCCCAGGAAGAGTTACCTAGAGCAAGGAGGTGTTTTTAGTGGGTAGTGTCTGTAAAAGATTTTCACCTCCAAAAAAACTCTTATCAACGAAAAGTACCGCTGAAAAAAACACATTTTAGAAGCGTGTATGTCCATTACAGTTTTTTATGATTTTCCATAACATTTTCCAATACAGAATAGCAAATAGCATATTATTGTATATATCTTTAATTCGTATAGCTCTATTTTCATTCCAATCAAAGTTTGAATATTTGATAAATTTTCAACATTTTTCAAGGTGCTGTGTTTATTGATAAATGTATATTTGAAACATTAAATTGTGCTTGGTTTTAAAAAAAGCGAAATTACATTTTTTTAGGATGATGTATCTCTAAAATCTTTTAAGGCACATACGTGGATTTGGTAAAGCTCATTATTTTCACACACGTATCTTAAAAAATACCTAATGTCTGGATCTATATTAAATAAAATGTACGCCGCAATTCTATTGAGAGCAGACATGGATCGATAGAAATTTAATTTTTGGCGAAAGTGATAGATGGGTTAAAAAAAGCAGGTTCATGACTATGGAGAAGAAGATTAGTTAAATAAGGTCTGATTTATGAGATATACTGAAGATATTTATGGCTCAATGGGAGCTTAGTAATTTAATATTTAATAATAAAATATGTCATTGGCTACAGACAGTAGAAATTTACTCTAAATTAAATTAAATCGAAGCAGGAGTACCACATGGACTTGTTCTGTATCTATTATAAAAAAGTTGTATCCAGAATGAAAAAATACCATAGCCACCTTTGTAGAAGACACTATTATTCTGGCAGGAGGTGAAGATTATAAAGATGCAGCTAGAATATTGCAGAACCCAATAAAATTAGCGATTATAAAAAGAACCACCATGTCCCAGTTAGTATAATAATACAGCAAAACTGGGACTGTAGAGCCAACATTAACAATAAAAAAGAAGAGCTAGGAAAAAAATTCATTGAAAACTCTAAACAATGTAGATGTATCGCATTCAGCTGTAGGGATTAACCAGCAATACTAACATTACAATACCAGAATAAAGTACTTAGGAAGCTAGTTAATGCCTTTTTATACTCTAGAAACTGCAAGCTTTTCAATTTCTTGTTTACTTAGATCACGTGGGATATGTAATAATGTAAACTAAAATTACAGGAGTGCATTACAAATCTCTAAAGTTAGATTTTTATTATCGTTCTATGAACTTTTCGGCCCATCCTTGTAGGTCATCAATTTCTATTAATATTTACATCTTCGAAATGGTAGAACATTTGTTCGATAATACAAATAAAATTATCGATTATCGACGAAGATATTACTAGAAAGTTATTAAGAAATAAATTGCAAATAAAACACAGCAAGTGCTACTTCCTGGACTTGCACTACCAGACTTTACATATAGTCAGAGCGTCACTGTACGTTATGTTCAACAATTTATTATTTTTATTCATTACTTTAAGACAGGATTTAGTGAATTTATTAAAATTTTTAGATATTGTTTAGAAAAAATTGAAAAACGACGAAAAAAATGCTTTGGAATTTTGTTTACGTGTCTACTATTCGCACCATTCATATTGAAATAACTAATTCTTCTACCACCGATTCCGCCATCATGACCATTCGGAGAATGTGCTCAAGAACTAATTTCAGAGGAGCTGAAAAGGAATTGCAGCTAGCTCTAAAAGAATTTGACCAACAAAAAATATCTGTTAACCTTTTAGTTAATGGTATCAAGTGAAATTTCAATGCTCCAACAAATCATATGGTTGGAGTTTGGGAGTGGATGATACAATCCGTTAAGTCCACTCTCAAAATTTTATTAAAATAATAAGTTTTGCATACCTTAATGTTAGAAGTTGAGATCATTGACCGACATTTCTTTAGATTACGAAGACGAAGAAGCCATCACTACAAATCATTTTCTTTGGGAACGAAATGTAATGTGAGTCAGATACATCTCCTTAAAAAATTTACCATAGATAACTTCAGCTCGCGAAAACATTGGATGTATATCTAAGATCTTGAGAAGAAATTTTGGAAAAGATGAATAAATGATTATTTACCCACTCTTCGTTTGCGATCCAAAGTGGAATCAAGAAGTAGCACATTGAAATCAATGATGTCATTGTTGTGAACGATCAGTCGCCAAGGAATAAGTGCTAAAAGGACGCCAGAGTTAAAGTTGCTGACGTTAAAACTATTAAGAGCTACTGCACTGCTCACAAATGCAATCCAAATGTGTGAAATTTGCGTATGTGGTTTTAATTCTAGATAGCACAATAATAAATATATTTTATTGACTTTTTTACCAAAACAGAAGTTTTTAATAAAAAATCCAGATGCAGTCAAAAAAAAGTTCAACAAAATTGTTAAAAATAACTTTACCTCACAAATTAGTATTTTAAAAATGTGTTATTTTTCAAATGAGACGATCTAAATGTAGTTTCATCTTTTCTCAACCTAATAAAAATTTAAAAATTAAAATTGGATTTGAAATAAAGAATCTTATTTACAGAAATTTCTACAAAACTTAATAATTAGACTCCTTTCTACCACCGATTCTGATTTTATCAATGCACTGTTTGGGTGTAATTCGATTTCAATCGACTAATGCAGACATTTTTGCATTGTTATCAGTGTCAGACAATGAAACTACATTGTGAGCTTCCATTTAGATGTTTCCTAAATAAAAAATAGTAATATGACATAAGGTGAAAGATTTGGGTGTGATACTAGATTCCACCTTTTTTTTTCAAACTCATATAACGGCCTCAGTTAATAAAGCATTAAGAATGTTGGGTTTCCTTAGAACTACTTCTGATTTTCATAGACCTTATATTGAATATGCTTCCTTTTTATGTATGGATGTTTGAATGTTGACAATTGTGAAGTGCAAACGTCAACCTAAGACTATGTAAATAGGCCAACTAGTAATTTTTATACTCTTAAAAAAATAAAGAATATTTTTTCATTTTACATTTAGAATTATTGTATAGAATATTAACTTAAAGAATCTTGTGGGTGTATTTGATGGGATCATATAAATAAGAATCCACATTTTAAACTTGTTTACATCTGTCATTTCTCTGAGTATCTATTGCCTACTGACTAAAAGATAGATAAAATCTAGGTGGAAAAATCATAGTAAATTTTACTCTCAGATTTTACGTATGTGTTTGTCACTTTCTATTTCCTACTTAGATTTTACTCTCATAAAGTTGTGGTCACTGTTTTATTATTGCCATTGGTGTAAGTGAAAACTCGCTTCAAAATTATGTATAAAAAGAAATCTACCCAAGTGATTTTACCTTTTTCAACAACTCTGGTAATTATAATGGAAAATTGCAAAAATGGTTCAAATCTACATTTAGCGAGGAGGGAAGAAATACATTCGATAAAAGAGAAAGTATTGATTTGTGGAAAAACTCCAAGAACGGATCACATTTGTTTTTAAAATTAGCATATTTTGACTTAATATTCGGATATACAGGTTAATACATGTAAGTATAGTAACGCAATTGGCATTTAAATTTTATATAATTAATAAACACAGGTTTTTAAATCAAGATTTACAAATTAGGAATTAATTGAAATCAGACATGTAAATTTATAAATGTAGTAAATTTTAGTTCTTAAAAATAGTATCCATCAAATTTGCTCAACACAATATTCTCAAATCTACATTTTGTTGGACTTCCGTTACAAATTACTGCTTTCTTTTCAAATAATTTTTCATATAGTCACTTTAACACACCTTCGTTTAAGTTCTTTATTATTATAGATCCCTATTTATCCATTATATGCTATTTTTATTATTATTAGTGCCACCTAGTGGCAAAACTTTCCCTGTTACCTCTCATTGTGTAGCACTGCAATAATATTTTCTGTTCAATGACTGTAAACAAAATAATTCTTCACTTTTTGTTACATTAAGTATTTATTTATTTTTTGTGCCCTGGAGCAGGAAAGTATTTCTTCCCAAGGGCCGTACGTGAAACTATCTTGACGTCAAAAAAAAATCCCGTTAAGTTAGTAATACTAAAATTCAATTAGCAAAGGTTAGGTTAGGTAAAGGTAAACATTATTGTTAGTAATTAAATTACAATAATTGCATACTAGTTTTGAATTTACCACTTTTATATACAGAAAAGTAAATGAATAAATTTTTTGGAAAATGGTTTACATAATTAATTTTGTGCGTAGGAATATTCGATCGCGGCCAGACAACGATTAGATTTTAACTGGAACTAAACTAAATATATTTTTTTACAATAATTATCTTTTTTCTAAGCAGTAAACATTAATTTACTTTCACTAAAAGCCCAGAAAATTGTATTCATTGTATATTAATGTATTCATGACCGAGTCATACTTAAACAAAAATAACTTTTCAATCATATGACGACATTTTTGTCTACCATCCTCCCTAATTATACTTTTTATATGTCTACCAACCTTTTATGATACTTTTTTTAATTACAATTGTACTCGTGTTTATTTTAATGTAAAACCCTACTAATATATAAATGCGAAAGTTTGGATGTATGGATGGATGAATGAATGGAAGTTTGTTGCTCAATCACGCAAAAACGGCTCAACGGACATGGATGAAATTTGACACAAAGATAGATTATAGTCTGAAATAGCCCATAGGCTACTTTTCATCTCGGAAAAATATACGATTCTCGCGGGATAGATTCGTTTTTATTTTTCACAAACATAATTTTTTGCATAGTGGTAGTGAAACATGAAAATTTGAAATAAAGCTAATGATAATAAATAAATAATGACGTGTTTCAGGGTGTTTGGATATTCACATTTTAAGGGGGGGAAATGGGGGTTGAAAGTTTGTATGGAAGTATTGATTTTTTTAAAAGATAGGGACTTGAAAATTTGGAATTATAGCTCCTCATCAGTAATAAATAATGGTGTGTTTCAGGGATTTTGGATTTTCATATTTTAAGAAGAAAAGGGAGGAAAGAGGATAAAGAAAAAAAGGAAGACATGAGAGAAAAGGGAGACATGGGAGAAAAGGGAGACATGGGTGAAAAGAGGGAAAGGGGAGAAAGGAAAGAAAGGGGATAAATGGGAGAAATGGGGGAAAGTTTGTTTTTAAAGGTAAGAAATTGAAAATTATAATTGCAGCTACTTATTATAAATAAATATATATTAAAGGGGGAAACGGGAGGTAAAAATCTGTATAAGACTTTCGGTTTTTTAAAGGTAGGAACTTGAAAATTGGAATTGTAGCTACTCATTATTAGTAAATAATGACATATTTTAAGGTTTTTGGGAGTAAGGAGAGGGGAAATGTAGAGTATCGTAAAACTAATTAAAAACAATAATAAAATTTATTGAAATGTAAAAAATATTAATAAAAAATTAAAAATAATAAAAAATTAATAAAATTAGAAATTAATAAAAATTAATAAATATTAAAAAAGTAATACAAATTAATAAAATTTAATAAAAGTACTCCTGTTTTAGATTTTCATCATGTGGACATTTTTTATATTAACAAAACATGTTATTTTTCTTGTTGAATTGATTAGGTTGTTCGTTATCGAACATTTTCGATTTTTATTATCACTATTGATTCTTTTATATATTGTAGATATATCTACACATTTTTTATGTATACCAATAAATTTTATTGTTTCAGATTCCACATCGTCGTCATCAAAAACGAAATCCCATCTAATATTCATCATTTAATTTTTCAGTCTTTTTTATTTAATATTTTTATTATGTTATTATTTGATAAGGTGTTTTATTTAAGATGTGTTGGAATTATAAACTGTGCTAATGTTGAATAGTGATCTGTTATATTTTGTTTCTAAACTTAATGGCAATATAGTATCATATAATTGAGTTTATTTGTTTTTTTTTAACCCTAGTTGGTGTATTAATTGCTGAAACATAACCAAATTCACTCATTGTATCAAGGTAAGTATTCGAGTCTTGAGTATTTAATAATATATCTATGTTCATGTCGCCTATATAGATACTATAATCATAGTTATTTTTGCTTTCTTGAGTTAAGTATTTATTTCATTTATAAAATTAGGTTAGGTTTACTATCAAAATAGACTCCCAGATGTTTAATCAATTTGGTTCTACCTAATATGGTATTTTGTAATAAATAATTGTATTCTGTCACTTAGTCTTTCCGACTAAACGACATAATACTACATTTTTTGCATTTAGAGGTAATATCACAGCAATATCATTATTAAACAACAAAAATAGTAACAGTCCCAAAACGGAGCCTTGAGGAACGCTGGAAGTCTGAATGTACTTTCACGATTTATATCCGAAACATTGAACATAAAGATAACGATTATACAAATACGATTTCAAAAGATTTAACAATCACTAATACCTATTGCAGATAATAAAATCTTGTGATCGATTTTATCAAATGCTTTAGAGAAGTCAGTGTAAATGACATCTACCTTCTATCAACTGCATCAGAGATAAATTGAGTCATACAATACAAGTTAGTTCCTGTTGAGTGTCCAGAAATAAAGCCATGTTGAGATTAAGTTAATTGAAACGAAAGATAATTATGTACAACTATTTTAAAGACTTTACAGAAGTTATTCAATACTGTAACGATACGATAATTAGATATGTCATTTTTATTGCCATTTCTAAAAGCAGGACATATTCTAGCCAACTTCCAGATATCTAGAAATTCCGAAAATTTAAACATTAGGATAAAAATAATTTTTAAAGGCCTACAAAGTACCGGAGCACAATCTCTTACCAAAAAAGCTGGAACATTCTCCGGAATGGTTGTTAATTTAGGTCCTCCACGTCACTGATGTTAATATTGTTAACCTTTAAATTATTATTATTATTATTATTATTATTATTATTATTATTATTATTATTATCATCAGATTGAGTGTAATTCCCCGTGTTTAAAGTTAAGAAAGTACAGCGAAAACAATATTAATATCTACTATAGTTGTTACACCGCTCTTTAGAAATGCATCGATATTAAATTTGCATAGTAGTGTCGGTTATTATTTTATGACATTTTAATTGTACATTGACACTTTAATTATTTCTCTAATAAACAAAATTTCAAACGTTATACCACTTTTATTAGTTACAAGAGAGTCATTATAGCGATGACGGGACGCTTAATGAATGGCATTAAAAGTTCATACTTTAAAACTATACAGTATGTCGCTAATGTATGGAATAAATTCATTATAATGGAAGTAGCTGGTTTTTCGAAAAAATGCTCGGACAGGTCAATTTTGTTTACTTAAAGCGCAATTTTTTAAATAAAATTCAATTTTCCCCCACTTCCCATTTTTGGGCAGTGACGTCATTGACAATTTTTTTAAATAGCAACCCCAATTTTTTTTTCTTGATTTTGATAGATCTTGCAATTTCCTACTTGGAAACGTAATATTTGAAATATGACATAACAATTTTTTTTGAAAAAAAGTCATTTCAAGATCAGATACATAAATTTTATGTTATTTTGAAACACAATAAATTAATAAAAGATAATTATTTGTAATTAAGTGCTTAATTTAAAAAAAAATAATAATAATAAAACGAATTTAATGACAATTTCACAAATTCTTTTTATTATTATTTTTTTTATTATTATTTTGTTAGATTAAGCATTTAATTACAAATAATTATCTGATATTAATTTATTGTGTTTCAAAATAACATATAATTTATGTATCTGATCTTGAAATGACTTTTTTTCAAAAAAAATTGTTATGTCAGATATTTCAAATATCATGTTTCCGAGTAGGAAATTGCAAGATCTATCAAAATCAAGAAAAAAAAATTGGGGTTGCTATTTAAAAAAATTGTCAATGACGTCACTGCCCAAAAATGGGAAGTGGGGGAAAATTGAATTTTATTTAAAAAATTGCGCTTTAAGTAAACAAAATTGACCTGTCCGAGCATTTTTTCGAAAAACCAGCTACTTCCATTATAATGAATTTATTCCATACATTAGCGACATACTGTATATTAAAACATAAACTTAATGCCATTTATTAATATTCATGATAGTAACTTTAATATTCATAATTTTTAGTATATGTAGCAATTCTTTGTGACAGAATGATTAAAGTCAAATGGCCAATTTACGTTGCAACTTTTTGTTTTGTTTTACTGTTGTAATATATTTTTAAATATCGATTTTTAATTACAAAAATTGGTCAGATTATAACTAAGAGAATTATCAATAATGATTAATTAGAAAAAAAATACAATTTTGCTTTTATTAAATAATTGTTCAAAAAAATAAAGAAAACACCACATTCGAATAACTTCTTTTTTAAAATTGAAGATGGTTTCTGGTTTTAACGGGCTTATATATCTCAGATCTATTTTCAACCAGTACAGTAAAAGTTCCAGGAGGAACTATTTCTTAAGGAGGGGACAATTTCGTGCGAGCCATTTTCGATTCATGCGGTCCTGCCTCTGTTTTCTCTAGTTCTTCTTTCCATCTCTTTTATTTTGTATCTCTCTTAACACATGATATATTACTACATATTATCTTAAAACTTATATTATTTTAAAACATATTATCTTAAGACAATATTATTTTAAGACGATATTATCTTAAGAATTATATTATTTTAAGATTTATAATATCTTGAGACTTACATTATCATAAGACTTATATTATTTTAAGACATTATCTTAAGACATTACCTTAAGACATTATCTTAAGACATTATCTTAAGACATTAGCTTAAGACATTAGCTTAAGACATTATCTTAAGACATTACCTTAAGACATATTATCTCTAGACATATTTCCTTGAGAGTTAACATACCTAATTATTATGCTACATTGAGATTTTTGAGCAATATCTGTTGAGTAGTCTACTTGAATGGAAAAAAATTTCAATTATTTAATTTTTACTTTCCTATCTGTATACAGATATAAGGAAAGTATAGGAATCATGATTTTTTTCGACCTCGAGTTTTCGACGGATTTTTACGTTTTGAGGTCCCCTGAATCCGTTTTGACTATTTTCGCGACGATGTCTGTGTGTGTGTGTGTGTGTGTGTGTGTGTGTCTGTGTGTGTGTCTGTATAACGCATAACTCATGAACCGATACACGGAAAAACACCAAATTTCAAACTTAAGCTTTGTTCCAACGTCTAATGAGCTGATTAGATTTTGGGCAGAGTCGGAACATCTGGGGGGGTACTTTATAGGTGGTCATTTTTATATTTTATGGAATATATCTGTTATTTACGTTTGGGGAAGAAAATTTTTCAAATGAAAGTTACTTCTTATTTTATTATCTATAATTTTTGTTATATACAAAATTTTCCTAAAATGGTCCGTATTCGAGAAATTTGACAAAATGTAAAAAAAATATTTTTTTATAAAAATTGTTCAAATAAAAGTTGTTTGTAATATAATTCTCTATAATTTTTATTCTCTACATAATTTCTCTAAAATGGACCGTATTCGAGATATTTGAGAAAATGTGTAAATTTCGAATTTTGAAAAAAACTCAAAAACAGATAAAGAAAAAAACATTAAATTTTAAACTTAAGGTTTATTTCGGCCTGACGTGAAACGATTAGATTTTGGACAAAGTCGGAACATCTGGGGGGGTACTTTATGGGAGGCCGTTTTTATATTTTATGGAATATATCTGTTATTTATGTTTGGAGAGGAAAATTGTTCAAATAAAAGTTACTTCTAATATTATTATCTGTAATTTTTGTTTTATGTAAAAATTTCCTGAAATGGTCCGTATTCGAGAAATTTGACAAAATGTGCAAAATTCTGATTTTTATTATGAAAGTTTTTGAAATAAAAGTTGTTTGCGATATCGATCTCTATAATTTTTGTTTATACATGATTTTTCTAAAATGGACCGTAATGAAAAAATTGTAGGAAACTAAAATTTTTCAGTATTTTCGTTTTCCATGAATATCTATAGAAAAATGTTTCGAGGTAGATGTATGTGGACAATGTATATATTTAGTTTATCCTCTAAACATTTATATAACTAGATAGGAAAGTCATGTGTTGGACACATCAGATTTTTTTTATAGTATTCTTGAATGTCTACGAAACTGAGTGAGATATAGGAATCTAAAAGTTCCTTAATTATTACCGCGATTTTCGGAAGATTTATCTTCACAATATGATCACAAATTGCCAATTCGAGTTTTCCTAGAAAAAAAAAAACTGCTCGAATTGGCAACTGCATAAAACGTCTGTTCAGATGAATTTTTTTAATAAATTGTTTTACATATAGCCTAGAATTTTCTTTTAAAGCGTCTTCAATAGTATTTAAATTTTATGATATGTTCGGATTTTTATAATTTTCCTTTGAACAACTACGGGAAAAATATGTATTTTTTCATGTCTACATTTCTCCTGGGTGCCTCCCCCCCCTCCTTTGTCGGCACCTGTGTTTGTACTTCTTTTTCAATATTACACTTTACTTTTTACCAATATTTAGTTCAGTGACCTTTTACTTATAAGCTTAGTACTAAAATTAATTTGAAATTCATTTCTTACTTGTATTTTTTGCTGTTTTAATATGAAACTCAATATTAAATAAAAAAATCGTAAGTACAAAGTAAAATTTTCGCAAAAAACAAGATGATGACCTGTTAAAAATCTTTTTCTTTTGTATTTAATTTTTTCCTGTAAAACAACCCTCATCATCGTTCATTTGATCTCGAATGCCACAGGGGCTCGACGGGATTAATGCTCTGATATGGCGGATGATTGTTTTGGACAAGTAGGGAGGTTTAACCACCCCGTAGTGGGGTGAGACTCCCTCCTATCGCTAGCAAAATTTAAAATCGCTTCTGGCAGTAAGATCGAGAACATTTCGTCGAGAAAATATACAAAAAAGGGATACGAAGTGTGCCTCAGATACCGGCAAAGGGGATTACATTCGCCAACGGTAAATTGATATCTGGATCGTCGAATGTTTTTCTAGTTGATTAGGTTTTGGAATTGTTGAGAAATGTTGAGCAACTTTAAAAAAATAATTTTCGGCGAAATGACAATTTTTATTGTTTTAGAATCTCGCCGGGTCTGAAGCAACTGGAAAAGGGTTTTTTAATACTTTCAGTTTTTTGTTTTAAATGACAATCTGATTCGTTTAGATCACGAATACGTTGAAAATGCCCATTTGCATCACATGTCACAACGGGCACAATTTTTAGAAACTCTCAAGATCTCTAGCTCCGTTGGTAGTTGTTGGGTCAATATATTTTTGTTAGGATTTTTTTTTTTAATATTTCAACTCCCAATTTTGATTCAGATTTTTTTCAGAATCAATGGGCTTCAGTCCCTAATACAGCTTGATCTTTAGTTAACATTTCATGTTGATATCGTTTTTGGTGTTAGATTTCTATTTTCTTTATTTCAGCCCCCAGTAAGCCCCCATTTTATTCACAAATTTTCATAAATCAATTGTTTTTGTTCCCCTATAGAGCTTGATTTTTGCTAAAAATGTTTGGTTGATATTTTTCGTTTCTGAGTTAAGATTTTTTTAAATATTTCCTGTTGCCCCTATTTTTACTTATATTTTTTTTTAAGGATCAATAATTCATATTTCATGTTGATATCGCTTTTAAGTTTTCATTTATAACTTTTAAATATTGTTTTTTGCTAAACATTTTTAGTTAATATAATTTTTCGTTGCCGAGTTAAAATTTTTTTCAATATATTAACCCCCTTGTCCCTCCATTTTTATTCAGATTTTTTGTAGAATCAAAAAGCTTTATTCCCTTATAGAGCTGGATTTTTTATTAAAAATTTCTTGATGATACCGCTTTTGGTGTTTCATTTCTATTTTTTTTTTTAATTTTAAGTCCCTTAACCCCCCATTTCGTTCACAAATTTTTTAAACTTTATCTCCTCATAGAGTTTGATTTTTGTTAAAAAATTAAAGTTGATCTCTTTGTTTTTAAGTTAGGATTTTTTAATATTTTAATACCCCTCAACACCCCATTTTAATTCAGATTTTTTCGGAATCAATAGGCTTCATCTTTTTATAGAGTTTGATTTGTATTAAAAATTTCATGTTTAAACTCCCCATTTTAATTTAGATTTTTTCAGAATCAATAGGCTTCATTCTCTTATAGAGCTTGAGTTTTACTAAAAATTTCAGGTTGATATCTCTTTTCGTTTTTTGATTTTTTTTTTAATTTCAACCCATGTTTAGATTTGATTGTTACTCAAAGTTTGCTGAATTAAAAAGACGTTTATTCTTTGAATACGATTGACAGTTCATATTGAAAAATACAAAAAGTTAATTTAAAAAAAAAAACAATAGAAAATATAAACAATTTAAAACTAATAATATTTTGATTATGATTTAATTCTATAATGATACTCGTGTTTCTTTGAGGGCGAAACGGCATTTACAAATTAAATGTCTTAGAGGTGACCAATAACGCTATAAAGCATGTATAACGGAACTGAACAACCCCCTTTAACCCCCACATTTTAAATCAATTTTTTTGAAAATCAAAGGACTTCTTCCTCTTATATAGCACCTATTTTCTAAAAATTTCAAGTCGATTTCATTTTTCGTTTTTAAGTTAGAAATTTTTTTTAATGTTTCGACCCCCTTAACCCCCCATTTTTATTGAGATTTTTTTCAAAATAAATAGGCTTCGTACCCTTACAGAAGAAATTAGTTATCGACAATAGGTTATTTTGTAGTAGCTGGTCTCTTTAAATGATAAACTTGAAAGACTGTAAATGTATACTTTGCCACTAGAGGTAAAAACAAAAAAAAATTGTTTGGTCGAGTTCTGATAAATTAATTAATGTATTTAATAAAGACCCATTCGGAAATAATCCCGGGGAAAAGAAGATAGTTGTGAATAATAAACTATAAAGCTAAAAATGCTGAGATATAAAAAAACAGAAACGTGCTCATCTATACAGATGGAAGACAAAAACTACTCACCCTGGATTCACCACGAATTTCCTCAGGGTATTCAAATGTCACCAAGACGTGGTCGAAGACTCTAACAATAACCATCACATTAAGGTTTAAAAACCACACTAGAACGAAAGGTAACCGTCTTACCAATTCACTTGTCAAGTACATATCTGACTACTCTTTGGGGTCATTTTATTGGATTAACAATGTTGATCGTGACAAACCTAATTAAAGAACATTTCTTATGAAATCATAGGAAAAGTTAGATGAAACAAAAAACTACAAAGTTGCTAGATAACTTGTATTACCCTGGAACATCACAGGAAATAAATCTTTGATTGGTAATACGATTGAACCGCAAGATGATAATGATATAATTTCTTAAGGACCAGTTTTTTCAACTCTTAATAAAGTTGAAAGTAACTACTTGCTGATAAAACTGTGAAAAGTGAAAATATCCTAAAACCATAAAAATACAGCTCTAGTTTCTAAAAGCTCTGTAAATTCGACTGATAAATCAGTATCATAAAAGAGATTCACTTTAACGATAAAAAGTATAATAAACATGTCCAACAAAAAAATGCCCTAAATCTCTTTGTTCAAATATGTTACGCACCGCACTGGTATGCCGTTACAAAAACCCATTTCTGCTAGTAATTAGATCCGTAATAACGCGACATATCAATCTCGGTTCCATATTTTTCCACCGCATAAATTCCATCAACTCTCCAATTCGACCTAATCTTGACCTTATTGTTCTTCGATTCCCTCATTTCCTCTATTTCCCGGTAACGACATTGAGGCCGCCAATAGAAAAGGGCCTAGGAGGCCGCCAAAACGTGTCCTCGCTTGCTGGTAAACGACCTGCAAGGATATGCGGAAACGTTGGCGTTGCCTAGCAACCTATTAGCTTTTTATTGTATTATTCATTCACGTCCAGTAGGCCAAGTAAAAATGACAAATTTCACCAGGGCTAAAAACTTTCATAAAAAAAATTAAGAACATCTAACCTTAGTAGTATTTAAATTAGAAACTGAAGAGCCGATTAAGTGTTTTTAATTATTACTCCAATTAGCCCTTCATTCGGTTAGTTAGTATAACCCTATATAATTTAAAAGTTAATCACGTACTGCTTTTTACTGATGCAAAAAATAAAGGGCGTTCCATTAAAAAAGAGTTTTGGATTTGTAGATTTTATAACGTTAAAACAGAACGACTAATAACGAAGAATTTGTTTTTTGTCACTTGTCAGTTGTCAACTTAAATCGATTTTAAATAGGAGTGTCTTTTGTATTTACTTGTGAATCATTTAGATTTTAGATCAATAAACTTATTTTTGTATTCATTTTAGCTAGCGTTAAACTCAAACTTAAAAATTGTAACGGTTGTAACCGTTTTCGTTATTTTGACGCAAACATCTCTACCCTAATGTCATTTATCGTTTATGCCTTGATTGTCATTTTCGATTCGTCTCTGTCAGCGAATAGTTTAGTTCCAGCTACAGAAGTTGTTTCAAGTATTTCAAGAGGTTTAGTTCGAGCCATCCAAAGAAGTTTACGAGATTTAACTTTACCTATGAAGATTTAACAGTTGGTGATATCCAAGCGTATCATACGAATCCCCTGTACCTGCTACCTGTTATACCACAGATAAGTCAATAATAAATTTGAATAAGTAAGTATCTGTGAATTAGAATTTGTCGCTACCTTATCTAAAACCTTATTTAATTATATCTTGATGGTTAGTGATTTTCTATATTTTCATCACTAATCGTCAAGTTTAGTAAGTTTTAAATATAGTGGCGCTCAACATTCTTTTTCAAAGTAATACGAGTTGTTTAATAACCTGACCCACTCCCCAAAATCATAGAGCTTAAAACACTATAAAAATAGATAAAACAACAAGATCATATTACAAAATAAAACCTTAAAATTGACATGAAACATGAAACCGACAATCCGATGACAATTGACAAGACAAGAGCTGTAAGTGTAAGTACCTGAAGGGAGAAGAGAGAACATTTGTGAGTTCCTCCAGATCAACGTTCAGCTAGAGTTAAGAGCAGCTCGCGAGTAACCCAGATAACACCCATTGACTTATCCTTATAAATAAACCTGTTCAACATCATCAGTAAGTAACCTGAGGAGGGATATAAATATTGAGTATAAATAAATTAGAACCTTTAAACTTTAATTTCACTGAAATTATATCGATGAAGAGTAAATCCTGAAAGGTTCCAATATGTTCTAAGTCATTAAAGGACGCAGAGAGTTACTTTCATACAGCCAATAAACATCCTCCACCTCTCGTGTTATTGGTTATTTCATATGGTCTGTCTGATCTAAAGATGTTAAAATCGTGTGTGTTCATAAATTCAGAATTACCGATTGAATCAGCGAGAGCCAGGTTTCAGTGAGAGCTATTATCAGAGGTGGGAAACTGGTATGCGCAGGCCTGGGATAGAGCAAAAATCAACCACGTCCGCAAGGCGCTGCAGTCGTGTGGTGGGGTGGGTGGTGGGAGTGCAAAGGACAGGTGAATATTGATTTTGGGGGGGGGAGGGGGTGTCATGGCGTCTTGGCTTAAACCAAACGAGAATGTTGTAACGTTGTTTATTTATATTGGTGGCTTGGTTGTATTCAGTTGTG
Organism: Psylliodes chrysocephalus; assembly: GCA_927349885.1. NCBI lineage: Eukaryota > Metazoa > Arthropoda > Insecta > Coleoptera > Chrysomelidae > Psylliodes > Psylliodes chrysocephalus. Next base: position 96,018,881 of record OV651816.1, on the reverse strand, counting down.
TTTTCATTTCTATTTTGCTTAATTGATTTAGTTGACCACTTTCAGTAAGCTTGTGCTTTTTGAGCTGTTATCTTGTGTTTTTCCGCTGTTATTTTAGCTTTTCAATAAAGATGCGTAATTATAGAAAATGTTGTGTACCGAATTGCCTTGATGTGGACAACTAGATGCATCGCCTGCCCCACGCTAAGAATTCACCCAATTTATTTGATATTTGGATTTGGGCACTTGCTGTTCGTTGTCCAAGATTTAATAATAAAACAAGACTACAAATGTATTCCACCTTTGTAGTATGTCATAAACATTTTAAAGAGAAGTATAAAGTAGTTGGCTCTTGTCGAGGTCTAACACCTGAAGCATTTCCAACGCTATTCCTCCCAGCAGTTCCTGGAAGAGTAGCGGATGGACTTTCCTCAAATAACGTATAAATTGAATATGTTGATCAAACATCTTCTACTTCAAGTAAAGGTTCGAAGAAGAAGCAGACTAATAATATACTTAATATATGTTGGACTTCTTTTCGAGAAGGAAAGTTAGTAATCTACTCATTTATTTTATACTTATATTGTGTATTTTCTGTTTCATGACGTTTAGGGTTGCAAAGCTGTATCGTCGAAGAAGAAGCAGACTAATAATATATGTTGGATTCGAGAAGAAAAGTTAGTACTCTACTCATTTATTTTATACTTATTGCCGCGTTTGAAAATCCACATCGGATGCATTTTTTACATCTCGAGCGTTTTTTTATCCACATATACGAGTATATAAATCGTTTATTTAGTCAAAAAAACTATTTTTTACATGTCAATACATCTTCACATTTAAAATATAAAAAATACATAAATATAGAATCAACATACATTTAAAATGCAATAAAAAATACATAAGATCACTTACATGTCAACTATACAAAACAAAATAAAAGAACAAGAAAGAGAAAAAAAATGTCAATAGGTCAACAGGTATTTACGCAGTTTTATTTTAAATATTGCCGCGTTTGAAGAACATTTGAGGAGCAGACCTGCAAAACGCAGTTTGTCCGAAATTTCAGTTTTTTTAATTATAGATGGCGATACAATATTGAATTGAATTCATAAAATCTTGGATGTACAAATCGCATTATATCCTGCTTAAAATGTATTGTCAAAACCACTTGGACATGCAAAATGCATTTAGTGCATCAAGATCTCCGTAACTAAGGCCGTTTCCAAGCACCAGTTTTTTGCCATTCCTGAAAATTTACAATTTTGGACAAACTGCGTTTTGCATGTCTGCTGCTCATTTAATATCTTCAGGCAAATTATTAAAAGCCTGTACACCTTTAAAAAAACACTGAATTTTGAGTACATTTGTTCGTGGCCTGGGGAGATTCCTGATTTAATTTTAAATATAAAAAGCAGGGAATAGAATAGCAAATATTTTTTAACAGGCAACCACTGAAGCACATTCAACATGGAATTGATTGGTTTCAATCTCGGACAGCTCAGTATTATCCTCATACCTCTATTCTGCAACTTTTGCAATCGTTCTGGTTGAGCAAATACAGTATAGTGGCACAATAACTAAAATGAGGTAATTTTAGAGTATTATAAATTATTATTATTTTAGCCCATTTGCTGAGATGTGGAGAACAGCGCCTCAAATAGTTTATTTTAAATCGGACACATCTGTCCCATTACATTTACGTATACTGAATCACGTGATCAAAGATTTACTACATCTCAGTATCTCAGATGCATCCGATGTCGATTCTCAAACGCGGCATATACTGTGTATTTTCTGTTTCATGACGTTTGGGGTTGCAAAGCTGTATCGTAGATGTTGAACCTATTAAGGAGGTCCTTTCGCCACCAATGTTAAATAAAAAATATTAGATTATGACTAAAATTAATTTTTTTCTAATAGTAGATGTCCTTATTTATCTAATAGTGAATTTTTAACCATACCTTACCGTGCAAATTTTTGAGAATTTTTTTTTTTTTAATGTGTGTGTTTGTACAGTGTCTTATGAGAAAGTAAGACTTCAACAACAATTTTCGAATTATAATTAATTTTACTATTATTTATTGATTAGATGGAGTAGAAAAAACTAAAAATAAGGTTCTTGAAATATTTAGGTTTTGTTTTTAACAATAAAATATATAGGTTACCGTGGAATTTATTGAGAAATTATTATTAAAAAATCACAAAAAAATTTTTAACTAGGTTACTTGAAAATTTTTTGTGATTTTTTAATATTAATTTCTCAATAAGTTCCACGCTTTACTATATATATTTTATTGTATAAAACAAAATCTAAATATTTCAAAAACCTTATTTTTAGTTTTTTTCTACTCCATCTAATCAATAAATAATAGTATAATTCGAGAATTGTTGTTGAGGACTTACTTTCTCGTGAGGCACTGTACAAATACTCACATTTAAAAAAAAATTCTCAAAAATTTGCAAGGTAAGGTATAGTTGAAAGTTCAGTATTAGATAAATAAGGACTTCAACTATTAGAACAAAATTAATTTTAGTCATAATCTAATAACTTTTTTTTTAACATTTGAGGCGAGAGGTGTGGCGAAAGGACCTCCTTAAAAAATAAAGTATTCCTCAGACTTATAATTTTTTATTAATACATTGATTTTAATGAGATTTTACTTATACTATCTTTCTTTTTTCACAGATAAAGTTCTTCACAAAATGATGGTCAGTGTTGTATCCTGGAATATGTAGCAGCCATCCAGCTACTTCATACATAATACAAATTTCATATACATTACATTTTTTAAATATTGGATTTGTATTATATATATTCTTTAATTAATTTATTTTTTGAATATGCTTGTTTTTTTTATCTAAAAACTGTTAGCCAAATTAAGATTTGTTCACACAAACTGCATTTTTGCTTTATTATAGCGATATTCGCTATAATAAAGCTAACCGTTTTTAATGCGGATAATTTTTACTGTCAAATTTGAATAGCCCCGCGCTTTTCTTCTCTTCTTCTTTTTATTATTTTCTCTTCTTTCATATGGCCTCTTACCAGACAAGGACTTAATTGAAAAAAATCAACCACGTCCACCAGGTGTCGCTGAAAATTCTATCACCGTTTTTTAACATGGGAGTGTCCGTTCTAAGAGTAAGTGTTCTGTAGCTATTATGTTATATTGTACCGAGGTAGCAAACTGATATAAAGATCTTAAGTTTTTGTTCTAATAACTTGTACGTTTTGGTAGTAAATAGTAACAAAAGTTGAATTTGGTTATTTTGAGTCGTTATGTACCTGCTCTGATGGATGCTACATATTGGAAAGAATGTTTGATTTAAATTTAGAAAGAGTTGATTTGTATACGTAACATTCTGTATTAAGTGCAGTATGATTGGCTGAAATAGGGCTATTAGTTGTTTTATTATAATTGTGACAATTAATACAATATTCAATGGATCTCTTACAGTCTTTTAGTTGATGGTTTTGAGCGCATATATGACACATAAAGATAGACGATTTACAAACTCTGGACGAATGATGGTAACCACAACTTTTGAAGCATATTCTCAGATCAATTGCGTCATAGATGGAATAATAATCATAGCCCAAGAAGAGTTTTCTCTGAAGCATTTCATTTTTGTAGGTTGATATTGATCTTTCATAAATTTTAGTAAAGTTTGATTTTAAGATTACTGGACTATAATTCGTCGCTTACATGACGAAGAGGCGTATCTCAAATATTCCTGGTATTGAGATGGATACATCAAAAGGTTTTTTCGGTATTTATATATATTTATATACGTTATTTATGGGCATTGACACAAAATTTTATATTATTAGCATTTGTTAAGAAACTTTTGGAGTTAAAAAATCCAGATCGAATTGAATAAAAATTTTTAAACTGTAATTACTTAAAAGTTGTAATTTTGAGATACGCCTGTTCATCTTGTTAACGACGAATTAATTATATCAAGTTTAGAGCTATTTTTGTATAGGTTTATAGTCTAGAGATAAAAGGAGTGCAGTAATTTAATTTGCAGAACGTAGTACAGGTTCAAGAAGTAACATTTTCTTTATACCTCATTCTTGAATGCTTATTTGTAGTTAAAATATACATTTTCTATAAATTGGCAGACTTGGCGACTACTATTTCAAATAAAAACAGCGTCCAAGATAGAAGGCTATGACGCAACCCTCTTATAGATTTAAGTGCCCTTCCCACTGGCACCTATTGTTTGACAAGTTGTTGGAATTCCTAATTGTGACATTTCGTCGTCAATATCACGAAGTAACGTAACTCGATTTTCAAAACTTTACAAGAGAGTGTTTTAAAGTTTTTTTTTTATATAGTTACGTCTCTTCGTGAAATTATTAGATACACACAGTTAGATATGTGTTATTTTAATAAATGTAATGAATTGAGATACGAAATTTAGTGAAATTGTAGAGCATGCTTTTTTACATAATATGTGACATCTCATTTTTCAATTTTTCGAGTCATTTCGTGATATTAACGACGATTTATTCTATTTTCAAAAAGTGTGATGAATTCCTTAAAAACGTAACCCAACATTAAGTAATAAATTTTTTATAATTTTAATTATAGTTAACTAAAATGTTTAGTATTATGTTCATAGGTATATTACATTGGTTCCTATAATTTTTTAATTGACAGAAGTAATTTTGAAAGAATTTAATTCTTATTTTAACTATTAAATAACCAATAACGATTTATTCAACATTTGTAATTAATATTGTCGACAGATATAAATTAAAAATATTATTTTAAAACCTTTAAATTTCAGATAAGAACACTAATTTTTAGATCAAAAAATTTTGCGCCACGCCCTACACCCCAGGCGTTTCTTAACTTCCTGCGATCCTGCGATTACATAACCTGCTACTGAAAACCTGAAAAGAGGAACTTCCTCGTTCTCCTCCAAAAACGGCGACTCGTGCGAGCCGCAGCGCCGAAAGGGACAAGGCCGAACCCCGAACGAATGGAAAATCAACCCTTACACTTGACCTGCCCTTGCGAAAGTGACCTAAAAGGGAAAGCAGAATGTTCCCTTGAACTTTCTCCGTTTCTCCTGCGAGCCAGCAAGTTCAAACTGAACAGGGAGCGAAATAAAGAATGTGAAAGGACAGAGAGAGATATAATATATTGGTATTGGATTTGGAGAGACGGGAAATTTGGCTGAAATGCAACAGGAGCGGTTATAGAAAAATGTCCTAGAAAAGTATGGATATTCATTGTTAAGATTGGATAGAAAAAATACAGATTAGCCGTTTTTATAAACAAAGTATAAGTGGATTATAACTACAAAGCATCTCTAAACAAGCAGACAAGAGACAGTAAAGTATGTCTCAGCTGGATACGAAGCTATAAAGGGATTCCTCGAAATTGAATTGCAGACTGTCTAGCCAAGGATGGAATATCAAGGATTAGGACTATTATGTGACATAATAGACGATGCGACAAAACAAAGAAGCTGCTTAGACGGAGAATATCAACACAAATTATTTTAGACGACTAATGGTTAGTTTCATACGCAAAAATCTTCTGATAGTGCAGGGCATAGTGGCGCATTCGTTTGCAAAATTGTTTTAATTCGTAATTTTTTTTTAAAATGTCCGGAAGGCTTTCCTGATTATAAAAGTGTAAGATGACACTCGATATCTCTTGATGTTATTGTTTAAACAACGAAAATTTAATTAAGCCAGAAAAAATGCATTTTTTGCAATGAATTAATTTTTTTTATATTCTTTAGGATATTTCGAATAAAAAAAGTCCTTACGCCCATCATCGTATCTTAACCCTTTAATTGTTATGAATGTTTTAAAATCTGAAATTGACGAAAATTCTAATTTTCTTGAATTAAATAATATACCTTAAAATTTAAAATGCTATAATTTTAATTTTTTTACCGAATATTCAAACTATAATAAACAAAATTACCTAAATAAAGTTTCGAAATTTTTTTTGTTTTTTTTACGTTATAACAATATGCTTCCTACGCGCGTGTACTTTTAGAGAGAAGTAGATTAGATTAAGATGGGTAAGAGAAAGCCCGATGACGCGCTAAATCAATTTTTTGCTGTTTTTCAGCGGTAATAAGTTTTAAAAAATTATTATTTACATTTTTTATAACACTTTGTTATATTTGCCGATTAACAGTTTTGTATCATGTGATTTTTTTTACTTTTTTAGATACTTTCGATAACTTTTTTATTCATTGAAGTTAATAGAAATGTTCCATCCACAAAAAAAATCATTGCCAAGAGCTGTCTAAAAAAATTAATTTTTCTCACTTTTTTTCCAATAAGAAAAAAGAAGACAAACAACTTTTATTTGAACAATTGTCTTAACAATTATAATTTTGTACTTTTTGGTAAAATTTCTCGAATACGGACGATTTTAGTGAAATCATGTATAGGATAAAAATTATAGACATGAGAACTTTTAATTGACGCATTTTCTTCTCCAAGCGTAAATTACAGATATATTCCTTAAAGAAAAATAACCCCTATACTGTATCTCCCAGATGCTACGACTATGCCCAATATCGAAGCAACTCATTAGCAGATGGATTAAAACTTGAAATTTATTGTTTTCTCTTTATCCGTTTTAGAAAAATTTATTGAAAACTTAAAGTAGAAAAAATATCACTATTCCTATACTATCCTTCTGTACCTATTCACTCCGTGCGTGACGGCAATGTCAAATAAAATATGTACTAAAGGAGGATTTAATATAATCCGTAAATGAAAAATAAACTTACCAGTTTCTTCTAGATAACAGTTTTAATCGAACTTACCTAGAACAAAAAATTTAAATTAAAATACATATTTTACTAAATATTTATCAGATATAGATGTGTTTAAAAAATATAAGTACCTATACAGATAATTCGGTATAGAATTTTATACAATACGTCTAAAGAATTTAGTTTTAGAAGTTTTTTATTAACTAAAATTCCAATTTAATAACCCAAAAGAAATTTTGGCGTCTGCAATTTTATAACTATTTCAAAGTAATTTTTGGGTGCATAAAAATTTGGTCTATTTAGATATATTTTTGAGACAAGCTATATTGGCTTCTTTTAGAATAGAATCTTATTTTCATTATGGTCACTGTGAGCTCCAATTAGGAGTAAAAGAACAAAATACAAAAAGTCGATGTTTTGCTGTCTTGTCTGCTTCGGCTGCTCCTCTCCTTCTATCATCTAGATCTCTGGTCCCAGTTTGCTACTTCTCATCCACGACTCTGCTTTATTCTCTTTACTTCGTTCTACACACCTTCTATTATTATCTTTGCCAACATGTCTTTATCTCTATTACTACATTTCAACCTGACAATCAAATATCTTTGTACCTTTCTTTTGTTTTTTTTATCTCGTTTATCCTACATAATTATAACAATATCTACTTTAAATTCTCACTTGAGTTTTCAAAATTTCCCGTCTGATAATCTCTACAAATCCCACTAATAGCTTCTCAAGATCAACAACTCTCAGTTCCCATAACAACATTTTTACCCTTTTGATTTTGATAAATTATCGCTAAATCATGACACAATAAACTTATTACCTCATCATAATTATTCAGATACCTAGAATTTTCCATACATCCATCAGTTAACAGTTAATATTTTCTTTTATAGAACTGTATAGTAGAGAGTTTACCAGGACAGTCTATTTGAACAGTTCAATAATAGTCGGCCATCATATTTTTAATTTCCTAATAGAATCTTTTTCTGGAAACCTAGATGTGGAGGTAATGATTACAACCGATAATAGTAATTCTAAAAAAAGAAGTCTAGTTTTTACTAATTCTATGTAATTCTTTACTTTATGATTTGGAAGGAAATAAACACTAGGCGTTGTATTCAACCTCATTGTGAATCTTTGATAAGTTGCCAATTTGAGGGTTATCAAATACCAGTTTTTCCGTATTAATCCCACGAAATGTACGTTTTTAATATCCAAAACATAGTCTATCTTGAGTTAAAGCTTTCACGAATTACTTCAAATCCAAAACCTGGCATGCATGGGCGAAAATATGACTTTCTCTTTCGTAACCAAAGGTTCTTTGATTTAATTTTATTTTTCTTGAAACACGACATTTCTTAAAGGCCAATTTCTGTTAACCTAGTGCTGATTCTTAGCTCTGCTGTCCCAAAGACATAAAAACAAGAATATTTTGTATATTCACTTTGCTGTGAAAGTTTTCCATTTTAGATCGACTTAAATCTTCCATTGTATATTCTTACTATTTTAAATTGTTTAGGACTATTTACAATTCCCTTATTATGCTAGTCGAATAACCAATGCCATACGCAATATCCAATGTACCTGACACTGAATCTTCGAAATTTCATCCAAAAGTTGGCGCAATGACAGATGACAGCGTTGGTAACACATTCGATTACTGCCTATTATTTTCGAGTTCATCTAAAGAATAAAATAGTTATTTTGAGACCGTCTCTGTATTAAGGAGAGGGAAAACCGTTTCCAAGCGGCAAGCTGACGCGATGTATCGATTTCCCGACACTTTCCCCAGACTTTCCATTTCGTTTGTGATGTTGCTACAGTCAAAGTAGACTCATGCTTCGCTTCTTCTTTCACTTAATGTTCTTTATGAAAATTAACGTTACTCAGAAAATACATTTTTTTTTCTCCTACTTTTTTTGTAAATCAGAATAAGGAAAACTTTTTTTCGTTCCAGACAAAATTTCTCATTAAGTTTGGAAAGTTTTGACAAGGCGATGGAAAATTATGAGGGTAGGAGGAAATTTAATGGAAAAAAGAAGGCAATAATTTGGGTTAATTAAATAATAACAATTCTTTTTTTAAGTTTAAAAGTAACTTCTGTACACATTTTTTGAATTTATAAAAAAACTTTAAACGTATATTAATTTTTTTATTCAATCAAAATATTTCATCAAGTCGCAAAATACTTTAGAAGAGTAGAGTGGATAAATGAAAAATATATAAAAGTAAAAAAAAACAGAGTAGAGTTATAAATAATTATTTTACTGTTGAATAATAAAGAAAATTCTGTTAGTTTAGAATGTACACAGTCTTCAACAATACCCGTATACCACGTAAAAAATTGATATATTACCAACTGGTAAATAGTAAAATAAAAATCACTAGATGTGAACCAGTGCCGTAAACATTTTAAGTCAACTGTGGAAATAACAACAAAAAAGCATGTTATTATTTAAAGGAGGCTTTATATTATTATATATTTGTTAGATTTTCAATTTGAATTTCATATAGTTTTATTAAAATGTATGGTTTATTTTTAAATATAGACGAAGTAATAAATAGAAATGATATTATTTATCGATTCTACACAAGAATAACTCATTTTAATGTATATTTAATCTCACGACTAAAAAATATTCTGACAATTATTTTGGACAAAATTGTCACTTATTTAAAATTTAAAATAATAATAGTAGTCGGGCGACCAATATATGAATTGTGATTGGTGGATTTAATTATTTTGCCGTGTTCTTATTAGGTAATAATATTTATTAATGCTAGGTACAATATTATACAGAAGAAAATACATGTAAGTCAGAAGGCAGGATAATCTGTACTAGTTTGATGACCTACAAAGTGCACACTGGGGTGACTTAAAAATGAATATAGTAGTGCATTATTTGCTAAAAAATATGGGGAAACCCAGCAAAACCCATATTACCATTGAAAACTAGTACAGATTTCTGTTGATTTCACAAAGTATTTACAAATAATAATTACTTACAATCACTTTGTTTACATCATCTAAGCTGTAAGGCTAAATAGAAATCAAAATTTGTTTCACCTTATGATAGGCTTTTAGTATTTTTTAAAAGATCAGGAAGCATATTATAAAATTGCAAACATTTGTAACAGCATCCCTTTTCCGGTAGGGTAGTTCCGTGTATTGGTAGACAAAAATTATTTTTAAACCTTGTTTTGTGAAAGTGGTCTGCTATATATTCGTTCAATATACTTTTATTTTTATAGACAAACAAATTTAGATTTTCAAAGTGACCTCTACATGATTCTGTAAGCTTTAGAATATTCGAATAGCTCTTTTTACTTTCCTATCTGTATACAGATATAAGGAAAGTATAGGAATCATGATTTTTTTCGACCTCGAGTTTTCGACGGATTTTTACGTTTTGAGGTCCCCTGAATCCGTTTTGACTATTTTCGCGATGATGTCTGTGTGTGTGTGTGTGTGTGTGTGTGTGTGTGTGTGTGTGTGTGTGTGTGTGTGTGTGTGTGTGTGTGTGTGTGTGTGTGTGTGTGTGTGTGTGTGTGTGTGTGTGTGTGTGTGTGTGTGTGTGTGTGTGTGTGTGTGTGTGTGTGTGTGTGTGTGTGTGTGTGTGTGTGTGTGTGTGTGTGTGTGTGTGTGTGTGTGTGTGTGTGTGTGTGTGTGTGTGTGTGTGTGTGTGTGTGTGTGTGTGTGTGTGTGTGTGTGTGTGTGTGTGTGTGTGTGTGTGTGTGTGTGTGTGTGTGTGTGTGTGTGTGTGTGTGTGTGTGTGTGTGTGTGTGTGTGTGTGTGTGTGTGTGTGTGTGTGTGTGTGTGTGTGTGTGTGTGTGTGTGTGTGTGTGTGTGTGTGTGTGTGTGTGTGTGTGTGTGTGTGTGTGTGTGTGTGTGTGTGTGTGTGTGTGTGTGTGTGTGTGTGTGTGTGTGTGTGTGTGTGTGTGTGTGTGTGTGTGTGTGTGTGTGTGTGTGTGTGTGTGTGTGTGTGTGTGTGTGTGTGTGTGTGTGTGTGTGTGTGTGTGTGTGTGTGTGTGTGTGTGTGTGTGTGTGTGTGTGTGTGTGTGTGTGTGTGTGTGTGTGTGTGTGTGTGTGTGTGTGTGTGTGTGTGTGTGTGTGTGTGTGTGTGTGTGTGTGTGTGTGTGTGTGTGTGTGTGTGTGTGTGTGTGTGTGTGTGTGTGTGTGTGTGTGTGTGTGTGTGTGTGTGTGTGTGTGTGTGTGTGTGTGTGTGTGTGTGTGTGTGTGTGTGTGTGTGTGTGTGTGTGTGTGTGTGTGTGTGTGTGTGTGTGTGTGTGTGTGTGTGTGTGTGTGTGTGTGTGTGTGTGTGTGTGTGTGTGTGTGTGTGTGTGTGTGTGTGTGTGTGTGTGTGTGTGTGTGTGTGTGTGTGTGTGTGTGTGTGTGTGTGTGTGTGTGTGTGTGTGTGTGTGTGTGTGTGTGTGTGTGTGTGTGTGTGTGTGTGTGTGTGTGTGTGTGTGTGTGTGTGTGTGTGTGTGTGTGTGTGTGTGTGTGTGTGTGTGTGTGTGTGTGTGTGTGTGTGTGTGTGTGTGTGTGTGTGTGTGTGTGTGTGTGTGTGTGTGTGTGTGTGTGTGTGTGTGTGTGTGTGTGTGTGTGTGTGTGTGTGTGTGTGTGTGTGTGTGTGTGTGTGTGTGTGTGTGTGTGTGTGTGTGTGTGTGTGTGTGTGTGTGTGTGTGTGTGTGTGTGTGTGTGTGTGTGTGTGTGTGTGTGTGTGTGTGTGTGTGTGTGTGTGTGTGTGTGTGTGTGTGTGTGTGTGTGTGTGTGTGTGTGTGTGTGTGTGTGTGTGTGTGTGTGTGTGTGTGTGTGTGTGTGTGTGTGTGTGTGTGTGTGTGTGTGTGTGTGTGTGTGTGTGTGTGTGTGTGTGTGTGTGTGTGTGTGTGTGTGTGTGTGTGTGTGTGTGTGTGTGTGTGTGTGTGTGTGTGTGTGTGTGTGTGTGTGTGTGTGTGTGTGTGTGTGTGTGTGTGTGTGTGTGTGTGTGTGTGTGTGTGTGTGTGTGTGTGTGTGTGTGTGTGTGTGTGTGTGTGTGTGTGTGTGTGTGTGTGTGTGTGTGTGTGTGTGTGTGTGTGTGTGTGTGTGTGTGTGTGTGTGTGTGTGTGTGTGTGTGTGTGTGTGGGTGTGTGCGTGTGTGTGTGTGTGTGTGTGTGTGTGTGTGTGTGTGTGTGTGTGTGTGTGTGTGTGTGTGTGTGTGTGTCTGTGTGTGTGTCTGTGTGTGTGTCTGTGTGTGTGTCTGTGTGTGTGTCTGTGTGTGTGTGTCTGTGTGTGTGTCTGTGTGTGTGTCTGTGTGTGTGTCTGTGTGTGTGTCTGTGTGTGTGTCTGTGTGTGTGTCTGTGTGTGTGTCTGTGTGTGTGTCTGTGTGTGTGTCTGTGTGTGTGTCTGTGTGTGTGTCTGTGTGTGTGTCTGTGTGTGTGTCTGTGTGTGTGTCTGTGTGTGTGTCTGTGTGTGTGTCTGTGTGTGTGTCTGTGTGTGTGTCTGTGTGTGTGTCTGTGTGTGTGTCTGTGTGTGTGTCTGTGTGTGTGTCTGTGTGTGTGTCTGTGTGTGTGTCTGTGTGTGTGTCTGTGTGTGTGTCTGTGTGTGTGTCTGTGTGTGTGTCTGTGTGTGTGTCTGTGTGTGTGTCTGTGTGTGTGTCTGTGTGTGTGTCTGTGTGTGTGTGTGTCTGTGTGTGTGTGTGTCTGTGTGTGTGTGTGTCTGTGTGTGTGTGTGTCTGTGTGTGTGTGTGTGTCTGTGTGTGTGTGTGTCTGTGTGTGTGTGTGTGTGTGTGTGTGTGTGTCTGTATAACGCATAACTCATGAACCGATACACAGAAAAACACCAAATTTTAAACTTAAGCTTTGTTTCAGCGTCCAATGAGCTGATTAGATTTTGGGCAGAGTCGGAACATCTGGGGGGGTACTTTATGGGAGGCCGTTTTTATATTTTATGGAATATATCTGTTATTTATGTTTGGAGAAGAAAATTGTTCAAATAAAAGTTACTTCTAATATTTTTATCTATAATTTTTGCTTTATGTCAAAATTTTCTGAAATGGTCCGTATTCGAGAAATTTGACAAAATGTGCAAAATTCTGATTTTTATGAAAATTGTTGAACTAAAAGTTGTTTGCGATATCGATTTCTATAATTTTTGTTTATACATGATTTTTCTAAAATGGACCGTAATGGAAAAGTGCTAAATTTAAATTTTTCTGTATTTTCGTTTTCAATGAATATGTATAAAAAAATGTTTCGAGGTAGATGTATGTGTAAAATGTATATATTTAGTTTATCCTCTAAACATTTATAGAGATGCTGCAATAGGTTGTACAAAATAACCGGAAAATGCCTATAATAACTAGATAGGAAAGTCATGTGTTGGACACATCAGATTTTTTGTATTACAAAGACTTCTTGGCAGTGTGAACCACTCCAACAAATAATTCCATAGCACATTGAGGAATAGAATAGACCATAATACTCTGATTTAAGATAAGAATGATCTACTTTTCTAACTTGTTTCAATGCAAAGCAAGCTCTGTAGGGCCTTCCACAAAGTGAATATAGATGCTCATCAATTATTACGCCGAGAAATTTTGTCGATTTAAAATATTCTAGTAATGTATTATATAAGTTAATATCCTCTGGATATTCATTTTTATTACGACTGTGCTTAAAACGTATGCAATTAGTTTTAGATAAATTTAATAATAGCGCGTTTTCACCAAACCATTTTAAAAGTCTTTCTACAGCTTTACAGGTATCTTTTTCAAGTACTTTGTAATGGTTTCTAGATAGTAAGACATTTGTGTCATCTGCATAATTAGTAAGAGCTACAGAATTATTTAAATATATTACAAATAAAATAGGATCTAAGTCACTTCCCTATGGAACACCCAGCATAGTATTTTTTGATTCAGAGCAATATTCGCTATTGTCATATTTAAAACAAACCCGTTGTGTCCTATTTGAAACAAGATTGAAACCAGTAATGTGCATTACCTCGCATCCCCATTTTGTATCATTTATTAAGAAGTATATGGTGATTCACATCATTAAAAGCCTTTGGTAAATCTAAGCAAACTCCGTGAACAATATTTCCCGAATCTAAAAAGTGTAAAATTCTCTCAACAAAATTGAAGACTTTGAAACCCATGCTACGTACTTGTGATAACATTATTTATTTCTAAAAATGGCAATAGTCTGTTACAATAGCAATTTCAAAAACTTTGGAAAATCAAGACAAAAGACTAATTGGTCTATAATTTTCTATTAGGGAAGGATCTCCTTTTTTTTTGTGAATTACAGCAGCAGTTTTTAATCGCATTGGAAAAATACTAGATTTAAAGGACTCATTGAGTATATAGCATAGAGGATGTATTATATGGATGCTACTGATGTTATCATCACCGGTTAAGTATTTATTTTTCAAGTGATTGATTATATTCTTTAGTTCTTCTGGCGTTACATCCTATATGTATAATGATCTTGATATGAAATATATTCGTTTAGTTGAACGAAAGTCATTTTTGATTTGTTTTGTAATCTGTGCTTAGAATAGCTAATATCTATGTGGGTGTAGAAAAAAATTCTTACCAAAAAAAGGTTGTAGGAAAAAGATAATAACAAAATTGTATGAGAAGAGAATCTAAATTATAATTTGTACATATTCAAAACTGATTGCGTTCCTGAAACGTAAAACTGAAAATTACAATCCTTAAAAAGCCGAAAACTTACAAAACATGAAGAAATACAAGTTTTTGAGCATTTCTCCAGACGAAAAATATTTACTAATAAAGGTAATTAAAAAAAATCTTTCTGGAATAACAGTTTCAAAAATGCACAAATTTCACTTTCAATAATTACAGCTTTAAATAAATCGAATATATTTTAATAATAGTCTGTATTTTAATAAAACAAATAATTGATTCGTTAAAAAACATGTATCGACAATTAAGGAATTAAAGAAGTATTAGAAATTAAACATTTCAAAAAACCGACTTCAAAATCATGCAGATGCCATCACCACATCTTAACAAAATTTATATGGGACCACTCTTGAGGTACCCCATTACTAACAAAAAAAGAATCATATAAATCGGACAAGGTGGTAAAGCATTATCGCTAAACATACATAAAAAAAAATATTACGACGAATTGAAAACCTCCTCCTTTTTTAAAGTCGGTTAAAAAAAGTAAAGGTGCACAACTATTGTTAAAATGACACCATTAGAGAAAAATTAATAGCTAATTTGTTACTTGAGGTTTTCACAAAGTAAAGATACCTTAAGCATAACTTGTACTTTGGTTGCCATAACACATATTTTGTTGAAGTTTTCCGTTTTTATTTGGGTAGAGAGTAAAAGTTAAATTTTCAATTCCATTCAATTTGAACAGCAAACACAAGGAAAAATCTCAAATACATTTGTGAATTTCTGTCACACACCTACATGATTTGTTTCTGTGTTTTTAGTCCGTCGCCCTTCAAATCTGTACCGGATCAATTTCAAATCGCATCCCTCAAACGTTCATTAAACGAAATCGGAGTAAATCTTCAATCAATCAAAGTAACTCATTAAAGTTTAACTTCATCTGTTCTAATCTCAATATAAATTTAAATCCCAATCTGAACGTTTTGAGTAGTCTGAAAACAATTTAATTATATTTTACAAACAGCTTTAATCTCTGAATTACTTTAATATCGAAGATTTTAATACCATACCTAAATGTGAATTCGATTTTGTAGATAGTTAATACCTGGTAGGGTGCTGATGTAGAAACAGCTTTATTATTTTATCGCGCTTATTTAAGGCCAATATTGGACTACGGCTGCATACTTTATGGATCTGCTAGTAATAATTTACTAAAAAGAATCGATGTATTTCAAAATACAGTTTTACGTTTATGTCTTGGAGCAATGAAATCAACACCAATCAATCCTCTCCACTTGAACCTCCACTAGAGTATCGACGGACATATCTTAGCGAGAAGTTTCTGACAAAAGTACACCTTCAAAACATAACTTTTTGAAAATATCAGCCGACTTCATGTATTTGACCTTGTTAATAAATATTGGAAATTAAAAAATTTCCCACCATTGTGCATTGCGTTTCAACAATGCCAAACTCAGTTGCCCAGCATATATAAAACTGATGATCTAATACAACTTGTTGACTATCCTCTATTTCTTCATAAAAATCGTATCATTCAACCATATTATGACTCTGATGTATATAATAAACTATGCAACGTAAATATAACTGATCCGTTTAATGTATTGTCAATTTTGGCTTCATCTAAAAAGAAAATTATGATTGTTTGATAAAATTTCTGTCAAAAGCAGATATAAGATTGTAGTAGATTTGTTACCTTTGTTTTTGATATATCCTAATTACCTTTGTTATATTACCTTACCCACTCCGTGGCCTATTTCTAGTGTGTCTTGAAAAAAAAGTTTTGATGGGTCCCTGGACGAGAAACGATTGTCCTTGTCTATTTCCTTTGAAAAGTATTATTTTTAAATTTTGTTTGACGTGATAGGATGGTTTTGTTACGATAGATTAATTTTGTTGCGACAGATTGATTTTGTTCCGATGGATTGTTATTTTTGTTGCCATTGTTATTTACCATTTATTTTGTATTGTATTATTTATATTATATTATTTATATTCATTAAGTGACTGGTTGAATGACAAAAGCCAAAAGCCAAAAGCCAAAAGCCAAAAGCCAAAAAAAAAAAATAATAATTCCTATAGAATAACATTTTTATTATCAATTTTTTTCTTAAGGCTGTATGTCACGATACTAAATTAAGTACTAAATTTAGCACTAAATTAAGTTATTAATTTAGTACTAAATTTAGAACTAAAAATTTTTTTTTCCGTTTGCAACGATACCAATTTTTAGTACTAAATTTACTATAGGCGCACGCGCATTGACGTATTAATATGTAAAATTAACAGAGAATTGAAATATTATGTGTAAAACAGACAAGTAAATGGTGTTTTTATTATCAATTTGACACTAGTTGACTTGACAACAACCAAATACAGCATAAAAACCACGAAAAAAACAATAAAACCTACAAAATCAAACAAGCGAACTTTATTCAAGGCGATAATGTAAAATTGTCGCTAATTAAAAATAAAAGGGTACAGAAAATACCGTCGTGTCAACTTTTTCTATGAAAAACTTCTGCGCAACATTTCGGCGCACTTTTAGTACTTAATTAATGACTTTTTTTAGCACTAAATTTAGTACTAAATTTGCTGTTTGCAACGTGAATTTTTTTAGTACTTAAAAAATGCATTAATTTAGTTCTAAATTTAGTACTTAATTTAGTATCGTGACATACAGCCTTTAAACTGAAGAATGGATAAGTTGGAAATATCAGTTAACTGAATAGATATGATTTAGTTTCACTTTAGGATATTAAATCACAGTTCAAATTTTTTAGTTGTTATATTAAAATAAATTAAAAATGGCTGAGTCCATAGGCGCCGGAACTCAAAAATTGCTTTGGGTGCCCGGCCTCTATGCGGGTAATGGAGGCTATCGTTAATTGCTGGATAGGCTGGAGGCTCCCACCTAAATCGGGATATCTGGCAACCACTGCATACCAGTGGTGCTGCAGTGCTAGAGTACCAATGCAATAGGTAGAAACACAATATAAAACATTTATTAACTATCATGAATTTAGAAGGAGATTTTTGATGATTTATTATTGCACATATAATGGAGTATTGTATATATACAGGGTGGGTATTTGAAAACGAAACAGAGTACTCAATGTAAGTTTTTGAACAACATACCCTTACTTTACTACAGCATTTTCCGTTTCTACTTTACGGCGACCAAAGAATGTCATCTGATAACAATAATTGAACAATGTAAAAATTATGTTAAACCAGATTTGTACTTTTGGTAAACCACTGCATGGGCTACATAGATAGTAGCGATGTAAAACTTTGGGGTTATTATTTAGATAAAAATACCTTCACCATCTTTCCATTAAAGATTTTACTGGTGAGTGGTGAGTCTCACCTCCGATAGAGAGTTTTCGCTCAGGGGGTGAAACTGGCAGAAAAATGTTTCCCCCTTAAATCAAAAATTGACAGGTCCGAACGTTTTTTGGTAGATGACCTGGTTTCTCGCCAGCAATACTAGAGAGCTGTTTCTGACTCCAAATGAACGTTTTCTTCTAACTGTGCTTGATCGGGAGCAACTTTTAAATGTTCTCCCCTCAAGCATTTGCCCAATAGCATATGTTCAGAGCTCTTGTCTTGATAATTGTAGACCGTCATTAGTCGTTCTTTTTTGACGTTATAGGGTTTTAAACACCAAGAAAAATAAACCCTTAAGTTCAAGTTCAACGCGCTGTCTATGACAAGCCTGACTTTTTTATCACCAAAAATACAGCTCCGAACGATAATATTTTTTTGTGCTGCCACTTTAGAAAATGCGTTTTTTCGATCATTTTTTAGCTCAAAAAGTACACCTTTGCCGGTCTAGATCGGAAAATTGACACAACTGCTCGGAAAAGTGACATAACTGCTCGGTAAAATACCTAATTTCTAGAGCTCCTATCCAATATTATTGATAACACAAATATTATAATTCCTAAATTGACCGGAAAATCAACGTTTAATAATTGTTCTTTGCATAACTACTCGTTCAACATAAATATTAATACCTAATAAATGAGTTAAGTTTTGTTATAAATTTTGAGCAATAAATATTCTGTTCCCATATTATTGCCAAATTATTGGTGGCAGCACAAAAAATATTGTACGCATCACAATCGAAAAGTGTATTTACAGGGCTCGCATGCTTTCACGGCTCCGCCTTCGATGTCGCCCTGAAACTTGCATGCTCGCCTTGTAAAGTATCACTTTCTGAGCTTGACACGTAAATAACTACATAGAGGCATTCTGTTGCTATACCAACTTGGGCAACGACAGCTTCTTGATTTCACTTATTGCCAATTTTTGTCCACGTTGTGCTATGGGTGCTCCGCACCCAGTATAAAACTGCTCTGGGTGCTTGCGCACCCAGAGCCCAGAAGATTCGGCGCCTATGGCTGAGTCCACTGAAAAATCGATAAATGGAACTATTAGCTACAAAAAAATCAAACACCAAAATAACTAATATTCAATAACAGTAGGTGTGTATCAAGAGCATTAACCTGATAGAAAAGAAAATGTACAATGAGTTGAAAGCTTGAGCAGTATGAGTGAATTTTGAAACGATATATAAATCGATGCCTCTTTTCTGAATTGTATAAAAAGAACCTAATCGCGTGTTATGCCTGTTATAATATAATAATATTAATAATAATGAATTTATTTGCACCAATTTACAAAATATAATAATACAATCTTGAGATAAGTATAAATAAATGAAAAGAAATCAATAAGTAAATCTTTCACTTGTTTCGATTAATTACAATCACAAAAACAATAAAATAGAAAAACTTACAATAAATAAACATAAATACAAAAAAAATATAGATAATAAAATTATTACAAAGATCAGAAAGTGTTAGTATAGCTTTATATGTATATACATTATATAGATACAATAAATTTAGATAAATACAATAAAAAAAAATAGTAGTTATTAAAGCTCAGAAACATTTAATATATACAAATACAGAACGCCTAGATCTAGGAATTTTCAACTATACAAATTATTGACTTTCGAGTTTATTCAAGTAGGTATGATTTTAAATATTTTTAAAATTTAAGCGGATTAGTTATTACTCTTAATTTTAGTGGAATCGTATTAAACAAATTTGGACTCATGTATGTACAGAAACGCTGCCCAATTGATTTTTGAATATAGGGAGTTATTTGTAATTGTTTATTCCGTGTGTAGTGTGTGAAGGTACGGCGAATTTCTTATTAATGTAGTAAAAAAAAACAATTTTGAAATAATAGAGCTGACGAATATCGAAGAATTTTGCCTCAATATATAATTGGTCAGTGGGAAATGTCAAGTCCTTTTTATATATTAATTTTAGAAATCTTTCCTGTAAAATTTCTAATCGATAAAGGTGAGTTTTCAGTGCATTACCACAAATAAGAAGACCATATCTGAGGTGACTCTCAACCAGTGCATAATAGAGGATTTTAAGCTGGTTAACATTTAATATTGTTGTTAAATATTTAAACTTATAGAGAATACATTTTAGTTTTTTACAAGTATAAAAAATATGTACATCCCATCTCATATGCAACTCCAAATATATATCCAGATATTTCATGTTACTTACTGTATTTATTATATATTGGTTGTTACTGGTAATAATACGAGGATGTATCAGAAAATAACGAGACTGGTGCTATAGTATAACAACGAAACATTTATTTAAAAAAAAAAATCAACAACTATCCTTCGAAGTACTCTCCATTCTGTTGAATACTCTTATTCCATCGCTTTATCCACTTATCATAAACTTCTGAGAAACCATTTTTTGATAGTCTGTTTAGTATAGGTACCCATCACAGCGTTGTTGAGCTCTAAATCCGACTCAAATCTTCTACCTCTCAATTCTTTTTTGACTTCAGGAAACAAATGGAAGTCACATGGAGCAAGGTCAGGAGAGTAGGGGGGATGAACCATAATTTCAACCCCTAATTCTTCAATTGTTCGTTGACAAATCATTGATCTATGAGCCGGAGCATTGTCGTGATGCAGCGTCCAGCCAAAGTCCTGATAAAGCGGCCTTTTTTCTTTAATTTTGCCTTTAAGGGTCCTCGAAGTACATTAGAATAGTACTCCCCTGTTACTGTATGTCCTCTAGGTACAATGTGATCGTAAATAACGCAAAATTTATCAAAAAAAATCAGGTGCATCCTTTACCAGCGCTTTTAGCAGTTTTGGCCTTCTGCGGTCTTGGACTGCCTTTATGCTTCCATTGCATACTTTGAGACTTCAATTCGGGATCGTAATGATAAAACCAACTTTCGTCACATGTAAGCACATTATTTAAAAACTGTGGGTTACGTTGCAATTGCCATTTCCACTGCTGACAAATTGTCACTCGATTCGCTTTTTGTTCATCGGTCATCACTTTTGGAATTCATCTTGCCGCGATCTTCCGGTACTCTAAATCTTCATGAATAATTTTTTGAGTGGTACCGTAAGACAAATTAACATTGTCAGAAATTCGTTTTATGCCAATCCGGCGATCATTTTGTATCAAGTCGTTAATTTCTGCAATTTTTGTGTCATTTTTTGCAGTTTGTGGTCGACCGGGACGAGGTTCATCTTCAACTGATTCACAACCGTCTTTAAACTTTTAATGCCACTCAAACACACTCTACATCGTGTAAGTAAACTATTATCTAGATATGCACCTTTAATCATTTCAAAAGTTTCAGTTGGTGTTTTACCCAATCGAACACAAAATTTTATCGCGTATCTTTGCTCCACTTTCATTTTTCGATGGGTACGCAAAACACTGACAATTCAATAATTAATTTGTAACAAATGTCAAAAGTTAAATCGAAGCCTACTTGCGGGGTAGTACATTAAATATAAGGCTTTCATGTCTCATTTTTTGGGTTATAAAATGTTACCTCTGAAAGAAGTTATAGCACCAGTCTCGTTATATACTGATATATCCTCGTATTTAGTTGATTGAAGAGGAAGCTGTGGATTTATCACAGAAAAAAGGTATGTAAAAAGTTTTTTCAACGTTTATTGTTAGGAATTTATAGTTTAACCAGTTTTGTATTGCAGGAAAATCGTTTCCACCATATTCTGCTCCCATGTTTTAACAATATAGAAAATAGCCGTGTCATCTGCGAACCCCCAAATTTCACCCTTCGATCTAATCGAAAATAAATTATTTATATACAAATTAAATAGGAGCGGACCTAAGATAGTGCCTTGGAGCACACCATATTTAATGGGCATAAAATTACTGTAACTATTGGCTATCCTTACGTTTGCATTCTTTCATTTAAATAGGTAGTAAATAAATTTAATGAAGCGCTTCTAATCCCAATATCTTCCAATATTTGCAGGATAATGTGGCTTACCGTGTCAAATGCTTTTGATAAATTAAGAAACATGCATAAGCAAGGTTTACTAGCGTCTAATGATGGATATATTTTTTGTATTAACGCCGAAATCGCATTTTCCGTGGATTATTTTTTCTTAAAACTATATTGATTGTTTGATAATACATTGTATTTAGTTAAGTATGAGTTTATGCGAGCTTCCAAAACGTTTTCAAATACCTTGGAAAAACTAGATATAAGAGATATTGAACGATAATTTATTACATTATTTGCATCACCTTTTTCAAAAATCAGTGTTACGACAGTTTCTTTTAGACAGGATGGCCATCTACATATAAAAAATATGTGATAAAGGCTCTTCAATATATGGTGATACGATTTTTAAAATATCAGTTTTAATTCCATCGATCTCTGGTGCTTTTTTTGTTTTTAAATTCTTATTTCTTTTGCATAGGATGCAACACAAAACTATTTGGGAGACATTTTTTTGGAGGAATATACTGAGGGTCTTGTATAATTTGTTTTGTGAATAAATTTCCCACTTCATCCTTTATTGATTTTATTTTAGGATTCTTTTTATTGCAATGTGACATATCATTAATAATTTTTCAAAGTTGCTGTGAATCAGATTTATTTTCATTTATGAGATTTTGATAGAATGTATATTTGCACTTTTTAATTAAATTTGTTATATTATTTCTTACATTTTTGTATTCACTTTTTAAATTTTCATTATTAGCATACCTTTTTACTTGTTTGTGTAGTTTATTTTTATTATGAATTGTTCTAACCAGTTTATTAGTTATCCAGGGTGCAATTTTTGAATTTTTTCTATATACCTTAACGTTTTTTGTACACTTATTTATTTGGGATATTATAATGTCCACGAATTTTTTTGTTACCTACAGAGTCAAGTTCACTGATTTCAAAGATATTATTCCAAGAAATCTGATGAAATTGGTTTTTTTAATTTTTTATAATTAATATGTGGTTTAATATGTTGTATACGATTAGACATATTTTTGTTATTACTAAAATTGTGGATTAACTGCAACGGCATGGAATAATGATCTGTAATGTTAGTTTTTATTATTAAAGGTATAACGTGTTCCAACATCATCAACTGGTTTTTTTACTTTTACAAAAATATGGTGGTAATAATAATAATACTCTCCCTAATTCACCCCTTTACGAGTGAATTTTAACCCCAAAAGCTGAGCTTGTGCGGGGAAAAGGACGGCTATTATTATTATTTGCCGTAGCGCTCCGGGGCGACTTAAAGATGATTGATGGTGCCATTTGATTTACAGGTGAGGAAAACCCGGAAAACCTCACCCACCATCATCGAGACGGTAATGTATGGTCAAGACATGCCTTGTAGTTTCCTTGAACCCTTGTTGGACTATTTATAATTGAACTATAACTAAATTCACTAAACACACTTAAATAGTCATCAGTGCATTCCGTGTCTACCATTAAATCAATGTTTTGACAGTATTCAATAGTATACATTATTTTTATCATTTTCAAGTAGAAACTCCTCCAAATGTTCAATGAAATTGTTGGCTACAGATGATGGTGATCTCTAATAGGCTATTACTATCATATTTTCATATTAGTTTATTGATATTATTACCTCAAGACCATTCGTATCGTATAGGGGAAATATTTTACATATTTGAAACATGTTTTTATGAAGTTAAGTAGTGTAATACGATTATATACGATATATACGAGTATAAAGTTCTCTTTCAGATGGTTTAGGAATATTTGAAATTTTCTTCCGGAAAAGTTTTTTCAAAAATTCGCCAGTTTGAAATCATATCTAAAAAGGTTCTTTATTTTCACACAAAGATGATGCTTTTGTCTGAAGTCTCCATGACCATCCATTTTCGAGAAAAATCGATTTAAACTTTTCATGTTTCTATTGACTAACAAATAAATTTCTATGGGGTCTATTCTGTAATAATTCCTTTATATTTAACGGCCTTTAAAAATATTGGCGGCCTATAAAAATATGTTCGTATTCGTTAATTTACTTCTGTCATTATTTAAACAGATTTCTTTAAGATAATCCTCTAATGTATTTTAAAGATCCGTTTAAATAATGACAGAAGTAAAGAAGAAATATTTTTAAAGGAATTGTTACGGAATAGACCTCTATATTAATTATGATTAGATGGCTGTGGAAAATAAACGAAATAACAATTATATAAATGTCAAATGACTGGTGTTTTATACCGTAAGTAAGTTTTATGTTACTTATTTTTTTAGAATTATCTTAATTTCTAAAATATTAAAAGTTAAAGATGGTTTGGTTTAGTAATGAAGAATATTATGCTGAAATGCATTTAGTGTATGGTGAAATGCAATGTAACGCGCTGACAACGTCACGTAGGTATGCCGAGGAATTTCTAAATAGGAGACATCCTGCTTCAAAAACATTCAAGACTTAGGGAAACAAGATCTGTAATTCCCAGTAATTGGTAGATATCCTGACGTATTAGAGGAATATGATATTTTAATGGAAACCATCAAGGAAAACCTTGAAATTAGCATAAGATTAACTGCAATGTAGCCTAATATTTCTAAATCATGTGTGTGGAAAATTGTCCATCGAGAAAACTTGTACCCATTTCATTTTAGAAAAGTCTTGGCTCTTAATGCTAGGGTGGCCTTTTCTGTTTGGTTACGAATGCAAGAAAATCAAAATCATCACTTCTTTCTAAACATTTTGTTGAAATTGTTAATATGCATAATTGTGGTGTTTTTTTACTAATAATAGGTTGGTGTTACAGGAGTGCGTTTAGAAACCCCGCACGGCGCGTCTGACCACATGCATTAGAATAGGGCCCAGACGCGCCGTCCGGGGTTTCTAAACGCACTCCTGTTTTAACTTCCGCTGCTATCGAGCAGTGCGCAAATCTTGTGACGCGACATACCATACACACTTAGCCCAAGTGGAAAATTGTTAATTGTAATAAGCTTAACTAAAAATATACGTCCAAGTAAATAGTTATTATTTAGTGTTTTATTTAATTAAATAAACTAATATAAACATATTGTAGTGTCCTAAATAAAAACTATGAAGAAATTTTATTTGTTTTTGGAAAATTATTATTTTGATCTCATCTACTTATTCATGCATTATCGATATCAACTCCAGGAACATCCTGTATATTATATAAAAGGAACATTTTTATAGAAAATTCCTCTAAGTAGGATGTTCGCATTCTTTGCGTACAATTAATTACCACGATGTTATTTTTAAGTAGCCTGAAATGCTATAAATCGAACGTTTTATTCAAACTGAAAATACGTTCATCCAAGGTCTATAGTTTCGACCCAAATAAATGTAAAAAAATGCTTTCTGTGTATCTAGTACAGAGATAATTTATTTTACCACGTACGTATATAAATTTAATTTAACCCATGGCATGGGTAATATTATATGGTATCGAATGGTGTGGTAGCTTATAGTTATATAGATGGGTGTACGAACGTCATCGACATCAAGTCTAGTGCTCCTTGACATCGATATTTTTTCTTCGTATTGATGTGGGTCCGGCTTGTAACAGTTTATAACCAAGTTAATGGGGAATTTGTTATTACAGCATTTTTTAACTAATCAAAAAACTTTTAATGATGTAAAAATCAAAGAATGTACTGAAAAATAGACATCGGCATTTGTTTGAATACATTATATAATTGATACAGTGTGTTTCAGTTATATCTACAGTTTGTCATGCACAAAGATATACCTATAGGATGGTCCAATTAAAATCTGTATCGGCTCGTCAACTTTTTCGCGAAGAAGGCAGGTGTAAAAATGTTAAATCTATAAATTAAAACCTCTACTTAGTTAATTAAATAATCTGGTGTTTTCAGAACAAATATATCAAAGGCTCAAAATCAACCGGTCTCAAGGATTTCCCAAAAAAACTTTTCCTAGGAAATTATTTCAAGTGGACTGTTTTCATTGCATTTAATTGTTCAACTTCAAAGAATTAGGGATACCAGTAATACCAGTAATAGTTTGGAACTATTTTTTGTTAATGTATGCATGAAAATATTTTTTTTGTTTGTTTGTTTATTTAATTGCTTACTTTGGACCTATATTAGGTTCATTAATTTTCTGCCCCATATATTTTTTGTTAGTTTCAGGAAATAAGTGTTTTTAAATAATCCTGTAAGAACAATGTATTTCCCAAACAAAAAACAAAATTATTTCTTGAAATTGCATTTACAAAAATAATAATATAAAAAACTAAAAAACACATTTTAATAGAAAAGCAAACTAAAAAGTAGAAAATAATTTTCAATAAATGTAAATAAAGAATAGTGTGATTATTGTAGAAAAGCGTGGGGTGCTTTTTAAGATATTTCCATAATGACTTTACTTTGACCAATATTTAGAGCATTAAAATATTATAACAAAAAAAATGTTAAAAAAAAATTAATATGAGAGGTAAAAAACCAAAAACGCAGGATTTTTTTCGTTCCTAGATGTAGAACGACATATTTTACTGATATAAATCTAAAAAAAAATCGTGATGAAATAAATTCAAGCCAATTCAAGCCATTTCAAGCTTCTTTTAGTTAGGGTTGGTCCACTCTCTAATACTGCTTTCACAATATGCCCCTCTCACAAAATGTCACTTTTATCACCGGTATCATAAATGGCTGTTAAACGTCTCTTTGAACTTCTGGAAAATTATATTTAAATAATTACATCAAGGGAGGAAACCCTACCAACAAAATTTGAATTATATAAAGGCTGAAGATCAATAATAAGAGTAATTTTATTACAAAAAGCCAATTTTAATTTTAAAAAAGTTTACCAGATAAATGTTTATCCTCAAAGTGCCAATCTGAATTTTAATTCCCAACCCGCCCTAAATTGATTTTTAATTAATATATCAACAAAATTGACAAAGGTTTGAAGCAGGGTTTTTGTGTTCCATCAACGTTGTATTTATAAGATCGACATGAGGGAAAAAGTTGATTGAAGTTGCAGAAAAAGTGTAGAAGAGTACCGAAATAATTGCTATAATATTAGATCTATTATCTGTTAGTTTGTGTTGTCACGTATCAAAATGAACAAGAAATTATCGAGTTGGTATAAAATTCCTTACAAAATAAGGAAAAACTCCAAAATTTATTCTTGAAGAAATGTTAGCTGTATATGGAGCCGATTATCCTTGCAAATCAACTATTTGAGAATGATCAAAAATATTTTAACGTGGTTGAGAATCACTGGATGATGATCCCATACCAACATGTACCCAACAAATTCATGCCATTAAAAAAAGAGCCCAAAAGGAAGGAATTTTCTTGATTTAATGACCAACCAATATCGTCAACTATTGAAATTTTAGGGAAAATTCCACACCTGTAATTTTGAACCAATCAAAATACGTGTTTTTGACAGATCACCATGGCAACGGAGGTATTTTAGTGGAAATTTTTTTCTCGTGGGGTACCCAACAGCGAATTATACTGGAAATTTTTTGACGTTTACAATAATAGACCATTTTTGACAGACTGGTTTTTATTTGTTCACATAATAGGTTTAGTTTTGATACATTTTAGTTACAATGCTAAGGTGTTTTCTATATTCTTCGGCCACTTCTTTTCTTCTTAATGACGAAAATGCAGGACTTTGGATGCTTTGAATTATGTGTCTATGTCTAATAAAATATATATAATATTTAGACACTAATTTATTCACCTTTTTCCCATTCAGCACATTGAATTTTGCGTAGTTTAGGTGCAAATATTCGTGGACAATTCGGAACAAATTTTCGTTTTTCAAGTTGGAGCCACAATCCTCTATTAATCCGAGTAAGTAAGTCATGGTGCAATGATTGATCATTACATCAGACAATTTCACGCATATTTTGCATAGCGTATGATTTTCAAATCGATTCATTTTTAAACAAATAGGTAATTTTGTTGGTTTTACTTGCTGTGCAATATTCTTTATCGCAACAAAACGCGAGTTATTTTAATGTTTTGAACTGTCAAAATACAATGATCACAGCCTCCTACGATTGATGCTTGCTGACGCTGGTTATGAATTTCATACCATTTTAAAGCGCTCATAACGCATGTTAATAAAAACGCAGAAAAACAATTTTCTACCACTTGTAGTTATTCAAAACTTACGTAAAATTAAAGAATATACTATTTTCTATTTTCAAATGGTATTCCCATGCAACTACAATGAGTAGAAATAAGCAATTTGAAGGCCTAAATAATTGCAGCGAAACATTTTTTTACGTCGGGCCGCTTGACAACTTCAAAACTGAAACTATATTCGAGGTTAGGTTAGGTTACTTAGTCACTTAGTTACCATGACAACTCAACAATCAAGGCGACAACACCTTTTATGTTTCACTGGTGACTTGGAGAAAATAATTTGCATTGTTGAGAAACGAAAAATAAATTTTAAAAATATTTAATTTTCAACCATAATTCGGCGTGGAATTTTCTTACCGAATACCACGCGAGGTCAAATTAATATCAGGAAATTTTTTCTCGCTCATGAATATTTTTAGAAAATTTTCATTAGCTCGAAAAAATTTCCGGAAATAATTTGACCTCTAGTGGTTTTACTAGTGAAAATTGCATGTGTTCAAATAATAAATCATAACCTTGCCATAGAACCAAAGCCCTTCTATTTACATTTAAAACCCGGTCATACATTGTAAAGAAACGTAGCACGTAGCTATTTCGTAAATGAACCGACATGCGTTTCCTGGTGCGCTGTTGTCAGGCTGTATAGTTTATCCCTTTCATATTTAAAAATAGTTTTTACCTATAACTCACTAATAGCAACAAGTTTTATTAATTAGAATCGTTTTGAGATATTTCCAACTCCGACGCATTGTGGACAGAGATGTTGCAATATTTCCCGAAACATTTCTAATAGTAAATCTCTAAATAAAATGACTTGTAACAAAACAAAAAACGTATAAAATGTGTACAAAGTAGATTAAGCTATTTTAACTGCTTTCAGCAGACTTGATATTTTAGCAGCACCTATTTTTACACCATTAAGCAGGGCATTTTTGTACCTATCGTTTTTACATACATCGCTTGCTAAATAACAACTTTGCAAATAGTAAGATAAACACTGTGACAAACACCATTATTATTCCTGCAAATAAATGCAAGGATTTCAAAAGCGTTCAACGTGACACTACCGCAATTTAAAATAACCTTCTTTCATTCATACTATACGTCACGGACGTCACGTATAGTAATTTATTCGTCGATAGTTTGCGACGTTGCGATACAGTGTATTTTTGCATTTTGGGTGTTTTTGTTAATTTTTAGACTTTTTTAAAAAAAATTCGGCTTGTGTATAGCTAACAACATGGTTCGCGAGTGCATTTTGTGCAAAAAAACTGGAAAATGTAGGTGCTAAAGTATCTTTTCATAAGTAAGTAAGGTTAGGTAATTATGTATTGCATAGTTCAGTGGTGTATATTTAAAGATTTTTGTCGTAATATCACATGTATTATCTACTTTTGATTTAATATTATTTTCTTTGATCTTTCAACGTTATTAATTTCGCAAAAAATTGTAATTAATAGAAACATTTTAGTCTGGACTATAGTAATAAAATAAATATGCTTATGCTAGATTTTGAGATTCCCAACTAAAAGGCATACAAAAAATATTTGGCTATCACTTGTAGGACTTGAGGAAAAGGAAGGTATCCAAAAAAGAGTGTTATGCTCGGAGCATTTTGACCGTAGTGATATTCTGCACAGTGCAAATGGCGCGAAATATCTTAAGCCTGGAGCACTGCCAAAACTTCGTCATTCTTTGTTTCGAGAACGCTCATTTAGGTAACTAAAAACTTTCTTATGTTTCGGAAATGTTTAAATGTTAATCCTTTAAGATGGAAGTTGGTGAGTGACGCTATCGATTTTCTTCGAGAAGACCAAAACTGTCCCGGATTTCAAGATTCTATGGCTACTTCTGAATTTATTTTAATTTTCAATAATATTTTTGACATTTTTAACTCAAGAAATCGATTTGTAAAATACTCTTTTAAAAAACCTTTCTCAAAAGCCACATCCACTCAATTTTTTAACTATTTGGAATTTGTAAAGAACTATATTTTAGGCTTAACTTTAAATCAATAGTATTTCCAGAGACAACACGAGACGGTTAACTTCATAGCAAAAATTGATTGACATTTAGGTATAGTAGTCATCAGGGTCAGCTGGTATTTTATCTTTGTCATGTACATTATTTCCTTATAACGTTATCTTGTTCTCATAAGCTAAAAGATAGGGTAGATGTCGCTGGTAACGTTCCAGCAATGTTGCCGTTATGAACATTTTCCAAATTTGTTTCTTTTACATTTAAATAATAATTATCTTATTTATCCATAAGTAATACTTATATATATAACAAAAGACGTGTTTTAAGAAATATATAGCAGGATTGTGTACAGAACAAAAATAAAAAGTCAATAGCACTAGAAGAAAGTAAGTTTGGCATCACAGCACGAGCATTTCACTTTGACGTCTGCCAGATTGACGTATTTCTAACCTATCATTGTTCAATTTTTTGTTTGTATGTTTGGTGACTTTGGTGTCGTTTTACTTATATATATTTTACAATTTAACTTGTAAATTCATTTTTTTGGTTGTTTTTCATTCATTATTAGTTACGTTTTTAAATTTGTTTTCCCCGGTGAATGACATTTTTATCGTGGTGTTTTCATATTAGGTAGTTTTAAGTTTGTTTACAAACCCGAAGGAACTAACAATGCCCGGATCACGCCGGGATTTTGTTTAATTTCCGTAAGGTAAGTATTTCAATTTTATTGTAGAACCTTTGTGGTGTGAATGTTTATTATTGTTTAATACAGAATATATCTTATTATTGAAATCATACTTCGTTTTATTTTCCTTTTTAATGCTTTTTATTTTGTGTGCCTAAAAAAAATGATTTTTTTTCTGATTTGATGTGCTAGTAAATGTGAATTACATATTTATTCACATTTCCAGTGCATCAAATCAGAAAAAAAATCATTAAAATAATAGATAAAGTGGATCTACATATTTGAATTTCCCGCGGTTCTTCTTTTTTTTAAAGAAAATTATAAATTTACTGGTTGCTTATAAAGAAAAAGGCCACTATCAAAACAAGGTATACCAGCGCCATCGGCCTTATCTTCCAGTCCAATCGCCCAGTCAATTCTTGGTGAAAAGCAAAATTGCATTGAGTTAACCGTCTCATTAGTTGTCTCTAGTATTTCATTATTTTTTTATAATTAGTTATGATTTTATCTTTAATAAGATACGCCACTGGTATGGACAGATTTTTAGTTGCGAGTAACAACAGCGTTGCCAGACGAGATTTTTGATTACAGTCTGTCTTCTGTCAATCCGCATAAAATCTTCTTTCCTTTTTCCAATGATTGGGACCAAACAAAACATACTTTATGAATGAAATACATCATCTGTTGTTTCATTTATCTAAGCATAGAACCTTTAAGAAATGAAATAAGTCCTAGTTACACTAAAAGAAGAAAAGTCAAGGTTGACAGATGATTGTCAGAATGAAATGTTTACATTTTCTGTAGGTTAACTTTAACCAAATTTTAAACCATTAAATTATCAACTTCTAAATCTATGTTTTATTTTCAAAAGGGTAAGTTTCATATATACCTTGTGAAAATGTATATCATTTAATCAATTAATATATTTATTTTCTACTATTTAAATTAAAATCGTAACAGTTGTTACTGAAAGATGCATCAAGAAAAAACCGACAATTAGCAACAATAGTTTCGAAAACCATGGTTTTCATAATTCTGTACAAATGCTTTGAATTGGTAGAAGTTAGTGCGAGATTGCTGTCGCTATTTCACGGATAGAGACATATAAACAATGTTTGATCCTCTGTGGAGATAAAACATTTAATTATCAATAGATTTTGTCACTGGAATAGAAATCTGGGTCCATCATTTTGATTTTGAATCAAATTAAAAATCACTGGAGTAGAATATTAAGTATCCGCCCTTCCAAAAAGTTTCTGCATTAAAAATAAAGGTGTTTTATTTATGGATTATCTGAATAAAGATAGCACGGAAACAGGAGAGTATTTGCGAGCTTAATGCATTGTTTCAGAAAGTTTAACAGAGTAAAACGAGGAAATCTTATATAAGGTGTCCTCTTGTACCATGATAATTTACCAGTGTACAAGTCAAGACTTGCAAAAGCTGCCATTGGTGAATGTGATGTATAGCCCATATTTATACACCCTGTAAATATTGTTTCTAAATATCAAAAAACTCCAAGGGGGCCAAAATTAAGAAACGATAAACTAATTGCTGATCTTGAATACCATTTTTCTGGGATATTGGCGAAGAAAAACTTATAAAAGGAAATGGAGAGACAATGAGTGGGAGAAAACGTTATGGTATAAAGCCCTGTGCAGACGGGGACAGTAATACCGATCAGTAGTAGTATTAGCTGTTAGTAATTATCTGCCAACTTTTTTCTTTGCAAAGATCAAGTTATGTAGGTATAATACAGCACAATTATCAGAGTTTTGATGGTTGAATATGTACACTAAAAGAAAACTGCATTTAGTTGGTCTAGTTTATAAAGTATTATAGATTTTATATTTTTAATAAGTTATCCACCAGTTTTTTCATCCATAACTATCATACTACAAAAGGTTTAAAATATATAAGGAAAGAAGGAAAGTAATGTAGCAACGTTATATTTTTTGATGGACTGTTTACGAAAAAGAAGAATTCTGATGTGTGATGTTTGACTTTTATAGCCACCCTAGATTTAAAAAAGAACCTGCACGGCTTATATAGCATGTAAATCAATATCCAATTTATATAATGCTTAGAAACATATAACATTTATGTTAATGCCTTTCTAAATAAAAAATAATTAATATTTCCAAACATTCGAACATTTCGAATATCCCGTAGCTTTTCTTACTTCTTTTACAGACTCTGACTTAATTTATAAATCTTCTGGGAAACGCGATTAATTTTTAACTACCACCTACCGACCTTTGTTCTTTCCCCGAAAACTTGTCAACAAGTAAAGAAGGAAAAGGATCAAGAGAAACGAAAACACTTCGGAAAACTGCCAAAGGGTCCAACGAGAGGTAAATTAAATATCACATCCTTGGGACCGCTATAATTGTGCTTTGTTCGCGAATGCAAAGAGACAACGAGTTTTGGGAAGTTTTGGGATTTGTGTAAATTATTTAGTATTACTTTTTGCAGGATTAGAGATTAGTAGGGAACTGGACTATTTTTGAGGTATTGATCTGTGTAAAATTCTATGTTTAAATATCCGGTTTGTACTGAAATGTCGCCCTAAAGGGATCAAAAGAAACGAAACATTTTAAAATTTTCATAAAATTAATTTCTAATCTTATAATAATAAATTAATCAGTAAATCAGATGTTTGAGTGGGTGGGTGGCTCAGTACCTTTTAGATTTGAAGGTATGTCAATTTTTTTTTGTTTCGATATATTGAATGTTTTTAATTCTGACCATTTTTCCTTAATAATACAAGTTTGAAATTCAAAATTTAAGTAAGACCTTTTTTCTGCTTTTATAGCTGTTATTGTGTAGTTTCTTAATTGTTTATAGTAATCAAAATGCGTTAAAATTTGTGTTTTGCAAGGCTTTATCTCTAAGCCTTTGCATATAAATATTTTCAGTAATCCAGGAAGAATGTTTAATTAGTTTTCTAGTTTTTGATTTTTTTGGAGCACGTATATCTAAAACTGTAATTATGTAGCTATTTAAAAATTTTATCAATGTTTTCAGTAAAATAAATATTGTACCAGGGCATAGATGCCAAATGATTTTGAAAATGTGCATGATAAATCTTTGTATGTAACCTATATTTTACTTTAAAGTAGTTTTGAAGTACATTGTAAACATTTTTAAAGAACCCCGCACAAACTTATGGAAATTGGCTCCCCGTCAAATTGGCTGAAATTTGGATATGTTGTTCGTTTCGGCATCCTGAGCAATAGTCTCAATGGACACAAAGCTCTCAACTTTGCTTATTTTGGTTCCTACGGAGCTCCAATGCTCCACGGATTGACCATTATTTACTACTTAAAAAGGTAATCTCCTCGAAAGTTTAGTATTTGCTGCGTTAAACAAGAAGTACCTTCTTATGTTTTCGGGGTCGCTGCATTTAAATCCAATGCCAATTTAATAATATTGACAGTTGACAGCTGTCATCTAGCAGTCAAACAACAAGCAATAATCAAAATTGAAAAATCCACATGTACCTAAATATCTGTTTTTGAGGCAGCTGAGTTCAAAATTGATGTTAACAACTCGATATTGACAGTTGACAGCTGTCAACTAAATGTCAAACAGTATGTGACAAAATTCAGGAGTAAATAGATGTCTTCGAGGTTGCTGAGTTCAGAACTGATGTAAAAAAGCGATATTCCCATTTTACAGCTGGCAAATAACTGTCAAGCCACAAGTATTTAATCTGTTTATTAACGATATTTGTGATACATTAAAATTTAGCCAATACCTACTTTTTGCAGATGATTTTAAGTTATTCAAATCTATTAATTCACATTCTAATATAATTGAATTGCAAACAGACCTTGACTCCCTGAATATATGGTGCAATCTAAACCAAATGGATCTAAATATTAAGAAGTGCTTCTGTATATCTTTTAGCAAAATTTTGTCACCCATCATACATGACTATCAAATTAACAATCATAGTGTGTCAAGAGTTGATACCATTAAAGATTTAGGTGTCATGATGAATAGTAAATTGTCTTTTCAGGCACATATAGATATGATAACAGCAAAGGCATCAAAACTATTAGGTTTCATTTCTAGGTCATCCACGGATTTTTCTGCTTATACGTTCAGAACGATGTATTGTTCTCTAATAAGATCACAATTAGAATACTGTTCGATTATTTGGAATCCATATTACAATACTCATAAGCATCAAATTGAGACTATTCAGAATAAATTCTTGAGAATATGCGCCTATAAAATGGGTTATATAAGAGGAGATTACTCATATGCTTCAATTAAACTTAAAATCACTTCACTTTAGAAGAACAGTTTCTGATATAATTTTTATAAATAAATTGTTAACAGGGAATATTGATTCTCCCCAAGCAGTAGGTCTTATTAATTTTAATACCTTTAGTAGGACTAGACAATTCGACTTATTTAATATACCACTACATACCACTAATTATGCCTTTAATTCACCAGTAAGTCGAATGTTACGTGAATGTAATAAGTTGAAATGTAAAAATTGTGATATTTTTGGAACTATTAATGCTCTCAGGACTTATTTAAATAATATGGAAGTCTAACATTTTTTTTTGTCTTCATTTTCTAACTGATTTTATAATTGTTATTTGATGCCGTTATATTTTATATTTTGTATAGTATTTTATATTACCTATATTAGTATTAGTTTAGTATTTTGTTAAGTATTTATTTTGCTGTTTTTATTCTAATTAATATTGTATTTTTTTTTAATGGGGTTACCCGTGAAT
The DNA here is from genome assembly GCA_927349885.1 of Psylliodes chrysocephalus. Classification (NCBI taxonomy): domain Eukaryota; kingdom Metazoa; phylum Arthropoda; class Insecta; order Coleoptera; family Chrysomelidae; genus Psylliodes; species Psylliodes chrysocephalus. The sequence continues at coordinate 95,983,563 of OV651816.1, read as the reverse complement.
AAATAAATAAATAAATAAATATTAATCAAAATTGATAAAATCCACATGTAAATATCTGTTTTTTAGGTTGGTAAGTTCAAAACTGATGTTTATAACTGGATATTGTCAGTTGACAGCTGTCAACTAACTGTCAAACAGTATGTAACAATTGAAATTGATAAAATTGAGATGTAAGCATATGTCTTTAAGGTTGCCTAATTGTAATCTGATGCCAAAAAGAGGATATTGACAGTTGAGTACTATCGTTAATGAAATATTTGACTGTGCATGGTAATGTGTCAAGATAGAGGAACAATGAGGTGGCAGCAAGCAAGCTTCACTTGTTTTTAAAATATCGTTTTTCTTACCATCAGTTTTGAATTTAACGATCTCAAAAACATACATTTACATGTGGATTTTATTAATTTTGATTGTCACATGCTGATTGACAGTTAGTTGACAGCTGATCACTGTCAATATCGTCTTTTTGACATCAATTTTGAACTCGGTAACCTCGAGGACATCTATTTACTCCTGAATTTTGTCAATTTTGATTGTCACATACTGTTTGACAGTTAGTTGACAGCTGTCAAATGTCAATATCGAGTTGTTAACATCAATTTTGAACTCAGCTGCCTCAAAAACAGATATTTACATGTGAATTTTTCAATTTTGATTATTGCTTGTTGTTTGACTACTAGATGACAGCTTCCAACTGTCAATATTATTATATTGGCATATCCAACACATGTCTATATTAAAATCTCCTACACGTATAATATAATCAAAATTTGAAAAATGTTGGAAAATAGAGTTTCAACTTGATCCAAAAACAATAAATTATTATCATCATTACATACCAACATTTCCGCCTCTGGTGAATCTATCTTGTCTGATAAATTTATAACTATTCAAATTAAATGTACCAAATTACTGAATGAATGAGTATTTACGGCTATGATGCTTTAGCTTCTTCGACTGACCTATATAATTGTAAAATGGCATAGAATTGATAAGTATGTTTCCTAATATAATAATTTTTTAATAATGATAATGATAAACATACCTACCTCTTCCTATTTGTTTTTATAATAACACATGAAAAATGCAAACCAAATTTATGTTAAATAAACAAAAATCTTAAAAATATCATCTCATATATATATATATAAATTATTTAATGTAATATGGAGTTTTCAGTGAGCACAAGGACCTCGTTACAAAAAACGGATAAAAAAATATTGGGCTATTCATTCCTTTTTTTGTCATCTACAATGAAAGAAAAACATCTAAACATCTTCTTTATTGCTAGCAGCCTTTTATTTGATAATATTGTTGCGGGTAAACATGCCATTTTTGTTTTGTTTTTCCGTCGTTTCCAGAGAAAATTTGTTTACGAAGAGGTTTTCTCCGAGCTGGAATATTCCATTACATCCCAATGTGGAACATTTTTTTCAAAAACATGGACAAAACTCAATACGGAAAATCAGATGTCAAAATGTTAAATGTTTTTCAATTTAAAATATTGATTCGCCTAAACAGTCCGAACTAACTGGACTAAATACATATGGAAAATCAAGAAGTAAATTTATTTTTTACCAAAACAAGATCATAGTTTTACTGCTCAAAACCAAATAAAAACAAGTCTACAATGAAGTACCTTTCAGAAAGAGGCAGGCCATATATTACGTACTGGTGTTAACGGTACATTTTAGATAACCGTTACCTAATTTTTAGTATTTTTGATTGTTCGTCTCATACTGCATAAAAATTTTATATGTATTTTCTAGAAATGATTTTTTGGTATAAATATAGATATCTAGAACACATTCATACTGGAAAAATTAAATCAGATAAATAATCTAATGGAAATTTCTTTTAAAAAATATCTAGTTTAAAACAACAAATAACACGATTATTATACAAAGAGTTTCAAAAATTGGATGGCAATGTCTTTAAGAGTTGATCGTTCATCTAAAACGACTATGGATTATTTGGACAACCAAAGAAACCACATATCTCATATTATCAATGTTACGGCAACAACTTCCAAAATGGTACACTTAGGAATCAATTTCGGGGGTACACCTTCCATAAAAACCATTATGGGCATGGCTCCTTTAATTAACCTAACAGTAAAACATATTACAGTCCACTGTCTAAATTTATATTCTATATCTTTGTATATTAATGTATTTAGTAGGTAACTCTGAATACCAGTCCACTGTGCATCTTTCGGAGGAGACACAAAAACAAGTAAAATTGATTTATCCTGGGTAAGATGAGGATATATTTATATTTGTGTTATACAGTCATGATGCGTTAATCATGAAATATAAAGTTCGAATTTACAAATAAGGAAGATCTATTTAAAAAACTTACCTACTCAACAAACATTAACTGAAACAGGACTGAGATCGTTATAGTACGACTAAGCGAATAGAAGCCGTCAGGTAGATGGAGATAAAAAATTAAACTTAGTTTCGTTAGTAACATAAAAGTCCAAAAATAATTTAATAAGAATTACTTCAATTTTCTATCAACCTCGCTACTGTCGTATAAATAATATTGTATAAAACTATCTAGGAACAACAATAAGGCAACTACGAAGTGAAGAGATGAAGGAAAAACCTTGCCTATGACAGAAAGAGAAATCTTCTAAAAGGTAAAGTGATTACCGAAAAAGCTAGATAGATATGCAATACATTAATAAGGCAGCAAAAATAAATAAAGAAAAAGTTCTAAAAATAGCAAATACCGAGAAACGAGACTAAAAACTAATAAACAAATGAATTTTAAACGAATTATGTTACGTTATAATTGAAAGATTGAATGATTAGATTATGAATAATTCAATAAATGAACCATTCATAATTAGGAAAATAAAAAAAATCTATTATTTCAATAACATTTTATCTAAAACAAGATTCATAACGTAATTAAATTTCATTTGTGTCTTGTCTAAACCGAAAAATTAAATACATGTATAATTAAATTAAATATAGTCATTACATTTTACGGGTCGAACCAATTAGTAATCCCTTCCCAATTTCCCAACTTCAAACTTTATCTTTCTAATTATACGTCTGTCGACCCAGCATTAAAACATTTTATCATCCCCAATTATGGTATCCTTCACCCTTCGATCCGTCTGTACTCGAAAATTCCTCCAAGCTCTCCAAAATTGTCCATCATCAATTACATTACATGGCGCTCTGCTTTCTATTTTCCACACCCGAACTAACCTAACCGAATACGGTGTTGTCAAATTTAACGAACCATTGTTTAATCGACCAAGTTCTCCAATTTAGTAGATTTCTATGTTATTTAATTAAATTGAACCAGACTTGTTAAATTAATTTTTACCAACCGTAAAAATTTTTACATTCAACATTTAAATAAACATCACAACGCACTGTATGGAAACGTAAAAGGACCACAAAATATTTTATTTTGGATCTATTATATTTATACACTAAGATATAACAACAAACTATCTGCATGTTGAATCCAATTATAAAATATTTGATCACACTTCAGTGATTGCAACAATGTGTACATACAATCTGTTCGCTATACTTACGCGGGTTTCGGATTAACAAAATTATGCAAATTAATCATTGACAACCAGTTCCAATAAACCTCTACCTAAGAAATTAGGTAAAATTGCCCTAATGGTCAGATTTAAATTAAAATAACAGTAGGGTAGGTACTAAATTTGTTACAAATATTGCAGTTGAATTGATTCTTTGTATGTATATTGTAACATTTTTTTGTGATTTTGGAAACCCTATTTACCTAATAAAAGAAAATATTTCTATCGAAATATAGGCAAAAACTTTTCAACAACAACAAACTTTGCGTTTTAATTTGGCTTGATTACTCCCGTGCCTTTGGCACTTTGAATCATCAAACATTGCTTGCAATTTTACATTATGTAGATTTTAATACTACTACCATTAATTTAATGAACTCATTTCTTTCAGACAGAAGACAAAAGGTAAAAATCGAAAATGATTTTTCGAAGAGTTTACAAATGTTGCAGGATGTACCACAGGGAAGTATTTTAGGTCCTCTGCTATACACCATGTACACTTCTAACTTCCATACCTGTCTCACTGAAATTACCATTTCTACGCAGATGATACACAATTATTGTATTATTTATTTCCTTTATCTGACATTAACTTGGCACAAATACAAATCAATAAAGATTTATCAATAGAGTGATTATCTTGTTTGGATATGAAAAAAATAGGTTGCTGCCGTTGCTGGCTATGGAACAACGATAGATTAATACAGATACAGAAATTCCTCGAAGGAAATAGGTTGGCTAAGTATGTATAACTGTAGAAAACTTCACTCCAATTGCTTTTTTCTAAAAAATGTTTAAAACTAAAAATATCCCGTACTTGTACAACAAAATTAAATTTAGAACGGACATTCATAATTTAAACTACGTACAAAAAATCAAATTGCTATTCCTCCTCACAACAAAGAATTGTATAATAATAGTAATAATTAATAATATACACAATAAGTAAAATACATACAATCAATCCAATTGAATAAACCTAAAAATATCCACTGAAGTATTATAAATACTTGTTTGTGGTAAAAAATTATGATTATTAAAAGAACATATTTAATACATATATCAGAAACAAATTAAATAAAACTTTGATGAAATACATATTTTAAGTAATAATTTTTTTTTATTTTTTTTTTTTTTTTAACTAAGTTACCTAAAATAATAAGAATCATTGAGGGATTTTTTTTATTTTGTTTTTGTTCAACTCTCTATTATTTTATGATTATCTGTTCTTTCACTTTCTTTTATGAAGAGTATAAGTTGCTTTTTAAAGCTCTTATAAGAAGTTTCCTCTTTTATTTTCTGTGGTAAGTAATTGAACAGTTTTGGAGACCTATAGATACATAACTTTTTTTGTCCTAAAGATTTCAAAGTTATTGGTATACAGCAGTGCTCCGCAACCGGTGTGCCGCGGCACACTGGTGTGCCGTAAGCCGACTTGAGGTGTGCCGCTCTTGCAGACAATACGAATCAGATTCGTATTGTAGCGAGACCCGCGAAAAATAAAGCAATCTGACAACAGCGCCGATGGTAAACGTCTATCCGTCTATCGGCGCGGCGCGGCGGCTTGATTCTCGAAGGCGACTAAACTAGAAAGATCCGTGCCGTTCGAGGCGCGACTCGATGTTTTCCTGAACATCGCCACTGCCTATATAAGCGCGCCTGTCGTCGCTCAGAGACTCAGAGAGAGTCGAATAGTCAAGTGAATCAGATAAATACGCGGGCAAACAAATAAATCGTAGAGTGAAATAAATAGTGAATTGCTATATAAATAAATTCTTGTGCCTTATAAATAAGTGAACTGGACTAAGTTTTGTTGCAGTATCTACTTTTATAAATAACTATAGTGCTTCAAATATGGATAAATTTTTGCTGAAATCACGAGCAGATGACGAAGAACCTAGCACAAGCTCCAGCATAAGTGCTGCAAAAAGAGCAAAAAAGGTGCTGAAAAGGAAGTACAATCAAGACTACCTTCGATATGGTTTCACTTGGTGTGGCGACGAAGCGGCTCCAAAGCCTGAATGCGTCATTTGCGATGAACAGTTGTCAAATGAAGCAATGGTACCCAGCAAACTAAACCGTCATTTGATCACAAATCATCCCAGTTGCGTCAAAAAAGACATTCAATTTTTCCAACGGCGCTTGGATCAAAATAAGAAACAAAAGCAGTTTATGAAATCGGCGGTTACGGTTTCTGAAAAGGCATTAGAAGCAAGCTACCTTGTTGCAAAATTAATTGCACAACAAAAAAAACCGCACACTATCGGTGAAACGCTTATTAAACCAGCATGCATGGAAATTGTTAGACTTATGCTTGGGCCAAACGAAGTTAAGGACGTGAGTAAAGTTTCTTTGTCGGCCGATACTGTTAAAAGACGTATCCAAGATATGTCAAGTGATATTTTGGGAACACTAATTAAAAAAATCATTTCGGCTGGAATTTTTGCGCTTCAAATCGACGAATCAACCGATATTAAAAATAAAGCACAACTGATGGCTATTGTACGTTTCGTTGACGAGGACTCTATTAAAGAACATTATTTATTTTGTAAGGAGGTTCCAGAGAGAACTACCGGTGAACAAATTTTCCAAGTAACTGATAATTTTTTTAAAATACATAATATTCAGTGGACCAATTGCGTTGCTATTTGTACAGATGGTGCTGCTGCAATGATGGGCAGTAAGAAAGGTTTTGTATCTTGTGTAAAACAAAAAAATCCGTCAATACAAATTACACATTGCTGCATACATCGAGAAGCATTGATGGTCAAAAATTTGCCCGAACAGCTTTCGATCACAATGAATGAATGTATTAAGATCATAAACATAATTAAATCGAGAGCCTTAAATTCGCGAATCTTTGGAATACTCTGTGAAGAAATGGGAAGCGAACATGAATCCTTACTGTTTTATACAGAAGTTCGTTGGTTATCCCGGGGAAAAGTTTTAGCTCGACTGTTTGAACTTCGCTACGAAGTGCGTGAGTTTCTTTCAAGTCAAGATATGTACGATCTATGCCAGCACCTTCATGATGAATACTGGATAGCCAAACTTGCATACATGGCGGATATATTCGAACATCTGAATGAACTTAATAAAAAAATGCAAGGACGGAATGAAAATATATTGACGTGCTCCGATAAATTACAAGGGTTCAAAAAGAAACTTGAACTTTGGCAGGAACAGTTGCAAAAAGGATGTCTAGAAATGTATCACAGGACCAACCACAGTACGATCGAAAACAAGCAGTTGATTGTGGATTTGGCCCAACAACATTTAAGTATGCTTCAACAAAAATTTGAATACTATTTCCATTCTATCAACACGGAACAATACAATTGGATTCGAAATCCTTTCGCAACCAATGCAATAAGTTCCACGGAAGCACTGCCATTGCAAACTCGAGAGGAGTTCACAGAATTAAGTAATGATATGACCCTAAAACTTAAATTCGACGAAGTTCCGTTAGATGTTTTCTGGATTTCCATCAAGACAGAATATCCACGCATCACCGACAAGGCCATCTTCACACTACTTCCGTTTTCCACAACATATTTATGTGAGCAAAGTTTTTCAACGCTTGTATTAATTAAAAATGATAAACGGTCATGCTTAAAAGATCTTGACCAAGAAATGAGAGTTGCGCTGTCTAAAATTGAGCCGAATATAAAACTTTTGTGTTCAACGAAGCAAGCGCAGGTATCACATTAATCAGTCATCATCATGTCAAAATATTTATTACTATTGACGTGTCAACAGAAGTAAATTTAGTATACCTACCTGTCCTACCTAGTATTTAGTATAGTTCTCATGTATGTACCTATTTGTATTTTTCATTCTATCTGAATAATAAAAAAAAATAAAAAAAAAATATGTATTATGTCCTGAGTGAAAATTTTGATGCCCCAAATCTGAAAGGGGCTTCTTCACATTTTAAAACAATAAAAAAAACTAAGGTAGTTTGGACATCCATAAATAATTAGTATACATGGAGTGAACTGACCCCCGACCTAGCTACGCCACTGCTATAAATATATTTTAGATTTTGGTGTGCCACGAAATTCTAGGGAGCAGTTTGGTGTGCCTCAGATGAGGAAAGGTTGCGGAGCACTGGTATACAGTATAAGTGTCTTATTCTTGTTGTATATTGACGGCTTAATCTGGTAAGTTCCTTTTTGTTTTTGTACTGTTGACAACCTAGGCTGGATACTATATAATTGCCTTATATCTAATATTTGTGATTCACTTTAGAGAAGATTACTTGAAGGTATTGCCGTTTTATTGAACATTATTCGAAGAAATCGTTTTTTGAGATAAATCCTCAACCAATAATGCCATAATAAAGATGTGATTCAACCAAACTATGATATAAAACTTTTCTATGTTTATATTCCAAAAAACCTACAACTTGTTTAAATTTAAATAAAATATTACGTAGTTTTTTGATAAATAATCTGTGATAGTCCCATCTAAAGACGATTGTCTATACCGGGTGTTCAAATTAAAGTGTTACAGTTAAATACCGCCGAAAATATGCATTTTAGAAAAAAAGTTTTAGACAAAAGTTTTATAGTTTTTTGGGGGAACCATTTTGGCCAAATTCATTTTTTTATAGCTGACCATAATATCGAGGTAAACTTTGTTTTTTTAAATGGGAATCCCATTTTTTCTTACACATTCTTAAAGTACATAAAAAAATAAGAAACTTTTGAGAGAAATATTTTTTTTATTGGACTTTTACTTTTTGAGTAACAGCTACTTGAAAATGTTGCTGCGCGAAAAAAAAGTTGGCCATATTATGGTTAGCTATAAAAAACGATTTTAGCCAAAAGTTTTTCCCTACAAAACTATAAAACTTTCGTCTGAAACGTTTTTTTTTATAAAAAGCGGTATATAGCTGTAACGCTTTAATTTAGAACACCCGGTATATATCCCAAAGTATTTGATCTTTTTCGCAGGTTTTATTGAAAAGTTTTGTTGGATTTTAAGATTGTATTCCGACAAAGATGTATCACAGCTACTAAAAGGTATGTATAGTTTTTTCAAAATTGATTGAAAGTAATCTACTATCAAACCAGTCTTTGAGTTTATTAAGGTCCTTTTCAATGCTTAATTTAAGATTGTACCAATTGTTACTCGTATAATATATTATAGTGTCATCTGCAAAGCTGATAATTTTACCGATAGTATCCTGCACGAATAAATTATTTAAATAACTTACAAATAACAAAGGTCCCAGTACCGTCCCTTGAGGTACGCTACACGTGATTTCTACCTCTCCACTAATTATATTTTTAAATTTTACATTTTGTTTTCTTTTTGTTAAATAACTTTTGAACAACTTGTGCTCTGTACATCGTACATCCATATCTTCCAGTGTATCTAGAAGTATAGAGTGATCCACAGTGTCAAAGGCTTTCTTTAAATCCAAAAACATTGCTATAGAAGGAGTGCTTAATTCTAAAGATTCATAGATGGTTTTTGTTAAAGAATGTATTGCATCTTGGGTAGATTTGTTATCTCTAAACCCATACTACGATGTTAATAGCAGATTATATTTAGATAGAAAGGCATTTAGTCTTATTTTTAACATTTTTTCAAAAACTTTGCTCACTGAAGGCCTATAATTAGTAACATTTTCGGTATCTCCACTTTTAAATATTGGGGTTATTATTAAGTTTTTTAAAATTGAGCGAAAGAGGCCTGTTCCAAGTGATTTATTAATGATGTCTGTCAAAGGTTTGCTTATAAAATGTAAAATAATCTTTAACGTTTCAGCTTTTATTCCATCCTCCACAGGAGATTTATTATTTTTTAAATTATGTGTGGTTTTTTTGTACCTTAGTTATATTTGTAGGGTTAAGAAAAATTGAGTTATTATTAGTAGATTTTTTATTTTTGTAGTTTGGATTTTATTGATATTTTTTGCCAAGTTTTGTTCTACACTAGTAAAGAAGTTAATTCATATATTTGCAATTTCACTAGGATCTGTAACAATTTAATTTTTTTCGTTTTTAATGTTATTTATTTGTTTTGTTGTTTTAATGTTTAATATTTCATTTACTGTGTTCCAAACTTTTTTTACTTGATTTTTGTTCATTTTCTACTAATTTTCCTAATTATTCCTCTTTTGTTGTTTTTATATTCTTTTCAGTTTCTTTTTTGTTATAAATCTGCCTTTACATATCATATCTCACTAACTGGTAATTTTTTGGATATACCAACTTTCTCTTTATCGATTAATGCATTCAAAAATTCCCAAAAAAAATTGTTTCGACAGCAATAGTAACTTAACTTTAAATTTATAATTGTTATTTCTTCTTCTTTTTTTTTTAATTCATCCTCATTTTTGAATTATTATGGTCTGGTCAGGGTAGGGTGAAGATGTATTGGAATATTCAAATAATACCGTTTAATATCCTTTGTTCTATCATCAATGCATCCTGGTATGTATAGAATTTCACAATCCATAATGATCTGAACATTTTTCTCTATTTATAGAGTAACCTGTACAAATAAGTCAAAAGTTCAAGTTACTTAATGTCTAAGATTGCCAGATTTACGAAAGAAAAAAGCGTAGCAACAATTAGGACAGGGGATCAGATGAAAAAGCAGGTATTTTTTTTAAACAGGTTCTTTTTTGTGGGTCTGCGGCTTATATTTTTATAAAACAGGTCGTTTTTTCTGGGAATATCTAAAAAAAGGTCTTACCTTCATTATATAAGGTTGGATTTAAAAAGCGTGGTATTTTGGTACTTTGGCTTGACGCGTGGCAGCACGTAAAAAGCGTGACAATTGCGCCCACAGCGGGACGTCTGGCAATCCTACTAATGTCTTAGATATGTTTAGGACTTTGTTGCATTATGAGAGCACTTTGTAATTTGGTGATCTGTCTTTGATTTATAAATACTTCAACATTCTTTGTTCTTTTGAATCATCCCCTATTATCCCACTACTAAACCAAAATAATCCAGCAAATCGTCACCCGTACATCCAATATTTATTTTCGCTCTTTCTCTTAATTAAATTATACAAAAATGATCAACAAAAATCCTACAGTAACGAAAATGTTCAAACGTATCGGCAACACTGTAAGCCGAGGGTTGAAAATCGAACGTGGGAGGACCTTCCCTAACTTAGGGGTAGGTCGGGAGTCTGACGGTCAAGGTCAAGGGCGCCAGACACGGCCGCGCTCATCCCACGATTTTGCCACCCTCCGGGACGCCGCCCCCACGTATTTTCACTAGCAGTCTGCCGGCGCGCCGGGAACGTCTACGGAATAGATGCCACAAATGATCCGCAAGGCTAGAGTGGTGCTAAAAAGTTGTGTTTTAATAGGTATAAACAAATTGAAATATGTGAAATAATTTCACCTAATACATTTTCGTTTTTGAAAAATATAAAGTTTGTTACAACATAAACGAAATTAAGATTCTGCGTAGTCTAGAATTCGTGTTGCAACAAACTTCAGACGACTCAAAATTGTATGAAAACCTAAAGTTCCATCACAACCAAAACTAATCACAAACCGATTTGTAAACTGTCAAATCAGTTCCTGGATTTGAATAGGAACGAATTGTCAAGACAGAAGCAAAGCCGCAATAACCTGAAAATTTATTGATTATATCGTCTCTGACAGCTCCAATTTGTATTTCGTCGAGTTACTGCCGAAACAGGATAAGTTACATGTTCATAGTTCTGAGTTATTAATGTTGAAACTTTAACATTTAAGGAAAAATCAGGAATAGATAAAAAATCTCCGTTTTTCTTAAGAACTGAATTTTAATACAATTGGATATCAAACAGTAGAAATATTTATCATAAAACTTAAAAACTGCCAAGGTATTTAGCAGAAAAGACACATTTTTTGGGCACTTATCTTCTTGTGAATGTATAAGTACCTGTTTTTGTTTCATTTATCCTGTTCTTCTATATCAGAATCTCTTTAGAGGCAGGCAAGGATGTATAATATTGATGGTATTCTACAGAAATAACATAACATAACTTTTACACAGTTTCAGTAGGCCTTGTTTTTTCTTAACCGAAATGGCCCTACATCATTTGTACGCTTTTGTGATTTTAATTTCATTTGCATTTAGAGGACGATCTTTATCCAAAACATGTATTAAAATAACTTAAACCTAACATAAATGCACTTGTCTTGTTTTAGCGACCAATCTAATTGTTGTAATGTACTTAGTGCTTTATGTGCACATGCGTATTAACGTATACCGCGTTTAATACAATTATCTGGTTCTGTCAGTTTTACTGGTAGACATGCAACTCAAAAATGCAAAAAAATGTACTTATCTTATTTTGGCAGTAACCCGACGATTTGTCAATCAAGTTTTGTTTTCATAGTTTTTGTTCAATATTATTTATTTTATTTTGTGGTTGTCGGTGAATTTATTAAAAATGTGTTCCAACAAAAATGAGTTCCGAGCTGAATCCCAATCTCCGATACCCGACAGGTTGTCAATTACTAGTGGTCGACAGATTGTCAACAATAAGTCGTGGACAGGTTTATGTATGGTTCCAAGATCGTTGGTGGAACAAACCTATAATTTGTTCTTTAATCGTCAGGAAAATATGCATTTTCAGGGCACTTTTAAGTTTTAAAACGAATATGTCTTTTACTATTTATAAATACGTTTCATATTATTTCTTCTTTTTTTTTTTCTTTCCATTTTTATTTCTCCTCTTCTTTTATTTGGAATCCTCGTTACCATTTTTGATGTCTATGACTTTCTTATTTTCCCACTTTGGGGATTATTTCTTCTATTCTTTGTGTTTTTTGCGCAGTGTCGGATTGAGACCACCAAGGGTAGGTCAGGAGGGAGAAGGGCTCACCTTTTTCATGGTACGATTTTTATTGAAGAACAAAGAAAAGCTGTCTCTCATTGATGAGTAAAAAAAGATCGTATTATGGGGTTTATTGCATTTAATTTACGAGAATCCATTGCTTGAACGAGGATCCACTGTTTGAACGAGAGCACACTGCTTGAACGAGGATCTACCGGTCTTTTAACTGTCCCAATCCAACACTGCCGATCTTTTTATTAATCTTCTTATTTTATCATTCGTCGCCTTTTCTGGCGTCAGATTAGGATTCCTAGTCGTTTTTCACTCACTTTTTTCAAAGTCACCCTAGCTCTTAACAATCTTGTTGTAACGTCCAATTAGTTGTATTATTACTCTTTCCAACATAATTTATTTAATCTAACCATTTTTTTCATTTGACTCTGGTTGTACTATTTTTATTATTATGTTTGTTATAAGTATAGTGGTTTCTTCTTCTCCTTCTTCTATTTCTTCTCCTTCTCCTCTTTATCCTCCTTCTCCTCATTACCCTCATTCCCCTCATTTTACTCTTTTTTCTTCTTCTCTTTCTTAAATGATACTATTTACGATATCCTTATATTTGTTCCTGTCATGTGTTCTACCTTTTCAGTTTGTAGATAAATACATTTAAAAATATTTTGTAACTTGTTTTCTATGGTTTAAGTCGCCCCACTTTTGCATCTTGATGATTTGTTACTCGTACAATCTAAATTCAAAGTAGCCGAGATTACGATGATTGCTGTTTTTATATTTCACGTTGTTGCATTAGCATGTGTGGGAGTTGTGTACTTTTGAATTATTTGTTGACAAACTGAAATTGTAACTTTCAAAGTTTTTGACGTGGGCGCTTAAATAGAGAGCCTGCTGTTCGAATACATACATGTATTGATATAAATAAAGGGTTTAAAAAATATGTAATTTTGAAGACATTTCTGTAACTAATTATGATCAAGTAAGTTAATAATTATTTGTTTAAATTATAGTGTCATTTATATTTTTATTTGTTTGTAACACCCAATATATACTGTGATTTGTTTTTATGGCTTCAGAATTATTCAACTTACAACCACGTACCGCTAAAAATAATAAATTTCAGGTCTCTGTCGCTCCATACAAATTTTCTACTTTTGCTTTCAGAAAACATCCCTTCCAATAAATATCTACCCATTTCTTCCAGATCAAATCAAAGCTGTTTTTTTCGACAGTAGTCAGTGAGCGCTGAATCAAATATACAATAAAATGAATAAAACAAGAAAACAGTAAGCAGAGACTAAGAATCTAATTTTAAATCGAAAAAAAAAAAAAATCGAATAACATGGATATAAAGTAAGAACATGGAGTCTCTTGCATTATTTTACTTCAGTATTCGAGAGGAGAGCAATTACTGTTTATTTAATGTAATTTTAATTTTTTTTTTGCTAGTTTGACTCGAAATAAGGTTAGAATCTATACTTTTAGTTCAATAAACTTCGTCTAACGTTTTTCTAATAAATGTATTCCATTCATAAAGTTACTATTTTAAAAAATATGCAAAATATTCATCTATACCGCTGCTGTCATTTCTTCATTTGATCCAAAACGTTTTCCAGTCTCACATTTCTTTAGGTTTGGAAATAGACAATAGAAAGTCGAAAGGCGAATAAGATGGACGACTCGTATTTTAAATGCCTTAATTTTACCATTGCCAAAGTACCTTTTTAAGCTGGTGCATTGTCCTGAAGGAAGATGGTTTTCTTCGTTTGTAATTATTTCACCTAGTGCGTAATATTCGCCAGTTATTGTCTTTCTCTCTTCAAGATTATCAATTAGAAGAATCCTTTTGCATCTTAAATAAAACCTTAGCCATAACATTTGTAACGCTGGACAACGCGCTTTCACTAAATGTTTCGACTGATTTTTATTTTAGACGTAAAGTAATGTGGACCCACGTTTCATTCAAAGTAATAAATCTGCTTTTTAGAATGGTCCAAGCAGCCTTTCTTTTGAGGTATCTACAGTAGGGTGGATTGAAACAGGAAGAAAATATTTTTTATTTTATTTTCGAAACTTCAGTCAATAACTGAAGATGATGTTTCTTTCGAAATAAGCCCCAAATCCTGTAATACAGCAGATGCAAGCACTGCTACAGAATGGTCCGAAATACGAAATTGATTAGAAATTAAAGCTAGGTTGGGAATAGGCAATCTCAATCTGATGTTGATGGAAGCTCCGACTTAGTTTCTTGTTTTTCTGTCAAATTCTCAAGCTCTACTGATATCTCAGATTTAGGTGAATAAGAATTACTGTCTCGTTTAAAGTTTTCAATGTTATCATTGTCTACTTCAAACTTAAAAGGAAGATGATTTGCATACGCCTTGATCCTAATTTTTCTTTCTTCTTTGACTTTTAATTTATTTGTTTCAGTAACGTCTATTTTTCCAATAACAAATTTTCTCACAGTTCGTTGATCGTGAATAAATTCTTGCTCTATATTTGATATTTTGCGTTTTTTAACACAGTCACATGTATCCAAAGAAGCACATTTACATGCAGCAATATTGAATAATTTCTTTGAATTGTCTTTATATTTCTCAACTTTTTACTTATAATTGTTATTTCGTTTAGTTTTAGGATATCTAATAAGGGTTTGGTACTTACCCAGGATATCTCGAATCAATCTTATGATGCGATTTTTCAAAATAGTGGGAATTGAAGCTATTTCCCAGTTATAATTCGCAAGAACTTGAGAAATTTCTAAAATACTAGGGTATTTACCAGAGCTCAGAACCTTCAATTTACTCCGAATAAGCAAATGACGCTTCATGATATTTTCCACAGTTGGCAAAACATTAGATGATATATTCGCTGGTGCACCAAATATAGGACAATTAATAGCTCCCCTACTGCCCCCCTAGTGTCCTTCACTAACAAACTCATTACAACTTAAAACAATGATCTTACTTCTATCAAAAGAAGACTGAGTTCAGCTTAGAGCTATACAATTCGCCGTGCATAAATGATTATAAGCTGGTCTTAACTGGATTGAATAAGTTTGAAGAGTTTCGCGACATAATATTTAGGATTTTCTGGACTTATTTATTAATGTAAAAGTTTGATGCCAGGCATTTGTGAATAAGTGCATTTAATTTATTTTTTTACTAGAATTTTATGTATTTTATTTTCAATTTGATGAAAGGTAGAGGCCTGAAGACATATTTATTTTTAACTGAAATTTTAGGAAATAGTTTACTATAAGTAAAGGCAACTTTCAGTTTGTATTAAAAGTTAATGTTTTTTTTTTTTTAATTGTTAATGGGAGGTAGAGCCCTGAAGACATTTTTTTGTTAAATTGAAATTTTAGAAAATAGCTTAATATATGTAGAAGCAACTTTTCTTAGGTGTTATATATAGTAAAAAATAATATTATTTATTTTCGCTTCACCCTAGTTTACAGCTGTAGCTACCTCATACACCTTTAAAACCATATTGTGTACTATTTCGATAATTTCATCGGTGGTTGCAAATTTTGGCTGTCTATCACATAAATCGTCTACAAGAGATGTGAGACCACGTTTAAACTTAACCGCCCATTTCTTAAAAACGAAGGAATAGACCTTTACAAACTTTGGACGAATTGCTGTTGGAGATAAACCGTCTAAAACAAAGAATATGACAGCAGGATATTCCAATTTGTCTTTTATAACGAAAGACACACAACACATCTACTTTAAACAACCGTATAAAGAAAACTATTAATTCAATCAAGGAAAAATTTTACATTAATTTTTGTGACATGTGTACCAATATCACAGAACTTTTCAACTTAGCATTGTTTCCAATTGTAAAGAATATGCTCCACTGTTTTGTTTGTATAATTATTGCAAAATCTGCTAGTACACTTTTTTGTCGAATTTGCATAACTGATAACGCATTAGCTTACATAATTCCCCAATTAGATCTAATAATATCCTTTCCTCATTAATGGATATTTAGCTGGGAAGCAAAATTATTCAATTTCGATTACTCACTCTTTTTTTATAGCAAGATTATCGACCAGCTAATTGCCCTTTCCATCGATTGACAATCGTCCAATGAACCATGAAAAGCTCCTAATTAAATGAAAACAAATAAGCTGAAGCATGTTTATTTTACACTCCTTAATAAAATAGAGCAATAAAGGCAATAGGTATCCGTACTTTCATAAGTGCTCGATTTATTGGACCGAATTCGATTAATCAGCTTCTTTCCTGCGTTAATTGCTCCGCACCAGCCCTGAATATGCCCTCTTTCCACAGAGTTTCTCGCTTTTTTCCATTTTCCATCCGTTCGCTTTTCCATGCTAACCTTGAACGCTGAATGTTATCGAACGTACGACCCAGAAGGCGCCTCAGCCACGGTCCGGACAAAATTTAGCAAACGAAGAGATGTTACCAAAAGTCGGGCTATCAGGTAAAAGCCGCAGAATTGTTTAAAAGCAACGTTGTGTCGATTTGTTACCCCTCCTATGGTTTGTATGTGTAGCGGGTACATTTTAGACAGTCGGAGACAGAGTTCTTTGGAAATAAAACTTTATTCTACCAATTTATATACAGATAACAATATTTACAGTCTGTTCGCTATACTTACGCGGATTTCGGATTAACAAAATTATGCAAATTAGTCATTGACAACCACTGGCGGTCCTTTAAAATCGGTAATGTCTGTACAACAGCGCATATGCGATGCTCTAGGAATTAGTGAAACCAAATTAAGAGGAGTATTATAAAATCACAATAGCGAACTGCCGAAAGAAGATCACCGTAAAACTCGCCCATCATTGAAAACGAAAGGTATTCCAGATGGAAAGAAATTTAAAATTCGTGATACCATTTATCGAATGAGGGCCAACAACGAACATGTGACCTTAAATACAATTCTCTCGGAATTAACAGATAGAAAATTTGACGACATTGGCAGAACAAGTCTATGGCAAGTGATACATAACTTGGGTTTCAAATTTCAAAAGGAGGAAAACAGAAAAGGCCCTTTGTGAAAAAGGTTCTGTCGTGCACAAAAGAATTAATTTTCTAAGAAAATATTCTAAATTTAAAGAAGAAGGGGCGAATTTTATATATTTAGACGAAACATGGATATTTTCTAGGGGTGTAACAAAGAGAATATGGCAAGATGATAACGTAAAGTCCATCAAACATACCGATGGAGAAGCGACACATAATTTTCCATGCAGAAGGGAAATCGGGTTTTATAGAAAGTGCTGATTTAATATTTTCATCTGAATCAAAATCCAGTGACTATCACGATAATATGAACACAGAAATGTTTGTAAAATGGTTGCATGAAAAACTTCTCCCAGGTTTAAGTGAGCCCAGCGTAATTTTTTTAGACAATGCACCTTACCATTCTGAAGTATTAAACAAAAGTCTAACGAATTCTTGGACTGTTGATAAAATTAAAGAATGGTTGACAAAGGAACATATACCATTTCCTCAATATATATTAAAATCAGAATTATTACGCTTGGCAAATATACACGCAAAACCAAAAACCTTTGTTGTGGATCAGATTATTGAAAGTTACGGTCATCAAGTTTTACGTCTGCCACCGTATCGTTGCCAGTTTAATCCCATCAAATATATATGGGGAATAGCAAAACAATATTATGACAACCATATTGGGCCTAATGGTTATAGTGACGACGCAGTTCGGGAAACTTGGCGAAAAGCACTTTCAACTGTAACTCCAGAAGTGTGACGGAACTGTATATCCAAGTGCTAGAAACTAATAGAAGATTGATGGACTCGTGAAAATAAAATAAACGAAATAAGTCCAATCATAATAACAATTAATGGTGATGACAGTGATGATGATAACGATTAAGATATTTTGGGTGATAATGACTGATTTTCATTTTTGTTTGCAAGTTCAATTTTTTTATTTTTCATTTGAAATTCTCTACATGGAACAAATTTTTATATCAGAAAATATTTTATTTGAGCTAAATAACCCTCTTATTATACATAGAAATTATTTTCTGTGTGAAGTGTAATATAAAATTATTTGTTTATAATAGCCACATTAAACTCCATTAATGAAAAAGTTTAATTCTGCTCTCAATTATACAAAAGATTCTCCATTATTATTTAATTAAAAAGTTGTACATTATTTTTAATTTCATTTAACCAGTTGATATTTCCCCAAAGAACAGGTCCAACTTTCGAGTACTTACCTGGAAATACTCATAAAATTTTTAATCCGAAACCCGCGTAAGTATAGCGAACAGACTGTATACATATATCAAATCTAAAGAAAAAATAAATATCCAAAAAACCCGAAAAAACCCATAAAAACTCAAAAAAACCCGTCGGGTTGGGCTTTTTTAAAAAACCCGGGTTTTTTCCAACCCTGTTTAATTCGTAAATATATAACAAACAAATACTTTAATAAAAACGGTGAATGCGTTAATTGTCGAGAATATTAATCGCAGTTTATTACACTAGTAAGTTATAAACATTTTTCGTCATTTGTAGAAATGAACAAGTATATTAATATACTCATAATAAGATCAATAATTAATGCATTAACTGAAGATATTAATAATCGCTGTTCAGTTACAACAACTTTCTGTCATTCTATTCTTGATATATTAAGAACAAATTAAACTATATTAGTTGTAAATATTTGATAAATCGTTTTAATAATAGAAACCCATTAATAAACGTTTTTGAGACAAAAAAAGTCTGAAATTTCGATTGCGCCGGCAACATAGCAGCTCTATTGTATTGAAGTGTTGCGTCGTGGGTTGCTTGGTTACGAATACGTCGCGTCGTTAGGGCCTATTGAGACGGATAACGGCAGGAGCAACAGCTAACAGCAGGAACAGTGACCCACCTGTAGACATCGCTTCATTGATTTAGCTGATAAAAATAATAATATCGACGGCAGCAGCAGGCAGCAGGATCGAGGTGTATCTCGCAGGAGCGTTTAATGTGTTGTTCTTATTAGTTGTTATATGGCGAAGGCAGGTGGAAAATATTTTATGTTGCAGGATGGAAGTATTTGAATTTTATGAGCTAAGATGATCTTCAAACCAAAAATTAATCCTGTTTGGTATATTAGTTAGCTTTTTCGATGAAATTGATTTATTATTAGGAACGCGAAATATTAAAAGTTTTCTTTGCAAAATCTGCAATTTCAAAGACATTAATGCTTTAAATAATAATTGAAAACAATAGCTAGTACATTTCTTTTATTATTTAAAAAAAAAAACCTTTATTGTTCAACAGGAAAATCCCAATTACAAAACAATTTAATTGGTAATGCTAGAAATATGAAAAATATAAATAGAATAAAATGTAAATATTAAAAAAATATTTAAAGTTAAAAATTTTAAATACAAAAATTACATATAAAAATACAATAAACATACAAGTTTTAAGTCTGAGACTGATACAGTGTTGTTTTAATTATATTTTTAAAACATGTAAATGAATCAAGGTAGATATCGGAACCACTACAAGATTTAATGTAAATAGAACATGTTGAAAATATTGGCAATTTTGCATAAATGTTATTGCGAAGTGTTTGAAGGTAAAAACATTGGTTAAGTCTGCCCACAATGGGCCATGTTCACATGTGAGATATGCTGTTTTATAAACTATATTGTAATAGTTAGTCGCTATACAAGTTATTCTAAATAATCAGTTCGTTAAAAAAGCTAAAAGTTTTTAAATTAAGTCCAATTGAAATTTAAAATTTGAAATTATACGTCATCGGGAATAGACCAATCAGCTTGTGTCGAAGTTTTTTTTGTTTTACAAAACCAAGCCAACGAACAAACCTACATACAGAATGTCGAAGTGAACGCACATCTAAGTGACATTTAAAAATTGACAGCACCTAACCACTAACCTTAGTTTTTTGTTTTGGTTTAATTTTATTATAAATCTGAATTTATCTGGGTAAATTATCCTGTGGGATATAGGATATATAAAGGAAGAAGAATATGAATTTATCAGCTGTATTTATAAAAGTTGAATCAAGTATTTTTCCCATTGTAAACGAAAATATGATTACCGAGATGATTACTGCATTTTTTAACAATACTCAGTTTCCAAAAGATAGAAAGGTAAAACTTTATTTATAAATTGTTTTAATGGTAGGTAGTTACAGCTTATATGAAGCAGTACACTTTATAGTAAAACATATTTATCTCAGGTTTTATTTTTAGATCTGCCAAGCAAGAATATGGAGATATTTACTTTTTCCATAAGAGAGAAGGAGACAAATTACACCTAAACATAAAGTACAGCAAAAACCTTATGATGTGGCTGTTTTTTAGTGCACAATGCTTAGGATATGTTGAATCTCAAGGTTTGTAATATTTATTATGCTTTTTTGTTTTTATATCACATATAATAAACAGTGTATAAGGCCGTTTATTCTTATAAATATTTTTTTTCTAATTTTGACATAAAGAGACATTTTTTGTAATCGCAGCAAGTGTTAAAATAATCTAGAAATAGATTTTGTTAGTGAACCTAGTAATAATTATGATACCAAAGAATGCTGCAGAGCACCTATGAAATTTTGAGTTAAAACATGCCATATTTTTAGGCTATTTTTATACCCTTTTCAAAAATTTTATGCTCCTCGTTTTATGCAAAACTTAAAATGCTCTGATAGCTTCGAACGAAGTCAGCAAAGCACCTCTGTTTTATAAAGTTTTTTCTGTAAAAACAGCAACACCATATATTTATGCACTTGAAATATTATATTTTTAAAAAATACATGGTGCTTGCTAACCTTCGAAAGAAGCCAGCAGAGCCATTCGTTTTTTTAAAGCTTTTTTCTAAAAACCACACCCCATTTTTAGACTCTTGAAATATTGTAAAACTTTAATACAGGGTGCTTTGTTGGAACAAAGTCAGCAGGACACTTCAGTTTTTTAATATATAAAAACAACTACTTATGACACATGTTTAGGCTGTTTTAAAATCCTAAAAATGTGGTAAGTATATTTGTTTTCAGAAAAAAAACTTTGAAGTCAGCAAGGAATTGCGAATTTTTTTTAAAAATGTCAAATTTCGAATATTTTATAATATTGTAGGAGCCAAAAAATGTGGTGTGGAAAAAAAAAAAAACTGGGGTGCTCTGCTGGATTCGTTTGAAACTAACAAAGCATCCCGTAATTTTTTATTTTATAATACTCAATAGCCTAAAATGAGACATAGCTGTTTAAACAAAAATGGTACTTTTAAAAATAGCAGTTTTTTTCGAAAAGCTCTATAATATTTCAAAAATGTGAAAATGTGGTGAGCTTGTTTTTTTTAAGTTTTGAAAATCAGAGGTTCTTTACTGGATTCGTTCAGAGCTAGTAAAGTGCTCGTCTTGTTACATAAAATAAGGCATTTTGTAGCTGGTTGTATAGTTATTTTGTAACTGCATATCTAACCCTTTTATTTTTTTCAGGAGGTTGTAAACATGTGGCTTCATAGAAGAAGTGAGGAACCATCTGTAACATCTACTCAGTGTTATTGATAATGATGTACACTTGGCTAGATTGTTAAAGAAACCTATTCATCCACTACAGGAAAATAAATCAGTACTTTTATATTCTTAGGATTTGTATATATTTTTTATTTATAAATAAATTGTTTTTTTACTTCATTTTTCTCATTTTTTATTAAAAGGTTAATAAATAAAATTTTCACAGATTTTTATATTTTTGTTTGTAAACAATAATTGAAGTTTTTATTAAAAATCACCAATGTTAATAATAATAACTTAAGTCAATATTATTCTTTCTCCTTTTTTAAAGCCACTATTAATAAAGGTATTACTTTAGCTTGACCTATGATCAATTTTTAATTTTGTGATATATTTGGTTTGACAGAAAAAAAATTAAAACCCTTTGACATTGGTTGTTTTTACTTAGATTTTCATAAAAAATAAACGGAACTGCAAACATGTTTTACTATCGTAATAACGAATAGCAACATGAAATTTTTTTTTCACATTTATCACTGTTGTCATTTTCATAAGAAGGCACACTTTCTGGTTTTTTGAAAAAGGTGGCAAGCATTGTGATATTTTTAAATTTATCACCAGTGATACCACATGTAGTTACCCGATTTATTGGAATATATAGACTTTGCTACCACATTCAACTGAACTTGGTTGTTTTTAATATTTATCACTGTGACATAGGCGTTTTTGTTAAAATGTTTCATTTTAAACTGCTGTAAATAGGTGCCTTTGTTTTGGTAGTTTTAGTCCCAAAAAAATCTATGCATATACAGGTACTCATTCCTCTTCGATTTGCTCGAAAAGTTAAATTTTTATCAAAAATTACATTGGCTGTTTAAAAACTCATTATAATCCCTGACATGTGATAATTAGGTAAATTAAATTAAAAAACAAACAAAAAAGTTTATTAAATTAATATTTACTCTTACAAAATAGGTTCTTGTAAGTTAACAAGCAATTATGCAGATATTACTAAGTAAATGTACTTGTTTAAAATTCACACACGAATGTGGTTTTAACATGTTAAATTAACTAACCCTTCTTATAACTCTTTCCACATGTATTCTTAGAGATGCTATTCTTTTACTTAATTGTACATCTTCTGGAGAAGTTTTTTCATTCTGTGATACACTAGGTGTGGCTTTATTAAAGTGTATCCCATGTTTTCAAGTAGCTGATTATTCTGAAACCCCTATCTGCCATTATATGGGATCCAGGAACCAGTTTGTTTAAATACCCACATTTTTCCATTATTTCTTTATCACTAGTTCTTCCACAAAATGATGAATAAATTCGGTATCTTCAAAACCTTCAGGAGATTCTGCATTTTCTTCCAGAAGGGTTTTTAGGTCATACACCTAAGAATTTATAGTAGCCTTATTTTCAATTTCCTGAAGGGGACAATTAGCAGAAATTGCTGCTACATCTTGATAATCCGGTGTATTTTTATTAAAAAGTTCACGAGAAACATCGCTAGTAGAAGGTTGATTTTCTTCTTTCCAAATTTCTAGGAACACTAATAAATATTTTTGAAGATGAATGTGAATCATTATCACATTCTGGAACAAAACACTTTTTCGTAGTCATAATATTTATAAAAAGTACAAAATTAAACAATCAAATTCCAAATAAATTCTTGATGGAGACACTATGATGACAGATGCCATACACAGTGCTGCCATTTTGCCATTTTCTGAATTATTAAGTGACTTTTAAAACAATGAAACTTTAAATATGGTAAAAGTTTAAACAGAAATAATACTTTAAAAAAACATTTGATATTATATATTTAAAAGATATTTGTTTAACGATGTTTTAGAAGTCTAAAAGTAAGAAGGAGTACACAAACGAACGTACATCACTTCTCGTAAACCTTCTAGCCGGCAACGTTGTGCGCTAGCTCCTATTGGTCTATTCCCGGTGACGTCATAAATTTTAAAAAAATTCATAACTCCGGCAAATGAATAGATAAAAAAAAAATAAAAAAAATGTAATTTTATTTTCAACTCTATTATTCATAAAAAAAATTTCAAAATTTTTGAACATGCCCCATTCTAGGAATATGAAAATTAAATGACCTAATAGTTCTGAGCAATTAGTTTTACCATTCTTTAGATTGTAAATAAATATGCAAGAAGGGTATAGTCTATGATTGGCTAGCGAAAAATAGGCAAACCTTTTGAGAAGTAGATTGTTATCAACACATTGGACAGGATAAGTACGATCAAGCTTAAAGGGGACATATTTTAAAAAAAATCGTTGAACATTTTCAATTTGATCATTGTAAATGTTGTAATGTGGACACCAAACCTAAGCAGCATAGTCAAGACGCGATCGAACATATGCAAAGTACATTGTTTTCAAACAAGAGTTTCTGAAAATAAAGCCTAACATTCTTCTCGCACTTAGCTGATATGGTCCGAGAAACTGAACTTTGTATCAAAAATTACTCCAAGGTCTTTGATTTGAGCAACTTCAGTTAAAGAATGGAATATTGGAATAAAATATTATTGGTTTTTAATGAGTAACGGACAAATTTGCATTTCTGGATGTTTAATGGTAATCTATTTTCATTACACCACTGCTCCACGGTATCCAAATCATTTTGCAGTAATGCACAATCTTCTCCTGGTGTAATTGTCTTGAATATTTTTAAATCGTCTGCAAACAATAAATAACCACTTGAGAATTGATCACCAATATTATTTACAAACAACGAGAAAAAGAGCGGTGCCAAATTACTACCCTGAGGAGCTCCACTCCAATTGAAATGATTTATTACTTCTATATTCAACATACACAATGCGGTTATTGGGATATGTCTGAAACAGTGCAATGAGATCATGATCAAATCCGAAGCTTTCCAGTTTTCCTATGAGGGTCGCTTGATCCAACTTGTCGAATGCCTTCGAAAAGTCTGTATAAATTGTATCGACTTGACTATGTGTATCTATGGCTTGGCTTACTTTTTGGGTAAAACATATCAGATTAGTGACAGTTGACCTTTAATATATAAAGCAATGTTGTTTTCCTGAAATTAGATGCTTTCATTTCGGTGAGATTCCGTTGTATATAGCAACCTCGAGGGCTTTCGAGAAGTTGGAGAGTAGAGTAATAGGGCGGTAATTTGATATATTGACTGTTTTGAGTCTTCTAAAACAAAATGAACTGCTAAAAACACAAAATCAACTCCTCATGATACAATTTTATTCAAAAATATGATAACCTTAGGCCTTAGTCCATCATCAGGTCTACAAAAAGAGAACATTGGTGTTAGTTAAAGGTGTGTGAATATTAGGGTATCCAGTCAATTCGTCGCGCGACCTTTCAGAGCCGACAATTCATCGCCACGACTTTTCATCGCTATGACAGTTTATCGCTACGACACTTCATCGCCACAAAAATATCGTATTGTATCTATGATTTATACAGTATGTCTGAAAAACAAACAATTTTTTTTGTGCTATATTGAATTTTTCTTATAAGTACCAAATAAAATTATTTTTTCGAAAAAATTACAAAATATCTTACTCTAAATTACACAAAAATATGATTTACTTTTTTTCTGCTAATCAAGTAGTTTTTACTAAGAAAAATATAATAAATATCAATAATGTATTATTGATAAGCCAATTTAAAGTGTATAAGCGGCAGTCGCAGGTTCTCAACAGTCCTTTACCTACTATTTAAAAAGGATTATCTTCATTAGCCAATTCGGGTAAGTTACCACATTAGTTAATAATAATAATAGAGAATTATAATTATCCTTTATTAATCCTTTCAAGGAGAAATTCATAGTGCAATCAATATTTAATTCTAAAAAGGATTATCTTCAATAGCTTGTTTGTGTAAGTTAGTATTTTAGATGCCCTGTTTATAATATATGTATATAAGGTTTAAATAAGAAATACCAACGAACTGTAATCATTCTTATTTTGTCTTTGTACGAGTTTACATCATTGTAAAATTTGAAAATGCCGTTACAATTTGTTGACAGCGAAAGAGGTCACAAAATGCTTTTATACAATGGCCATACACATTCTAGAGAAAAAATTTCTGGAGAAAAAGGTATTTGGAAATGTTCTCTATATCATAAATGGAGATGTACCGGTCGCATTCATACCATAGGCGATGAAATTGTGAAGAGTACCGAACATAATCATGTGTCAGATAGTGCTGATGCCGAAGTAAGAAGAGCTGTTAAAAAAATGAAAGTTTTAGCTGAACAAAGTGGTTCCACTACTCAATAAATCATTGCAAAGGTTTCCGAGGGTTTATCATCATCGGCTGCAGCCAGATTACTATACAAGTGAGTGCAATGAAAAGAACTATTCAACGAAAAAAGGAAAAGACAGAAGGAATTCCTGCGATTCCAAATTCTCTGCTTCAATTAGTTATTCCACAGGAATATACACTGACAAGCAGTGGTCAGTTATTTTTAATGTACGACAGCGGCCCATCAGAAGATCGAATATTAGTGTTTACAACGGCAAGAAATCTTGACTACATGAAGTGTGAACACTGGTACGGAGATGGAACTTTTTCAACAGCCCCTAATATGTTTTCCCAAATATATACAATAAATGGCGTCAAATATTCAAATACCATTCCAACAGTATATGCAATTCTGCCGAATAAAAGAGAAGAAAGCTATAGACGTTTATATGCAGCATTAAAAAATTTGAAACCTAAACTTTGCCCTACATCTTTTTTAATGGATTTCGAAAAAGCCGCGATGAATGCGGTACGAAGTGAATTCACTAATACTCAAATTCGTGGATGCTTTTTTCATTTTTCTCAGTGTATATGGAGACAAATCCAGAATACCGGATTTCAGAGGCGATATGTGAATGAAGAAGTGTTTTCTCAAATTTGCGACTTCTGGCTGCACTTGCTTATGTTCCTGAAGACGATGTAGAGAGTGCTTTTGATTTATTATTGGAAAGTGAATTCTATGCAGAAAACGAGGACAGCAGATTTAATAAACTATTTTGAAGACACGTGGATTGGTAGATTAGACAGAAGAGGAAGAAGACGGTTACCAAAATTTCCTATATCTTCTTGGAATTGTTACAATGCAGCCAGAGAGGGAATTGCTAGAACCAATAATGCAGTTGAAGGATGGCATAACAGTTTCAGTTCAATTGTTTCCATTGCACATCTCAACATTTGGAGGCTAATTAAGGCTTTACAAAAGGAGGAAAGCCTTAACAAATTGTAATTGTATGTTATGCTGATGACACTGCCCTTGTAGTGACTGGGAAATCTTGGGATGAAGTAAAATTAAATACAGAAGCTTGCTTAAAAAAAATAAAAATTTATCTAGATTATAGTTTATTGACTCTAAACATTGAAAAAACAAAATATATTACTTTTTCTCCTACTACAGCTGATCAACCTAAAATAGACGTTAAACTACATGACTCTAAATGCAATCATACTAGATGTAACTGTCCCATCTTGGAAAAAACAGTAGCAATAAAATATTTAGGTGTAATGATTGACCAGCACATAAGATGGAACGAACACGTTACTTACGTTACAAAACGCTTAAGAGTCTTGTTTACCAAATTTTATAACATTAGAGATATTCTTTCAAAAAACAATTTATTTATGATTTATAATTCGTTTTCCGAATCAATTTTAAGGTATTGTATAACGATATGGGGTGGTACTTTTAAAAGTACGTTACAAAATTTGCAAACTACATTAAATACATTAATTAAAATATTATTTAAAAAGGATAGACTATATTCAACTCAACTACTATATCAAGAATTAAACATTTTTACTTTAAGACAATTATATACATATCAGTGTCTTCAAAGGGTATACAGAGATCAGGATAAACTACACAAGGTTTCATCAAAAACCAGAGCAACTACAAATTTAAATTTGAATGTAGACCTATTTCAAAAAACGGTAACACAAAGATCTTTCTTTTATTTTGGCCCCAAATTGTTTAATCTTCTCCCTTTATCAACGAAACAAATAACTAAATTAACTAAATTTAAAACTGAAATCAAGGAATTGATCCAAACTTCCCCAGATATGTTTGAAATATTTTAAATAAAACTGCAAATAACGTACATTATTTCTGGTGTCTTTTCAAGTATTTTTTACAATTTTTTAACGTTAACTTCTGTTTAACTATACTACAGGAGAAAGTTTTAAACCTATCTCACTTTTTGGACCTGTCTTGCTTTAGTTTCCTATTACTCCTATTACTCCTATTACTGAGTCGTTTTTCTTTTTAATTTTTTTTTTTGTACTTTTAAAACAATTTATTATTGTATTTTTTTTATGGAAGGGATCACACAAGACAGGCATATATGCCTAGGTACGATCCCCTCCATGGATAAAAAAAACCTTGTAATCTGGTACGTAATATATTTGATTTGATTTGAAATTAAAAATAGAGCAAATTGTGGCAGGTAATGAAATTACTCAAAAAAAAATTTACAAAGATTCTGCACGTCGTTTAAAACTACTTACAGAATCCTACGACGCTCGTAATACCATGGAATATCTTCGAGGAATTGCGCATAATTTTCGAATGAAAGTCTAAATTATTTAATATTATTATATTATATTAATTCAATTTAAAATGTAATAACTAGCAACTACAATTTTTTATAATATATTTGTTTTCAATATACCTACTTGTTTTTTATTACCTATACTAAAAAATATATAAAATAAAATTTTGATTATAATAAAAAAAAAACCTTAAAATGAATTCTAAAAAATGGCTGGCGACAAATTGTCGTGGCGATGAATTGTCGTAGCGGTGAATCGTCTTACGATGAAATGTCGACTCTGAATTTTCGCGCGATGAATTGTCGGGCGATGAATTGACGTAGATCCGAGTATTAGTGGTATTACATCCCTAATATAGTGCTAAAACTTGGCTGAAAAGATCTAAAGAAATGTTATGATTCTCTCTGTAGAAAACGTAAAAAAGAAGACGAAACTTCCTTTCACATCTTCTGTCACTGCCGCAGCCTTGAGCGACAGTTTCACAAAACAGTGGACTGTTACCGCAATATCTGCTAAGCAGGAATACTAAGTTGTTAATAAATTATCATTAAAAGGGTCGTGCATAAAATTTTGTATTTATTTCGAGCATAAACAGCGTTTATGTACTTTACGTGTTATTAACCCATGCCTAGCGGCTCGGGCTCATATTTACACGTTGCGGTCCATTACAGCCTGTTTTACGTCCTTGATACATAAATAACTATTCTGTTTCTCGCGAAAATGAAACTTTAATAAAAAAAAAACATTAAAAAATCAAATACAAACACTATTAACAGCAGTATACTGAACAAAAAGTACGATAACTATCAAATAATTATAAATGACACAATGACAATAAATCAAAAATTCGATTCCACCCAATTAGTCTTTTACAAAAATAAAATCTTCCTTAATTGGTCAATTTCGTGTTATGTCACTCCGTTCCGCACCGTCAAATTTCACGCAAATTTTTGACACTTTGTGGAAATCTAAAATGCAAAAATGCACCGGTGACATTTTGATTTAATGCCCACTATCATGCGTAGCTTACTAGATGGGCCATCGACAGGTTCACACGGTGGCGCTTACGGATGAATGAATACGATTTTTGGTGTGGCTACGAGTACGCTGAACTAATTTTATTGTGGACTACAGAAGCAATAATTATAATGTAGTTTTAAATAATAATTATGCCAAAAAATGCGAAAAATAATAAATGGAAAAGAGAAAAAGAAAAATAAATATACGCCATTTAGTTTCTTTTTAAATCCAGGATGGCTATGTAAATTTGATACATATGCATTCCAAACAAATGAAACGCGGTGCTAAGGTTCTGTATGTCTAAAGGGTTGCGACATACGATGTAGTCTATCTACAATATGTGAAATCATAATTAATTAATTAATTAAATTTAAATATTTTATGTCCAACGCAATGAAAATATTATTTTAAAAAAATCGCTTATACATTTTTTATAAATTAGCAGACTTGGCGACTACTATTTCAAATAGCGTCCAGAAAGGCTATGTCGCAACCCTCTTAGATTTTCGAGCCCTTTCCACTGGCACCTATTGTTTGACAGGTCAGTGGAAATCCTAATATTAGACATTAGACAGTTTATAATACGTCAACACTGTGGGACTCGTGGTTTGATAGGGTCAATGATATAAACCGTTATACAGATTGATCACCCATGTTTTTTTAAAAATAAACGTAAGAGCCATGAAGTATAAATGTAGGCAATTACATATGTTTTAATATTTAAAGGCTGAAAATTAATGAACACTTGCCAGGCAATATGGCCGCTTGCAAACAATCTATATAACTATATATGTATCATTGACCCTGTCAATCACAACAAGCCCACAGGGTTGCCATATCTAAACTGTGAGTTCCTACTAGCAGCATTTTGATATAGATACCATCTTTTGATTGGTTAAAATTTCAAATATACAGTGCTTTTCAGATAGAAGTATCCACGATGATTATCATGATCTTCTACAATAGGTTGAGGCTGAATAATTTTTTTATAATCTACGTTTCCGCTAACTTTAAACTGTTGTAGTAATCTTTCAAAAGCACGTCTGTCAGGTTTCTCTCGATCTGGGTATTTTTGGCAGTAAACTCTAGAAGCCAATAAACAATTTTTATGACACTCATAAAGAACAAGCACCATATCAATTCTATCTGCTTCAGAATAAGTTTTCATGTTTCAAATTCGATTTTTCGTACATTTGATATCTAACTTACTAAATAGAAATATCAAACTCGCATTTGACATTTAAATTCAATGGTCACTTTGACAGGAAAGGGTATTTACAAAAATTTGCTGTGTTGAACATAAAAATAGATATTTAATAAAAAACCGTTGAATTTAGGTATAGGGAAATCTTCTATGGAATGAAAGATAATTTAAATGTACATAAGTTTAAGTTATTAAATAAAATAATAATATTATTCAACTCCATATGTAAGTTAAATTCAATTAGACTAAATGATGTAATGGAAAAATTTGCATAGTCTAATATCTTGGCTACGCATATCGCAAGTGACTCTTGATATGTTTTAAATAACCGCGACATATGTTGTTCAAGCTTACAAATTAAGAATCCTTTAAATGTTTCAAAAACGAAAAGAGATAGGTATAGAAAACATTATAGAAACTTTACTTTATTTTTTTCGGGGAATCAAACGACACCATCAAATATAGGGTGTTCCCTTTAAAAAAACATAACTTTGATATAAATTCCCATTTTTGGATCACCCTGTATAATCCAAATTATTTTTAATTTGTAGTGTTAATGGACCTATATATCCCTATTAAGAAAAACATTAAAATTTTAGGTTTTTTTTCCCTACAGAGACCGACGCGTATATGATGCGCCACCCTGTATATTATATTTTTAATTAATTATTTTTATATATATACGTGTCACCGATAAAGATTTTAACCTGTCAAATATGACATATTATCGAAAAAATTACCATAAGTTAGGTAATTTTTCAAAATTTCAAAAATGTTTAATTGGAAAAGTTGTTTGTTTTTCTGTTTTCTATCAAATTTGAAAGAAAAAATATCTTTAACAGATGAATGTATTACATTTTAACTGGTCTTTTCGGATTTTAGAAATACGACTGAGCCAAAACATTTTTAGGCTAAAAAAAGCGAAAAAAATAAAAGAAGTACAAGATCGATCAAATTTGGTGAATGTGTAAAAAACAGAAAAGAAACAACTTTTTAATTCAAACTTTTGAAAAATTACTTTTTTAAAATAGTTTTACAGATATTTCCGAACGACAGTATTCTCAAAGCAAAAACTGTTTAAATAATAAAAAAGGCCCAATGAAGAGGAACTTAACAGTGATACTGCATACCTATTTGTTCTATTTTATTTTCTTTCCAATAAAAAAATAAGTGATTCGATTCAAAATATACGTGTGTGTATATAAAAGTGACATATCGTTAAACCATTTTGTACCCTTAGCCACTACTTTCTAAAAATGTAAGGTGGCACTTTAAATTTGACAAGGGACAACACTGACGTGATGCCCTTTTTGTAACCTGATACATCGAATCTCGTTTCAAAGTTCAGACCTAACAGCTTTCGAGCTTCTGGATAAGGTATGTGTAGAAAATTCTTCGGAGTCCCTGAGGAAACCCCACTCGATGCGGGTGGCGGGCACATATAGATACATAAAGTTCGTATAAAAAATATTCTTTAAAACTATTAAATCGATTTTTTTATATTAACAACTTAAAATCATTTTTTTTGTAATATGTTAACAGTTTTCCTTCCTAAAATTTAATAAAATATAATTTTTACAGTTCATGCACTTGTACTTACGAAAGAAGAAAAGTTTGGTCAATTATAACTGGATCTTACCTGAAAGAAAAGAACATTTTATTAGTGACAATTTAAATTAATCCAGTTAGGTACTTGAATCAAAATTTATTTTATTTCCAAAATCAATATAACAGATATAAAGGAGCAAATATCATCAAAAACAAATTGCGTTTGTAATAAATAACAGATTGAACTGGAAGAGAAATATAAATAAAAAAAGGTGTGCCCTAAAACAGTGCCCTGCGGTACTCAATAGCCAATCAATGGTTAAAGTGCAAAAGCTCGTAAATCGATTTTTGTGAATTATACGTTTTTGATAATTAAACTAAGCAAATTGCAAATATTTTAAGAATACAGAAACTAGTAAGTCAAATTAATATTAATATTAAAACTAATAATATAACTTTTGAGATTTTATAGCTTTTCCAATCAAAACCGCATAAAACACAAAATCGCAATGTACCTTTAAAGTTGTAAATTTCGTTTTGACATGAAAATAACATGTAAATAATATTGTGAGGAGAACTACTTTTCCCACTCACTTGACTTGCCATTCATGGGAAAAGTGTCGCTTTTCTCACTACTATTACTCGGTAATTTGCTATTTTTCGTTAAAAAATCTAACCATTTTTTAAATATATTTCATTTATAAAATCTTAATTTTTACCAGCTATTTTTTGCAATCATTATTTTGGGAAATACTAATTAAATGTTTAATTTTGTTTCATCAAACAATTTACCGCCAACAACAACAATTAAACCGTTCCATGTCTTTCAAAACATAATTTTATTTATTAGCGAGCTCACTAGAGGCCGACGTATAAATTAGATTTTCAACAAAATCCCCAAGATTTATCGGAATATCATCACAGCGTATGAAAAATTGACCCACATCGCGAGACTATTTTTATTCGCACATTCAACACAAACAACACAATTATTATTTAATTCCAGACGCCATAATTGCGAAAGTTTATGATTCCGATTGACCCATTAACAAAGCTTAATAATAAAAGGATAAGTGCACAAGCAGGATTTAGATGAATTGTTTGTTTGAAATCTCGAGTTCACGAATTTTTAACTCCAAAAGGTAAGATTCAAATTTTTTTAGTTTGGTGGGTGTTGAGAACAATAAATACGGGTAAGTATACCCAGGGTTCATATAAAGAGTGTGTTTGACACCTCGAGAGGGTTCAGATGAATGGTGTGTTTAAAACCTCAGGTTCATGAATTTTCTGAACCCCAGTAAGATTAAAAATGTTTATTTTAGTGTTGTTGAGAAAAATAAATGAAGAATTTAGATAAATGGTGTGCTTAACACCTCGTGTTCATGAATTTTCTGAACCGAAACAGTAAGATTCAAAATGTCAACTTTAGTGTATGTTGAGAAGCATAAGTGGAGGATAAGTACAGAAAGGTTTGAGATAAATGCTGTTTAAAACTTCGAGTTCATAAACTTTCTGATCCTAAACAATAAAATTCAAAATGTCATCTTAAGTGTGTTGAGAAACACAAATGAAGAATAAGTACAAGCAAGTTTTAGATAAATGCTGTTTAAAACTTTCAGTTCAGAAATTTTCTAAACCTAAACAACAATATTCAAAGTGTATTTAAATATATTCAATTACTTCTAGTTTCTTGTTTCTATCTTCTATCATTTATCTTTCTAAGACTATTTTGTATTATTGTGTTCGGAAGCACAAGTAACTAAAATTGTTCTAATAAACGTGGCTAATAAAAGCTAAAAGAGTAGCTGTAAATCAGCGGTTCTCAAGCGCTGGGCAGAGGAGAGATTTAAAGAGGAGGTGAATAATTTAAAAATTAAGAAAAAAAATTAAACTTTAAAAGGAAATCATCAGCAAAATGTCATCCCAGCGACAGATCACTGTTAAAAATCACTTTTCGATATAAGAGCGAGGGTTCACTCTTAAAAGGTGAAGTAATTTGGAAAGTATTATTATTATGCAGGGTGTTTCAGATTTAAACGGACATAGCTTAATGGGAGGTGTCTGTTCGCTATACTTACGCGGATTTCGGATTAACAAAATTATGCAAATTAGTCATTCCCAAGAAATTAGGTAAAATTGCCTTAATGGTCAGATTTAAATTAAAATAACATTAGGGTAGGTACTAAATTTGTACAAATAATGCAGTTGAATTGATTCTTTGCAAGTGTTGACATTGTATGTATATTGTAAATTTAGTAGAAATTTTAAAAATGCCTAACCGTGTGTTAGATGTGAATAGTCTAATTTGTAGTGTACATAAGTATTTTACGGATGAAAAAGAAAATGGCGGTCCTTTAAAATCGGTAATGTCTGTACAACAGCGCGTATGCGATGCTCTAGGAATTAGTGAAACCAAATTAAGAGGAGTATTACAAAATCACAATAGTGAACTGCCGAAAGAAGATCACCGCAAAACTCGCCCATCATTGAAAACGAAAAGATATTCCAGATGGAAAGAAATTTGAAATTCGTGATACCATTTATCGAATGAGGGCCAACAAGGAACATGTGACCTTAAATACAATTCTTTCGGAATTAATAGATAGAAAATTTGACGACACTGGCAGAACAAGTCTATGGCAAGTGATACATAACTTGGGTTTCAAATTTCAAAAGGAGGATAACAGAAAGGCCATTTGTGAAAGAAGTTCTATCGTGCACAAGAGAATTAACTTTCTAAGAAAATAATCTAAATTTAAAGAAGAAGGGGCGAATTTGATATATTTAGACGAAACATGGATATTTTCTAGGGGTGCAACCAAGAGAATATGGCAAGATGATAACGTAAAGTCCATCAAACATACCGATGGAGAAGGGAAGCGACACATAATTTTACATGTAGGAGGGAAATCGGGTTTTATAGAAGGTGCTGATTTAATATTTTCATCTAAATCAAAATCCAGTGACTATCACGATAATAAGAACACAGAAATGTTTGTAAAATGGTTGCATGAAAAATTTCTCCCAGGTTTAAGTGAGCCCAGCGTAATTATTTTAGACAATGCACCTTACCATTCTGAAGTATTAAACAAAAGTCCAACGAATTCTTGGAGTGTTGATAAAATTAAAGAATGGTTGACAAAGGCATATATACCATTTTCTCAATATAAGTATATTTAAATCAGAATTATTACGCTTAGCAAATATACGCGCAAAACCAAAAACCTTTGTTGTGGATCAGATTATTAAAAGTTACGGTTATCAAGTTTTACGTCTGCCACCGTATTATTGTCAGTTTATTCCCATCGAATATATATGGGGAATAGCAAAACAATATTATGACAACCATATTGGGCCTAATGGTTATAGTGACGACGAAGTTCGGGAAACTTGGCGAAAAGCACTTTCAATTGCAACTCCAGAAGTGTGGCGGAACTGTATATCCAAACTAATAGAATGGTGGACTCGTGAAAATAAAATAAACGAAATAAGTCCAATCATAATAACAATTAATGGTGATGACAGTGGTGATGATGATGACGATTATGATATTTTGGATGATAATGACTGATTTTCATTTTTGTTGGCAAGTTCAATTTTTTTATTTTTCATTTGAAATTCTGTACATGGAACAAATTATTTTATTTGAGCTAAATAACCCTCTTATTATACATAGACCATATTTTCTGTGTGAAGTGTAATATTATTCAATAAGTGTATAATGTTGACCATATTACACGAGTGTTGTAAATATTCGAGTAGTGTAGTATGGTCCATTATACACGAATTAAATACTATACTTTATCTACAACTGAATACGGGGTCTCACCGAAAACGAAAAGGGGATTTTTAGAAAAAATTCTTTGAAGTTGTTATAAATAGAATTGAGAAGATTATTCACAATTAAAAGACCTTTCAAATGAGGAGTATTTAAGCCACCGTGTGAAATAAAACGCCAATTTATACAGGAACTCGTTTAAAGTTATTTATTGATGTAATTAATAGTAACATTACAATTTGAAATATTAATAGCTCCGGTAATATCATTGAGATTATTATTTTTTAAAGAAAAATTAGTGTTGCTATTGATGAGTACAGAATTATGACGATCACTGTCAGAAGATGATGGATTATTAAGACCAACACAATTTTCATTATTGATTTGACTTAATATTGCTTAAGCTGTTTCTATTTTGTTCTTTTTTGAATCGGCGATGCACCCTTCTGCTGTGGAGGCGGATTTCCCGCCTCCATGACGTTTTAATGTTGTCATGGAAGCTCCAGAATCAGCAACCAATGTTGCAGATGAACGCCTGAGGCAATTGCCAGTATATCTCTCAGGGTTTGGTAATTGTAAAAACGTAGCAATTTGCTTTCCCATTGCGCTAAACTTGTTTATTCCTATCACTTTTTGTACACTTTCCTTTTTGGAAATTGAGAAAAAAATCTTGTGGTGCATTTTCTATATATATATATATATGTCTATATATTTTTTAACGATTTTGAAAAAATTATCCACAATTGTGAAATTCCTTGGGACTTTGGTTTTTGTGTGTTGCACGTTTACTTGAAAACATTCCTTAAAAAATCTTAAATCCCCAATTTTCATATTCTTTAATTCACAGGATCGGCAAGCACCCATAACCCCCATAATCAAGGCAACCTTAAAAAAATGTGTAGATTAAGTTAAAGAATTTTGATTTTCGATTCGAGTTTTTATCTTTCTTCCAAGATATTTAAAATCTGGGGCTCCTTTATAAACCTCTCAATTTGTTCACCAGTCAGAGCTTCAGATTTCTTAGGATCGTAATTTTCGGATCGTCTTTTCAACAAAGCACGTAATCTCGGATATTTATCAATGTTGATATTGTGCTTGATGTTTAACATGCTTTTTAGCATGGAATATTTTGTCCATAAAGTAGACGATTTGTATTTACTAGAAATTTCCATAAAATATACAAGCACAGTGTCTTCGGAAAAAGAGGATACATTTTTTGTTTGTTTCCACGACATAAATTTGTTGTATGTAATCTCATAACTTTTCCTCGATATTTCAGGTAATAATTCCAACGACGCCACTTTAGCAGCGTCGCGGATTTCAGGAGGTGTTAGTTCCATGTAATCATCGTCTTCCATTTTTTTAATTGATAAACACTTAAAACGGGCTTAATATTTTAAGTTTAATTTCAAAAAAGAATCGGGAACAACGAATAACTGTCAACATGCTGTCAACTAACTTGTCAAACGAAAACTAGATCTAATGATTTTTAATTCTAGTGGGGTATAATTGACAAAAATCGTGTAATATGAATATATTCTCACTAGTGATATATGGATTGCTTTATGTTGCCTTAGATACGCATATAATACATCCATATAATGACAGTTGTAGATAAAATTATTATTAGGTTTATAATAGCTACATTAAACTCCATTAATGAAAAAGTTTAATTCTGCTCTCAATTATACAAACGATTCTCCATTATTATTTAATTAAAAAGTTTCATTTAACCAGTTGATATTTCCCCAAAGAACAGGTCAAACTTTCGGGTACTTACCTGGAAATACTCATAAAATTTTTAATCCGAAATCCGCGTAAATATAGCGAACACCCCCCCATACTTAACCTTTAATCTTACTCGTTTCTGAGATATAGGGTGTTTTATAATTTTTGCCAAAACCAAAGTCGGCTATTTTGTTTGAACGCCTAGAGATATTTTGATAAAATTTTATATAAAAGTTACACTCTCTTAGGTTAATCAAAGCTATAATTTAATTTTAAAAAATTCCAGGAACGGACTCTCTTTTTTTATATTGCTCTTCTTAGCTAGAATATCACACTGTATATCGGATTTTAATAAATGTTACTGCACATTTAAATAGTACGTGAATCAATAAATAAAATAATGTAATAATATTTAATGACACCATCTTGATTTTCTTACAGTAAATTTTTATAATGGCAAGTGATATTAAAGGCTAAGTATACTAAGTGTACTCTACCTCCCATTAAGCTGTGTCCGTTTAAATCTGAAACTCAAAAAGTTTTGAAATGAAATATTTTACAAACCAAAATGAACGCATTGAAATGATTTAAATAACACTTGTTACATAATTTTTGGGAAAAATAATTTTATTTACTGACAATATAATTAATACATTTGTATCTGAAAGCAATGTAATATTAATGAAAAATATGTAACTTATATAATGATGTCTTAACTGTCTTAAGCAATCATAACTATTATTTTTGGGAATACCAAACCTCAAAAATGATTCATGCAACTAAACTACAAAGAAAAAAGTACTTGTTAGTGAATTTATTAATATTTTATATTCTATATGCATCCTCACAATAGCCATTGTTACAAAAAGTTACTTACTTTTAAGCTTTCACAATTGTTTGTCAAATTATATTGAATTAAAAAATATTGCTTATAACTTTGTGATATATACTCGTATCTGGATATATTATATTTAGCTGTTTCCTTCATTTCCTAAAAAATATAAATAAATGCTAAAATACCGACGAAGCGTTGTAAATATTATTAATTGGTTTAATTGTTTGAAAATTTTACATTTACATGCCTTTCAAAAGTTAGTTTCTTTTTGTCAGAAAATTCGCAGGTTGCATTGACATATAACATATTTTCATTATTCATATAATCGTCCTACAGGTAAGAATTTCCATATAAATTTGTTATAAAAGGCTCAATAAATGAATCAGATTTCTTTTTTATTCATTATTAAACTGTTTAACGTTTAGAAATCAATTAAAAGTTAATTATTTATTTAATACCATATTGCCATTTTTAGTTGTGCTTTTTTAGTTGGTTCATTTGATTGTAAACTGTCAGAATTGTGACATTGGAGTTATAGATTATACATTTTGCAGTTCAGTTGTAATTTTTTAATACATCTCAAAAAAATCTGATGTGTCTTAACTAACACAAGACTTTCCTCTCTTACCTAAAGTTATTACAGGCTATTCGGTATCAAAATTGTATTGTATCAAAATGTTTAGAGGATGATCTAAATACATACATTTTCCACACACATCTTACTTAAAACATTTTTTTATTATATTCATTTCCAATGGAAATACTGAAAAATTCAAATTTTACATATTTCCTCAATTTTTTTCATTACGGTCCATTTTGGAGAAATCATGAAAAGAACAAAATTATAGAGAATGATATCGCAAACAACTTTTATTTGAAGAATTTTCTTGTCCGATCATAAATAATAAAGATATTCCTTAAAGTAAAAAAAAAAACGACACCCTATAAAGTACCCCCCATATGCTTCGACTACGCCCAAAAAGTAATCAGGATCTTTAACGAGCCCAACATCTATGGAATAGGAAGCTACAGTTTGACATATCGTCCGAAAAGATGGCACATCCCAGACTATACCTCGTACTCATTGATATAACGCCTGCTCGCTGTCGTAAGCAACTAAGCACAAGCAGTTTGTTCGAACGTACGCCGACTTTTATTGAAATGGTCACTCATCCAATTACTAACTACGCTGGCTTGACTGCAGATATCGATACACAATAAGTGAACCTGCTAAGCGGGGCGCTGCCCTTGCTAAATACTAATTTATGTCAAATGAAAATATAGGTAGGTACGAGGGTAGGTATATATTTAATTTTCAAAATAGCTATATGATTATTTATGTTTCGTTTTAATAATATTTTAATTTGATGAAATATATTATATGTAGGCTGTCAAAAATCCTTTATATATTTTTGACTTCCAGTTCAATTTGAAGTTTAGTGTCAAAACTAGTATAAATAGAACTTACTGGAAATTTTCTTCTTTTTATTAAATTTGCAAAGACGAAGTAGTTAACACGTCATCGACCACAACTATCACATATTTTAAATTTAAATAATTATTTTATTTTTACCAATGATATTTATTTAAAAGGCGAAAGACCACTACACGTTTTTTGAAAATTATAAAATTATCGCATAGTCTGTAAATTTTTGGTAAATGTCAAAAAAAAACAACATTTACTTAGGTTAAAGAAAAATCCATTACATCACAAAATAATATCAACTTTTTTATAATTACTACCTACTTTAGTTCTTAAGTCAAAAAACAACATTTTTATGAAACCCGATAATAATATATCTACTGCAGCTTTTTAATTCGCTAACACGGGCATGACGTAACGAAACGCACGGTATACAATCGGCTTCATAAATCACACCTCTAGAAAAAAATTTAATGAAAGTAAAACTGCATTAAGTGGGCTTGGCAACCGAGATATCCGTATAAATTGGGTCACAAAAAACAAAATGACATACGATTTTTGTCTGAAAATATCAATTTATACAAAACAGTGTTGGAGGTTTATTGGATTGTTTTCCTATTAGAAGATAAAACTTTTAAGTGAAAATTAGAATAAAAATCAAAGAGTTATTGAAACAATGAAATAATATTCAGAAATTACTGTTTGAGTAACATTTTTAGAAGTATAGATATTTGGTACATGCTGTGCATCAAATTGGGAGATGAATTGGTTAGTTAACATTGAAAATGAATGAAATCCTAATTAACGTTTTAGTTAAATAATTTGTTATTTGTATAAATATATGTAAGGGCATTAAAAGACAATGAACCCGTAAAATTTTAGGAAAAACAAATCGAGCTTCTGTTGTTTTTTTATTCATGACCTTTTTTTGGTTTTGTTGCCTACTATCACAAAATAAAAAACAGTATGTATAACAAGAAATAGAATTATATAAAAAGCATTTATATGAACCTATAGATGCGAACAACTTTTAAAATTTCAAAAAATAATAGATATAGAGATTAGCATGTTAATAGAATAAGTGAATT
The DNA here is from genome assembly GCA_927349885.1 of Psylliodes chrysocephalus. Classification (NCBI taxonomy): domain Eukaryota; kingdom Metazoa; phylum Arthropoda; class Insecta; order Coleoptera; family Chrysomelidae; genus Psylliodes; species Psylliodes chrysocephalus. The sequence continues at coordinate 95,942,480 of OV651816.1, read as the reverse complement.
ACGAGGGGATATTGCTATTTAGATAGTTTAGGAAGGTTCTTAGTAAACAAAATTGAATATGATTACTACGGTTAACACTACCAATTATTAATTATTTTCAAGATGGTAGTAGATGTGTAACACTGGTTGATTGGAAATGGAAAGAAAAAAGTAAAGTTGTAACATGAATTGCTGGTTAGTTTATCTACTTTGATATATGTGTTTGAAACTTATTTTATAGAGCGTGGGTTAGGTTTTTAAATAACTCTAATAACCTTGAAAAAGAAGTTGTGCACCACTATATTTAAAGCTTATACACTTAACTCTACATTAGTGATAAAAATATAGAAAATTACTAACAACTAACAAATTATACTTAAAATACTTTAGATAAGGTAGGTATCAAATTCTAATTCACATAAGTTTGCACACAATTCAAAGTTAAAACAATATACGGTATGGTAAGTTAAAGGTAAAAATCAGGTATTTCTTCCTTCGCCCCAAATTGTAGAGGTAGATCAATCCTTAAACATTATATACCGGTCAGGCAACTTCAAACAAGTGATTCGGGATTCTTATTCATAACTCTCATTCGTGACTCCTATTCGTGATTGAACCGTGAAGGATCTTCAAGATGAATGGTTCTTATTTGTATTCGAACCCGAACCGTCTAGAGATTGCCATAGGCTTATAAAATCAGACTCTTCCTCTGACACAAAAGCATACAAATAACATTTAAGTAAGAGATGATTATGTCCGAACTAACGAAATAACGGTTCCAACCGTTAAAAAGTGTGTAATGATGGAGAAATACATTAATGTCTCCTTACTTTATTAAAATTTTTAGTCTAGCGCTTTCGATAATCAAGCTATCAACAAACTACTGAATGAAATATTAACATTTTTTTGCATAAACTTGCTCGTCACACATACAACACTGCTGTCAACACACTTCCCAGACTCGGTCATTATAGACATGGTCGACTGGACAGAGGAAGAACACAACCCATCTGTCTACGATTGGCTCACCAGCTAGGAGGTGCCTATCATCTTAGGAGGATGCACAATAAGCCTAGTGCGACCTAAGTGCTGTAGGGGGGTAACCCACCCTCTACAAGTTACACATATAAAAACATACAGTAGAGCTACCAAATGTCTTTAAAAATAGTAGTGAATTATTAAAATGAGCAAGGTTTAGCAAACCACATATCGACGGTCTCAAATCAATACCTCGTATGTCAAAATTAGACATTTTAGAGGAGAAACATTAAACTATCGTAATTGCCAAATAAAGCCAATTAATTATTTAATAAATAATGTTGACAAGTAAATAAATATATGAATAACCTGTGAACGTGGTTATTTTTTAATTTTTGTTCTAAATTAATTTGTATAGATGGAAAAAAGAGAAAATTCGAAATTTCGGACTTAGAAGGTATTGATTTGAGACCATCGATATGTTGCAAAAAAACGTTTTAGAACAAAAACTTGGATGAGGTCAGGAAAACCGCAGATTCTGATCCAAAGTAAGTCGATAAGCAAACATCTCCAGTTGATCGACTGTTGTTTGGCCCCAAATTTAAATTTATATTTAGTGGATAGGGCAAATGTCTGTAGCTTTCGTCAAAAGCACAAATCGAACACAAAAAATTATTAATACTTGACATTTTTCTTTGAATACAAATTAGTAGACAAATGACCGGACGTCCAGTAACTGCAAAGGATAGTCCCACAACTCCTTTCAGACAATAGGAAAAAAAGGTACCTTGCTGCAAGGAGGGACACTCTATTTTAGTTATTTTATTTACCTATTCTATGTAAAAAAATTAATCTTTAATCGATTGGTGTAAGAAACAGTGCAAATAGTACCCTCTGTTTCTTTAATTTTGGGGCAAAAGGGGGGCAGCTGCAATTGTTTTTTTTCCATTTCTTTTCTTCTTTCAAACAATATATCACTAAGAAAAGTTGTAAGTTACATCTAAATATGTCCCAATTAGTGTTCTATTTTTGTTAAAACAAGCAATTTCCCAAAAGTTAACAAATATAGTCTCGCAGCAAGTACTCAATTATTTATTTTCGAAAAGATGTAAGAATAAAATTATTTTCTGTACAAATTTAATAATTTTTATTTTACGAAACAATCGGTTTTTAAACCCACGAAATATTTGTCTTCCAAAACAGCCACAGCTTATGTTTATGTTAACACTATTAAGATACGGAGGTATCGGATTACGAATATGGGAACTAAAGGTAAAATATCAAGCAGGCATAGAATATAGTTCACTTTAAATTTTAGTTAGTTGCTTTGCCGAACAAAATTAAAGTTCGTTCCAATAATAATAAACTAGTGAATAATTATAATAATTTTTGTGAGTGGTTGTTTCCTGAATAGGGTGAGTTTTTCTCACTGAGTAATTATGTTTTATCAATTAGTTTTGTTTTAATTTGTAATCAAATTATTTTGCAAATTTTATAGTTAATTTGTCAATTCTGACGTAAAGTAATGAGAAAATCTTATATCCTAAATTAACAGGGTTATATTAAATAATTAAACTCATTTGACTATTTACTTATATTTTGTTTTCCTCTACGAGGTGTAATCAAAAGTAAAGGTTCTGGCATAGTACATTGCGGTCAGTGTATCAGTTTATTTTGGGATTACTGTGGTCAATTTTCCAGAGTCGTCGTATCATGGTTGGTGCAGGCTAGTGACATTACGGTCAGTGTGCTAGTCATGGCTTAATTTATATATCGATAGATAGTTTGGGCATTGCGGTCAGTGCCAACAGAATTGAGAATAAAACTTTGTATCAATTATAGAAAATTTAAAGTTATGTCAACTATATTTTTTTTATAATCAATATTTTGACATAAAGAATTACCAGTATAATGTTCTTGTTAATTAAAAGGATAATAAGTATTTTGTTTATGAATATCACCTTTTCATAACTTTCTTTAATATAAAACTGCTTTTGGTAAACTTGATTCCTCATACCTGTTTTTCTTTTTATTTCAGGTACGCCATCTCATACGTGCATTAATTATTTTTCTATTTTATTTACGTTTTTTGTTTTTAATCAATTAATATTTATTTCTCTCTAATTTTATTTTGTTCTTAATTTTACCTTCCAATTTAAAGTTATTAAATCTTTTATTGAATTTATTTCTAGTATTCCCTGACATTGATTAAATAACTAAATATTTTCGTCCAAGTATATAATAGATATTTTTAAATTACAAATATCTTCCTATAAGGAATATCGGGTAAAAACATTTTTGCTGATATAACAGAAATTTTAGGTAATCAGTATCCCGAATTCAGGACAAGAAAACTTGATTTAACTACGACACTGTTGATGAAGAACTCAAATTCGTTTATCTGGCAATAAAATAACGGATCGAATGAAGATTTTGATGACTAAATTATGAATGTTTTGCTAAGTGATTCAATTTAGCTGGGAACGTCGGAAAGAGGGTCAGGGAATTTTGATTTTGGCAAACTATAGCTAATTTTTCGAAATTGTATCAAAATAATCGTTCGCTTGATAAACATCACATGTTTTGTATGCCGATGTCGCAATGAAGGAACATGCGGGCGACTTGTGTGTTCCTATTTTCCGAATTCATTTAGACAAAAAAAAAAACGATTATACACTAAGAAAAATGTATAATTAGTTATTTTGGGAATTTATGTAGACACAGGATAATTACACATCCTTTTATCATCGTTAATATCGAATATACAAAAAAATGTTTTTAAAGTTGTGTGATTATGACTGATTTTTGTTAAACTGCCATAAAAAACACAACAGGGTGCAGATTTAAAATTACACTTTATTTTCGGGGATATGATGGACAAATAATGATATTTTTAAAATAACAAACCTGTTAAAAATAACACAGGTTGTCAATCGTAACCTCCTATATCTGTATCTTATACCATTTTGAAAAAATTAAACTAATATCTTAGTTAAGCCATATATTAGATACACCCTATATATACATGTTTTATTTTTTTATTAAAAACCAGAAAGGAGAAAATAAGAGTTTCCTATTCCATTCAAAGAATGCTGTCTCTTAAAACTGAAACTACTGATAAAGTATAAATGCATATTCTCCAATATATAAATATTAATGAGTTAGTTATAAGACATTCGCTGTTGCGATATAATAAATAAAAAAACTCTTTACTAGTATTTAAATTTATATTGTAGTTTTATTTGTGAATGCTTTTTCCTATTACAAATTTAATACCATAGGTGGCTCAAATTCTTAGAAAATATGATTAACGGTTTTAGCCACGCCCTTTCGATGTATAATGCTATTTCTCTCTATTCAACAGCATTGTGTTTCTATACCGTGCTCCTGGCATAAGGATTGAAAAGTATAGCGCAAGAATGTTCATTAAAGCTCTGAAACAAAAGTTGACTACTTTTCATATCGGGAAAGTGTTATCATATTTGGAGTGAGGGTAGCCATATGTGAGTAGTAGGGATTAAGTATAAGGGGTTAAAGAAAAGGTCCTTTAATTCTCACAAGTCAATTTTAATTAGCGACCGGTTTCGAAGCTATTACTTCATCATCAGGCACACCTTGACTATTTACATAAAGGAAGTGCTACATAAAGTTTGTTTGTTAAAGCATTAAGTTTTAAACTTAAGTTTTATTTCGGCCTGAGGTAAAATGATTAGATTTTGGACAAAGTCGGAACATCCGGGGGGTACTTTATAGATTTTTATATTTTATGGAATATATCTGTTATTTATGTTTGAAGAGGAAATGTGTTCAAATAAAAGTTACTTCCAATATTATTATCTATAATTTTTACCTTATGCCAAATTTTCCTAAAATGGTCCGTATTCGAGAAATTTGACAAAATGTGCAAAATTCTGATTTTGAAGAAAATTGTTAAACTTAAAATTGTCTGCGATATCGATCTTTACAATATTTGTTTTTTACATGATTTTTCTAAAATGAACCGTAATGAAAAAATTGGAGAAAAATGCTAAATTTAAATTTTTCAGTATTTTCATTTTCAATAAATATCTATAAAAAAATGTTTCGAGTTAGATATGTATATGTGGAAAATGTATATAGTTTATCCTCTAAACATTTATAGAGGTGCTGCAAAATAACCGGAAAAAGCCTATAATAACTAGATAGGAAAGTCATGTGTTGGACACATCAGATTTTTTTTTAAATTAGATAGTTTTAATAAAATTTGCTTTTGTATATATAGACGAATATCTTCTAAAATATTATTTATCGATTCATCACAAGAACCACTCACTTTTAATTATATTTAATTTCAAAAACTAAAAAATACACAAATTTAAAATTTTAAAAAAATAATAATAGCCCGGTCACCAAATACGAACTGTGATTGATAGTAGACAAGTAGCAATAGCTCTTAAGTTGGTTAATCTAACATACTATGTTAAATGTCAAAATATAACTTAAACTGTCAACAATGTTGCCAACCTAACCTATCCTCATAATCTCAACTGTCAAAAATAGATCTAACATGCGACAATAGCTTTGAGGTCGACATAAAAAATTGTATCTAACCTCATAAGCTGAATGAGAAGAGAGGAGGAGCGAGCTACAGTAGCTCTAAAGTTGGCTATGTCAACAGTAAAAGACCTGTCAAAAGTGTTGCCAACCTAAGCTAATAAATGTCAATTGTCAAAATGTAAACATATATTTCGACTGCAAATCCTGTCAACAGCCACCGACAGAGTTTTCTAACCTTTCTAACATTTGTCAACTGTCAAAAATTGATCTAACCGACATACTTTGATTTTCTTTTACTATACGGAGAATGGTCGCACTGCTCAGCTTTCTGAGTGCCTTTTAAAAGGAGATAGAAAACTCCGCCATTTTGATCCCTTATTACGAGTTGCCTATATCTTGGCGCAATATTTTTAATAGGTGTGTTTTAATCATCCGCTTCTGCTTAGGAATTGTCGGTTTTCTTGTTTTAATCTGACAGGTTAAAACGACTAAACCGACAATTCCGGAAGCAGAAGCGGATGATTTAAACGCACCTGATATTTTGCTTGCTGCTGTCAGTGTCAGTGAATATTATTTTTGCAGTCACAGTTTATTGCTAAATAATCAGTTAGCTCACTCGGACCAGTTGAAAGTTCCAAAATAACATCCACTCCAGGGATACAAATTCAGGATACGCAGAAGACTGCTGTTTTATTATAGGCGGTTGTCATATAATTGTATTATCCGAGTTGCGCAGTGTATAAACTGGAACATTGAGATCAAAAGTGCCGACGCAGAGTGAGCGATCTGATTCTTTAGCTATTAACTGTGGCATAGGCATCAAAATGGCCGCGCCCTATGTTGGGCGTGTCGTACCTCTCTCTTGCACCGTATAGTAATCAAAGTATGTGATCTAACCGCACATATGTAATAAATGTCGTCTAACCTAACTGTCAAGAAAAGGTTTCTAAGCTCATAAACCGAAGGAGAACTTCAAAGCTATTGCCACGCATGCACAGTTTGAAAAGTGGTCCAAAGTATCCCCTTACCTATCATTGGTGGATTTCATAATCGTACAGTGGCCTTATTAGAATTGATATGAACTTCTATTCGTTCAGTAGAACGCAATGCTCTATTTTTTCGTTCTGCAGTCTGTGCATAGGATAATATCCATGTGGGTGTAGAAAAAGTATGAATAACGAATGACAACTGTACTGACTATGTATTGGTTTGTTATGGATTAGTAATTTGCTACTCTTTTTGGAAATTACTTTCTATACCTTCATTTTGAAATAATGTTAAAACTTATTTAATTTTAAATTATATTCTATGATACACCAATGTATCGAGTATTAAAAGACCACCTAAAAAAGGCAATAATACGTCCATTATTCATTCGAAAACAAGCACATGTGTTTTCTGGAACACCCTCGAGCGGCACTCACTTCATTTCCTCCCCGTGTCTCAACGTTATCGTCGAGAGGAAAGACATTTTCAAAACATTTCTCCTCGGAAATATAAAAATTCCTCTAAAAAAGTCGAAAACTAAATAGCGCCCTTGTTTCGGTGCGTGACTTTTGCATAGAGGCCAATCGAAAGGGATGTTTGTGTGTCTGAAGGGGAGGCAGCAAAAAACAGTTGAGGAACGACGGGCGGCGTTTCGCCAAAAAGACATGAACACATGCGGAGTGTTAGATGTTGAGTTTCGGGTGATAGGTCGCTAATGATTGTCTCTTGTAGTTTTTTTTTTTGTTAGCTGTCCTTAGGGAAGTGTGGAAGGCTGCTGAATGGCGGCTTCTTACTTTTGAAGAAATATTACTTACTTTCATCACTCCTGTGATTTAGGGGCAATTTTGTAAGCAAATTAAAGGACGCTTTAATACTAAAATTAGATTTTTAATGTTTTATCGATTTTATGACATACATTTGATAAAAAAAGTACACTTTAAAAAATGTTATTTAACTAAATACTAATAGACTTTTTCTCTTCTTATAAATAATGTATTTATCAAAAACATTAAACGGAATATTTCAAATTTTATTAATAAATTTCTAATATGAACTACCAGAATTACACAATAGAGATCATCTTCGTCTTCATTATTCTCATTACAGTCCGCAATTAACCTTTTTGACTACTATCGCAATGAGAACGACGTAAAAGCTGCTATTAGCAATTCAGTGACATTTAACACCGTATATGGCCCAATCGGGCATATTTATCTAATCGCCTGTCGAATAAATTTATACATCTATACATACATGGTGTCTCTAGTAACGTACTTTTCATAAAATCAGTCGTCAACAGAGAATTAGTGTTAAAAAGCTGGTCATTTGAGAGTGAAATATAGCCTTCGAATATAATATATTTTAATACTTGCAGAAGAGATATTGTGCAGATTCAACCAAAAAAGGTCGAAAACTGCAGTACACGTATTTTGCTACTGTTAAGGTATATCAAGACTGAGATAACTTACATTTAAAGGAGATCAAACTAGACACATCGTTCTATCTCTAGATCTAAAGAGGGAGCCCCAATCAAATCTAATCTATTCATTCCCTCAAATTAAAACGAAAACATTTTTCTAACAGAATATTGTTTGCTTCTTCTTTTTTCACCTACAGGTGCAAATTTCTATAATAATTTCATTCCAACTTTAGCAAATTTTTGACTAACCTACAATTTTAATCTAAAAATCTTAAAAACTAATTACTTATTGTCACGTCCTGTAAAATATTAAAAATATATTATTAAAATAAATTATGATAATTATAAATAAATCTTAGAATAAAAATAATTATCTCTAATAGAAAATTTCAATAATCTCTTAAATGTAAATATATCCTTAAGTAAATAATATTGTATACATGTCACATTAAAAACATAGCCGTTGAACTATTATTAACACGACCTCCATTAATTGTGTCAAATTAAGGAAATAGCAAATTCAGCAAATAGTTAATAGGTATAAATTCGACAATGATTACTGTTACGAGGACAGTTCTTATTTTGCTGTACTGGGAGATATCTAAAGTAATAGATAACTTTTAGTTTTGGAGTAAGCGTCGTGACCTGCCACTCACGAGGAATGTTTTGGATAATATTTTTCGGTATCATCGCTAATACCTTTAACAAGGAACAAAGGCATCTGGTAGTATGTTTTGCATATTATTATTTGAAAAAGTAGCTTACGTTGCTACTATCTCAATAATTTGCGAGTCTAGGTAGAGTGAGTCAAATGCAAACCTTAGTCAAACCATCCAGGTACCTACTCAAAGAAATAAGCTACAAAATAGTTGAAACTGTCTCCAACCGAAAGGCATAGCAGTTACCCCCACAAGCACAACCCAACGCACCGGAAGTTTCAACTAGGGAAGAACGAAATTGTCTACAAATGAATCATAACAGACGCTTGATAGTGGACGTAGAAAGTTACAGACTACAAGAATTAACTTCAGGACAAAGTTTACCAAGCCTCATTAAAACGGAGGAAAATTAAATAGTAAGTAGTGTAAGAATGTTTAGATATGTATGAATGTTGATAAGAATGGTAATGAATGTTGATAAGAATGGTAATGAATGTACTAGGCACATTTTTTTATGATTTTAAACAATCAAGGAGAGGAGAGGTTGGAAGAATGCACATATGTAGCTGAAATCTCCCCTTGCCTTTATACAGTACAGCAATAAATAATAAAACATTAAATTATAGGTTCCCAACAAAATACGATAAAGTATACAAAAAAATATTTAGTACCCAACTAAAGGCACATAATGGTGGAGAAATGTATTTGAATATACGCCTACATAATAAAATAAAATTTTCGGTATACAACAAAGTAGTTTGGTATCCAAAAGGCACAAAATGGTACAAATAAGTATGCAAAGATGTCTCTTAAGGAAAAATGTAGATGAGTATATGCCTATACAATAAAAAAATTTTTTTGGTACCCAGTAAAGTCATAAGTATAACGAATAAATGAAAGGAAATTGGTACCCAAAGGGCACTAAAAAAGTGTACATAAAATGCCTATAAATTAGTAATGGGAGGACGCTCCAAGATAATTGAAAAAATGCATTTGTAGAACAGTATTGATTATATTAGAAATATTATTGCTATTGAAGGTATTGTGATTTAAGAAAAAAAAATATCGAAAAAATATACCATAACTAAATAATAAACAAATAAAGCATATCAACAATATCTAACTACTAAGACCCAACTAATTAAAATAATTTTTTTTATCTTCATTTTCAACTACAAAATAAATATAAAAAACAATTATCGTTCAAAGAATTTTATCATTGAGTGGGAAAATTTAATTTTCTATTTTAATTTTTTTTTAAGGTAGAATTCGATAAATGGGTGTAAAAGGCTGAATTTTCAGTTTTAATTTGTTTTCTCTCGTTTTAAAGGCAAGGGCAAATTGCTTGAATAACCCGGACAATTGTAATATAACAACTATAAATTTGTAAAGGGTTTGCCCTTGTCCAAATTAATTTTAAGTTAAATAATTTAGGATAAAATTTCATATACCTTTAGTTTTGTTTTTTTTTTGCATATGAAAATACACCCAAGAGCCAAGCACTCCTCCAGTTCAAGGACCCAATCCAGCCTCAGTCACGGTCATCCTTGAAGCTAGCCCTAAGAGAGAGGAACCAACCGGATCTCATTAATGACATGTTGCCAGTGGTCATTCCAATACTTTCCCAATGACAACTCTCGAGGCCATTAGAATGGAGTATTTTTTAAATACAGAAACACTAAAACGAAGGAAGGACTGGATATCAGTCAAAACTACCCAGTCAAAACCTTTTTATGCACGAAACCCATACGTATTCTGGATATGACAACCCATTTTAAGAAGAAATATAAAACAAGCACGAGTCAGCAACACAATAAATACTGACCATTAGCTGCAAACCCTATCAGACAAGGCGTGTTCCTATTCCCCAAACTTCAAATGGTTGGTCGGTACAGTTGATGTCCTTGATGAATCTTCGCAACGATCCTGTAAAATCAATCTACTTATACAACCACAATTGAAAAAAACGTCAATAAAACCAAGGCCCTCGAGGAATTCATTGAACTACTGAATCACACACAGCAGCCTTCAACCAAGCCGCTGCTGTAATCAGACAATCCAAGTTCTAAGTCTCCAGAATGCTAAGATGAAATCGCAAGCAGAAGAAAAGGCTGAACCAGCGGATGGATGAGAAAAAAGAGATATTTGTGTTGGGAGTGCCATTTCTTGCTTAGTTTTCTTTTTTCTGCTACCAGTTCTCTTATCTCGACAGGATAATTTTTTCCAGCTGTTAATCTTCTTACTTTTGGTGTGTTCCTCCATGCAGCTTGCTGGATTTCAACTATGAACCTTTCCAGTTCTTTATCTAGCTGATTTTTCGTTTTTAGTGTTATGGTCAGTTGAATAGTATTTGTTAAGTCCTCTTGAAAACTTTTCCAATTAGTTTTCCGACTTGCAAATGAAGACATGCTTTATTACTTCTAAAGTATTGTTATCATTTCTTTTCACAATTTCAATTCAAAATATTTTTGTAGATCGAAAGAAACCTAATTTATACAGCTATAATATTTTCGATAAAAATCTGTGGAAACAGCTGTAATTAAATATTTTCCCTTTTCCCAGCGAAACTTGTTTTATTAAAAAAGTTATGTCTTCTTTCATCATGTATAACTAATCTTCTCAAATATGTCTAAATTTTTCCGCAGATATCTACGAATTCGAATATAGTTTATTTTTTTAATTTTTCTGACATTTCTTGATTTTCGAAATACTTTTAACAATATTGTACTGATTTAATTCTATCAATTTATTATTGATAGAATTGGCTCAATACAACTAGAAGATTCTCCAATTTTGATTTCATAAACAGTGACTATATTTTTAATGTCATGTTATAATATTATGTTGTTTAGGTAAAGTGGAATAAATGTGGAATTACAAGGTCTGCATCTTTCCAATGAAGACTTAATTGTTAATGGGTATTGCCAAAACTGTAGGAATTGATTTTAGAGCATTTAGGCATTACAAAACCTAAAGTAGGGAAGACATTAGACATTACAAAACGTAGAAATAAGATGTAGTTAACTTAAAAACAAATTTAAATAATCAGAATATAACAAAAATGTTACTTTTAACAATATTTTTATATTAATATTTTAAATAATAAAGGCACGATATAACAACTTTGCAGCACACAGGAACTTAGTAGATATTGAAGACTTAAAGATATGACATACTGTTTTTGTTATACATATAATACATTTGTAGATTTTATTCAGAAATTTTTAAATGTTTTATAGAATCTTAATTTAAGTTTAATGTGCACTGCTAGTAGTAAGTTTATATCCTAATAATCTTATATATAATTTACACATTCAATAGTAGTTGTTTTTAATAATGTTTCCTAGATTCTAATTTTCGCACCCTGTAGACTTTGTTGGTTTCATTACCTTTAGTCTCCTGTTTTTTGAATTTTTATTTATTTCACTATATTCGTTGGTATTTAATGAGAAACCACTTATCTTACTTAGTGTCCAAATTTTTAATATCTTCTTCTTTTTCCTCTTCGTGGGCTATATCCTACAGGATAATTTACCCACAAATGTTTAATTTCAATTTATCACTGATCTATACAATTTTAAGTAAAGTAATCCTCATTCCTGTCATTTCATTAAATGTTATATTGATCTAGTAGGCAAACTTGTCAAGTCATATTTTTCCTTTTGTATTGTAATTTTAAATTATTTTTATTTTATTAATTTGTGATCCATAGAATACAACTTTTGGTACCGGGACTATCGATAGTATCTTTACAACCACTATTAACTTAGTTTTCTACCTTTTTCTACTTTGATAAATTATTTCGCATGACACACCCTGTATTGATACATATATATTCGTGTATAATATCTATATGTGTAGTGTGTTGAGTGTATTGCTCAACAGATTGTCCGAGGTGTTAGCCTCGTCCTGGATTGTTTTGATTGTTTGGTTGTTTATCCGGCCAGACCAAGTCACACACACACACACAGGCCAGTGGCTTATAATTTTTTTAAGCAAAGCACGTCCGATGTTCGACAATTCACGATTAATTTATTACGCTATCTAGATGAATCTAGGCGATATACTAGTAAAAAAAATATATAACATTAACATAAACGAACCTTGTTCGTGCAAAAAGTTGTTGCTGTTTTTTGTGTCGATTATACACTAGAAAAAGTGAATGCTTGGTTTGGTAGTTAAACAATAATGGCTCTCAAATAACTGTTGATACTAACATACAGTGTGTCCATGGATGGGGTCCCCAAGGGGGAAAAATCTTTATTATTCATTTTACGACCCAAAGTCATTCTTTATAAAAAGTTCTGCCTGTTGAGAAAATGGAGTTGCCTTATAAAAATTTTAGATTAAATGTACAGGGTGTCAATAAATTAGGAAAATATGAAAATGCTTCAAGAGGGAAGTACCATTATTTATTATTTTTAACTAAAATTTTATAAAACAAAGTTGTTTATAAACTAGCATAGAGACTAAATACAAATTTTTAAATAAAAATTCCAATATTTTAAAATAGAATATTAATGAATAATAAAGATTTTTCCCCCTTGGGGACCCCATCCATGGACACACTGTATATACAACAAAGACATTTCTACTGCAAAGTACCAAATTGCATCACATCAGCAAATAAAAGATATACAGTGTGGTTCAGTGAAAATTATCCACTCCCTTTTCTTTTATGGAAAATAACATTTCAGTAGGAAATTACATTTAAATTTTGTTAGTTTATTTTTTACAATGCACATTCATATAATATCATTGTGCTAGAAAAATACTAGGTAGGTACTGAGATAATTTAAAAAAAGTATTTCGAGAAACTCAACTTTTAATGTCATCATTGTACTTAACTTTTTTATTGCTAAATTATTAATAATTTCATTTTGTGTAGTTCGTTGTGATTTGTATAATATATATTATAAAAACCTATCGTCAATGTAAATGTGCCAAGTTTTTTTTAATAATTATGGCCTTGTTATAGTAAAAACACATTTAAACACATTTTTAAAGTTTTCTGGATTTCGGCTTTAAATTATCGTACAATTGAACTGACTAATTGTGTGTTTAAGTAAAGGTATAATTATTTTTTGTTATAACAGTCATTGTATATTGTTCTTACTTTTTAGATAATCAGAGAAAACAGTAAGACATCTTAATATATCCTATTTCACCAACAAAAATGTAGAATAATTAATCTCACATCAAACGAAAAAAGTCATTTTAGGATGTCCTAATAGGTTTCAACTTAAAAACTAAATAAAATGTATATTGCAACTGTGTTTAAATAAATGAATGTTTTTATACCTAACTATAGCGCCACACAAACATTTTTTTAGATCATAATGATCTGCATAACTCAAAATAGTCAAAATCCACATTATTTAAGTTGTTCTAGTATTGTTTTAGCATAACGATGTAAACTCCAAATATTCACATTTTTTGGGACGTTTTTTAAGAAAAAAAAAAAAAAAACATGAATAATGTGTAATTCTTGTTTAGTTTTGTACTATATAATAGAGTTCATTAGGTAGTGATTTAGAAGCAAATTATGTTCTATTTATAGAATAAAAAATCACTCATAATATCTAAATATTTATACCTATTTATATTTTGGACAGGAAGACTATTTTATGTTTTTGGCTCTGAATAGTTTTCTTAAGAATTTTAAAACCTTCCTTAGCTCTTTTGGGATATTCCATGCATATCTTAGAAGTTCATTTTGTTTAAACCTAAAACAAATTAAGTATAAAAAATGAAAATTTAAACAATACACAAAATTAGTCATTCAGATTAGTTAAAAAAAGTGTCAACAAAAAAATGGCTATGCCTTTTTCCTTAAACATTATTTTTGAAAGAAACTTAAGTTTCTCTACTTACTTGCTGTTTTAGTATTTTAGTAGCAGATGAATATAGTGTAGAAGTAGTGACAGGATTGATTATACTTCTTTCGTCGAAATTGCATTTTTCCTTAATATTTTCCTCCCCTGAGGTCTGTAATTAAAACGTTCATTTAGCATAAAAAGTTATTCAGGTGGTCACTTGTTGAATTCCTATATTTTGGAACCATGTATTTCTTTCTCATATCAAGAAAAGGAAACCTAAAAAAAATAACAATAAACTTTACAAAGATGTGATCTTAAAATAATAATAATAAGTAATTAACCTTTACTATAATCATTATGAGACGGATGAAGACGAACTTAGCTGGAGTTTACTTGCTCTTAATTTTAATTTTTCGATAAGAAAATAAGAAAGTTTAATTGCAAATTAAAGGTGATTGCCTAATGCACCGCCTCTGATAATTAGGTTGTGTCTGTACTTACTTATGATATTATCTTGAAGAAGCATTTTCAACAAGCCTTTTACACATAAAGCATGTTTTCACCATATTATTAGAGATAATAAATCTTAAATATACATTTACAACCCTTACAATGTTATCAATAATACTATTTTCCGTAAAATACAAATAAGAAATTGACATGTGTCAGAACTGGCGCTGTCAAACTTGGCAACGCTGATTAAATAAGCCAATTACAGAAGAGGTATTTTCCCCCTCGAAGGGAGTAAATGTTGCTAACAAAATTTAGCGCGGGGAAGGGGGGAAGACTCCCTCTAGTAGTAATTGCTCGGAGTGTCTTCCTAACAAACCAGCAACATATCGCATTGAATTTCATTTGACACAGCTATTAAAATACCACCACACTTTGTTTGAAGAGCTTGATTCCCTATCGCGACGATTATATGTTTTGTATGATGTAAAAATTTCTTCATTAGATATTGATGATGAAAGCCAAGTTTCCGTTAAACATCACTTTCGGAATTTAATAGATTTTGATTCAGCACATTAATTTTTGTATTGAGACCTCTAACATTTTGGTAAAAAATTGAAATTAATCATTTGTTATCTTTATCCATAGTGAGAAGTAGAAAAAAATGTTAATTCTGTTTTATTAACACCTATTAAAGTAACTTTCCAATGTCCTTATCTGTAGATCTTATTGGTTGTGTCGTTTTTGGGAACAAAAATATTGCAGTTTGTCGTCCAAACGTATTTATAATTTATATTTATAATAATCAAGATAATATTATGTTTTTAGATTCCTAGATCGAAAAATTGATAATTCTATGATTGTTAAAATGTCATATGTAAATATTAATGGATAACAAAGCAGTAATATTGATTTAAAACAAAATTCTGATAAATATCTAAACAATTCAGGAGGTAATTATAAACAAGGCTTTGAACAATAACAAAATATATCATAGTGTCACCAAAAGAAGAAAAATTTCAATTAGTCCTATTAAATGAACACAATGGCGCGTAAAAATATTTAGTATACTGTTCAATTATCTCATCAAAAATAGAGACGGAAACATCGTTAAAGTAGCAGAAATTGAAGCGAAACATTGATTGCTAGATCGCACACCCAAACAACACACAAGTCATGTCGATGTGGAAGTATTTCTTGAGGGCTCGAATTACACCGTCTAGTGAACATGGCTGCCAAGGATCAATTCCTGCTTTATAAACGTACTGATTTTATAGCCTAGAGAGCCCACATAATGTCTAATGCGAAATTACAGGTTGTATATAAAATATTTCATGTTTGTAGAAATTGCGACAAGGTGCAAGCCATAATTATTCGTCCAGATCGGCAATTTTCAAGTAATTTCAATCTTTATTTCCTTTCTAACGAGACGTGAAATAACTAGACACATTCTTAGCACTTTTTACATAGATTTGAGGGCTTATTAAAATTTTAGAAGGCATAAAAAGTATGGAGTGGAAAACTATCTTTGTTCACAAAAAATTTCCCTCGAATTGTATGAAATTAAGATGGCATTACTGTACTCGAATGGCGAAAGTTGTGACAGTTGATAATTCAGATCCCACGATCACACCAATGATGTCTATAGTTATATAGATTGCTCACCCATACGTAAATAAGAGGGAATAACCTAACAACTAGGTTGATAATAAAGGACAAAAGTCAAATTTTATTGTAATATAAATATTATTATATTAAAATGGAGAAAACGTATGCAAAAGTGGTCGCAAAAGTTTAAAAAATAAAAAAGACATGCGATGATCGTTATCGTTTTTCCACGCCACGGTATGTATAGAATAATTTTTATTATTTGTATTAAATTTGAAGGACTAATGTTAATTTTCCTTTACAATGTGTTAATTAGTCCAATAAATTGTAGACATTTTTAATTTTTACAATTATTTATAATTTTTTTTTCAATCCTCTAATAATAAATAAAATAACATGCTTCTCGTAGTCTGATTATGGATGAGCAATCTGTAAATCTATATATCATTGGATCTTGCTCTTTTAGTACACGTTCGCCTTTTTTGTTACTTTCTTAAACCTTATTTACTGCTTTTGTGTGGCACTTTTTAAGATAAGGAACTGAGAGTCCCTTTGATTGATCTAGTAAGTGATGTGATAATGGAGAAAAATTTGGAAGAGCAGAGATTAAATAAATTTCGATAAATTGCATACTGACCAATATGGTCAAGAAGTAAACAAAGGTCGATAATATTAAGGCGAATTGAGGTCGGAAAGTGGAAGGGGGTGAGTTTTTTATGGGTAAAAAACGGTTTATCTAGATTTCCGGCAAAACTACAAGTCCTATAGAAAAAAGTTAAATAAAAAGATCTAAAACTTTTGTATTTACACTTTATTCACATAACCTCAAAATTTATGTGAAAAATTCAAATAACCAAGTTTTTGGTTTTTTATTTTTATCTTTTACAAATAAACAATATTTTTTTCATGAAATTTGGTGAAAACTTACCTTTTTATGTCCCAAAAACACTGTAATTTTTTTGTTTTAAAATATTTATTTTTTACCTTATTTTGACTTAATATCGAAAAAGCACCCGAATTTTCAATGGAAAATTCTTCCGTCAAAATATCTGATTTTTTTAAAAAGTCAGTGGGCTTTTTGTTCGTTGAAATATGTATTTTCTGATGGAAGATGGGAGAATTTTCGATTGAAAATTAGGGTGCTCTTTCAAAATAAAGTGAAAAAATAAATATTTTAAATCAAAAAAATTACAGTGTTTTGGACATAAAAAGGTAAGTTTTCGCCAAATTTCGTGAAAAAAAAAATATTTTTTTTTGTATAAAAGAAAGATAAAAAGCCAAAAACTTATTTGAATTTTTAACATAAATTTTGAGGTTATGTGAAAAAAGTGTAAATACAAAAGTTGTAAATCTTTTTATTACTTACAACTTTGCCATTTAATTTTTTTCCATAGGACTTGCAGTTTTGCCGGCAATCATTTTTTACCTTTAAAAACTCACACCCCCCCCCCCCCCCTTCTTCCACTTTCCGACCTCAGATCGCCTGTAAATTATTTTTCCTTTCATTTTTGCTATATTATCTTCCTTTTTTAATGGATTTCATGTTACTATTATTTTTTTTTTTTTTACTTTTTACGATTTTCAAAGGCTTCAGCCCTGGTCTAAGGGGAGAGTTTTTTAATAAAATTGGAAGTTTAGTGCTGTGTCTCTAAAAAAGTATGAATAGTATTCAAGGTCAGCTCTTATATCAAGAACTTTTGCATTTTGTATCACGTAACTTGTCTTTATCACGAGACATTCTCACAACAAGTTCTATTTTATACCGATTTATCCATTAATTATATTTATTTTCGAGAATAATGCCATTTATATTAATGTCAAATATATTAGATTACGAATGCGTTTATATAATTATATCTATCATTAGAATGATGTTCTAGATAACAACTTTGTTATTAATATAAAAAGAAAATATCTATTTTCTTGCGATCTGCATCTTATGCAAAACAATCTTAGGCATACGCAATTAGTAAATTTACCTTTCTAGTTGCGTTAAATATTATTGTTACTACCACCTTATAACTTATGAAATTCTACACGACCTTACAAGTAACAAATATTTAAAGAAATTGGTTCAGTACTTACTATGGCAAACGTTAAACAATAATTATAAGGTATATCTCATTTAAAAAATTGTTTAGAGCCAAATACGAGGGTTCTTTTTTGGGTTTCACAAAAAAAGAAAAAAAATTAGTACAAATCGTTCTGTTGTTTTTTAAAAGAATCTGCTTTATAATGATGTTGGTCGAGTTTTACTGACAGTCTTTTCTGACGGTGCTTTATTACCAAAAGTTGAACGATTGGACACATTGTTATTAAAATCTTAAAAAAATCATCCAACAAAAACCCTAAATTAAAATTTACATTTCTGGGAAGAGTAGTTCCCATCAATACTTATATATTGCACTTCGTTGGTCATGTAACTTTCCAACAAATTATATGCAATTACCCTAATCCCATATTGCTCCAGTTTCTCTAACAATTTTTTAAGGCACACCGTGTCAAAGGCTTTTGAGGGGTCAAGTAAATACGTAAAGAGTTGGCGTTTTGGAGTCAATTGCTTTATAAATAATAGGTGTAAGTGAATAATTGCATCTTCCATGGATTTTCCCTCCCTAAAACCATATTGATGTGGTGATAACACTTCATGCCTATTGAGGAACTTTAGACTTTAGTAGTCTCAATTTAATAATTTTTTCATAAATTTTGGAAAACACAGAGAGTAAAACGACAGGTCTATAATTTTCTATTTTGCTTTTGTCTCCATACTTAAAAAGAGGTTTTATTATATCTATTTTTAAATAGTTTGGATATTCTTTTTCCCGAAAACTTTGATTAATGAGATGGATAAGTGGCAAGGGCGGTTGGTGACCAAAATTTTGGGGGTTCACAGTAGCAAAATATAGATCCCGGTACAGATATAGGTAAAAACTGTCAGTATTTAGAAAGGTATATTATAAACTTTTCCTACGACCACTTAGGAAAGTGACACATATCACACTATATAGTCCTATGGAAAGTGCCCTATATCACACGCGTATGAATAAGAATTTACTTTCCACCCGTGTACGAATATGCTACTTTGCGCAGCAGCTGTCACAAAATGTCAGACACATCATTTCTATTTTGATCTATGCAATGTCCATATTAATACTAAAATCGATATGATTGTTAAATTATTGAAATTGTTGTAAATTAGATCCTTAACAATTATGTTTGCTTTTTATTCTGGTTAAACACATAACCGATTAGATCATTCAATTGACGCCTATTAGCTCAGATGGTTACAGTGTCAAACTTATCAACTTTGCCATTTGAGACCTGGCGAGTGACCGTGTTTAAATCCTGGCGCGGTCAGAATTTTTTTTTTGTTTTTTTATTTTTTTTTGTTTTTAATTTTTTTTTTGTTTAGAAAATATGAAAATTGAATAAATACGATTATTGTTGATTATTTTTTAAATACATTTTAATTATTATAATAATAACCTGGTCGTAATGTAATATACTATTCTAAAACACTGAAAGTTTTTTCATACATCTGTACTGATATCTATATTCTGTCACTGTGAACTACCCCACGAGCCGTCACTGGAAGTGGTCGACCAATGTCTTCATTTCTTTTATTATTTCTGCCCTAATACTATCCCAACCTGGAGATTTGTTTGATTTTAAATCTTTAATAATTTGTTTTACTTCATTCTCATTGGTATCCACAAGATAAAACCAATAAACCAATAAAAACTCCCAGGCCGGATATTTTGGTAATTAATAGAGATATTTTAATTCTTCAGTTTTAGATATAAATTCATTTTAAATAGGTTAATATGTAGATGGCGCTGCGCTCAATAATTATTTTTCGATGGGAGGATCTTTCTTATGTAGCGCATCTTGTAAAAAATGCATTTTTAAGCAAATTTTGTTCTATGAACTATTTCGATAAATCTAGCCATTTTTGATATACAGATTGGGTCATTCAAAACAGTTTTATTCTGTTTTTCGGCATTAATCATTGTATTTTTAGAAAATGCTAAAACAGATCGATTTTTATTCCAAATTAAACACATTTTTACAATACAGACATCTGTCATGTGTCAACCCCCTCCCTTCTCCTTCTCCAACCCCTTAATTTTAACTAAGGAATGGACCATGTGTAGCACATCATTAAAAAGGTAATTTTATGGGAATTCAGAAATATGACAGTTTATTGCGAAACTTTTAATTTTAGCGCCCTTTATCGGGATAAAAAAATCTGTAACGTTTTATAAAGTGTGACACTTCATTTGAAAGCTAATTTAAATACTAATTCAATGCGCCACATAACATTAATATAAATATTTCCATATTGCACTTGCAACAAAATAAAGTTAGCAATAATGTTTAAAATAATGCATGAATAATTTTTAAACTATTGCAAGTGCAATGTGGATATTTATATTAATATTATATTATTAATTAATGTTATGTGGTACATTGAATTAGTAATTAAATTTGCTTTCAAATATGGTGTCACATTTTAAAATACGTAGTTTTTCACCCCGATAGAGGGCGGTACAATTAAAAGTATCACAATGAACAGTCATATTTCTAAATTCCCCATAAAATTACCTTTTTAATGATGTACTACACATTGTAGTATCACACTCTATAATACGAAGTAGTTTTTTATCCCGCTAGAGGGCGATAACATTTAAGTAACATAATTTACAGAAATATTTCTAAATCCCCCATTAAATTACCTTTTCAATGATGCGCTATACATGGTACATTACCTATTTAAAATTAAGGTGTGGAAAAGTACAAGGGAGGGGTTGACACATGACAGATGTCTATATTGTATAAATGTCTTTAATTTGGAATAAAAATCGACGTGTTTTGGCATTTTCTTAAAATCTAATGATTAATGCTGAAAAATAGGATGAAACTGTTTTGAGTGACCCACTCTGTATATCAAAAATGGCTAGATTTATCGAATTAGTTCATAGAACAAAATCTGCTTAAAAATGCATTTGTTACAAGATGCGCTACACAAGAAAGATCCTCCCATCGAAAAAAAATTATTGAGCGCAGCGCCATCTACATGTTGACCTATTTAAAATCAATTTATCTAAAACTGAAGCTCTCTTAGTGCTCTGTGAACTGACTTATACAGAATTAAAATATCTCTATTACAGTTCATCAAATTTCTAGAGGCTTTCGACGGCTAGACAGAGAAAGCACTACTGACAGGCATCCCGACGGATTTACGCAATGAAAGTACACTCTGCGCATCAAGTATTTCACTATTTCATTCAGACGTAAATGTCAGATGTAAATTTCGCTAAAACATTTCTTTTATTTTCGTTTGTGTTTTTTGCTCATTACAGTTTAATAGAACCTAAGTATGGAGTTTAATATCAAATTAAGAGGCCGCGTGATTAACAGTCAATCTCGCGAAATAATAGCCAATGTTATAGAGTTTACGAGAAGAGAAGGAAACTTTAATTCACCTTCAATACCATTTAAAAATGAGATATCGGAATCACCAAGAAAAACCATTAAAAAACCAAAAACAGTTAATGATATAGATGAAGCTGCACAAGAATCAAATTTTATTTTTTTATTATTAGATAGCTATTTTTGTTTCTGAGTTGTGTTCATTTACAGGCTCAATTTTTTTCCGTTTCTCCTTTTTGATTTTATATGGGGTTTCATGTTGTTTTTGACTTATTTCGACGTAAATCACAACAACACACTTTTTTAATAAAGCAAACAAGTGTTAAGAGGTATATGTACGTGTAAACTACAATTACAAAAAATTGATATGAAACCCATGAAACCACCAACAAAAATGTAAAGCTAGCTTCCGTACTAGAACATGGTGTCATTCGTCGAGATAATTTATCGTTTTGTTTAATAGATCAAGAAATGTAAATATTCCCCTGTTATTTTTTATAAAATTATAAGAGAAATAAATTTTTTTCTAAATAGTATAGTTTATTATTTTGTAGAAAAACAAAATTTCGAAAATTTTAGTAATGTTTCAGAAACAACCGTTATTAATAATAGGTACCATTTACCTTAATAAGGTAGAAATAAAATATAAACTATTTCCACGATTTACAAAGGCCTCCAAAAAAATTATAGGTATTTTCCGCTATCCTATAAAATTTATATTTTCTGACTCAATTTCAAAAGGTTGAAGGAATTCCAAAACACCTTTTATGGCATAATAATTATTTTCAATTCTACATACTATCTTTAGCTGCTTTTAAAAACGTTCTAAGAAAGTCCAATCAAACCAATTTAATCCCTAAACTATTCCACACTTTTAAAATTTAATTACCTAAAAATATTAAAAACTATTTAAAATAACTTGTTTAGCAGACTGTACAATAGCTATCTTAGTCACACGTAGCGCGTTCTCTGTCTGGGCGTCGAACACCTCTAGAAATTTGATGAACAATACTTACCAAAATATCCGGCCTGGGAGTTTTTATTGGTACAACCTGTATAGTACTTTCCACTCTGTTTATATCTTCCCTATAATTTTAAGGAATTTTGATTGTATTTGCATATTTTTCACCAAGGTCACTACAGTAATTATTAAAGATATTTGTAATTTTCAATGGATTTGTTATTTTTTCTCCGTTCTCCCCTTGTACAGTTTCAATTTTTGTTTTAGGTATTTCTTTGTCGCATAATGTATTAACACACTTCCATAAAGAAGCTGATAATCTTGGGTTTTTATTTATTATTGTATTAATATAATTTTTTTTAGATATTTTGACTAGATTTGTTATTTTCTTTTTATAATTATTGTAAATAGATTTGAGTGCTAAATTATTTGGATCTTGTTTTATTTGTAAAAATTTCATTCTTGCAGTTTATAGATTTTAATATACCTGTTGTGATCCAGGGTTTTTTTATTTTACGTTCATTGTTCTTCAATTTTACAGTTGTATTCTGTTGTAAATATTTTTAATATTTCTTTAATAAATGTTTCAGTGGCCAAATAAACATCATTGACATATTGTTGAAAAGCTTTCGTTTCTTAAGTCCTTTTTTAAGTTTTTATATTTTATGAAACTTTTATAATGTTGACTGTTTGATTTCTCGTTATTTTCTTTGGATTTTGAGGTAAAGGCTACTGCAATTGGAAAGTGATCTGTAATGTCACTTTCAAAAATAAATGATTTAATATTGGTAACACTACTGCATAACTAATTCTATTTTATTAAGTACTATTAATATTAATTTGACTTTTTGAGCACTCCTTCTCTTCTTTTATGTACTGTTTTTATTTTGATTATATCTAAAGATACCAAACTACTAAATAAAACTTACCGCAGTAGACACTAATTTGGTAAAATTCACACATACATGCGACCCTTTATTTTGAAATGGTTCTCTAAATGCTCATAAGTACCGCCCGGAACAGGTGGCAGTTAACACGCCAAAACACTTATTTAGGGTCTATAAGTATCATTAGTAGATTTTTAAAATTCCTATCGGCACAAGTGGAAACATCTTGGCCGAATAACACCACGTAGAAGCGGCATTTTGCAATTTTTATAAATAATGTCTCAGCTTTGGGTTACCTACTCCCTATTTAATTCTTAGATACGAAAATGTATATTGCATAAAACCACTGTTTTTTGAACATGCGGCAAAAATTCAAGGGGTTGTTCTTTGGACTATTTTAAGAATATTTTGTTTTTTGATGATTTTTAAAATTCCGTTTCGTTTAGGAGACAACATTTTCGAGAAAACTATTTTTATTTATTTAAAATTATTAAGTCTAAATAAAAATAGGTACTACACTGTGTTAACCAAGAACATACAACTTTTTTAAAAATTCGTTATTTTTTTTTATTTTTTAACAACATTTTTAAAAATCTGTCTTGATTTTTTGTTGATTTTAGAAAATAAATCAGCATTTAAGCTATTGCATAGCTTTTATCGCGGGCTTTGAGTTGCGGCGACCGAATCAAGAAATTCCGTAACGACCGTAATGAAAAAAAAACCTAACACCCCCACTCCGATCTGCACAGCGGTGCGGCGTTAAACAATATTAACTTCCCATTTATTCAATAAAAGAAAATCGAAAAATCGATAAATCAAAAAATCGAAAAAATCGAAAAATCTAAAAATCTAAAAATCTAAAAATCGAAAAATCGAAATGTCGAAAAATCTAAAAATCTAAAAATTTAAAAATTTAAAAATTTAAAAATTTAAAAATTTAAAAATTTAAAAATTTAAAAATTTAAAAATTTAAAAATTTAAAAATTTAAAAATTTAAAAATTTAAAAATTTAAAAATTTAAAAATTTAAAAATTTAAAAATTTAAAAATTTAAAAATTTAAAAATTTAAAAATTTAAAAATTTAAAAATTTAAAAATTTAAAAATTTAAAAATTTAAAAATTTAAAAATTTAAAAATTTAAAAATTTAAAAATTTAAAAATTTAAAAATTTAAAAATTTAAAAATTTAAAAATTTAAAAATTTAAAAATTTAAAAATTTAAAAATTTAAAAATTTAAAAATTTAAAAATTTAAAAATTTAAAAATTTAAAAATTTAAAAATTTAAAAATTTAAAAATTTAAAAATTTAAAAATTTAAAAATTTAAAAATTTAAAAATTTAAAAATTTAAAAATTTAAAAATTTAAAAATTTAAAAATTTAAAAATTTAAAAATTTAAAAATTTAAAAATTTAAAAATTTAAAAATTTAAAAATTTAAAAATTTAAAAATTTAAAAATTTAAAAATTTAAAAATTTAAAAATTTAAAAATTTAAAAATTTAAAAATTTAAAAATTTAAAAATTTAAAAATTTAAAAATTTAAAAATTTAAAAATTTAAAAATTTAAAAATTTAAAAATTTAAAAATTTAAAAATTTAAAAATTTAAAAATTTAAAAATTTAAAAATTTAAAAATTTAAAAATTTAAAAATTTAAAAATTTAAAAATTTAAAAATTTAAAAATTTAAAAATTTAAAAATTTAAAAATTTAAAAATTTAAAAATTTAAAAATTTAAAAATTTAAAAATTTAAAAATTTAAAAATTTAAAAATTTAAAAATTTAAAAATTTAAAAATTTAAAAATTTAAAAATTTAAAAATTTAAAAATTTAAAAATTTAAAAATTTAAAAATTTAAAAATTTAAAAATTTAAAAATTTAAAAATTTAAAAATTTAAAAATTTAAAAATTTAAAAATTTAAAAATTTAAAAATTTAAAAATTTAAAAATTTAAAAATTTAAAAATTTAAAAATTTAAAAATTTAAAAATTTAAAAATTTAAAAATTTAAAAATTTAAAAATTTAAAAATTTAAAAATTTAAAAATTTAAAAATTTAAAAATTTAAAAATTTAAAAATTTAAAAATTTAAAAATTTAAAAATTTAAAAATTTAAAAATTTAAAAATTTAAAAATTTAAAAATTTAAAAATTTAAAAATTTAAAAATTTAAAAATTTAAAAATTTAAAAATTTAAAAATTTAAAAATTTAAAAATTTAAAAATTTAAAAATTTAAAAATTTAAAAATTTAAAAATTTAAAAATTTAAAAATTTAAAAATTTAAAAATTTAAAAATTTAAAAATTTAAAAATTTAAAAATTTAAAAATTTAAAAATTTAAAAATTTAAAAATTTAAAAATTTAAAAATTTAAAAATTTAAAAATTTAAAAATTTAAAAATTTAAAAATTTAAAAATTTAAAAATTTAAAAATTTAAAAATTTAAAAATTTAAAAATTTAAAAATTTAAAAATTTAAAAATTTAAAAATTTAAAAATTTAAAAATTTAAAAATTTAAAAATTTAAAAATTTAAAAATTTAAAAATTTAAAAATTTAAAAATTTAAAAATTTAAAAATTTAAAAATTTAAAAATTTAAAAATTTAAAAATTTAAAAATTTAAAAATTTAAAAATTTAAAAATTTAAAAATTTAAAAATTTAAAAATTTAAAAATTTAAAAATTTAAAAATTTAAAAATTTAAAAATTTAAAAATTTAAAAATTTAAAAATTTAAAAATTTAAAAATTTAAAAATTTAAAAATTTAAAAATTTAAAAATTTAAAAATTTAAAAATTTAAAAATTTAAAAATTTAAAAATTTAAAAATTTAAAAATTTAAAAATTTAAAAATTTAAAAATTTAAAAATTTAAAAATTTAAAAATTTAAAAATTTAAAAATTTAAAAATTTAAAAATTTAAAAATTTAAAAATTTAAAAATTTAAAAATTTAAAAATTTAAAAATTTAAAAATTTAAAAATTTAAAAATTTAAAAATTTAAAAATCTAAAAATCTAAAAATCTAAAAATCTAAAAATCGAAATGTCGAAAAATCAAAAAATCGAAAAACCTAATACCCTTCACTGCGACCGGCTCAGCGGTGCGGCGTTAAAAGCCGTACATCGTCTAACGTCGTTACAGTTCGGCAGACTTTGGCACGGTGTTTGTGTCCGTGCGACTAGACGTATGCGTGTAGACTAGCTGCTAACTGATTCTATCCTTTTAGACACAATTTCGGAAAAATTGAATTTGAAAATGAATAATGATCCACAAGAATCCACAACAAAATATGGGACCACCATTGACGCGGTATTTTCCAGATATTTAGAGGATATCAAGTCTTAAACTTATGTTTCTTATTTCAGTTACCATAAACCTATAGTTTCAATGATAAAATTTCCTGAATAACCTACATGTATTGTAAGATAATAAAAATATTTTAAACATTATTTATTCAATAAAAGAAAAAAATTTGTTTTCTTATCGGTCACCACGCTCAAAAAGTGTAACTTGAATTAATGTCAAAGAAAAAACTTTAATTAATATCAAAGAAAAAAATACTGCATAAATAAAATAAATAATTATAATTGCATAAGTTGATAAAAAATGCTATGCAATAGCTTTACCGCGGCAGTCCCCGAGTGCCACAAGTATTTTTTTATTTAGAAATAAAATATCTAAATTTTTACGTTTTTGGTAGGTATAAAAATTATGTCAAAAAAATTAATAATTTATGCAACTAAATGAAAAATTAATAAATTGCTTCAAGAAAAAGAAAATACTAAACAATAAAAAAGTTTTTCTAAAAATAATAAAACCTAGAGAAGTAGTAAAAATTCATAAAAAAAAAATAAAAAACAAAAATAGTAGTTGACGCTACAATAGTGAAAAATATTTATAACTTCGTTGTTTATGAAAATACTCGTTCTGTTTTTGCACCAAATGATAGATTATGCTTTTTTTATGTACTACATGTCTCCTTTTTGAAAAGATAGTGACTAGTCCTCTTCTTGCACCAAGGTTCTCGATTACTGCCTTTTTGGAGCTTATTGTAAGAATTGTAAGAGTTTCTAGTAAGTTCATAGCGACTGTAAGACCAGTTTATGGGAAGTTTATGTTGAATAATAAATATATGTGTTAAAATATTACAAATTTACTGATAATCAGTGTTAAAAAAACAAGTTTATAAGCAATGTATTGCGACTTTAAGATCAGTATGTTTTTAATAAATTTACAGCTACTGTAAGAACAGTATGTTTATAATAAGTTTATAGCGAGTTACAACATTTTTATAGCCAGTTTATATCAAGTTTACAGGGAGTTTAAAACAAATATATAGCACATTTATAGCAAGTATACAATGCGATAATTTTACAAAAAAAACGCTCACTTGGCACTGTAGAATATTTTTCAATAACTTTACCGTCATCAAACAACATTCTACTAATCAGAAATAAGCAATCGTATTTGTTTTATTGCTCAATAGTTTTATCACTCAACAGTTTTATCACCTGTTGAACTTTTCACCATTGCTTCGGCATATTGATCAACAATTCTTCCTACTCTTTGACAGTAGTTTTCGCAAAAACACGTAGTAAATTGTAAAACTTTAATGTATTTTGATGGTATTTTTATACTCCGAACTTTAATTATTTGAAATTTTTAGTGCCATATTTAAATATTAGGATGACTCATTTTGATTACAATATTTGTTTATTTTATTACATTACACTATAAAAATATGCCCCGTGATGACAATGAGCAGCTCACAAAATTTTTAACTTTGCTTATATATAGTTATAGACCAAAAATAAACTAAAATAATACCAGGAAACCTCATAATTTGTTATGCATCGTAACCCTCAACCTGTTAAAATACGCTTCAAAATTAGAGTGACCAGACATATGACCAGACATACATAACCGATTTTTTTTTTTTTTTTTAATTAATACCAGTCATTTTCTGATAATTTTCTTAAGGACCTGATTTCGTCAATGTTTCGCGAGTAAATTGTTATTAACAAATTGGTGGCGAGTAAACAATTTCCGCTGCTGGCTCTCAACCTACAGCATCCATCCTTGACCGGCTGATCTCAATTTGCGATGTTGCAAATAACAAGCGAACGTCGTTGTCGATCGGTCGGCGTGTTGCCAATTGTTTTGCGTGTGCCCCCCGGCGGACTCTTTGGCCCCCCCGGACTACATTCCATCGAGAGTGAATCTCTTTCTCTTGATGTTTCTTATTGTTTGTTTTGCATTTTTTTATTTAATGGTTAAGAAACGTTTCGTGTCGGGAAAATTTTAATTTGTTGTATTTGCATATGCCGGTTTCGTTTCCAGTCAGTGATGGATTCGTGTGAAAAAAGTATTTTAGAATGATTATGGAATGTACGCGTCATGTATTGATATTGAAAATTACTTATAGAGGACTGCAGTAAAAGTGGGGATATAACGTAACATTCCAAATTTAAATAATAAAGAAAATATTGCAAGAAATGGAAAGATTTTAACTTTAACACCCCGCATCTCAGAAGTAAATAAATTAACATCCTGTATATGAAATAAACTCTATTTAATAAAAATGTTTATTTTCATATGCAGTTACTATAAACTATTCCAATTTCATTTCAAGTTCAATGTATGTCGTAATAACAAAAATGCTGAATTGTTATTTTAAAATCATTTCAGAACATTGAACAGGGATCGAAATTCGAATAATATTTTTTCTAATGTACCTTTAAATATTAAATATTGTTAATTGTTGTTGTATATTTATTGTGATATTATAAATTTAGATGCAAATAAGAAATAAAGAGATTGACTAACGACATGTGGTAGTATACAAAATTATCTCTAAAATGAGATTTATGAAAACCATCTTGAGTTATTAATTATAAAATTCATCTCTAAAGATTATTTAGAGATCCTGGACCCATGGTTAAAATACTTATGAAACACCCTGTATAGAGTAATTTTTTGTGTACATTATAGTCTGAATAAAAGAGGAGTGCCGTAAAAGTGGAGATATAACGTCACATTCCAAAGGCGTTAAGGTCACAGCATATTTTTTTACGAGAAGTGAACACAATATGAAATTTTTAAGTCTATTATGCTTTTTTTGGGGAAATTAAATAAATTTAATGTTTTCTTGGTACACTTTGCATGTATGAACCTATAGCTACAAGGTGTGTACATAAAAATTTCCAAACCAAATTTAATAGAAACTAATATACAGAATGTTTCTAAACAAGGCGGTCAAACTTTAAAGGATTTTTAAGTGTGACAGTACGAGTAATTTGAAAATAGGAAGCCATATCTTGCGCTATTGACGTCACAAGATACAAAAGAAAAATTAAAAAAAAATTAATTTTAAATAAATATTGGTTTAATTTTTGAGTTGCCACAAGAAGTTTCTGATACACTACACTCCTATGGAGAGTTTACATTCAGGAATACTAACTTTAAATAGGCGGCAGACAGTAAATGAAGAATATATATCTGTACCCCAGAGTCAGAAGAATGGTATTTCCAAAAACATGGTTCTTCAGAAGAACATTTTTAATATATTCATTTTAGACTGTGGACTGTGGGCTTAGCATAGTTAAAAATGAGCTATTTTTGTTATTTTAAAAGACACGCAAAAATGTAAAATACCAAACGATGCGCCACAAAATTTTAAGTCACAACATTTTTACCCAAAATTTGGCTAATTTGGACTTAACATATTCTGGCTTCGAGGTACAGATTAAAAATATTCATAAAAATAAAATAGTATGTAGATTTTAGACTAGTATTTTCTGTACAGAATTTATTACTGTTTTTCAGCGCCCCAAAAAGAAAACTACTGTTAGGAAAAGTTCCATCGTAAAAGTTAAAATGGAGAATCTTATCTAACACGCAAATTAGGTCACAAATTTGGGCGGTAATATTTAAACTAGCCGTTTCTAATTTTTACATTAGTAATAAATAAGATATAATTGACCTCAACTTTTTATTTACAAAAACCCATAAACAAAAGAAAAAAACATTTACGGCATAAATCATACATCGTACATCCACTTTCGCAACAGTCGGCGGCAAAATTACATATTAATATAAAGGTTGATGATGTCGATACAGAATAAAGTACTTGATGTAAGTTTAGTAATCGGACTTATATTCTTGTTGCGGCTTACGACTTACGTAACAGAGGATTTTGGTTGTGTGTACGTGTGTACGTATATCTATATAAGCGACCGGCTTTCACTTTGACCTAGTGTACCGGTAAGGTACCACGTCAATTCGACTTGATTCGTACCGATTTTTCTACTCACTAACATATCTTAAAAAGGTTTAAAAACAGACGTGCACTTGATTATTTAACTTTGTTCTGTAGATACCTCAAAGCCCAAACCCTCCTATATGTACTATAATTTCTTAGAAAGGGCTCAATATTATTGAAAATTATTTTTTTCCTATTTACTATGAAAAGTAGCCTGGTCGTTATCATCCTTAAATCCGGAAAATACCCTAACAATGTTTCCTCCCACATACCTATTGACCTTTTTACTATATGTCCTATACTCCTTTTGACAATGATAACACCAATATTCGAAATCAGACATAGAGTGGTTAATAGCATCAACTAGTATTTGAAGATCAACGTAGCTATTTTCCAAAATATAAGTACATATTATGATTACCTTCAATATAATCATTAAATCTTATTTGCAGAAGGGAAACCTCAATGTTAAAACTCGTCTCATTGCTAATAGGGAATTTCATAGGAAACTGGTTTTAGAACCATGCTCTCTTCTCTTCACAGATGATCTTTCTACTAGCAACAATATTACCAAAGCTTAGTTTGTTAATGACAAAGCAATACTGGTAAATAATTCAGAACTCTAATATCAACAAGCAGCAAGTCATTTCCAGTAACAACACAATGAAAATCCAAGAATAGTCCTTATCAGGAATGGCAGATAAAACGAGCTACATCAACCCAAACATTACCACTTTGGTAGCAAAAATGCAATATCAACCATCTCATTAAAATTAATTCAGCATAATTTTGATTAATAAACAATTTGTATGACGGTCTAGCATTATTTATTTATAAATAGACTCATTAGAGTGAAATAGACCTACGTATACTTATGAAATGAATCCCTTTTAGGTTGGTCAGAATATTGATACACCTTTAGCCCTTTTTAATTTCAAGATGGAATGACGTGTTAAGTGGTGATAGGTGGATGGCTAGCATTTTACCCATAAAAATGCATTAGATTTTTGATTGAGATTTTGAGAGTAAAATAGTCCAATTTGAGTATTGTAAATAAGGGAGTTTCAGAAGGCCGCGGATCATAGTAAGGTGGTGCTAGGAGTCCGCCTTTGAAGCAGCTTGGAAAAAGCTGGTCTAGATTTTTTGCAAGCAACCTTTTTAGAGATTTTGATGAATTGTTTATACCACAGATATGGATAGAGAAGTTAGCAAAATGCTACTTTTCCCAATGTTTCAAAATAAGCATACCATTTAGATCGCCATTTTTGCAATTTAAGAGACTCACGCGCATGCGCAGCTGCTGTTTCGACAAAAGTGTCATTTATGTCAATTCGTAGTTTTTTTTTCGAAATTCGCTATTTTAGTGAATTTAAAAGAATTTTAGAAGTTTTTACTATAGACAGTTACTAAAATGGGAAATAAGTGCTTTGTATTTGGTTGTCTAAACAACGAGGAGTCAGAAAACATTACATTTTACAAGTTAGACATCTTTTCTACCAGAACCGCATTCTTTATTTATCACATTTTTGACTATATTTTCTAGAAAACGAAATATTGCAGAACAATAACAAACTATATGTAAGTATCTAACGTTTATAATTTTTTTAGATTGAGGAAAAAGTGTATGCTTCTTGGTTAATAGCTATTGGCAAAAATCCATTGGAAAATATAAGTGTAAATAACGCTATTTGTTCTTCCCATTTTTATAAAAATTATTTAATCGTTTCACAACGAAAAGTTTACATTAAAAAATAATGCAATACCTTCTATAAATCTGCCTAAAATTGCTAATTTTTATAACATTAGTGTTATGAGGAATTATCAATTTGTTTCTTTTTATAATTTTTAAGAAAGTGATAAAATATTGTCAATTATCCTTAATATTTTTAGAAATTTATAACCTTCAACTTCAACGAATATTATTAATTCAAAATCTAACAAAAATTGAAAGTTGCCAATTGGTTACTTTGTTATTAAGGGTTTAGATGGCAATAAAAGAGCAAATGTGGTGTAGAAGGGTCATCTAAAATTGCATCAATATGGAGTTGTCATTACATCATTATCGTTTGGTAGACTTTTTAAATGTTGAAATTTTCATATGTTGATACGTTGATATCTTGAAATGTTGAAATGTTGAAATGTTGAAATGTTGAAATGTTAAAATGTTGAAAGTAGCTCTTAGATCCCGAGGTATTTAAGGTCAATACTTAGACCGAAACACTAAGTGCGTAATTAACTAAATTTTGAAATAATGTATTATACATGACTATTACTAAGATCATTAAGTGCTTAATTAATTAAATAATGAACTAAAATGTAGTAACATAAGTTATTAAAGAAAAACTTACTAGAACATCTTGTATGCAAAAGAATAAATCATGTTGAAAATACCTTAATTTTGTTTAAAAGAAGTAGAATAATTAAATTACAAAATAAGCATGCATATTGCCACATAAAATCCTCAATATAATATTAAAAAAACCTGATAGTAGGGTGTCTCCATTAACAACATCACCATCTTCCCAGCCATATAAAGAAACATTTATGTAAAAGTAGTGATAAGATGGCTAATAAACCAATGGACCACGAATATACGAATTAATGTTCTAGTAAACCGGTGTAATGTGTCCTCACCATTGAACTCACGTGAGGCCTCTGGTTAAAAACCTGAATTGAACTCCGGTCTAAATCCTCAAAAAATTACAAAATAGGTCAATATTAATTGACTTCAAGTTTCCTAAACTATACAATTAATTACCCCAAATGTAAACTAGAAAATTTTAAGTACATAGGATGAACGAAAAATTACACTGACTCACAAGAGTCATAAACAGTATTATGTATTCAGAAACAGAATCAATACCAAATATATACATTTTTCGTAAAGGGTTCAACTGATAGCCTTCCGAGGCTAATTTTACAATGATGAGAACATTAGGTGTCAATCTATTTGACTCCATATTTCTAGATAATTTTACAATAATGATATTAGATGTAAACCTATACAACTTGGACATTGAAACAGCAACTCCAAATTTCTTGAATTCGCCATACATAAAGGTAAAATCTTTAACATTTTAGATGCATAATTAAGTTGGTTTGGAATAACTAGGATATTTTTTCTAAAATTGTCGACACTAATGGGGAAATTATTGATGTTAATTATATAAAATGTTTGCATTATATTTAACAAACAGAATATTTACATTTGGATGGATTTGATGGATTGGAGAAAGACATAAATGAAGGTTTAGACACTTAAAAGATTTTAGAAATTTTATTGGAACTATTTCAGTTCACTATAAAATTCCCAATTTTATTATAATAAAAAATTAACTATTTAAGCATATAATTTTATTACTATTAAATGTATAAGGACTTTTGACAGAATGTTTAATTTATTATTATTATTTCATATGAAATTGTATTTTATCTCTTTTATGTTTTCACTTAATTTTAAATAAAGTTCCAAACAAGACTTTGATATTTTTTATTTTTAGAAATACTCGTATCATAAAATCCATAAAAAAACTAGAAAATTCTACTACGATATTTTTAAAGTTATTAGTTTTGTGTAATTAAATCATTAATATTTTCGAATTCTGTTTAAATGTGGTATATACTGTATAATATTATTTATTTTGAATATGTTTAATTTGCGAAAAAAGTTGAAGATGTACATAGACAAGTAGTTTTCTAAATAATATGAATATCTCAAAAATGTTTTGTTGATGTATACACAAAATTTGTTATTGTATACTCTCCACTTTTCTCAAGTGTGTTACAAAAATGTCGTCACTTTAATATGTTGTTCTATATTATTCAAAATTTTCATACATTTCCTATTGGTAACCAATACATTTTCTAGTGTAATTTTTCAATACAGTAAAAGGAAGAGGTCTATAATGATCTGTAAGATCCTAAAAACATATTTTATTGTATTTTCAAACATTGGCAACATATTCTTAGTTGAATTCATAGGGTCCTACCAAAACATTTGGTTTCTAACCCCTTTATTACCGCGCCTTCCGATGGCTTCATATTGTGGATAATGTTTCCTTCCTTTTTCATTATTTTTATAATATATTCTAGTATTTTATTTGTGTTCAACTAAATTCATTTAACCATGTCTAATTTCGGATGTGTTCTACACTATCCTACGACATTTTTGTATTTCAACCAGCTTCCTTCCTCATTTTGGAAAAATTGTAGTTCTAAACATAGTGGAATATTTTTAAACTTTCTGTTTCAGAAGAGTTGGAAGTAAATTAACAAAAAATGATACTGAACTTCAATAGAAAAGAATAAAACATAAAATCAAGTCGAATCTGCGTAGATCTTGTAGATCTTGTCACAACCATTTACAAATTATGTATTTCAATAATAATGACTCAACGCAAACCCAATTCTACAGAGAGGTGTGTAACTGACTGCCAGTAAGAGAATTATGAATTGGTACCGGTTTCTGGTACAAATAAAAAGGCACACAGTGGTAATACGAATTCGGAATTTACATAACATTCTATTAATGAATTAGGTTGGGTAAAATAAATCGCACCGTAACTAGGTGTAAGGCAATTTAGTTAATCACTTGGAGCATTGTAGTTCTAGTTATATGAGTTGGGACCAAAGTGATTAGGTATATTAATTTAAATTGTTGGCATTTTCAATAACTAGGTACGCACACGCAGTATGCCAAACGATAGTTATGTCAGTAAAAACACAGTGAACACTTTTAGTTGTATATAGTAAACAGAACTACAAAAATTGTTATTTGTATAAAAGGAATTTATTGTGATGTTTGTTTATTTTCAAACAACAGTTTATTTATTAATAATTTATTTAAACACTTATTTATTTTATAACACAACTATACTAATTTATATATACTTCGAATGTCTTTAAACTGATCACTATTTATATTCACCACTATCTATCTACTAATTACTATTTATCTTCACTGTTCATATAATACTGACTCTGATGGCTCATCCACCAATATTTATATACAAATTTCTAAAATTTGGTGGAGTCGAGAAGCTTCTCCACCAAACTAGAAATATTTCGAACAGTCCAGAAATATTATCTCGTCCTTTCTCGAACATCATCGAAATCACCTCCGCCATAGTCGTCTCATAGGTTTGGTCTTAAGGGGTTTAATTATGTATAATAATCGGACAAGTTGAGCCTTAAAGGCCAAATAAGATTGAGCCTTAAAGGCCAAATAAGACAGAGATGAACTTGTAGGGTTAGAGCATGACTGAATAATGAAATGGCTCACATAACAGTATTTTTTTTTCTTCAAAGTTTACTTTCCGGCGCTTAACGAAGTGCAGCAAATTTACATATATTTTCTACTACATTTATAAAAAGACAGTAATAATGATTACAAACATTTAAAAATATGAAATATTATCCATAGCCTCAAATGTTGTTTTGATACATTTGGTATGACCGCATTAAGACATACATTGATATGTGGTAAAATATTTAAACGATTATTGATTAGTTAAGACTTAAAATAAAGGTAGCCAAGTAGACCGAATATTACCAAAACAAGGGGATAAAGTTTAAAGGAATAATCGAGGGATGATAAAAAAATTTATTTGGCTAGATTTTTGTAGTGGGAAAATCTACCAAGAGAGGACCGACCGATATGGAAAGCGGCAACCAGATGTAGAATAGCTGATCCTTTATAGGGATGTCTATAATATCTGCAATCAAATATAACTATTTCATATGAATTTTAACTAAAAAAGGGAATCAAATAGGAAGACAGAGGTTTCTACATTGGTTCATTTTTACAGTGAACACCCAATTAAATTTCATAAAAACACATTATTTTAAAATTACATAAATAACAAAAATATAAATTTAATTTTAATATTTTTATTTCCATACGTGTTAATCTATATTTGTTGGTACATCATTGCCCTCTGGCTGATCGCGTCTCTATGGCACAATATACCTAAGTATACGGTGTCTGTGGCGCATTATGATGAGTGAGCCTAACACGAGTGAGACGATTTGGCGAATGCATATAGCTAAAAAGAGAAGACAACAGGCCAACAGATCCTTCAAACTCTAAAGAACACATTAATTGGCGCGTCGCTCACAAACAAGGTTGCCAAACCTGTGTTGCCAGTCTAGTACAATTCACAATTGTACTAGATGTAGTACATTTTGTGTGCATCAGTGTATCAAGTAACTACTTGACATCATTATGAAAATGTACAATAAACGTTTAATAAAGATAAAGAGACAAATGGTTTTTCATTTTAAAAGTCTGAATCGGAAAAATGGATTAACCAGTTAATTTAATATACTTAATGAGAAATTTTACCTTTTAAATAGTTTATATAAAGTTATGTAATTATCAATCGTGTTACCCTCTAGCCTAGATTGTTGTATACAAACATGAAATCTTTTATTTTAATGACATTTTTTTATTGCCTTGTTTATATAATCTAGTATTTTTAAAAATATTAGATATATTGGAAATTTTGATCATTGCAGGTATTAAATAAAAATAAGGCTGTTGGTAAATTAGTTTACAGTTGGTAAGAATATCTTAAATTTGATTTAGAAGACCAATATTTTTAATAAATTACTAAAACAATGCTTCAAACCCAAAATAATGGGTTGAAGAAATATAAAATATGTCTCAAAAAAAAAACAATAAGCATCAAACATAAATTGTGATTTTGATTAGGCACTTAACAAGTCACATCCCACATATCTACATGCTCTGGCTAATCAATCCTATAAGTACATATCAAAACATTAATATACTATCTACAATTACACAATAATTTGAAAATACAGATGAAGCTGATTTACCTATTTAGACAAAATACTATTATTCTGTTATTTATTAAAACACATTATTTTTTAGTGAACATGGACATGCAAAAGTCTGCCATGAGGATAGGACAGAGCGAAAGCAAGAATACTTTGAAATGTGCTGTGAAATACACTAAGAAAGGGTCATATGGAGAATTAAATGTGATAACATTTTACGATGTGTATTTCATTATTTTAGTTCACAGATTTCTGTAAATGTTCAATTATGTGCTGCTATTTCAAACTTTTAGTATCCTTTGATAAAAGAAGTTAAATATTATTATTGACATTTTTAAATTATATATTTTACCTTATACATTTTTTTTTTTACTCTTCATACAGTATTCTGAAAATTTTAAGCAAAAATCAAGCTCTATAAGGGAACAAAACCTATTGATTTTTAATAAATCTTATTAAAAATAGGGGGTTAATGAGTTGAAATTAAAAAAAAAATCCTAAATTAAAAACGGAAAGCTATTTGAACATGAAATTTTTAGTAAAAATGAAGCTTTATAAGAAAAAAATATGAATATATTGGAAAGTTAAGGGGGGTTAAAATATTAAAAAAAAATCCTAACTGAAAAACGAAAAATGATATCAACTTGAAATTTTTAGCAAACATCAAGCTCTGAAAGAAGAAGAAGTCTTTAAATTATAAAAAAAAATGTGATTAAGGGGGGTTGAAATTTAAAAAAAAATCAAAAATGAAAAGCGATATCAACATGAAATTTTTAGTAAAAATTAACTTCTATAAGGATACGAGGCATATTGATTGTAAAAACAATTTGGTTGAAAATGGGGGTTTAGGTGTCTGTTAAACTGCGAAGAGTATAATTTAGAATGCTAGGCATTATATATCTTTATTCTAGTTTGTATCTGTGTAATATTATGTATTGTGATGGGACTGATCTTATAAAATAAACATTTAAAACATTTTAGGTCTTATTTTATTTGCCAATAAAAGTTATTTAAAAAATATATTTTTTATTTGACATCTGTGACAAATTGTGATTAAACTTACAATAAAAACTGAAAAATGGTAGGTAAAGTTTCATATATTTTTTACACAAAAATCAATGTCAAGCTTTCTACATAACCTGATATATATTTAAAAATAATCTCAAAGTATGAAGAAAAGTCATTTTACTAACTAATAATGTTTATAGATGGTTTCCAACGTATTAAAAACAAAACGAATATATTACTAACCAAAATATTCATTTATTAATAGTTGTAGTGCTTGAAAACAGTATGATGTTGATTATTTTTTTCGTATAACTTTTAACCAATTTAGTTAAGTTACCTCGTATAATTTCGATAATACCTGATTATACATAGAGTAGCTCCACCAATCAAAAATATTTACAATAATTTCATTTCCGTAGTAACCACATCGACAACAATACACTAACTAACAGGACCGTCAAATTTTGACGTTTATCAATAATTAATAATTGTAATTTTCATTGTACCAATATTTATTTAAATTAATAAATTGTTGATATTTACTTAATTTACTCAAAAAATAATCGTATCAAATACAATACGTACTTCAAAATAAATACGGTTATACATCTCAAACTTCCTGCATAATTACAAATCATGTCAGTTTGACAGAATAATCCTCCCGCTTCGCGGTCGGATTATTTAAACTGTCAAACTGACACTCTTTATAATTATGCAACAAGTTATCGATGTATAACCTGATTATTTTGAAGTACTTATAGTATTACTACTGATAATAATAACTACACTTAATATAAATTCAAATAATAGAAAAAAGCCATATTGGCTTTTGTACAAAGTTACAAATGATAAAATTATTGGAAAAAGTGAACACCTATTTTAAATTACCACGAGCCGCCACTGATTATATATATTTTCACACAGTAGGTTTACTTTCAAGAAACCAAAATTTTTAATAATGCTCCAAATTTAAAAAAAAATTGTACCAAAATACTTTCCATCAAATTTTAAACAACTTTTAAAAATGTCCATCCATTGTCACGTTTTTTGTTCATACGATGAGTCAAAAACAGAAATTTCAGGAAAAATTAAGCTCTATAAAGGAGCGATGCCTATCGATGCCTATAAATCAAGTTCATGAAGCCTATTGATTTTGAATAAAAATAGGGGGTTAAGGGGGGTTGAAATATTAAAAAACTAAAAAACGGAAAGTAATATCAATTTGAAATTTTTAGCAAAAATCAAGCTATGTAAGGGGACAAGGCATATTGATTTTAAAAAAAATCTGAATAAAATGGGGACTTAAGGGGTGTTGAAATAAAAGAAAAAAGACATCAAAAACCAAAAGAAGAAGTAGAAGAGTTACGTTTAAAGAAAACTAGTTAAATACCTACTTATTAAAGAGAATCAATATTTTTTTATTAAAAAGCTATGCCGCTGAATCAAGGCCGCCGATAGCCAAGTCGGGCCCCGGGACAATTCTCCAGGTCGGGCTCCGCGACAATTTCATAAAAAATTAAGCCCTTTTTAATATCACATTTCCAAAAAACTTTCTAAAAAAAGGTCTTGCAGCAAAACCTCTTCAATGAATCTCCCTAAAAAAAAAAAAAGTTTTCAAGCAAAAACTTCTCTTCTGCCGAACTGCTAAAGAAGCTGCCGGGCCCCGGGAATTAGTCCGGCTACCCCCTCTCTTGTCGACCTTGCGCTGAATCGGTATAAAAAGAAAAATTGTAGTACTATCAGGATCATGTTTCATTTCAAAAAAGGCTGACCAAATTTATATAGAAACATCCCTTAGGTATCTCCTTTCTAACAAAAAAAAAAAAGGATCAATTCCAATATAAATTCAAAAACTAAAGAAATAGGTATATTAAAAAATTCTAAAAACTTTAAATATACTGCCTTGTGACCCCATATTTGGGCCTCTTTTGATAAATAGTCAATTTAATGATTTAATAATGTAACTTTAGCAACACTTTTAAGATCCTCGGCTAATTTATGTTGTCAGTTTTAAATTTATACGTTTATGCAATCTTTATTGTCGACACGTGGCAAAGCGGAAAAATTTCGTATGTGTGTATAAAATGCATCTTTCAAATACGATATTATAGAAAATAGAAAATAAAATAACAACAAAAGAGCCAAGACTTTTTTTCATATAAACGAAATTTCAAATTTTGATGACAGTTACTTGCCCACGATATTTTAAAATAACCGCAACTAATTACTCATATATTTACTATTAGAAACTTCCACGTGTAGGTAAGATTACAACTAACCTTCCTCTAACAAATCACTAATTAT
The DNA here is from genome assembly GCA_927349885.1 of Psylliodes chrysocephalus. Taxonomy (NCBI): domain Eukaryota; kingdom Metazoa; phylum Arthropoda; class Insecta; order Coleoptera; family Chrysomelidae; genus Psylliodes; species Psylliodes chrysocephalus. The sequence continues at coordinate 95,901,402 of OV651816.1, read as the reverse complement.
TAATTAAACATATAGAACGTCCAATCGATTAATTTAAACGACATTAACAGCTGACAAAAACCTCGAAAATTTTGCAATCGGAATTAAATATTAATACGAAAATGCCCGCGTTGCAAAATATGTAGGTAAGTAGTAACAGTGAATAGTTTTGTATATAACAGTATTAGGAGGAGTGGCTGTAAATAATTATATCAAACTATCAAAATATTGGCACATACCGGGCACCGGAAACTATGTAAATAATTTTAATATTAAACATGATATCAGCAGATATGTTTTAAAAGCTGGGTCAATCTAAATCAAACCTGTTCATTAGTGTCGAAATTTTTTATTCGGTAATAATAAAATGACAAAATGCTACTACAATTATCAATTTTCCTTGCAATTGCAACTAAAATTGTCAAATCTATAATAAGATATAAAAATTGATAAATTTTACTAACACTAAAATTGAAAATTGGAGGGATATTTTAGAAAATAAAAAAACGCTCACTATCTATAAAGTTTTTTGTAGTTAAAAAAGTTTTCTAAAATAGTAATTTTTTTAACTATTAAAGTTAATAGAAAAGGTATACAGGATGGACACTTTTTAAATGAAATATATTGATATCTCGTAAACCGTTGGTAACACAAAGTTTATTTAGTACCAGATTTTGTGTTGAATTTACTTTATTGAAGATGATCACTGATTACATTTGCAAACTTTAAAAATGTAAATAAGCTCAGTGGAATATTTAGCGTTTCCCCACAGTATACCATAGGTAAGGTAACTATGAAATAAGGAGTCGGAAATCAAAACAGTGTCAATGTTTATATTTTTTTTTTTAGATTTTAAAGTAGAAATATTTTGTGAAATTGATTTTTTTGTAAACTCTTCAATCCTAGAAGATTGGCATAATTCGAGTTACCATGTTTAAGATTAGCAAGGAATAAGATTTGGTTTTGGTAATAGAAAAACAAATCATCATAATTCTCTCAGACAATCAGGTCAAAGCTAGTCTGGAACTGTCTTGGAAAACATTCTTAATGATCTGGAAATCAATCCACAATAAGATACCAGCGTGAATACCAGCGTGGATACCAGCGTATAATTTTCCTAACACATATCTTGCGGAACTTCATGTTAAACAGTAAGAAAATTGGGCAACTGGCCTTTTTAATAAACAGCTTACTTGCTTTGTGTAAGCAATTTATTTTGCACAAGAAAAAAAGTAAAATTGCGAAGTCTTTAGATTAAAAGTATTAGAATTGCATTGCATTAGAATAGCATGATGTCCAAGTAGTATAAGTACTCTAAAAATAGGCAATCCCTTAATACATACTAGCTGTCATACTAGCTGCTTTTCCAATACAGTTCATCAAATTTCTAGAGGTGTTCGACGCCTAGACAGAGAACGCGCTACGTGTGACTAAGATAGCTATTGTACAGTCTGCTAAACAAGTTATTTTAAATAGTTTTTAATATTTTTAGGTAATTAAATTTTAAAAGTGTGGAATAGTTTAGGGATTAAATTGGTTTGATTGGACTTTCTTAGAACGTTTTTAAAAGCAGCTAAAGATAGTATGTAGAATTGAAAATAATTATTATGCCATAAAAGGTGTTTTGGAATTCCTTCAACCTTTTGAAATTGAGTCAGAAAATATAAATTTTATAGGATAGCGGAAAATACCTATAATTTTTTTGTATGCCTTTGTAAATCGTGGAAATAGTTTATATTTTATTTCTACCCTATTAAGGAAAATGGTACCTATTATTAATAACGGTTGTTTCTGAAACATTACTAAAATTTTCGAAATTTTGTTTTTCTACAAAATAATAAACTATACTATTTAGAAAAAAATTTATTTCTCTTATAATTTTATAAAAAATAACAGGGGAATATTTACATTTCTTGATCTATTAAACAAAACGATAAATTATCTCGACGAATGACACCATGTTCTAGTACGGAAGCTAGCTTTACATTTTTGTTGGTGGTTTCATGGGTTTCATATCAATTTTTTGTAATTGTAGTTTACACGTACATATACCTCTTAACACTTGTTTGCTTTATTAAAAAAGTGTGTTGTGATTTACGTCGAAATAAGTCAAAAACAACTTGAAACCCCATATAAAATCAAAAAGGAGAAACGGAAAAAAATTGAGCCTGTAAATGAACACAACTCAGAAACAAAAATAGCTATCTAATAATAAAAAAATAAAATTTGATTCTTGTGCATCTTCGTTGTAAAAATAGATAATACTTTTTTGATCTTAGGTACAGATATAATTTTAATGGTCTTCCGAAAAACTTTCTTCAGTTTCCATATCAGATTCAAAATCAGTCTCACTGTCACTGTTTAAGTTAATTATAAATCTATCAGTTGCCTCATCCAAAGTAACTTCTCTGTCATAAAATTTAGATTCCCACATTTTAGCATTATTACAACGAGATTACCACTCCTCTTTAGAAAACGTATCAAAAAAGTCTTCACACAACAGTTGTATGTCTTGCCTCTTAAATGTAGTGTTGTTACTAGCTACATATTGTTTCAATGATGCCCACACTAATTCGATCGGATTAAGATCGGGATGATACGGTGGCAAACGCAAACAATTAAAACCATGTTCATTTATCATTTCTTCAATTGCATACCTCTTAAATCGTGACTTATGTAATAGCACTAAACTGTATAATTACGTTTTGAGCATATCCTCTTCGTAAGCAATATTATGATTCCTTAACCAATCCTGCATGTCAGCTTTTTTAGAAGTTGGCGTTGGTGCTTTATTTACCTGGACATTATGGTAAGGAGCATTATCAACAATAATGACGCTTCTTGGAGGGAGGTTCGGAAACAGCTTTTCTTTCAACCATTTAGAAAAATTATTAAAATTCATTTCATCGTGGTAGTCTCCACTTTTGGTTCCAGATTTGAAAATTAACCGGGCATTCGGAATAAAGCCCATTTCACCTCCTGCATGGACAATAATTAGTCTATCACCTTTATTAATTGGTTTCTTTAATCCCTCATTTGAATTATCACTCCAAGCTTTCTGGCGTGTGTGGGAGGCATGAATGTATGTTTCATCTAAGTAGACAATTGGACGGCCCTCTGCTCGATAACTTTTTAAACGAATCAGATAGTCTAAACGTAGCTTTTGAATATCAAACCTTTCCATTAATATTTTTCTGTTTGTTTTTGTTTTCCGCCAACGAAATCCTAGCGACTTTATTATTTTTCTTAAACTTTCATAGCTTCCTTTGTACCCTGTAGCTTCTCTAAATTTAGTCAGAATTGTTTTTAATGTTGGAACAATATTTTCCGAGATTAACATGAACAGAATAATTCTTTTTAAAATACCTTTGTCAGCTTCATCTATATCATTAACTGTTTTTGGTTTTTTAATGGTTTTTCTTGGTGATGAAAATTCCGATATCTCACGGTTATCGATTCTTTTTTTCTCTCCAGAAATGCGGACGACAGTGTTTTTAGATACTCCTGTGGCTGCAGCAACACGATCATTTACATTTTTAAATGGTATTGAAGGTGAATTAAAGTTTCCTTCTCTTCTCATAAACTCTATAACATTGGCTATTATTTCGCGAGATTGACTGTTAATCACGCGGCCTCTTAATTTGCTATTAAACTCCATACTTAGGTTCTATTAAACTGTAATGAGCAAAAAACACAAACGAAAATAAAAGAAATGTTTTAGCGAAATTTACATCTGACATTTACGTCTGAATAAAATAGTGAAATACTTGATGCGCAGAGTGTACTTTCATTGCGTAAATCCGTCGGCCCCGCCAACCGATGCCTCTCAGTAGTGCTTTCTCTGTCTAGCCGTCGAAAGCCTCTAGAAATTTGATGAACTGTAAATTTGTATACATAAAAATTTCGTGTCACGATGTATGTTCGCGATAAACTCCGAAACTACTGAAAGGATTTTGATAAAATTTGGCAACTATCTGTAATTTGGTCCAATTTAAAAGATGGCATAGTTTTTATCTCAATTATTGACCTCAATATTTGTAATTGCAAATTAAATGTTTATTATTCGCTCCGTGCGAAGTCATGGAAAGGGAAGCAAAAGCGATACTAGCACGGATAATTCGTGCATTTTAGGGGGATATTTTGTAATTTTGGCAAAAAGTAGGTAAAAACAACACAATAAGCAACCGGAGTTGCTGTGTTGAAAATTGTACAAATACTAGCAAAAAAAAAACAGTGAAACTTATATAACAAATTTCACTAACAAAGTGGAAATTAAATCAAAGAAATAAATGGATAGGTGTACAATAAGAAGAAAAATTACCTTTATTTTTGTGATAATAACAGTAATGCTGGAAATAGTAGACATCAGAAACTAGAAAGTTTTTAAATAAACAATAAATTATCATTTTATGATGTTCTTTAATATCCCTTTATTCTTAAATGTTCATTCAGCAAGGACTAGATTTCAAGATTTCTGCCATTGATTATAATATTTGGCTGGTATGCAATTTTGTGACTTACTGATCGGAAACCAGTTTTAATCATTCATTCTATGTTTTCTTTAGAACAAAAATGAAAATATAAGTAGCGATCCTTTTTATACATTTTAACTTCACGCTATTATAAATGGTTTCTTCAATGACAACTTATTAGACTTAGGCAACTTCTCATACATTTTCCAGTAAATACTGTTGCCTGCCTATATTTTATTATTGATTTTTAATGATTATACATAATTTTCTTCAATTTAAGCGTGAAAAATATATTATAATAATAATAAATTAATGTTTTAATTGTTTTATAAATCCATATACTTTTATTAAAACTAACATATATACTTTTTATTTACGAATTCTATTAAAAATTGTATTTGTCAGTATAGGCAGAAATACTCCTTTAATACCAAAACAAATTGGCGCTGCTGTCGCGCACGGAGCGAATACGACAATTAGGCATTCCAACGACCTGTCAAACAATAGCTGACAGCGGGAAGGGTTAGTAAATTTAAAGGGGTTGCGACATAGCCTTCCATCTTGGGCGCTATTTTTATTTGAAATAATACTCGTCGACTCTGCCAATTTATAGAAAATGTATAAGCGGTTTTTTTAAAAATAATATTTTCATTGTGTTCAACATAAAATATTTAAATTTCATCCATTATTTATGATTTCATATAATGCATCAAAACAGCCAGCCATTTGAATAGTTTGTATAATATCCAGCTAGTCTATGAACTAGCCAAGTAATCACTTTAACCGTAACATATACACTACTCTATAATAATTAACGCACCATCTTAAATGTACCATAAGTTTGAAGCTATTTTTCTTCTGAATTGTTTATTGGATTTCGATGTTTTTTTTTCACATTATAGGTCTATTTCTAAGGAATTACCGTACCAATGTTTTCTGAGAAATGTCAACTTTTTACCCATATACGGGATGTAAAAATAAAGTTGTATTTTTTCATCTTATTTTGCAACACCCTGTGGAATTTATTAAAAACAAACGATACATCTTATTAATATTCCGAGATAGCTTTATCTTTTCTCAACATTTTCGTAAAAGAATCATCTCGATATCTCTGCTATCAATGAAGAAAAGTATGTTCAAAGTATAACGTGAGAGAAGTTTGAGTAAGTGTTTTTAAGAGAGGGAACTTGTTAAAGATTATTTAGGTTATATTTTCTTAGATTTTAGTTGTTTTAAATATCACTAAGTTCTATTTGCTTTCATTTACTTTAAATGTCCATAAAACCTTGTGTATAATCTTTGATAATAGAGATATCAAAATAATTTTTTTACGAAATGTTGAGAAAAGATCTGGCAGTATTAATAAGATGTAGCGTTTTTTTTTTTAATAAATTCCACAGGGTATTGCAAAATAAAATGAAAAAACACAATTTTATTTTTACATTCCGTATATGGGTAAAAGGTTGACATTTCCCAAAAAACATTGGTACAGTAATTCCTTAGAAATAGATAAAAATCATCGAAATCCAATCAACGGTTCAGAAGAAAAATAGTCTCAAACTTATGGTACATTTAAGGTGGTGCGTTAATTTTGGAGAGAAGTGTATTTTATTAAAATCGTATTAGGTTTTTTATATGCTCATCTTAACTATCCAAACTGTTATAGTTTTTTGTCAATATCGCAAACGTTCATATTTATTTAAAGCGGCAGACCTCCAGTTAACCGTCACTTTTAATAAATGATCGTAGTTTGAAAAGAAAATACAGCACATCCTCAGATACCAGGTCGCGTCTGCCCGTGTCGCAGGAACTTGTCATTTTTTTAAAAACTGAACGTGGTATACGGACACCTTGTAAAAATACCATAGGGTGGATGCGGAGGAAACAGGGTGATTTGTATGTTTTGGAACGTGGATTTATAGGAAATTCCCGGATAAAAAATACAGCGTAGAAGCAGCTAGATAACAAACTAAGACAGTTACATATCTCTACTAATTTTTGGACTAAAAGAAAAAAGTTTGAATCAATAAATGTACCGGGTGTCTGTAGGATAATAATATATTGTTTACTGAAAAAATTAAACATACCAATAATTACAACAAAATGATGAAAGAATAAATAATGATAATAATTCACATAAGTGGTTTAAGACCACATAATTAGTGAAAAAGTCATGATAAAACACAACCTAAGTACATATTAATAATAAAAATGTATTTCTACACCAACATAGATATTATTTATTATACGTACAAATTTCAGAACGAAAAATTATGCCATTGCGTTCTACTGAACGGATATATCCATTCTAGTAAGGACACTATACGGATATGAAATTCACCAATCACAGTTGATGTTTGGTGATCGGGCTACTATTGTTATTTTAACTTTTAAATAAGTGACTAATTGTAAGTATATTTTTTTGTCCACGACCACTTAATAATAAATCAATATTCTACCTCCTAACTAAAAGCATATAGTACCCATATATCACGGAGTGAATTATGATAATTCACGCTTTTGTAATTCTGGCACATTCCGGTAGATAACTAAAGATAGGCGATACTTTTCATAACGATATTTTCTAGATCGAAAAATCAAAAAATCGATAAATCAAAAAATCGAAAAATCGAAAATTCGCAAATCGAAAATCGAAAAATCGAAAAATTGAAAAGTGGAAAAAACAACAGTTACCGATGTTTAATAAAAACTTTCCATTCTACACTTAACTTTTATTTATTAAAGAAACCATAATGGTCGTGGACAAAGTGTAGTATTAGACTATTGTTATCGAGATTAAATATTATTGACAATGAGTCCATCATATCCACTTTTGTTAGTATTTTTATTTTTAATTATGTCTACATCGTTAATTTGATCATCTTCCAAACCGTAAAAAATAATATTGTAATATTTTAAATTTCTCTCGACTGAAATTGTGTATTAAATATTTGATTTCATTTGTAAATGTTTCTTTTATTGCTGTATTCCTTATAATTATATCAGAAGTTCGGGTTTTAATGTCTTTCACTGTTTCCAAGAGCTTCAAAATCATATCATAAATTGAAATTTTTATTGTTCTCAAAATGTGAATTAATCTTCTATATTCTATACTTTTTTTGAAATATCGATGTTTTGATTAGGATTTCTATACAGACGGTTCAAAAATTAATGAAGTTTAACATAATGTTGTTTCTTCTTCTTTTTATTTAAGCAACATCTACTGATAAAGTAAGCAATTAGACGCATGTTCTGAGTATAATTTGCTACTGTTTTTCACTACTGCCTTTACAAAATGTTAATTAAAATCCTATAAATACTTAATTGTTTATATGTGTTCTAAGATAAATAAATTCTATTTAAAATACATAAATCTGAGTGATGTATAACAAAGAATATATAATAGTAATTAGCTTAGTGGTTTTGTGAACTTTTGTTACTGGTTTTGAAGCACTAACTTGAGAAAATGTTAATCAGAAACTTATAAATAATTAATTAATGGAGATGATAATATTCTACAAACTTAAATATGATCAAGATGTAAACAACAAAGAATACTCAAAGATAAAGGACAATGTCTTAATTACACGAGACAATGTTTCCTAGAGAAAATAAATGCTTTTCTGGCTAATACCCCAAAAGGAATTGATTTAAATATAGAATATAGTATATAAAATATAGAACTTATATAGAATATAGAAATATAAAAATTTAGAATATAGAATATGGAATATAGAATATAGAATATAGAATATAGAATATAGAATATAGAATATAGAATATAGAATATAGAATATAGAATATAGAATATAGAATATAGAATATAGAATATAGAATATAGAATATAGAATATAGAATATAGAATATAGAATATAGAATATAAAATATAGAATATAGAATATAGAATATAGAATATAGAATATAGAATATAGAATATAGAATATAGAATATAGAATATAGAATATAGAATATAGAATATAGAATATAGAATATAGAATATAGAATATAGAATATAGAATATAGAATATAGAATATAGAATATAGAATATAGAATATAGAATATAGAATATAGAATATAGAATATAGAATATAGAATATAGAATATAGAATATAGAATATAGAATATAGAATATAGAATATAGAATATAGAATATAGAATATAGAATATAGAATATAGAATATAGAATATAGAATATAGAATATAGAATATAGAATATAGAATATAGAATATAGAATATAAAATATAGAAAGAATATAGAACATAAAATATAGAATATAGAAAGTATATAGAACAAAATATAGAATATAGAAAGAATATAGAATATATATGCCTTAACTTATGTAAAGGGTGAATATGTGCGGGACGAGCAGAGCGAGGCCTCGCAACATGAACGAGTTACATAAAATGGCATTTTGTAACGTATCATACAACATTTTTTTCTAATTTTGACTAGATTATTTATAAAATTGTGTTTTGGTAAAAACTTACTGATATATAGGCAACCAATAATACTTTTTTGTATTGTAAGTTGCATACGAATAACCTCATTTTTTTTATTGGTAAATAGAAAATCATATTAATTTATTTTCAACGAATGTATTTATATTGCTTGTTAAAGTTTAGTTTTCAAGAAAGTTGAATATTTTGAAAAATATGGACCAAAACAACATTATTACTAAGTTGTATTGTATTGTATATTGTATATTGATATAAACTTTCAATAATAATGTATACATTGATTTTAAAACCAAAAACAGTTCATTCTTATTTGCTTTCTTTTCGCAACTAGCCACATAAATAATTGTTCGTAACTAGTTTCATAATACTTAACATTGTGCAACTAGTTGCGAAAAGTAGATCATTTTGACACTTGCTGCACAAAAAATGCCAATTTATATGTCAAAATTGAAAAATATAATTTTCCACACTCTAACTTTGATTTTGTTAAGAATAACATCATTATTGAACCGGTTACTTAATTTTTGTAACATTTAGTCAAAATAAAACAAAAAACTAAAGTGGCGCAAATTTATTAATGATAAAGACTGGAATTCAATTGATTACGAAGTATTTATTCCTTTATATAATGTATTGTCGTGCGAGCCATTTTCGGCCAGTCCGGTAATGTTTTAATCCCTTAAATCCCCCTCTATTTATTTGGGCCTTTTACTTATTCGATAAACAAGAAAATTCAAAGAAATTAATCAACCTTTGAAACCCCTAAAGATACTCTCATTAGTAGAAGAAACCGCAGTGCACTAGTAATATTTTAGAATTTACCGGAAGCACCACAGTACATAAAATGGTGGGTCCGCTGACGTTTAATACGGTGGAAGGATGCAGTGGCGGGGCAAGACCTAAATTTTATGTGGGCAAGATACATTTTTGCGAGGACCTCTGGTGGCGCAAGAAGACGGATTTTATATAGAGAAATTAAATTGAAACTTGTATTCATAAAAATGCTAACATTTCTTAGACTTTAACTAATATTATTAAGTAATAATAATTACTAGCAGTAAAGAATTACAGAAACATAAATTTCCTGCTTTTAGCTTTACTGAACTCCTATACCATAATCCAGATTAGATACTATATCTGCTTCAATAGATAAAATTGACAATGCTAAAAGTCTTTGCTGGCCCATTGTACTTCTTAATGTTTTATTAGTTTTAATTTTGAAAAGCTGCTTTCAACAGAAGTTGTACTTACTGGTACTGTTAACAAAATTTGAATGACAATATAAATATTTGGATAAACTTTTAACTTATTTTCTATTATGTATTGCAGCAGCTGTTTTACACCTTTAATGAAATCAGGTAAATTTGGGATCATTATTTGTAAATCTTCATAAAATTCGTAAAGTTTAAAAGACTGGTCTCGCTCACTTCAAATAATTTTAAAGGTGATGCTTTTATAAAAAAAAAAAAAACAAAAAAAACAAAAATAAGTCAAAAATCATATCAAGGGGGACGTCTTAGGAAAGAAATAGAAAAAAAGGGAAAAAGAAAAAAAGGGAAAAAGAAAAAAAGGGAAAAAGAAAAAAAGGGAAAAAGAAAAAAAGGGAAAAAGAAAAAAAGGGAAAAAGAAAAAAAGGGAAAAAGTAAAAAGGGAAAAAGAGAAAGAGCGCAAAAGACGCACCTTTCAAATGATTCACTTTTCACCTCTGGAATCGAATATTAGAGGAGAATAAAAAACCAAATCGGAACGTTCTGTTCAAGTAGTTTATTTTTAATATTCTTGCATAAAACGATTGCCAAAGAGAAGATTTAAATTAACACACTATATGTGCGTAATACTTTAAATATTTCACTTTAACGAGCAAAACTTTTAAAGGTTCCAACCATAAAATCATTTTTTTTGCTAATTTTAGTTCAATGGACCGGTTTACTTTTTATTTAATACTTATCCCTTTCAATCAGTGAATCTCATTATCACATCAAAATCTGTTTATACAAACAGAAAACAAAATAAGCGAATATATGGTCATTTACAGGATTCTACCAATTTAGCATACCTACTCAGTGAAAATTGTAGTTTGTGCAACAAGAGTAGACATGGACAATCTACTCGAGTGGTACAGTATATTTTTTTACGATTCACTAACAAAAATCTACAAATTTAAAAAATTATTTTAGGTTGTTAAGACAAAATTATTTATGAATTTTATTAATTTATAAAATAAAATAAACTTAAAAAAAATTTGTCCCAAATTCGAATCTGGGCTATTCGCGTGAAAGGCAAATGCTCTGTCCACAGCTCCACAGCCACTTTTGTGATTTTAGTTTTAATACTGGCAATTAAATTAGTTTCATGAAGTTTGATAAAAATTTTCAAAATGTTAACCAAATAAAAATGCTATTATTTATCGTTTCTACACAAAAATAACTTTCATTTTAATGTATATTTAATCTCAATAACCAAAAAATATACTGACAATTAGTTTGACAGAATTATCACTTATTTAAAATTTTAAAAATAATAGTGGTTGGGTGTCCAAAATATGAACTGTGACTGGTGGATTTCATTTTTTTGCAGTGTTCTGCACTACCTAGAATGGATATGAAATATATTCGTTCAGTTGAACGCAATAGCATACTTTTTCGTTTTGTAATCTGAGCGTAGATAAGCTAATATCCATGTGGGTGTAGAAAAACGATATTACCTATTTGTTATTTCACTACGGGGCCACTTTGAGAGATATATATTGGAACAAAAACAGATTTTGATGTTTAGAATTTGGCATTCTTTCTTATTTAAAATAATTCGTTATTCGTTGTTTTTTATATGATTTTTGCTTATATATAGGTAGGTTAGATGTGAGAAGGAAACAAAATAGATATTTTTCATAAGTTAAAGAAAGCTGCATTACACCTTTGAGGCGCGAGGCCGTAGGCGGTGACTCACGTCGCCCACGCCTTGCGCTGCTTCTGGAAAGATGTCTAGAGTTTTCGTAGAAAATTCTGATGAATACAAGAAGTTTTAAAAGTTTTCAATAACTAGGCTATTTTGCTGTTACAGTGAGTCAGTTCAAGTTAGGACATCGCTGTGAGCAAATCAATATAGTTAAAAGTAAATATTCATATAAATTAGAATAGTATTTATGTATAAATAAATGAATTAGTGTATTTAGTGTAAATAAATTAGAATAATAAATTGTTTAAAATAAATAAACGTTATAAAGGTATAGTCAGACATGTATATGATGCCGTAGATACCCAAATGGCCTTTTGCAAACCTCTAACTATCAAGAAGGACAAGAACCAAATTAGATTCAAACTGAACGATTTGCGTAACATTTTCTGGTAACAAAATACAAAAATTGTTCGCAGTAACTTAGCCCCCCCAAAAAAAAAGAAAATTTTGAATTAAATATCTCCGAAAAATATAAAAAAACGTAAGTAACTCATAAGGAATTTAAATGGCAATAGGTCAAATAACGAAACCGTTTCGAAACCATTTAACTCGTTAGATATTTCCTAAGATCTGATAATTAACAATTTTTTTTTTACTAAAACGGCGCGATCTTCTTGCTTGCCAAAGAGCTTTAACGGCTCCTCGTACGGCAATTTTCTTGTTCCCGGTGAAATTAAAGAAGGAACGTAATCGACAATTATTCTTGCCACACTGTAAGACGATCGGTAAGTCGGCTACCGCACGATTTCTTTCAAAATAAGCATCGGTACTTTGAAACAACTAGTTTTAAGTCTTATAATTTAGTTACATGAAAAGGACAAAATTATATAGGAAAGGTAACAGAATATTAAATAAGTATCTAGGAGTGGTGTGTAGAAATTATGGAAACTTACTCCTAGAAGTATATATTGATGTGGATTCATGTTGGGTGTATTTTGAGCATCAGGAAGAATATTACCCACTATGTGAAATGTGTATAAGTTGTAAATTTGTAAAAAAAAAACAAACAGTACCCCTTTCAAGACTAACATGACTATATATTATCCCAAATCAAATTTTATTTTGACTGCTGGGAAATATGTTTTAATTTTATTAATAATTATCTAGATGGAATATAAACATATATACAGTATGGTTCAAATAAAAGGAATAAATTCATTATAATGGAAGTAGTTGGTTTTTCGAAAAAATGCTCAGACAGGTCAATTTTGTTTACTCAAAGCGCAATTTTTTAAGTAGAATTCAATTTTCCCCCACTTCCCATTTTTGGGTAGTGACGTCATTGACAATTTTTTTAAATAGTAACCCCAATTTTTTTTTCTTGATTTTGTTAGATCTTGCAATTTCCTATTCGGAAACATAATATTTGAAATATCTTACATAACAATTTTTTTTTGAATAAAAGTAATTTAAAAATCAGACACATAAATTTTATTTTATTTTGAGAACACAATAAATGAATAAAAGATAATTATTTGTAATTAAGTGCTTAATTAAACAAAATAATAATATTATTAATAATAATAATAATAAAAAAGAATTTGTGAAATTGTCATTAAATTCTTTTTATTATTATTTTTATTATTATTTTAGATGAAGCACTTAATTACAAATAATCTTTTATTTATTTATTTATTGTGTTTCAAAATAAAATAAAATTTATGTATCTGATCTTTAAATGACTGTAATTCAAAAAAAATGATTATGTCAGATATTTCAAATATTATGTTTCCGAGTAGAAAATTGCAAGATCTATTAAAATCAAGAAAAAAAAATTGGGGTTACTATTTAAAAAAATTGTCAATGACGTCACTGCCCAAAAATGGGAGGTGGGGGAAAATTGAATTCTATTTAAAAAATTGCGCTTTGAGTAAACAAAATTGACCTGTCTGAGCATTTTTTCGAAAAACCAACTATTTCCATTATAATGAATTTATTCCTTTCATTTGAACCATACTGTATATATAGTTTTTTACGAATTGCACTAATTTTCCTTAAAATTGCAATTGTTTTTTTAATAGTTTATTAGAAATAAAAAATTTTGATTTTAATTAAATCGTTCCATCCGGTATAAGCGCTTTTGAATGTTAACCTCTCAATATGTTGTGTATACAAATGCTTGTTTGGTAGGTATTTTATGGTCAACATGGAGTATAGAGATACTCTGTGTTTTATAGTGTTCGGAAGTAGACTTAAATAATTCATGGGGCTGTAAATTTTTTTTGATGGCTTTATCAGACAGCCAGACAGGAAAAAACATTACTTACAACGTGTCTATTACTGTCTATCATAATCACTAAAAATAACTACCTACTTAGTATGTGGCTCAAGGGAGAAGGTACGTTTTAAGGGAAACTTATAGATATTGATAAATTTGGAATTTCGAGGGTATGAAAAGTGGCATCATATATTTGAAGCTGTTAATAATTTTTATGCAATATTTAAATTAAAAACCAAAATAAAACGAATGAAATATATGCTGAACACAAAATAGCATATTGTTTAACGAGTGACGAAAGTAGCATTTTCTGCAAACGTGAGAACAGTTTATCAAACAAGGCGCAGCCGAGTTTGATGTTTTTTAGGCTTAGTAAACATAAATATAAACAAAAATGACAAATTTAGCAATTTACTTTAATCCAAATTGTATAAATATCCCCTTTACCCATACCGAAAGTTAAACGGCATGAAGAATTGGGTGTACAAAGCTAAGGAATTGATAAGGAAATAATAAGGAACTGCTAGGTATTGCGGGGATGGCCGAGAAATTAGCGAGGATATGCCAAAGCATTGCTGAGAAATGGTCGAAGAATTATACAATTTTAAAGGAATTGCGTAAAATGAAAACGTAAAAAGAATACTGTTTACCCTTTGACCCATACTGTAGCACCGCTCCTGGCTAAATTTAAAGCATCGATTTTGAATAGTTAAAATATCTAAAGGGTTATTTTATAAGCAGGTACATACTTCTGAAAGGAAATAAGTGTAGGTATATCATTTGATAGATTGAAGTAGGTACGTGTACCTACACATGTTCGTATCAGGTAGGTTAGTTACATCTTTAAAACACATTTTAGTATGTTTAATTAAGCTGTGGCTTAGATTACACCCTGAGAAAATAAAATATGTAACTGCTGCTACGTTTGACTAGATAGGTTCATTACAAAAATTATTATATACATATAAAAAACTAAAAAAAAATTACATATGTAAGAGTTCTTAAAATAATGTCATTATTTCAAATAGTTTGTACAAAAAAGATTATTTGTTGATGTGGTTTGATCACCATGACAAAAATAGGTTGATTTCAATAAAATTAACATAAGTAAAAGTATAAATAAACTGAAATATATTAATCGATATTCAAGTTTTGAGATGTTCGTCATCCGAAATTTGTATTTTATAAGGATTAAAAATGCATCATATTTTAACGATAAAAAATCGTGCATCACTTATAAATTAATAAACAAGAATCAAATTTGTAAAATATTCAGTAATATACAGGTAAAATAAAAAATAATGGTTCATGCTGAAAAGTATAGTAAGTACCAACTTTTAAATTTCATTATACCGCAAAATATGAACTCATTGCACAAGTAATGCTAAATTTAACAAATTTGATACTTAATTATGGATTTCCAAGTGATGCAGAACTTTTTAAAAGAATAACTTTTCGTAAAACTAATAATAATACATTCTATACCAATATACTATTGGAAATTTCTGGATAGATACATTCACATTAAAATTCATCAAATTAGCTAATGCATTGAATTTATTCAAATGTTCGAATGCTATTTCTAATTATTGGACTAGATTATTGGATATATCACATTTTCCAACAAATGTACTTGCAGTTATAATGAAGCTCAAAGTTAAACGATGGACTGAATTAAAAAATTTATGAGCTTGCTCACATGCTTGAATACCAAGAACTTCAAAAGGATTGTTTCTTGTATTTTTACTATACAGGCTGTTTGATAAGTACGGTACATAACTTCAGGAGCGTATTCTGGAGCTAAAATAAAGGTGTTTTTGTCATATACACTATGTCTCAAAAATGCTTCGTTAAGGAAATACAGGGTGTGAAAGTTTCATAAAGAAAATACAATTTTTTAAATATTTCCAAAACCACTTAAAATATTTTAACGCAACTC
Source organism: Psylliodes chrysocephalus (assembly GCA_927349885.1). NCBI lineage: Eukaryota > Metazoa > Arthropoda > Insecta > Coleoptera > Chrysomelidae > Psylliodes > Psylliodes chrysocephalus. Next base: position 95,885,380 of record OV651816.1, on the reverse strand, counting down.
TTAAAAGCTGCAAAAATTTAATTAATAGGAAAGCTTACTAAGCGATTTTTCACAGCCTTAATATAAAGATTAAACAGCCGAAAAAGGACACATGTTGTACATGTGACAAACTCCAAATGAAAGTAACAATGGCCAGCACCGATGAAGAAAAAACAGCTGAAATTGTGGTACATCATGAACAAGCTGATATATACCTTTAAAGAAGCAGACAGAACATCGTCTATGTCAAATCTCCAAAAGAAAACTATATGTTTTGACTTACAACAGTGTCTACCAACCCCAGACCTGCAAAGTGGTGAAACGTTTTACAAACGACAACTTTGGACATACGACCTCACATTTCACGATTACGATGATGGTCAGGCTTATTGTTTTCTTTGGTATGAATCCCTAGCAAAAAGAGGTGACAGTGATATTGGTTCTTGCATTTACCGCTACTTAACAAGTCATCTTGATCCTGCTGGGCTGCTGTGACCATATTATCATGTACTGGGATTTTTCCGGCGATCAAAATAAAATTGCTTTATTTCGGCTACCTGCATTGTGGATTTGTAAGATTCTACAAATTTGTCCACAATTGACCATAAATATCTATTACCAGGACACACACATATGGAATGTGACACAAAAAAAATACGTGTGACACTCGGGGACTGCCGCGATAAAGCTATTGCATAGCATTTTTTATCAACTTATGCAATTATAATTATTTATTTATTTTATTTATGCAGTATTTTTTTTCTTTGATATTATTTCAAGTTTTTTCTTTGATATTAATTCAACTTACACTTTTTGAGCGTGGTGACCACTGATCTGTATTAATTTACTGGATACGATATAGCCCCCTAAAAAACGTTCCGAAAAATTGGCCGATTTGGGCAAATAATATGGCGGACCGGATGTTATTTAACGTAACCTCTATTTCCATTTGTCATTTAATTGTGTCAACAAGCTACGATGAGATGTTTTTATTGTGGAAAACAAAGTAAAAAGAGTATGAAATAAACAATAAACGTTCATTCCTGAAGACACAATATGATTCACGTTTCCATTTTTATATTTTCTTTCATAAAAAATCAAATCATGGGTGAAATTTCCCGAAGGACATCGCCTGCAAAAGGAATAGAAGAAGAATAAGAAGAAAAACTAATCAAATTATAGGTTAGGTATGTCAAATTATACAAAATTTCAGTTCTGTGAACCCACCATAATTTGCCCAAATCGGCCAGAATTTTTGCACTTCCGGTCTCCTTGGTGGATCGATTTTTTAGTATGTTAAATATAGCCTATAGCCTATATCCTATCCAGTAAAATAATACAGATCAGTGGTGGTGACCGATAAGAAAACAATTTTTTTTCTTTTATTGAATAAATGAGAAGTTAATATTGTTTAAAATATTTTTATTATCTTGCAATACATGTATAGGTTATTCAGGAATTTTTATCATTGAAACTATAGGTTTATGGTAACAAAAATAAGAAACATAAGTTTGAGACTTGATATCCTCTAAATATCTGGAAAATATTGCGTTAATGGTGGTCATTTTCAAATTCAATTTTTCCAAAATTGTGTCTGAGATAGAATCAGTTATGAGCAGTTAGCAGCTAGTCTACACGCATACGTCTAGTCGCACGCACACAAACACCGTGCCGATGTCTGCCGAACTGAAACGACGTTAGACAATGCACAGTTTTCAACGCCGCACCGCTGTGCCGGTCGGAGTGGGAAGTGTTAGGTTTATTTTCGTTACGGAATTTCATTTTCGATTTTTCCATTTTTCGATTTGTCGATTTTTCGACTTTTCGATTTTTCGATTTTTCGATTTTTCGATGTTTGCATTTTTCATTTTTCGATTTTCTTTCATTAAATAAATGAGAAGTTAATATTGTTTAACGCCGCACCGCTGTGCCGGTCGGAGTGGAGGGTGTTAGGTTTTTTTTCGTTACGGTTTCGTTTTTTTTTTCTTGATTCGGTCGCCGCGCTCAAAGCCCGCGATAAAAGCTATGCAATAGCTTAAAAAGAAGTAATATAAAAATTGAACATCCCCATGACTGCGCACAAATACGTTTAGTAGGGACAAAAAAAACCGTTTGAAGTTTACGAAATGCAAAGGGCAGATTTTTTTGAGTTCTTGGGGCTGTATTTCAAATCATTAAATAGAAAACAAGACAGGGTGGGCAACAAATTCAATTGGAGAGAAGACAGATGGATCAGGTATGAAAAGAACAAAAATATACTATTGTACAAAAATTCCCTGAATGAAAATGAAGAATTCAAAATACTTAGTTTTGAAAAACGAGGTTGTTCTAAAAACCAAGTGAAACGGCATATTCCAAAAATTGCTTATGAAAAACCTATTCCAATTACAAGTGAAAAAAAAAAACAAAACCTTATTGAGCTACTTCCATACATTTCTAATGGAAATTGGGATTTTTATAAAAATTTACAAACAGCAAGTGACCAGGTTGATGTATTCCCTGATGCCTCCTCTGAAGAAGAGGACTAAACTATGGACCAAGTTATCTTTTTGTATGTATTTTGATCTTAAAATAATAAAGTATTCATAAAAATCACACTCTAGTATTATTGTGTATAGTGAATATGGAGATAAGGCTTTTGCGTAAAAGGAAATAAGTCAATCAAAAGTCACTTTTTTTGATATTTTTTCTATAAATTTTGATGCGTCTTGTTATATCCATAACAGCTTTGCTTTATTAAGAATGTGTATTTATCAGTAAAAGGATCCATAAAATAGTTTTAACTAACAATAAAGTTGAATTTCTTTAAATTGCTATTTTCTACAAAATGACGAATTTAACTTAACACCTTTTTCACGCGCATCAGCGAACTGGTTGATCATCAGAAAAACACTTCAAGATCTTGGAAAATCTTTACAAAACCAAATTCACTCATACAAGAGATAAGGGGACAGTAGTTCATGTTTAGCAGATTCAACCCACATACTGAAGAACTACAGCTCGCAAGATCATAGATATTTAACTTAATATTTGATAATAAACATTCATGTGAACCCACCACATGCACATTTTGTGTTGAAAAGATAGAAATTTTATAACACACCGCTATCCAATGTTTTTGCAGTCACAGGAGTATTAAAGACATTGGAAAAACAAAGAATATAATAGACCCAAGATGTTTCTGTGTGCTGGGCTATATCTAACCATAGATGCTTATAATAAATAAAGATAAGATATGAAAAATAGTAGCCCAGAAATCAATTTAAAATTACGATTAGTTTGCCAAGGATTTGCAACCACCAATTTATTGCTTGCAAATCAACAACATCGCACAAATTTAAATAAAATCGTGACTATTCGTAAATCTACAAAACAAACACCATTTTTTTTTTACCTGACATCAAAACTATGCGAACATATTTAGTCTGCAATCATGAAACGCAACAATCGAGCAAAGAGCGCAAACGTAATGTCCACCAAACTAGGATTTCCCTTTCTTGCACACTGCTGATCGTTCGTATAGTCGTAGTAGTAGCAGCCGTAGCGCTTCCTTATGCAGAAAAGTGAAACTGACGCAACTAGGACTCGGAGATCCGAGTTAGCCATGACCCGGTTGCCGCGATGCCGCGGCGGTCATTTCAGATACTCAACGCGATGCGATTATGTTTTTTCTTTCGTTGATTATAACAAATTGTTAGTACATGAGTCTGAATAGGTAAAATTAGATTTATTATATTCGTCGTCAATATCACGAAGTGACGTAACTCGAAAAATTGAAAATTGAGATGTCACATAATATGTTAAAAAATATGCTTTACAATTTCACGAAATTGCGTATCTCACTTCATTACATTTATTAAAATAGCACGTATCTAACCGGTGTATCTGATAATTTTACGAAGAGACATAACTTTATAAAAAAAAAAACTTTGTAAAGTTGTGAAAATAGAGTTACGTCACTTCGTGATATTGACGACGATATAGACAACGTCCCGTTTTCCAGTAATATGTCCCCTTTGTTCCAGAAGTATATTTATTAGGTTAGGATAGGTTTAAAATAAATAAGGTAGTCTTTCACTGCAATCCATTATGATATTTAAGATTTGTTTACAGTTAGTTAAATCAATCCAAACGTTTAGAGCTTTATTCTTTTCGACAGTGACTGTTGCTTTTATCTAGGTAGAGACCATACACAAATAGCGAGATAGGAGGTGGCCTAAATGTTTATTGTAATTGTCCACATCCAAGATATGGCCATCATATCCACTCTTCTTACACAAACTACTATTATCACTTGTCTGTAAAAAGATTCACAGATTTCGCAATTTTTGAAACCATCGGATGCATTTGAAATGATAATAATTTCACATAAAATCTTTTTTTTTAGAATACCGCATCAACCATTTGTAATTAGCGGACATAAGCAGTTTTACAAATGAGTATGGTTATACAATTACATAATTTATGTTTTAAATTTTATGTAGAAGATTTGTTTCTTGTCCTCCAGACACCATATCAAGCGTTTGTTTATAATTTTTTCAAATAATTTACTCATGACACATGTTAGTGATATTGGACGAAATAAGTCAGCTATCATCGGGGCCTGGTGACTTCTTTTAATAGAAGAAGAGCGTTTGTTAATTCAGAAATGGTGATAATTTAACCTAAAATCAGTTATTGACAAGGGGGGTAGCCATGTGTGAGTTGAGGTAATTTTAAGGTGAAGGGGGAGAAAAAGTCCTTTATATCTCAAAAGGAAAGTCAATGTTTAATTATTTAACAAAACATTGAGTGCGACCGATTTCGAAGTGTCATCACTTCATCTTCAGGCTCGCCTAGTGGAAAGTGTGTTAACTTGGAGCAAACGATATATAAAATAGTAAAAAGAGAAAACTCACCATACTCTCCATCCACTAGGGAATACTACAAAACAAGTTTCATCAAATGTGGGGTGAAATAAATTGTAAAATGAACAAAGTTTACAAGTAATAAAAAGTTAAAAATATTTGAAAAAACAAATATTAGTCAATTGAAATAGTAAAAATTTAAAATATTCAAGACCATACAAAACAAATCACATACATTAAACAGATTAAAAGATAAGGCTTATTTTAAACAACCTTGTTGTTTTTTTAAAAAACTAACATTTTTGAAAGGAGACCTGTCAAGTTAAGGCCTCTACAGGTGGTGGTAAGTATTAACAAAAAAATTCTTAAAATCTTTTAATCTGTTTAATGTATGTGATTTGTTTTGTATGGTCTTGAATATTTTAAATTGACTAATATTTGTTTTTTCAAATATTTTTAACTTTTTATTACTTGTAAACTTTGTTCATTTTACAATTTATTTCACCCCACATTTGATGAAACTTGTTTTGTAGTATTCCCTAGTGGATGGAGAGTATGGTGAGTTTTCTCTTTTTTACTATTTTATATATCGTTTGCTCCAAGTTAACACACCTTACACCACATATTCTCCTTTCCACTAGGCGAGCCTGAAGATGAAGTGATGACACTTCGAAACCGGTCGCACTCAATGTTTTGTTAAATAATTAAACATTGACTTTCCTTGTGAGATATAAAGGACTTTTTCTCCCCCTTCACCTTAAAATCAGTTAATTTTTACTCATTTTATAAAAATTTTTGTTTACTTATTTTTTAGTCTTCGGGCGACCAAAGAAAAATTTTGCGGGTGGGCCCCGAAGAAACTTGGTACGCCCTTGGCTTTTAATATAACGTTAGCAATTAATTTTGACAGCTCACGGAAACTTTAAACATTTTTTTGTGTCTGTTTTTGTATGTTTTTGTCTGTTTTTGTCTGTTTTTTGTTTGCTTTTGTCCGTTTTTTGTTTTTTCTTTTTGTTTCTGTTTTATGTTTCGGTTTGTTGTTTGTTATGCAGTATATTGCATTCTTTTGCTTATTAAAATTCAAACTAAAACAATGACTTTTACTTTGATAACATCAAATGAATTTTATAAACGTAACAAATGGAGATAAAGTAATATAAAGTAATATACCTACTGGAAGAACAAGGAGTCAATTGAATTGTCCTTACAGATATCCAACAATTAAATATAATAAATAATCGATATATGTACCACATACTATTTCTTCTTTATCGAAATGAGTTAGTAGTAGCTTGAAACGGTGAATTTGGCTTTTGGTTACGAGGATATCTCGTTTTCGCCGCTGTTACCTACTGTCTCATTTTGCGCAATTAGAAGACTTGTTCTCAGGGATTTTCCGATTCCGATTTTATGATATTTCTATGTTAAATACATTGCCTAGTAGAACTTATACAGATGCAAATAATTGATTAGGTCAGGTAAGTCGAAAGATCCGTGAAGAAACTTTTTTAGAAAAGAAAATACTTGAGCCTATAGATGAACATTGTATATTTAAATACCTTTACGTTAGATCTACTGTCTTATGTCAAATATGGTAGAGTATTGATAAGAATAAATAATTTAATCAGTAACATGTATAAAACGTTTTTAACGGTGACGTGCCAGATTTCGCAATTTTTGCAACCATCGGATGCATTAGAAATGATAATAATTTCACATAAAATCTTAAAACATAATTTAAACAAAAATCAGTTAATTTTTACTCCAATAAATGGTTGATGGTTGAATAGGGATTAAAGTTTAGCAGAAGATGAGCCATTTGAAAAGGTAAAAAAACCAGAATGGGACATATGAAAGTCAATTAAATAAAGTAAATAATATTACAAAATCAATTAAGGTGCAGATATTAAATAAAAGAGAGTGTATATGCAATAACATTTTGATATTTTCTAGTTAATAATATATTGACATTTATTTATTTATTTGTAAGATTTTGTTTGCTGGTCTTATTTAAAAAAGAAACTATGTAAATACCTACTAATTTAATGCAATCAGGGGTGGTTTCTCCATTGGTTCATTTATGCAGTGAACACCCAGTTACATTTCATAAAAACACATTATTTTAAAATAATAACATAAAAATATTGATTCAATTTTAATAATTTTATTGTTTTCATACTTGTTAATATCTATTTTTGGATACGCCACTGCGCCCTGGCGCGCTTTTATAAGTGAGCCCGCGGGAGTGAGAGGCGTTCTTGAAAATCTTTAGCTAAAAAGAGATGTCACACGATAATAGATCCCTAAATTGTAGTGAAACAATGATAAAATCAGCCTAATTTGCGCAACGCACACCGTTACGTCACAAAGTAGGCGGGGCCATACCAATCTTTCAAATCATAGATATAGAGAAGCAATGACGATACTAAACGTCTCACTTTTGTATTACTCTTTAACGACATATGTAAAATTCGAGCTAGTTAGGTATGGTGATAATAAATGCCCTTTTATTTAAAATAGCGTGATTTAAATGATATAAAAACATTTTCATTCCGTCAATCTACAAATATAAAATTATTAACTTAAAATTAATCAAAATATGACGCAAAGTGCCTCCACTTGTCATATCACAAAATAGTCTTTATTTCGTTATCTACCTACTTCATATTCTATCTTCTCAAGGTTTAAAATCAAGCTGTCAAATTCCAGAAATCAACATGAAACAATTTTAATTGTAAATTGTATTAAAAATTAAGTTTAAATAACACTGCGACTTTAATAAATCGGAAGTATGTGTGTTAATTCAACGATTGTCACCGAAAATCGTCAAGAGGTAAAAAAATTACTATTATTTTTGGGGTTATGTGTACTTCCAAATCATAGTTTATTTTGTTTTTTGTTTCAGAGTCTACAGATTATACCGAAGAATATATACAGAATATACCCAATTATGCATTGAGCAAATTTTTTTATTTCCAACAAAAGACAAAGGAAGTTTTAAAAAGTATGACAATTTTATTATTATTTTATTTTTTCACCAAGTTGAAAGTTACTACTTTCTGGTTAAACTATAGGGCTATTGTTTGTTAATATGTCAAGTAAACTTACACGCAACTTTACTTAGAGGTGAAAAGATCGACCCTTAAACAAGGAAAATTTCTTGACTATATGAATAATTGTTTATTTTGTAGGTTGTCCCTTGACGTTATAGAAAAATGCCCTATCTATAAATGCCAGTGGTACTGATAAACACTGTCAGACTTACTTTACAGTTTTTTTAAAGACGATATAAAATATAAATATTGGTCTGACCTAAATTAATTCAAGACAGATTTAATTAAATATGTACCGATATCTATCTGGGAGGTAAACGATGTAGATGTAGTGCAGTGTTGTAAAGGTTATATTTTTAAAATCGGCTCATCGAGACCTTTTCAGTGGTATTCTATATCATGTATAGTGATGTCACAATATAAGTTGATTTAAAAAAAGATAATACTATGTTCAATGTTTAATAAACTTACAAGTTAAACGTTAAACAACATATTTAACTCTCACGTTAGTCGTACTATTTATAGAGGCATGTTGGAGGTAAAAGACACTAGGTATGTCATAAAAAATTTGTTATCAGAACATAGAAATATGTTACAAAAACCAACAATTCATGTATGTTAAAAAAAAAGTTTTAATTATTAGTAAACAATACATATTGTGACAATAATTGGGACCAACTGAATTTCTTGTAGAAATATAATTATTATATGTAAATATGAAACACAAAAAGTGTTCAACCAACATCCAGTCTGCTCTACTATAAAGCTGACTAGAATGACAGCATAGTTTATCTTAGGCTATTATGTTATTGTTTTAGCCTTGATTATATTATTATTTTACTCTTCACACAGTAGTCTGTGAATAGTATTATAGGTTTACTTTGTCCGATGTCACGGTTTTTGTCTGCACGATAAGTCAAACACGAAAAATGATATCAACTTGAAAATGTAAAGCAAAAAACCAAGCTCTATAAAGGGACAAAGCCTATTGTTTATGAAAAAATCTGATTAAAAATAGGGGGATAGGATGAGTTGAAATTAAAACAAAATCCTAAATTAAAAAAGAAAAGCGATATCAACATGAAATGTTTAGTAAAAATGAAACTCTATAAGAAGAGATAAAGCCTATAGATTCTGAAAATGATTGAAAATGGGGGTTAAGAAGGTCTGTTAAGCTGTGAAAATTATAATTTAGAATGCCACGCATTATATATCATTCTAGTTTGTATCTGTGTAATATTATGTATTGTGATGGGACTGATCTTATAAAATACACATTTTTGTTCACTTGTTTTTTGCCAATAAAGAGTATTTAAAAAATATATTATTTTATTTAACATGTGTGACAAATAGTGAAAATGATTAAATTTACAATAAAAACTGAAAAAATGGTAGGTAAAGTATTATGTAATAATATTTTTTTTACACAAAAATCAATGTCAATTTAAAAATAATCTCAAAATATGAAAAATAGTCAGTTGACTAATAATGTTTATAGATGGTTTTCAACGTATTAAAAACAAAACAAATATTACAATAACTAAAATATTCATTAATAGTTGTAGTGCTTGAAAACAGTATAATATATATATATATATATATATAACTACACTTGTACAAGATTTTGAACCGAACTTACAAATGATAAAATTATTGGAAAAAGTGAACACCCATTTTAAATTATCACGAGCCGCCACTGAATGCAATGAAATATTTATTATTATCTTGAATAGCTTAATATCTTATAAAAATGTTGTCTTCTTCCAGAACTTTTACAAACTTGCTAAATAAATAAAAAAGACTGCCTATGGCAAATGTAAACCGTATTTTGTTTGCGCCACCTGTGCTGCAAAACTGATTGATTTATTACTCCGTGTCAATTGCGATACTACTACAGCAATTAATTTTGACAGCTCACAGATACTTCAAAAAGATTTGGACATTTTTTTATTTCTGTTTTTGTCTATTTGTCTGTTTTTTTTTGTGTTTTTTTTTTCTGTTTTTTGTCTGTTTTTTCGTCTGTTTTTTTGTCTATTTTTCGTCTGTTTTTGTTTGGTTTTTGTCTGTTTTTTTTTTCTATTTTTTGTTTATGTTCATTGTTTGTTTTTGTCGGTTTTCTGTCTATTTTTTATCTGTTTTTGTCAGTCTTTGTCTGTCTTTGCCTGTCTTTTGTCTGTTTCTTGCCTGTTTTTGTCTGTTTTTTATTTGTTTTTGTCTGTTTTTGTTTCTGTTTTTGTTTGTTTCTTGTTTCTGTTTTATGTTTCGGTTTGTTGTTTCTATTTTTTTGTTTCAATCTTATTATATTTCTACTATACTCTGTTTTTAAACTAAGAGGAGCGAATTGAAAAGTCCTATTTACCCAGGGGAAAATAACTAAAAAAGTAACTAAATATCATTTTAGCGGTAAATTTGAATTTGTCTTGTATCATTTCAAGAAAAACATTTCAAAACTTTGTTATGAATTCATTGAAGTCAAAGTTTTAGATAACCAACGAATAAAGATGACACCAAATTGTGCTCATTCCCTTTTTGATTTATAATTATTGTATTTTAGTTGTACTTTTATTTTTTCCTTACTTCGTCTCATATCGCAGCTCGGACCAGTATGTTGAGAAGATCTGTGGTTGAGAAGAGAATCGCCCAAGCAGCGACCAAATTTCAGTAAATTGAGTAAAATGTCTCCCAACAAAATACAAAATAATTTACATTTTAAGTTTAACATAGAGTTTTAATTCGATATTTTATTCATTGTTTTATAAGTAACTGTGATTAGAAAATTATATATCTATTATAATAACAGAAAAGAAAGTAAATAGTAGGTTTTTCAATTTGATGGAAAAATTAGTAAAATAGGTATGCCAGTTCTATTTTTTGAAATGAAATTAAGCACCTATTATTACCTACCTATTACAAAACATATTTAGGAGGGACTGAAAAATATGTAGTTGAAGAAAAGCTTATTTAAAATGAAGAATTTTGGCAGGTACAAAAAAATAAAGTTTATTTTTATATTTCTTTATAGGTATAGTTTAATTTGTAATATTTTTTCTTAAAATTAAACTACAAGATTACCATTAGTTGTATGGATTTCCTAATTAAATAAGGGTTCTTTCTTCAGGTAAAATGTAGCAAAGTTCTGAAGTACGATACGATATGTTTGCAGACAAGTGTTTTGAAATGAAATAAATCAAATCTATACGAGTTTTGTCTCCACTAACAAGATGATATATTCAACAGTCGAAAGTGTAAACTTGTGGGCAACAGCTTATTAAATGTATGTAGAAGTCCAAGAAAGTGCAATGGTACCAGCTTTTACTATAATAATAATGATTTTTATCATTCTCCTGTTTTTTTGTAGATAGGATTTATAGTTGTTGCTTAAATTCCACATTGTGTATCAGAATGTCTTTGGTCTTCTTGAAAACATATTTTTATACAATATGCAGATGGTATATTTTTTTGAGACATCCTTCAAGCCTCTCGAAAACTAAATGTTTATTTGCAGGTAAGATAATATGTATCTTAATTTTGTATGATCATTTATTGTATAGATAAATAATTAAATAAAAATTATTAAGGCATAAAAAAGGTAATTTGTAACTTTGTGTCAGCAGAAGGTTTTCCTACACCCAATTTAATATATTTTTTACAAACAAATAAAATATCTTTAGTATGATCGGTAGATATTTTTAATAATTTAGCACTACATATGTTTCGAAATCTTCTGGTGCAATCACAGATTTTTAAAATTTAAAAAAAAATTTAGGAACATAAACACTTTAAAATGATCATGAACGAAACCCATATTTTGTGATAGTATGTAGGTAGCTTACAACTAGTTGATTAAATTAAAATACACCTTTTACACATTCTCAGAGTTTAATAAGTGTAGTTATAATCTTTGCAGTCTATTTTATAAACTACATTTAGTTGAGTTGCTTTCTTGAGTTTGGGTTTAAAATTTAAAAATAAGGTTTCGTTTATGAGCAATTTTTACATTATATCTAGAGAATATTTTTGACACTTGTTTGGAAAGTCCTTTTACATATAGCAATTTAATGTTTAAAAAAGGGTGCCACACTAAATGTTACAGTGATAACACTTTATGCTTTTGACTATTTAAGTACCAAGCTATTTATTTAAAATAATAATAATAAATAAGTATTTGTTTTAGGTTAAATAATGAAAGTTTTGGAGGCCACAAATTATGGACATATTCAGATGGCAATAGCACTTTTAAATATATCCAAAATATTTTGTAGTTTTAAATGTTAATTAACAATTTTGTAAATGGTTTATTTTCAAATAAATAAAATTTACTTTAATATTTAGTTATATTTTAATCATTTTGATTAGAAATTCATTTATTTTTAGTTTAAAAAAAAATTAGTAATAAAGTTGTATTTTTTTTTAAGTAGAACACCAAAAAAGCAATATTTACCAATTTATAATATTGCGGAAAAAATTTAGTTTTTCATAAATAATTTTTTTAATAGTTAATGTATTTTTAAAATATTTGGTTGGGAGGGGTTTGTGGGGTAAAATATTTAAAGCTGCTCCCATTTTTATTGTAAAATTTAAAGGACGCCATTTTTATAAATCCAGATTTCTCAAAAACGGCTGATCAAATCTACTCTTACCACTTATACCTTGCAGAACAAGAATTTTTAAGTTAAATACAGACTGGCGCTTAAATGTGTGTAAGATACAACAATTTTACAATAAAAATGAGAGCAGTTGTAATTTTTGTATACTACACTGTAGTTTTGTAATTTTTTTTTTAATATGGGTTAGAAAAACAACATATGAACAGTAGTATCTTTATTTTGTAAATTTGTTATAATATTTTAATTAATAATAAAAGTTTAAAAAATAAAACAAAAATACATAAGAGGTGCCTATACAACATAATAAGTGGAAAGACAAAGTACATCTTGACATTTGCATTGAATCAGAAACAAAAAACACTAAGTACTCAATATGTTAATCTACATCAGAAGATTCGTTGTGTTTTTAGCTGCCACCTGATTTATTTGTGCCTCTATCAATTCTATGGGATTTAACTCGCAGTGATATGGGGCAGCCACTACACAACTTTATTGGTTTCTTTAGCCTTTACATCGACAACATTCAAATTATGTGCATCTTTATTTTGCCAAATTAGGTGTAAAAGTTGATATCACTTCATTTTTAAATAAATTTAATATTTTTAGTTTTGTAACCATTCCTGTCAGATTTTCTTGACGACAAAGGAATGTTTTCAACTTTTCGACTATGATATGATACATTTTCCATGACAATTATAGCATAATTAGAAAACTTTGTAAAAAATGTAGAAAACCAATTCTATAATACTTCGGATTTCGTCTCGTCAAGGTAAATGCACTTTCTACAAAACCTTCAGAATTAGCACGTATATTAAGGCACCTGCTTTTGGCTTTTCAGGCCTGTTGATAAACCTTATTATGATCTTCATCAAAGTAGAAGCTTGGTCTGTTTTATTTTCCATATTGTTTGATGGATTTTAAATCTACGTATATAGTGTTCTATCAATACACTTTGACAATTTCTTTTCAAATATCTAAAAAAATATATACATAATAAATAAACAGTACATTTGACTGGTCAAAGTTACAAACTTACTTAGTTATTATATCTCAAGAAAGTATATAAAGATGAATAATATATTTGTGGCAAATCTAAATATTTCAATTCTTGCAAAATTTTATTCAATCTAGATAACTCATTTTTGAAAAAGTAATCGTTTATTAATCTTCGAATAGCATTTATCATCATCATAATCAAATGTTTTTAGAACTCCTCGTCTTCCATATATACTTTTTAGACTAGATATTGTTCCATTATTGCGGTATTATTTCAATAATCGGTAAGTAGTTGACTTTGACCTGTAAGAAAAATATTGAGTATTTATTATTATTTTTAATTTGAAAGTAATGAGTAAAACTTACCCGTAGCTTGAGAAATTTTGGATATAACATCAACAATTTTGGTTTTCGTATTATTATCTAATACCTATTTGTACATATTTATTATTTACTGCTTTTCTGAGAGACGAATAGCCTAAACTCATTCGTTTTCGTTGTTTTGATAGACTCCGCGAGGAACTGTTATAATAGTATTCGATGTAGAAGGGTCCATAATCGTAGAAATTCAATACAATTGCTTACTAAAGTTTTGAAAAGAACTGTTATTAAAGAAATAAAATAAAAAACTAAGTAATAATGATGAGATATCAAAGCAATAACAAAACTTAAATTATAAAATGTCAGAATCGAAAATAGAACTGTCAACCCCTGTCAACAGTAGCTAAAAAGTGATGTGTGAAACTGACTTCAATCTGACCAATTGGAAGTCTACAGAATTGCCAACTTAAATTTAAATCGCTCCTCTTAGTTTAAAAACAGAGTATAAAAAGTATGGAAAATTGTGCTGTATCCAATTACGAACGCAACATATTCAAAGAGAAATAAGTTTTTATATGTAAGTAAACACCAAAACCAATTTCTATTAACGCGACCTGCATTTATAATCCAGTCATATTAATTAAAATGTTTTACTCTAAATTCGACCAATAATAGTCAAGATACACGCTTAGGTCCTTTTGGCATTGCTACTGCGCAGTATTTTTCTATTCAACGTTAATCTATATCACGTTCTCTACATAATGATGTTTTCATCGTTTAAATCCGACCAATAATAATAGAGATTTAATTCCCCACACTTCTCCGTTTTTCCCGTTTGAATCGAACCAATAATAACAGATATATAGGTTTTATGCCCTTCTGACTTTCGTTTTACGCATGATTTTTATGTTCGGTGTTAATAGAGATTTAATTGCCCGCCCTCCCCCGTTTTCCCGTTCTAATCTGACTAATAATAGCCGAGATACGCCCTTAGGTCCTTCTGGCATTGCTACTGCGCAGGATTGTTCTCTTCAACTTTGATCTATTCCACATTCTCTACATAATGCCGTTTTCCTTGTTTAAATCCGATGAATTATGGCCGAGATACACGCTTAGGTCCTTTTGGAATTGCTACTGCATAAAACTTTGAATTTCCCACTCTCCCCCTTTTTCCCCGTTTGAGTCGGACCAGTAATAACGGAGATTGAAGCTTAGGACCTTCTGGCTTTCGTTCTACGCATGATTTTTCTGTTCGGCGTTAATACAAATTTAATTCCCCACTCCCCCGTTTTCTCCTCAGACCGTACGTCTCACTCTTACCCATTGAATCTGTAAGTACCTCTCACTCTTACACATTGAATTTCCTATGTGTCCCCATACGAACGTTGTCTATCTACTGATAGTCAGCTGTAAACTTATGTAAACCTTTATTTTGACACCCTAAAACTTGTCTCAAAACCTACTTATCGTAGGGTGTTCGTTAATACAGATATCTAAGGTCAAAGGTCAAAAAATCGCACATTTTTTGCAAATATATCGTTTCCTATGGGTTGTATGCCACATGTACAAAAGTTGTAGAGAATTTAATCCTCTGCAATATTTATAATAAATACAAATAGCCTAAAACCCATAGACAACGAGATATTTGCAAAAAATGGGTAATAAATCGATTTTTACTTTCCTATCTGTATACAGATATAAGGAAAGTATAGGAATCATGATTTTTTTCGACCTCGAGTTTTTGACGGATTTTTACGTTTTGAGGTCCCCTGAATCCGTTTTGACTATTTTCGCGATGATGTCTGTGTGTGTGTGTGTGTGTGTGTGTGTGTGTGTGTGTGTGTGTGTGTGTGTGTGTGTGTGTGTGTGTGTGTGTGTGTGTGTGTGTGTGTGTGTGTGTGTGTGTGTGTGTGTGTGTGTGTGTGTGTGTGTGTGTGTGTGTGTCTGTATAACGCATAACTCATGAACCGATAGACGGAAAAACACCAAATTTCAAACTTAAGCTTTGTTCCAACATCTAATGAGCTGATTAGATTTTGGGCAGAGTCGGAACATCTGGGGGGGTACTTTATAGGTGGTCATTTTTATATTTTATGGAATATATCTGTTATTTACGTTTGGGGAAGAAAATTCTTCAAATGAAAGTTACTTCTTATTTTATTATCTATAATTTTTGTTATATACAAAATTTTCCTAAAATGGTCCGTATTCGCGAAATTTGACAAAATGTAAAAAAATATTTTTTTTTATAAAAATTGTTCAAACAAAAGTTGTTTGTAATATAATTCTCTATAATTTTTATCCTATAGATAATTTCTCTAAAATGGACCGTATTCGAGATATTTGAGAAAATGTGTAAATTTCGAAATTTGAAGAAAACTCAAAAATGGATAAAGAAAAAACATTAAATTTTAAACTTAAGTTTTATTTCGGCCTGACGTGAAATGATTAGATTTTGGACAAAGTCGGAACATCTGGGGGGGTACTTTATGGGAGGCCGTTTTTATATTTTATGGAATATATCTGTTATTTATGTTTGAAGAAAAAATTTGTTCAAATAAAAGTTACTTCTAATATTATTATCTATAATTTTTGCTTTATGTAAAAATTTCCTGAAATGGTCCGTATTCGAAAAATTTGACAAAATGTGCAAAATTCTGATTTTTATGAAAATTGTTGAAATAAAAGTTGTTTGCGATATCGATCTCTATAATATTTGTTTATACATGATTTTTTTAAAATGGACCGTAATGGAAAAATTGTAGGAAAAGTGCCAAATTTAAATTTTTCAGTATTTTCATTTTCAATGAATATCTATAGAAAAATGTTTCGCGGTAGATGTATGTGGACAATGTATATATTTAGTTTATCCTCTAAACATTTATAGAGATGCTGCAATAGGTTGTACAAAATAACCGGAAAAAGCCTGTAATACCTAGATAGGAAAGTCATGTGTTGGACACATCAGATTTTTTTCTTTGACTTTAGATATCTGAAGTAGTGAACTAGGTTTCG
This sequence comes from Psylliodes chrysocephalus, assembly GCA_927349885.1. Lineage (NCBI taxonomy): Eukaryota > Metazoa > Arthropoda > Insecta > Coleoptera > Chrysomelidae > Psylliodes > Psylliodes chrysocephalus. The sequence goes on along the minus strand of OV651816.1, from coordinate 95,868,562 downwards.
AGACAACTTTTAGGGTGTCAAAAGGTTTATGCAAGTTAATAGCTACATTTTCGAAGTGAAACCCCTAATATGACTGGACTATTATTGGGTTAAAGTAAGACAGAATCAGCAAATATTTTGCATGTATAAAGCGTATAAAGTAACCATTGATGGCAGTTCGTTCTTGTGTTATTGAGAGGTATCTAAAGTAAAAATACCTCAATTTTGACGAGAATATCGGTGCCGTGACGTGCCAATTCACGAGGGAATGTTTTTGTTATGCCTTTGGTGTAAAATTATTTCTTTGGTTTTTGTTTTAATTATTTTTGGTAAATTAAATTGTCTTATTTAATTGGTTTTTATTTCATAAGTAAAGGCAGTAAGTGTAATAAATTCTTCATTCGACCCGTTAGAAATATACAGAGTAGATTCTAGTTCCATTGATGGATTTATTGCGATAAAAATAGCCACGATCGCCACAATCAATCTAAATTTATGAATACAAAAATTCCTTATTGAATCAATGTATATAAACAGGGAAATATTACTATAATAGAAAGTATTTTTATACGCAAACAAGGAAAGTGCCGTATTGCTATTCAATTGAGATTTACTTTTCACTTTTGTGTGAATTGCACGAGATTAAACGCAGATCGCTTCGGTGAAACGCATTCTTCAATATCAATAGGAATTCTCACAATTTCGATTTTCAAGAGCATTTCTTTTTTACGCGATGCATTACTAGGTATTGTGGTAACACGGCACGCGATTCAGTAATTACGCTAGCTTCGAATCATACTACGAGGATCGTCAAAAATGAGATTCAGAAAACCAATTATTGTAGTCATTTGCCGCGTTTGAATATCCACATCAGTGTTGCCAGTCTAGTACAATTGTACTAGATCTAGTACTTTCTCTGAGAATCTGGTACTCTAGTACACTCGAAACAAAATCTAGTACTAGAAATTAAAATAGTTGTTAAAAACTACTTCAGAGATAAAATAGTAGACATTTCTCGAGAGATAAAACATTGTTTAAAAATTGCACGAGAGATCAAACATTGTTCAAAAATGGCTTGAGATGTAAAAAAGGGTGTTAAAAATTGGTAGAAATATAAAATAGTATTAGTAATTGCTTGAGGGGTAAAATATTGTTCAAAAATTGCTCTAGGGATAAAAATACTGTTAGAAATTTAATGAGATAAAAATATTTAATAATTTTTCGAAAGATTAAATAGTATTATAAATTGTTAAAATCGTGTTCAAAAATTGCTCGAGGTAAAATAGTATTACAAAATGTTAAACCCTTGTTCAAAAATTGCTTGAGGGATAAAATACTATTGAAAAATTTGTTGAGAAATAAAATATTGTTCAAAATTAACTCAAGAGATACCTACTATTAGAAATTTCTCGAGATAAAACATTGTTTAAAAATTCCTCGAACGATAAAATACTATTAGAAAATGCTCGAGAGATAAAATATTGTACAAACATTGCTCGAGATATAAAACATTGTTAAACATTTATCGAGAAAATATTTTTATAAATTTGTCAAGAGTTAAAATATTGTGCAGTTTGCTAAAGAGATAAAAAAGTTGGTAAAAATTGCTCGAGAGATAGAATAATGTTAGAAATTTATCAAAAGATAAAATATTGATTAAATATAGCTCAAGAGATAAAAAAGGTTTAAAAACTGTTCGAGAGATAAAATAGTATCATAAGTTATTAAAATCTTATTCAAAAATTACTCGAGAATTAAAAAATACTGTTAAATATTTATCGAGAGATAAAGCATTGTTTAAAAATTGTTAGAAAGATAAAAAATGTTAATAAAAATGGCTCGAAAGATAAAATAGTGTTAGAAATTATTAAAATTTTGCTCAAAAATTGCACGAGAGATCAAATATTGTTTAAAAATAGCTTTAAAGGTAAAAAAGGCTGTTAAAAATTGCTTGAATGATTAAATAGTGTTAAAAATTGTACAAAAAATATTGTACAAACATTGCTCGAGGGATAAAAAAAAGTTGTTAAAAATTGCTCGAGAGATAGAATACTGTTGGAAATTTATCGAGAGATAAAATATTTTTTAAAAATAGCTCAAGAGATAAAAAAAGACTTAAAAACTATTCGAGAGATAAAAGAGTATTAAAAGGTATTAAAATCTTGTTCAAAAACTACTCGAGAGATAAAATAGTGTCAGAAATTTGTCAAGAGATAAAATGAATCGGTCATTTTGAAAAGGGGTCACATCAACTTTTTTAACATTTTCACTTTTTGGCGATTTTATATTCAGCATGCCTAGAGGCATCAATTCAAGATGAAAACGAGTCATCTTTCAAAATTCATACCGCCTATTCACAGCACACAAAAATCAGTTCATTTTGAAAACGGGTTATCTCCAGGAGATAACCCCTTCTCAAAATGAATCGTGCTTTGTCCCCCTCACCACCAACGTTTTATTATGTATTATAGATATTTTAGACGTGTTTAGAGACTGTTTACGTGTCGCGTGACAAAATGCCATCTAGTAGTGAAAGTAGTGAGATAATTTCTCCTCTTTCCAAACGGAAGAAAGGTGTTAAAAATACAAACAGTTATAAGCAAATTTCGATTAAAAAGCGCAAAAATTACTGAAAAAGAACACCTTAACCATGTGAAAAAACTCTGTAGGAGAATAATTTCTTCATCTAATATCAATAAAATCGACGTCAAACATGTTACTCACGTAGATGAGCCTAGTTTCAAACAATGGTGGCTGGATTTCTTTAAGAAGAAAGTGTTATCTACACGAAGTCTTGGCAAACAAGTTCCAAAAGAAAACAAGTTTAATTTTACTATCAACTCCTTCTACGAGTTCAGCTTTAACTCAGAAAATTTGGGTGTCATCTTTGCTAAACCATACATTGGCAACTTTGTTGAGGAACGTTTCCTTCTTTTAAAAACTTTACAAAGAAGCATTCCGACAATAATGGTGCCCGATCCTCAGAATGTTCCTGCCTATCAAGGCAAAATTCCGATAAATGTTAAGAAAATTGAGGATATAAAGAAGCTTCAGCAATATATTCCAGATAAATACAAGGAATTTTACACCACTATCTGCGAATGGCCTACTTCCTTCGCTGAAGAAATGGAGGAAAATTAAAGATCTTATTTTTTGTATTAAAATGTATTTTATACCACTTTGTTGTTTAAAATAAACAATATTTATATTCTATTTTGATTTTAAATACTTGTTCATTTTGAAAACGGGCCATCTCTTTTTCAAAAAATGTTAATTTTTAGCCCCTTTTAAAATACAAATCATGTTTTTTAATAATTAATGATCATAAAAGTTCATGTTTAAAGCAAACAATACCTTACAAAAAATTATTTTCAAATAGTATTAAAGATTAAAGGTTTTTTATCTCTCCTGTAAAATTTTAAAAAGTGGATGTGACCCCTTTTCAAAATGACCGATTCAAATATTGTTTAAAATTGTTGTGTTCGTGTTCTCTATAAATCTTTTTTTGCTTTTTAATGACCATACTTCATAATTAGAAAAATCTGGTAATTTTATAGAATCTAGTACATTTTTATGAAATCTGGTACATTTTTTAGATAAATCTGGTACATTACAAAAATATATTCTGGCAACACTGATCCACATCGTCTGAGTCTGAGATGTGAATTTTTTACCACGTCATGTAGATGTAGTGTCCGATATGGATAAACAAACGCTCGAGATGTAAAAAATGCATCGGATGTAGATATTATTCAAACGCGGCATTTGTAGTGTAACATTCGATTATAATCATGTCACAATTTTATTTAAATAAACTCACCTTAATGTAAAATTTTAAAGGTGAATTCTTAATATAACAGCACAGGTCTTATCCTGGTTCTCCAATTACAGCTATGCCACTTATATTTCACTCATTTACACAAAATTAGTTATTAGATTTCTTATGCAAACAATATCAAAACGTTGGGTACACCGTGCGTTGGGTAAACGTAATATTTAGGGTTAAGTTTTTATTAACAGAACTTTGAAACATTTGCACTACTGTGCGAATGGTAGTTCGTTCGTTTCGAGGTCTTGGTTACAGTCTGCTATGCGGTCATTTATATTTCAAATTCAAAATATGTAGTAATTTAAAAAAAAACGTCATTTGGTTATTATTTAGGGTAAAGTTAAATTAAAATCATCATTAATATAGTAATTAATCTTACAAAGTCACTTTAATTCAAATAAAGATAGACTAAAATATCACGAACAAGTTTCAGATTAAAGACATTCATAAATTCTTACTTTTGCTTGTCATTTAGGTTGGAAGAATGTTAGGAATGCAGGGTATTCGTCCCTTTCAATATTAGTGGTCGGATACTATAGATAGTCGGCTCTATCGATAGTTTTCAATATTCTTAATAGTTACTACCGATTTAAAGTATAACAATCTAATTGTTGTATTGTTAATACTTCTGTGATTTATTTATGTTTATTCACTAAGTATTTTATAATTGTTTTTTGTTGTAAATCATAATATTGGTTCTAATATACCTATTTGTCATTTTGTTGTACCTATATTTGTCATTTTGTCATATACCTATTTGTCATTTTAATTATTGTCACAAAAAACATTAAAGCAAGATTTTCGTCGTTTCAGATTGTAAAACAGGATAAAAATCAAATGTAAAATTAAAGAAAACACAAGAAGAAATCAATTCAATGTCTTTTTAAAGCTTTTAATGTAAGTAAAATAATATATTCATGTCTAAATATAATATTTATTTTAAAACTAGTCGTAATATGTATCTTACGAAGTGTAGTTTATTTTATTATAAGTTTCTATAATATAAAATTTTGCAGTTATAAATGCTGACTTACAAACAACAATAATTATGCATTAAATTTAACTTACTAGAAAAGAAAATTTATTTTTTATAGAGTTTTAATGTTAGATAAAGAGCTGCTACTGTTATTTTTTTTGGACCCCAATTGTGTCATTGTAAATTCAAAAGGAAAAACTTGTATTTCGTGCAAAACTTTTTTATTAATCAATGCAAAGCGCTTTCGGCTTATTTGCCATCATCAGTGCTCATCTACAAAAATTGTGGATGTAAACTTGCAATTTAAAAAGATTTTAAAAAATATATTATAAAATCTGAATTAGACTTTTAAGTCAAAAGTTAAAATAGTATATATATATATATATATATATATATATATATATATATATATATATATATATATATATATATATATATATATATATATATATATATATATATACAATTGTTTGAACAAATTAAAAATTACAAGAAACAAACAAAGTGACAAAAAACTGGTATTGGGAATAGTGAGTGTGGGATAAGCCCTTACAAATCAAATCTGATCTCCAGAAGCAAGTTAGCTTGTGTGGAATTAAGGAATCATGCCACCCTCACTATTCACAAAATTGAAAAAAGGTTAACAAATTAGTTAAAATTTAAAGAAATTTACAATTAGAGGGTGACTGTGGAAGATATATTGAAATTTGAATCTAGAATACAATATTTGATATGAAGAAAGTAAAACGCAGAAGGCCAAAGTAAAAAAACTGAAGGTTTTTTTATATATTTTATATACATTATAATTATGAAAAAGTCTACCTACTGTCCACAACGTATCCAACAAGTTCCTGGTCATCCTCACTCCCAAAATTATATATTTCGGGATATTTACAACTTGCTAAATCATAATTTTATTAATATTAATATTTTCAAATTTAAATTTCTCTCTTCATTTTGGTTCAAGTTGTTTAACCGTTTCCACATGACAGTGGTGACAAGCGACACTTGAAGACTTTGACTTGTCAAATGTCAACAGAAGGAGGTGCGTTTACCTCAGTGTGGAACATGTTTCTCCGAGTGTGATTCGAGTGATTGGAGGTTAACGGAGATCAAAATTTGTTATTGAATTTAAAGATTTAATTTATTGTTAGTTAAATTTAAATAAATGTTTAATATAAATGATATTATTATTTTGATGTCAAGACAAAACAAAAATGTCACTCGCGTGATTCTGATGTGCCAGCCCGGGCTCTGCAGAACATTCTTTCAGAGAACCCAAGATGGCACAACTGAACCCGCGGTCCCTAAAGATGAATCTAATGTTTAGTCCTAAAAATTACTAAATCACTCAACAAGCGTACTCATGGTTAAAAGAGACAAAATAGAGAACGAAAAAGTTTTAAACAAAGGAGTACCATGGTCCCAAAGGCTTGTATTGGGTGACTCGGACCTACATCATCATAGAGGGTTAATTGAGTTGTCTATGGAGTGGTATGAAATTATTGTTAAGGTTCACTTGAGTGTTGAGACAGAGTATATTGTTGTCTCTTTCGAGAGTAATTTCAACATCTTCATGAAAATCTAATAAATTGAAATTTTTTGTGTTTAAGTTAACTAATAATTTGGAGTTTTTGTTGGGCTGAAATTATGTTGATTGAACCTTAAGTGATGTCCGAATGCAGATGTGTCCGGCTTCTTGATGTGCTCGCCTATCCGGACTCCTAGAGATCTACAAGTTCTGCCGATATAACTGGCATCGCAATCGCTGCATTGCAACCTGTATACTCCACTCTTATCTAACAAATTCGTTTTGTCTTTTGTGTTGACTAGATGGGAGTCTAGTTTATTAATTGATTTAAAAGATACTTTGATGTTATCTACGTTGTTAGCAAAAATTTTTGAAATGCTCTTAGCTAAGTTATTTTCCCAGAAGGGGATTGATATGTAAAAATTATTAATGTGACTTAAATTGGGGTAGGCTAATTTTTGAATTTTCTTGAACTTAATTTTGGTGATTAGAGATTGAATTATGTCTGGGTCATACCCGTTGTTAAATGCAATTTGTTTAAGTATATTTAATTCTTGAAGATAATTAATTTTATTTAGAGGAATTGAAAGAAGTCTATGAATATAGCAATAGAAAGCAGACATTTTATGTTGGTGGGGGTGATTTGAAGAATAGTGTATCACGTGGTCTCTTTGGGTGGGTTTTCTATATATGCTAAATTCGAATTTGTTATCCTGTCTATAGACAGAAAGGTCCAAAAAGTTCAAACAACATTCTTTTTCGGCTTCCAGAGTGAATTTTATATTAGGATGAATAGTATTGATTGAGTTTAGAATATTAGAAGCCGTGTTGGCGTTACCATTTATTAAGCAAAAAATGTCATCGACGTATCTGTGGTAGATTAAAATATTTTTATGTTGTGGAATAATGTAACTAGTTTCTAAATGATTCATAAAGATATCAGCGATTAGGAGGATGACCAGGAACTTGTTGGATACGTTGTGGACAGTAGGTAGACTTTTTCATAATTATAATGTATATAAAATATATATAAAAAAAAACCTTCAGTTTTTTTACTTTGGCCTTCTGCGTTTTACTTTCTTCATATCAAATATTGTATTCTAGATTCAAATTTCAATATATCTTCCACAGTCACCCTCTAATTGTAAATTTCTTTAAATTTTAACTAATTTGTTAACCTTTTTTCAATTTTGTGAATACTGGAGGGTGGCATGATTCCTTAATTCCACACAAGCTAACTTGCTTCTGGAGATGACTATTCCCAATACCAGTTTTTTGTCACTTTGTTTGTTTCTTGTAATTTTTAATTTGTTCAAACAATTGTATATATACTATTTTAACTTTTGACTTAAAAGTCTAATTCAGATTTTATAATATATTTTTTAAAATCTTTTTAAATTATAAGTTTACATCCACAATTTTTGTAGATGAGCACTGATGATGGCAAATAAGCCGAAAGCGCTTTGCATTGATTAATAAAAAAGTTTTGCACGAAATACAAGTGTTTCCTTTTGAATCTAAACTACGTGCACACAGCTGTCAACCTTTTTTGGTTATTTTAATCATTGTAAATGGTTTTTATAGGATACTAAACGTTTAGAACAGTGGCAGCATATATCTTGTTCCTAGTGCCCCTAAAACACTTTCTAGAGATGATTCTGTTCTATACTTTTTAGAAGATATCAACATTCTCGACATCTTAATTTCTATATTGTAATCCCAAAGAAGATCTTAAAAGTATTTTTAAAATGTTGATCTGAAAATGGGATTATATAATGAAAAAGGTTCGGGAATATAAAAAAATACCCTTAAATTTCTGAGTATTGGAGATATCTACATATGTATAGTGTATACCTAGAATAATACAGAATATCGGAAGGGGGTCCGCTCCCCCCTGGCTGCGCCTCTGGACGAGGTTACATTTAATAGAGATGATGTTTTTAATATTCACAATCATCATTTTTATTCACAAGAAACTCCTCGGGTGGTGCGACGTCAAGTTTTTGAAGATAGATTTTCTATTAATGTATGGGCGACAATAATTAATGACAGATTAAAATATATACCATTTTTTCCGCCATTTTGTATCACTCGTTTCGAATTCGGAATTTCTGACAACAAATTTGAAATCAGCAGCCGAAAAACCCTTCCTGTACAAAATTGCATGCAAGTTAAAGAACAATTTGTAAGTTTTGTCCGCCATTTTGAAGCGGCCATTTTGAATTTTGGATTTTTGAAATCAGCTGCCTTAAAAACTTTTACATTTCAAATTTTGGCCAATTTTGAGTGCTTTTCGACCTAAAATTATTTCAAATCTAGTCTATTCCAAGGAATACGATATGTAAAAAAATAACTCTTATACTCCAATTTACACCCCCAACAACTACGACAAGGTTTTCCAACCCCCTAACTGAATGTAGCGACAAATTTAATCGCCCTTTAAAATAGCGGTAAATTATGTCTTTTTTAGTGCATTCTCTACAGCTCAAGGCGTGTGATTTGAATCAAAAAAGGTCATCCATCCCCCTCGCGTTTACATCCTTTTTCATCCATTTACAATTATGGGTCGAATTATGGGTTTTTAACTTTTAACTAGAAACACATGTCTTGGTGTAGCGTCTGATTTTACGACGCTACGCCATGTGATGGATCAGTTAAATCGGAATGGAAGTGCCTATGGGTTTTAAAGTAACTGTTTCGACGAGAGTTTAAACATTAAAATTGGTAGTTAAAGTATTTTACATGTCAAATAATCGCTGTATTTTGAAGTAGATTTTTGTTAGGATTTTTAATAGAAATGATATATGTACTACAAGATAATAAAAATTCGTGGCCCGAGTTATACAAAATAGGGCATTTCCTAAGATTGTTTCTAATTTTGACTAGATTATTTAGAAAATTTAAACTAAATTCTACTAATTCTAATTTTTTATACTTCTAAACAAAATATTTGGATAATTGTTGGGAAATAAATGTCGCATTTTATAAATAGCATTATTTGAGTGAACATAATTAAATATTTTTAAAAATAAAATATTAATTAATAATATTGTAGGCATGCTCCCTTCTACCTTCATGGCATGCTCGGTCAGTTGAATTTGAATAGAATTGTCTCTACGAGTATATGCAACCAGTATTACTTCGATTTGCATTGTTAGTTGCATAACTTTCATATATGCACGTTTGTCGGGATGAGTGGAAGATAAATTATTATATTAGGGATGAGGAAATTTTTCGTTTCTCTACAATAAAGTCATGTTATTATCCTGTTTTCAGGAAAAATGTTATCAAAATAAATAATTATAATAAGTAAAAGACAAATTCATAACTAATGACTAAGTTCATACCAATCTGATACTTTTAAAATACACTCAGATGCAAAAAATGCACACACAAAATTTGGGTCTAATTGAAAGTGTCATAATTTTTTTCCTTTTAATCTTATTTCGATAAATTTCTTAGCACATTGTATATAATTTTATCAATTTTAATTTGTATATTCAGTATTTTCATAAAAATTAATATTTGATCTATAATACAGGGTTAATCGAAGGGTTGTTGTTTACCCTAATTTTGAAACACTGTGGGATAATGTCGCTAGCGATTTTTCTTAAAACATCATTTTTATTTTAAAATCATGTCTTCTCGACATTTGGGTTTTTGATTCATGTCAATACGTGCTTTGGTTCATTTTAAGACCGAAATAAACTTGTCTCGAAAAATTTTCGATTTTTTTTACTCTTTTCGTTGGGTTTGGGTTTTAATGGTAATTTTCTAATTTCACAGGTGGCTTTGATGATTGTCATACTAATGTCATTGAGAGTCAAATTTTGTATACCTACAGTTGATCATGGTTATCAGTAGGGAATATTGTGCAAAAGCCATTGCTCTCGTTGAAGATCGGCGAAACATTATTCCACAGCACAGCACGTTAAAAGCACTCAGTTTCATGCAGGTACACTCAAAGCTTGTGTGGGACTGTTTGGAAGCCTTAACAGACCCAGACAGCACACCAAATCCTTTGGATATCTACTGAACATCCCAATATCCACTGAATGTCCAGTCCATGGTGGATGAGCTGTAATTTATAGACATGCAAATGTCCATAAATAATAGTAATTATATAGCAAATTATTAAAAAAATACGCCATTGTGGCTAATAGTACCGTTCAGATATTTAAAATTAATTTTTTTTAGGTGTATTTAATATCCCATGGACATCCACTAAATATATCAAAGTCTAGGCGCGAACGCAAACCATCGTGGATATCCACTAGATGTAATTTTTGATTTTGCTTACTAAGTATAGATAGCGATACTACTTTCGCATCTACTTATGCTCAACCCGCCGTAATTGAGTTCGATCGAAATTTGTTTCACAATCAGACTCCATTAGAGACTGGAGTCGAGAATTTCCATTTATTGGTAAAGAGTCCTAATAAGGATAACTTTCTCCTTAGTGGGCAAAATCAAAGGCAGAATGTTGAAAATATTTTGAATGTTGAAAATATTGTTTATCTCTATTTTTTTCGACTTTATTCAATAATCATTGGTTACTTATGAACCTTTACTAAAGATACCTATAAAATATTTTGCTGAATATCCGAATTCTTCTCTATCCTGGGATATAGACGGACATTTGGTTGGATATCCATATTGGATATCTCTGGGATTTCTTGTATTGTCTGGAAGATACTCATTAGATATTTTGCTGGATATCCATATGATATCTTCTATATTCTGGATATAGACGGACATTTGAATATCCATATTAGATCCACGGAATATTTCTGATATCCTGTGAATATATTGGATATCCACAAAAGATATTCTGTGGATATCTCTGGGATTTGGTGTGTTGTCTAGGGAGCTGGGTAGTCAAAACAGACCTTAACCTGGGTACCAGGCCACAGAGGGCATAAGGACAATGAAGAGGCTGATGTGCGCGCCCGATAATGAGCCTCAAAAGCTATTATTGGCCCAGAACCCTTCTGAGGTGTAACAAAAACAACTATCAGAACATGCACAAAGCAATGGATGTTTAAAAAATTTCAGTAGTGGTGGAAAAACTCACCTAGTCACCCCCCTTATCTAACTCGTTACTGGAGTCTTATTAGGAAAATCGCCGAGACACGTCAATTTTTGATTTCTACTATGTACATTTTTGTATGAATAGTTTACCCTTAATTTCATCACTTACTGGAGGGGAGCAACCTTTTCGAAAAATTTAAATGGCATGGGGTGGTGAGTGATAGCTCATTTGAAAGGGGGTTTTATTCTCTATTCAACCGTGCAAAAAATTTTGAAATTTGCTGCATAACGTGTTGATTTATTATTGTTTAAAAATAACAAAATATCACAAATAGGGAAGCAACTTAAATAACAGTGACCTTATCTAATGGCAAAAAGTTTAACTTCACGTCTGAACCAAAAGGATGAGTGCGCTACGTTAATTTCCGTTATTCTGAAACAATAATTAGTCGAGAATTAATGAAGCAAATTTCAAAATTTTTTGCACGGTTGAATAGAGAATAAAACCCCCTTTCAAATGAGCTATCACTCACCACCCCATGCCATTTAAATTTTTTGAAAGGGTTGCTCCCCTCCAGTAAGGGAAGAAATTAAGGGTAAACTATTCATACAAAAATGTACATAGTAGAAATCAAAAATCGATGTGTCTCAGCGATTTTCCTAACAAGACTCCAGTAACGATTAAGATAGGGGGGGTAAGACTTATGATGCTCACTGTATAATATTGGTCTGACAGAAGAGACCTTGTACTGATTCTGCCAGGAAGACGAGGAAACGACAGAATACGTATTGTGTTACTGCGAAGGTCTAGCAAGACTGATATTCCTTACACTTGGAGAAGAAAAACCAACGGCAATTAGCTATACCGGAGAACTACTTCACATTCTATGGAGTCTACTACAAAAGACCGAATTATACAAGGAAGGTACTCTAAACTGTAATGTTTTATGTTTAAAACCGTTCTTCCTTCTTCTACTTATCGTCTTATAATAATAATCAATGTGGTTATTTTATATTTTATTGGATGTTTTCAAATACAACTTTTACACATATTTTTCTTATATCTTATATCAAAATGACCATCATACAGGAAGTTCTTAACTAGGCATATGACAGATGACATATGTTCACAGAGAAGGTGTATTTTAGCGTTAAAATCAACATAAATAACGATTAAAGGATATCCACAATAGATCTGAAAAGGTCGAAGTAGGGAAGGCCACATGGCCTACAGTCTTAATGAAATCTAATCTTGTTAAAAAAATCACCCTGTATTTAAACAATTTTTATTTGAATGTTTTTGTCAAAATATATAATTTGTAATGTCAATAAACTCTTCCGTTTAAAAGGAGAATAATTTATCTTTCCAGAAGAAGTTTCAGTGTCCAATACTTAACATAGGTTATGGGCCTTCTTTGAATGGTATTGCGACCAAAAGAATTACAAAAATAAAATAATTTTGTGAAATATTTCCAAGTGATTTGCTGAAATTTTTTATAATGTCAGAGACTGGCGATTCAGCAGCTATCACAGGTTTGTCTGTTCCAACTCAATTACTTATTACTAGTGGATCAAACATAAATATTGAAAAACTTGAAGGAGTAAGTAATTATGCTACCTGGAAGTTTCAAATGAAACTTATCCTTATTGATCATGGTCTTTGGGAATATGTAAATAGCCAATATAAAGGTACCCCAGATTCTTCAAAAGATCAAAAAGCTTATGCCAAAATTTGTTTATCTGTAAAACCTATATGCTACCCTCATGTAAGGAATGCTCTAACTGCGGCAGAGGCATGGAATAATTTAAATCGTGCATATGAAAATATGGGTATCAGTAGACGGTTGCAATTAAAAAGAAAACTTTCTCAAATTAAATATATAGATTATAGTACTATGGATCATTACTTAGGGGAAATTATGTCTGTAACTCAAGAACTCTCTGATATTGGTTGTGTTATTGATGATGAAGAAATTGCAGAATTAATGATCATTGGTTTACCAAGCGAGTTCGATCCATTAGTAATGGCTATAGAAGCTACACAAACCAAACTGAGTTCAGAATTTGTAAAAGCTCGTTTAATTCAAGGTGAATTTAAAAGAAATGAGTATATGATTGCTGATTTGAAGGACAAAGCTTTAGCTGTCGAAAATAAATTCGTTCCCGTTTGTCATCACTGTAAGAAGGAAGGACATATTAGGCCAAGGTGTCCTGAACTAAGAAGGGAGAAGAAAAATAAAAAGAAAGAGTTTAATAATAATTTGCAGCATGCTTTCTACTTCACAACAGTCAGGTTCTATATCTCACACAAAAAATAGAGATACAATGTTATTCTCAAATCATACTGCTATATTTAGTAACACTATTACTAATGACAATTGTATAATTGACTCTGGTTGTACTAGTCATATGACTAATCGAAATAACTGGTTTGTTAATTATTCAAAAAACCAGTCTTCTGAAATTAGCATTGCTAACAATAATAAAATGTATAGTGAAGGTGTAGGTGACATTAATGTTGTTCTTAGTAATAGTGATACAAAAACTATAACTAATGTATTGTATGTTCCAAATATTGCAGCAAATTTGTTATCTGTGAGTAAAATAGCACAAAAAGATTATATCTTAGTATTTGATGATATTATGGGTCGTGTTTCTGATAAGTCAGATGTAAATATAATTGGTTCTTGTAAGTTTACAGCGACACAAGTTAATGGTGTTTACAGATTGGATCAAAAGGAAGTATTATCGTCGTCTAAACTGGAGTCATCAGATAGAATTACTAGAAATAAAGATAATGCCTTAATATCTAAAACTAGGTCATTAGAAACTTGGCATCGGCGTTTGGGGCATCTCAGTTTAAAAGGTATGTTAATGCTTCGTGATTCGCTAGCTACCGGTGTTAATTTTGAAAATGGTGATTTAGGCTCATGTATTCCTTGTATTGAAGGAAAACAACACAATCTTGTTTTTCCTAAAGGGCAGGCTAAAAGAACGACAAATAAATTAGAACTGATCCACTCAGATTTGTGTGGACCCATGTCTGAAAAAAGTTGGAGCGGTTTCCGTTATTTTATTACTTTTACAGACGATTTTTCTCGTAAAACTTTTATTTGCTTTTTACAGAATAAGAATCAAAACAGTGTTTTAAGAACGTTTATTGATTTTAAAAAGTTGGTCGAAAACCAAACTAATTTTAAAATAAAACGGTTTCGTAGTGATAATGGTACTGAATACTGTGATAAGAGTTTCACTGAATATTTTAAGCAATGTGGTATTGTCCATGAAACTACGGTACCTTATACACCACAACAAAATGGTGTTTCTGAAAGATTAAACAGAACCATTATGGAGAAGGCGAGAGCCATGCTTCAAGATTCTGGATTAAACAGGAAATATTGGGCTGAAGCAGTTAATACTGCAGTGTACCTTAAGAATGCTTGTCCTACGACTGCTATTAATGGGGCTACACCACAGGAAATATGGACTGGATCTAAAGTAGATTTGAGTCATCTCCGAGTTTTCGGTTGTAGAGCTTATGCTTTAACTCCTCATCAGCAGCGAAAAAAATTAGATCCTAAATCAAAACCATATATAATGGTAGGATATTGTGCTCATAGTAAAACCTATAGATTAACAGATATATCAAATCCTGGTAAAATCATTAAGGTTAGATCTGTAGAATTTCTTGAAGATGTTAAAGGTAACACATCCAATGTTGTTAATGATACTTTAATATTCAGTCTGTTGAAAATATTGAGATGGTTAATTGTGATACACAGGAGCATGATATATCAGTTTTAAGGGACGAATCCATTGATCCTGAACATGATAATTATTGTAAAATACCTGGTGATCACATATCAGTTTCAGGGGAAGAAATTGTTACTAATCCTGAAAATTCTAATTTTCCTAATTTTTCAGACACAGATGATACTAGATTTGAAGAAAATGCTAGTTTACAACAACCTGCAAACGGGAGGCCTGTGCGTGAACGGCGATTACCTTTTTGGACTGAAAATTATGAAATGAATTATTTTACCAATATGGCAATGTTAGGTAAAAATGAGCCTAACAGTTTTCATGATGCTGTTACTTCAGATGAAAGAGAACAGTGGATTGAAGCCATGAAAGATGAGTATAACTCACTTTTATCGCATGGTGTATGGCAATTAGTTGATAGACCAAAAAAATACTAATATAGTAAAATGTAAATGGGTTTTCAAAATAAAAGTGGATGTTGATGGTAATTTAGATAAGTATAAGGCTCGTTTAGTCGCAAGAGGCTTCACACAGCGATATGGCATTGACTATGAGGAAACCTTTGCACCTGTAGTCAGATATTCTACTCTTCGCACATTATTTGCCATTGGAGTGGAATTTGACATGGACATTGAACATGTTGATGTCAGTACAGCTTTTTTAAATGGCGATCTTAATGAAACCATTTACATGGAGCAACCTATTGGTTTTGAGGTTGATGGCAATAATAAAGTGTGTTTACTCAAAAAAAGTCTATATGGCTTAAAACAGGCGAGCAGAGCTTGGAATGAGAAAGTTCATAAAGTTCTGATTCGTCATGAATACAAGCAGTTAAAGAGTGAAAAATGTGTATATATCAAAGATTACAACGAATACAAAATAATCATCGCTTTGTATGTGGATGATTTTTTTGTTTTTAGTAACACTCAAGAGGGAAAAACTGAACTGTATGATATTTTGAGTAGTAATTTTAAAATAAAGGTATTAGGACCAGTTAAACAAGTTTTAGGGTTAAAAGTCGAAAGAAACAGGAATAAGGGCTTTTTAAAATTATCACAAGGTGAATATGTAAAAACCTTGTTAAATAGATTAAAGGGAAATAAAAGACTCAAAGTCTGTCGACCACATAAATTTATTCGGTTGGGTTGCAAGCGCTTTCGACCTAAAAGGTCATCATCAGGCAAAAATTTTTGAAAGTGAGTAGGTAGGTAGGTATAATTTTTATTTTTACAATTTAAAATTTTAATTCAACATTTAATTTTTTCTGTGGACACATAGTGATTGTACCTACCTACCTACTCACTTTCAAAAATTTTTGCCTGATGATGACCTTTTAGGTCGAAAGCGCTTGCAACCCAACCGAATAAATTTATGTGGTCGACAGACTTTGAGTCTTTTATTTCCCTTTAATCTACTTCGGACCACTTTGAGATATGGATAATATTTGGAATTCTTGTTAAATAGATTTGGAATGGTAAATTGCCATAAAATATCAACACCCATGGATGTTAACTCAAAGCTAGAGAAAGCTTTAAGTTGTGATACAAAATATCCATACCAAGAGTTAATTGGGGGTATTATGTATCTTGCGGTCTGCACTCGTCCAGATATTGCTTATGTTTGTAGCAAATTAAGTCAGTACAACACTTGTTACGACAAAACACACTGGACAGCTGCAAAACGAGTATTGAGATACTTGGTTGGAACATCTGATTATGGACTTTTATATAGTAAAAGTGGGACTAATATAGAAATATCATGTGACGCTGATTGGGGCGGAGACAGCAATGACAGAAGGTCTTATACGGGACTTGTAAGCAAATTTGGCAATTCTATAATAAATTGGGAATCTCGAAAACAACAAACTGTAGCATGTTCAAGTACAGAAGCTGAATATTATAGTTTAGGAAGTGCTGTAAAAGAAGCAAAGTTTGTACGAAATTTATTTTCAGAATTACGTTTAATAAATTTACAGGAACCAATTACCATTTATAATGACAATCAGGGTACACATAAGATTGTTAATAATCAGGCGTTTAAACGAACTAAACATATTGATATACATTATCATTTTGTTAAAGAAGCTGTTGAGAGTGGTCAAGTTATTATTAAATATAAAACCACAAATGAGTTAGTAGCTGATTTATTTACGAAAGCTCTTCCTAAAATAAAACATGAAAAATTTGTAGGAAAGATAGGACTTGACAAAATAGTTATTTAATTTATTTTTTTTTATGTTTATTTTTATAACTCTACTCGACTATGTTGGTAATTATTAGTTTAGAGAAATGTCATAGTTATAATTTTAAATTTAACATACTCGAGTAAGGGGAAGTGTTAAAAAAATCACCCTGTATTTAAACAATTTTTATTTGAATGTTTTTGTCAAAATATATAATTTGTAATGTCAATAAACTCCTCCGTTTAAAAGGAGAATAATTTATCTTTAGAAGAAGTTTCAGTGTCCAATACTTAACAAATCTAATCTAAGTATCCCACAGGGTGTTTCAAAATTAGAGTAAAAACCAGCCCATCGATTAACCCTGTATAATAGGTCAAATATTAATTTTTATGAAAATACTGAATACACAAACTAAAATTGATAAAATTATATACAGTGTGCGAAAAAATTTATCGAAATAGATTAAAAACAAAAAATTATAACACTTTCAATGCAGGGACTAATTCCCGGGGCCCGGGCTCAAATGGGGGCCCAGCAGCGGTTGAGTTTGTTACTTTCAGAAGTTCGACAGACGAGGGAGAGAGATTCAAGTAGAGGAGAAGAAATTTTTGCTTGAAAACCTTTTCTTATTTAATTTTTTATAAAATTGTCGCGGGGCCCGATCTGGAGAATTGTCCTGTGGCCCGGTCTGGCTCTCGGCGGCCCTGCATCTGAGTGTAATTTAAAACTATCAGACTGGTATGAACTTAGTCATTAGTTATGAATTTGACTTTACTTATAATAATTATTTATTTTCATAACATTTTTTCTGAAAACATGATAATAACATCACTTTATTGTAGAGAAACGAAAAATTTCCTCATCCATAAATTATTTTTTAACTTCCACCCATCCCGATAAGTGATTGAGAATAATTATAATTTTCTAAACGTGCATATGAGAGTTATGCAACTAACATTGCAAATGGAAGTAATACTGATTGCATATACTCGTAGAGACAATTTTATTCAAATTCAACTGACCGAGCATGCCTACAATATTATTAATTAATATTTTGTTTTAAAAAATATTTAATTATGTTCACTCAAATAATGTTATTCATTTATTTTCCAACAATTATCCAAATATTTTGTTTAAAAGTATAAAACATTAAGAATTAGTAAAATTAGTAAGAATTTTATAAATAATTTAGTCAAAATTAGAAACAATCTTACGAAATGCTTTATTTTGTATAACTCGTTCGTTTTGTGAGGTCTCGCACACTTTCAATTGGACCCAAATTTTTTGCGTTGCGTTTTATTTGCATTAGAGTGTAGGTATTTATCAGCAGTTTTCATTTTCTTGATAAAGCTTATTAGTTTCCCAAAAAATGGCTTATTTTGCTAATACATTTAAAAGGATATATTTAGTTTTTTTCCCCATAAAGTCATGTCAGTGTTGTTTATTGAATGAAACAGTGTTTTAATAATTTTGTGCAAGTTTAGGGTAGATCAAGACTGTTTAAAATAGCAATCGAACCAGAATTAGGCATTCCAAACTGAATGGCTACCAGTGGGTTTTGACGGGTTATGATATGCAAAATTATGGCAACCCTGTAGGCCTGGTGATTTGACAAGGTCAATGAAATAGATAGTTACATAGATTGATCATCCATATTTTTCAAAATAAATATAAGCTTATGCCTTGAAGTAAAAATGTAAGCAATTATTTTTTTTTAAATATCTAAAGGCTAAAAATTGGTTTTAAAACACATTTTTGCTAAACCGATTCAAATTAATAAATATTTGCCAGGCAATATGGCCGCTCGTAAACGACCAGCTTTGAGCAATCTATATAACTATATATGTATCAATGACCCTGTTAATGACAACATGACAACAGGGTTGCCATATCTAAACTGTCATTACCCACTGGTAGCCATTTGGACAGGTCGTTGGAATGCCTAATAGTAAGTTAACTGACAAAATCCAGGGCTGGTATATCTAAGGGGGTCGCGACATAGACCCAGTAAATGGATGAGGGGGTGACTGAGGCTAGGGGGGAAATAGTAGTCAGCTTAAGTTGGCAACACTTTTCTGATGTTCGTTTGAACGAGCATCGTGCATAATAATGTCAATATGGTACAAGTGGGGTGGAATGAACCACTGTTTTCCTCGTAGTCGTAGTGTGTAGTGTGGTCGTAGTCCAACGTCCAATTAAAACTAAAAACATTTTGTACTTTTTTATATACCAAATTATGCAATTTGTTTCCACTTTATTTTAATGTTACATGAATAGGTACATGCGTTTGTGCTGTGGTAAATAAGTGTTCATGTGAAAATTATATCTTAAACTACATTGTGACTGCACTCATCTCGAAACTGAATGCTGTAAATCCAGCATTTAAATCTTTCATAATGTTGCTTGGGATAAATTGTAAAAAATGTGTTGGACAAAACGTTTACAACCTAAAATTGCATGAAAAACACGATAGAAGAAGGAATTTTACCTTTATGACATTCTCTTTCAACATTTTTAAGTGTTACCACAGTCAAAAGATTCAAAGTAAAAAAAGTGACCAAGTTCTAATAAGAATACATAAATTGAATATGAAAATGTAATTACTTGATTTAAATGTGATTTAATTAAGAGTTACATAGATGCTTCATATAAACAAAGTGCCGTAAAATGTTAATAAATGCAAAACCATTATTAAAGAGAAATTAGTTATCATCAATAAGATATTTTGTAGTAGCTGGTCTCTATAAATAATAAACTTGAAAGACTGAATTAGTAGTCACTTTTACGCTAAAAGTAAAAACAAAAAAAAAATGTGTGGTTGAGACTAATTTGTGTATTTAATAAAAACATATTTAACATAAAAGCAGGTGTTGTTTGAAATGTTTTATTTTAGTTTAATAATCTTTATAAATTGTGGGTACATTTGATCCGAATCTTGCAAATACTATAAAATGCATAATATGCTTCTATATGGTTAGTATTGGAGTAGAAGCACAAAAGTTTTGAATAAAAATATATTCTTTAAAAAATCGCAAGATATTACACAAAATTATTTAAATTAACTAAAAACATACAAATGAAGTGAATAATACCTACCAACAATTTAAAAAGACCTAAAATAAATAGACTTAAGGGACTGGAGCTCTAAAAAAGAGAGCAATAATTTGTTATGCATCATCTATAAGAAAATTGTCTTCATCTCTTCAATTACCTTTTAAAATAAACAAAACCAAAACAGCACAAAATTGAAAGTGATCTACTTTTCCCGACGTATTCTATGTACATCTGAGATTAATAATTTATTAAATTGAAATATTTTATCCTAAAAAATATGGGCATTTTATAATGGAAATGTCATTTAAAAAATGACATTGATTTTTTTTCTTATATTGGTGAACCTGGCGACTACAAGTTGCCGCGTTGCCAGATCAATGGCGACTACTATTTCGAAAAAAATGGCGTTCAAAATGGACTCCTATGTCGCGACCCCCTTAGATATACCAGCCCTGACAAAATCTATTTTTATATAGCCAACCACCCTTGATATAAATTTTCAAAAGCAATGTAGATACTTTATGTGTCTATTAACATTAAAATCACCAAAAATAGTTTATTTTTATTTTGTATTACTACAACCCGATATACCAATGTGTATATAAAGTTGCCTACCCTAAGACTCAAGCAATGAGTACCATATTTTCTGTTTTTGCCTTTTATATTTAATGAATTAACTTCTTTTCATTGTCAAATGTAATTTTTTTTGTTAATTTGTTAAATGTGTAATAAACTAATGCCACTAAGTTTTAATACTTTCCAAAAATAAAAAGGGCTCTCCGAACTTACGAAATACATAGCATTCAAGACCACCCTGCTACAATATAATTATTTTCTCAACTGGTAACGTTACATAATGAACTTTTCATGATCACCTACATATAATATTCAACTTTATGTAACTAGAACTGAATATTTTCTTTTTTTTTATTAAAAACCTCAACTGAAGTCTGAAATAAGTAGAACTAGCGATATTTTTGCCTTTAAAACTTATTTATCCTCTGGAAACACCAATATAAAACACTCAATTCTTAAAAATTAAATAAAACAAGAAACGTATTTTATTATTTGTTCAATAAAAATAACTTCAAACTTTCCCATCAAATCTTACCTTTCTCAATTTTCGGTATCAGTGGCGCCAGCTGTGATCGTAGTCCGTTGGTAACATTCGCGAGCTGTGTCAAGTTCTGCTCGCTCGGCGTGGAGAGTTTCTCAGCTAGAATCGGATTCGCGGCCGCGATTGTGAATTTTCGCATTTCGAGCAGCGCCTGCGAGCTCTTCTGGTCGGTAGGAGAATTAGGAACGGAATCCTCGTTGCTCGGTGTCGGCGCATTATTGTTTTCTTCTTGCTGAAACGTGAATAAATTAATTAGCGGTTCGATACTTAGCTATGCAGTTGGTTCAACTCTTGTGTAATAGATGGCGATGTATGCTACAAGTTTGAATTTATTTAATAAATTACTGATAGAAATAGGAAATTACTTCTGTGTAGAATGTTATTAGTAATTAAATTATTAAAAAACTCCTAGATTTCGAGTAATTACTTTTTCTGAATTGCTTGGAACTAGGAAAACGTTTTTAAATGTTCTATCTACCTTTGGCAAACAGAACAGCATTTCATAAAATTATTTAGCAGTATTAAGTAATAATCTTTCAAATTTCTAGTAATTAATTTTATTTTAAACTTATTACACATTTGAAGTTATATATCTATTTAATATAAATGAAATGTTTCAATTTATTAAGACCCATTAAAAGGATTAAAAATGGAAGATGCAAATCTACAAGTGACGCGCCATCTAGCAAGCAATCGTGGAAAAAATTTACATACTTGTGCTGCGTTTGAGAATCCACATCGGATGCATTTTTTACATCTCGAGCGTTTTTTTATCCACATCGGACACATCTGTCCCATTACATTTACGTATACTGAATCACGTGATCAAAGATTTTTTACATCTCAGATGCATCCGATGTGGATTCTCAAACGCAGCAATTAAATAATACAATGTGAGAACATAGGCGTGTAAGAATAAATTTAAATAAGGATCGCACTCTATTTTTAGACTTACTCCTTAATCCTTTTCAATTTTTTTAGTTACCTACCTTTATATAAGGCGTTTGACTAAATTCACTTAAAATGTTTTCTATTTCAATGGCAGTGGTATCGGATAGATGCCTAAAAATGTCGTCGGTATCGTTCATATTAGGTTCTTGCATGTGAGGCACCAAAGAACTGAGATCGGATTGCGACAATTCGCCCAGACTTCCTGACGCGCCAGTGGCGCCGTTTTGCTGACCAGTGGCCACAGAGGCATCCTAAAAACAAACAAAAATAAATATCTACAAATCTTCTATAATATAAAAATGAATCGCAAAATGTGTTGGTAAGCACATAACTCAACAACGGCTGGACCAATTTTACCAATTCTTTTTTTTTAAATGTTCGTTGATGTCCAAGGATGATTTTTACAGCGAGAAAAATTCGAATAATTTCCGGAAAAACCCTAAAAACAGCCCTTTTCTTTTTCCCATATATTTACGAGTATAAGAAAAACTAGAAAGGTAGTAGTTGCTGACTAAGTAGAAAACTAACCAATTATTGGGGAATTCAGCAAATAATATGTGAAAGAAAACTCTTTTTACTTCAGCCAAGCTTTCGGAAATTTATTAATTCATTTCCATCATTATTTGTAGTCTACCCTGATGATGGAAATGAATAATGCATTTCCGATAGCTTGGCTGAAGTAAAAAGAGTTTTCTTTCACATATTATTTGCTGAATTCCCCAATAATTGGTTAGTTTTTTTACGAGTATATATAGGTATATATAAAAATAAATCCCTATTTCCCTTGGTCACGACATTACGCGTGAACGGCTGGACCGATTTCGCCAATTTTTTTTTTGTTTTATTTGTTATTGTCAGGAGAAGGATCTTATAAAAGAAAAAATTAAGAAAACTGCGCGGAAAATTAGAAAATTTAAGAATTTATATAAAAATGAATCCCTATTTCCCTTGGTCACGGCATCACGCGTGAACGGCTTGACCGGATTTCGCCAATTTTTTTTTGTTTTGTTTGTTATTGTCAGGAGAAGATTCTTATGAAAGAAAAAATTAAGAAAATTGCGCGGAAAATTAAAAAATTTAGGAATATATATATAAAAATGAATCCCTATTTCCCTTGGTCAAGGCATTACGCGTGAACGGCTGGACCGATTTCGCCAATTTTTTTTTGTTTTGTTTGTTATTGTCAGGAGAAGATTCTTATGAAAGAAAAAATTAAGAAAATTGCGCGGAAAATTAAAAAATTTAGGAATATATATAAAAATGAATCCCTATTTCCCTTGGTCAAGGCATCACGCGTGAACGGCTGGCCCGATTTCGCTTATTCGTTTGTTGTTGTGTTTGTTATTGTCAGGAGAAGGTTCTTATGAAAGAAAAAATTAAGAAAATTGCGCGGAAAATTAGAAAATTTAAGAATATATATAAAAATGAATACCTATTTCTTTCGGTCACGGCATCACGCGTGAACGGCTGGACTGATTTCGCTAATTCTTTTTTTGTTGTGTTTGTTATTGTCAGGAGAAGGTTCTTAGAAAGAAAAAATTAAGAAAATTGCGCGGAAAATTAGAAAATTTAAGAATATCACCATATTAAATTATTTCTAATGTAACCATAGCGCTTTTACAATTCAAACTTTTTTGATCTAACCTTATGGCGTTTGACATAACATTGACAGAATGCGTGCTGCAAATATCGTCAAAGATGAATATCATTTAAAATAAATGCTTCGATCGGAGTTATTATATTGATAAAATACATAATAAAATAATTAATTTATTTCTAACTGAATATAACACTTTGTTTCTGAAATATTTTTTTAGTTAATTATACGAATTTGAAATCAATATTCATAGTTAAGACAGGACAACGTCTGTCGGGTCCGCTAGTAAAATATAAAATACTGATTAAGATTAGAGTAACAAAAATGAAAAGGTGTAAATGAACGCTTACTTGAAGGCAAGAAGATAAATCCACCATTTTTCCATCATGATCTGAACTCCATAGTAAGTCGTTGTCGATAAATGGCATCGCCAGCGACATGGGCGACTGTTGGCCCCCTAGGGCGTGCACCCCCTCCACGGCGGTGCTTACCTCCTTCGCTGGGTCTTTAATATCGTCCCAGGTTAGCCTTTCGTTGGTTTCCAAGGGACTATCAAAAGAGATCTAAAAAAATCAAGTCAGTCAGTTAATGTAATGTTGGATAAAAGTTATTTTTTATAAACAAAGTAATTATTTTACAGGATCGTACAGTAAACGCCAAATCTAAAGAACCAGCGCAAATACTCAAGTTCGTTTATTTAAAAATCGCCACGTCCATTCACAATTTGAACCTTGTCCTTGCTTATGGTCAGTAGCGTAACGACTAGATCATTATTTGTTTCTGTGTTTTGGTTAAATTAACTGGTTTTATTTTTGATAATGTCTTGTATTGTGGGTGAAAAAAAAGCGCAGATCTGTTATTAACGGACAAAGTCGTGAAGTAATATACAATGTTTTTAAATATTTTGACGCAACAAAAAATGAAGGAGTTACTTTAGATGATATCAAA
Organism: Psylliodes chrysocephalus; assembly: GCA_927349885.1. Taxonomy (NCBI): domain Eukaryota; kingdom Metazoa; phylum Arthropoda; class Insecta; order Coleoptera; family Chrysomelidae; genus Psylliodes; species Psylliodes chrysocephalus. Next base: position 95,843,605 of record OV651816.1, on the reverse strand, counting down.
CTTCAAACTGCACAAGCAACAGGTAAACATATTCTGTAGTTTATTTGCAATTAAACTTGAGTAGTTTTCAATATTTTTTGTATTTTACACACATACCTATGCATTTTATTTTTGATTAATATTTTATATTTAATTTTTTTAAATTTATCTTCTGTTTCTAAAGATTTTTGTTTCCTAATAAATGTAAAAAAATACTAAATTTAAAATTAATATATTACGTTTTTACAGGTTTCTCTTATACTACCGTTAAAAAATTTTTGAAGGAAGGTAAACAGTCAATGGAAACAACTGTAAAAATTACATTTTCCACACCTAGGAAAAACTTCGTCAAAAAATCAACCGCTACAAATCTCCCTGAATATCAATACAGTATGTCGCTAATGTATGGAATAAATTCATTATAATGGAAGTAGCTGGTTTTTCGAAAAAATGCTCGGACAGGTCAATTTTGTTTACTTAAAGCGCAATTTTTTAAATAAAATTCAATTTTCCCCCACTTCCCATTTTTGGGCAGTGACGTCATTGACAATTTTTTTAAATAGCAACCCCAATTTTTTTTTCTTGATTTTGATAGATCTTGCAATTTCCTACTTGGAAACGTAATATTTGAAATATCTGACATAACAATTTTTTTTGAAAAAAAGTCATTTCAAGATCAGATACATAAATTTTATGTTATATTGAAACACAATAAATTAATAAAAGATAATTATTTGTAATTAAGTGCTTAATTTAAAAAAATAATAATAATAATAATAATAATAATAATAAAACGAATTTAATGACAATTTCACAAATTCTTTTTATTATTATTTTTTTTATTATTATTTTGTTAGATTAAGCATTTAATTACAAATAATTATCTGTTATTAATTTATTGTGTTTCAAAATAACATAAAATTTATGTATCTGATCTTGAAATGACTTTTTTTCAAAAAAAATTGTTATGTCAGATATTTCAAATATCATGTTTCCGAGTAGGAAATTGCAAGATCTATCAAAATCAAGAAAAAAAAATTGGGGTTGCTATTTAAAAAAATTGTCAATGACGTCACTGCCCAAAAATGGGAAGTGGGGAAAATTGAATTTTATTTAAAAAATTGCGCTTTAAGTAAACAAAATTGACCTGTCCGAGCATTTTTTCGAAAAACCAGCTACTTCCATTATAATGAATTTATTCCATACATTAGCGACATACTGTATATTCGAAGAATAATTTACGATTTTCAAATAACAGATTTAGATATCCACATATCAGAAACTTCATTAAGAAGAGTCCTTAAAAAATTACAATTTAAGTGGAGAAAAACACAAAATAATCGTAAAGTTTTGGTGGAAAAAATAAAAATAAGAACTTTAAGAGTAAAATATTTGAGACAGATAAAATGGTTAAGAGAGAAGTTAATACCTAATCTTCTACCTAATTCAGTATTTGTTTGTGATTATGCTAGTTATCACAATGTACAGACAAATCAAGCACCTAATTCCAATTATTTGAAGAATGATATGATCGAATGGTTGACAAAATACAACATACCTTTTATTCCAACAAGTTTGAAACCATAGTTATATGAACTGATTAAATCTCATAAGGACCGACATGTAACATATGCATTTGATGAGTTGTGTCGAGAATACGGCCACACCGCTTTACGGTTACCCCCATATCACCCCGTCTTGAACCCTATCGAATTGATTTGGGCAACTGTTAAGAATAATGTCACTCAAAGGAATGTTACCTTTAAATTAGAAGACGTAAAACAATTAGCAGAAGAAGAATTTAACAAAATCGGTATGGAAGAATAGAAAAAGAGATGCGATCATGTTATAAAGGTAGAAGATAAATATTTTGGAAGAGAAATACAAACTGATTTATGTTCGGAAATTAATCCTATCGTCATTAATCCTAATGAGGATTCCAGTGACGACAGTGACGAGTCTTCTTCCAACGAAGAATCTGACGAAGACATATGAACATTATTTATTTGTGATTTACTGTTTATGTTGTTTGTATCTACTTATAGGCTATATAAGTGGTAAGTATTTAATACCATTTCATTTTAATTTCTTGATAATTGAAGCCTTTATTTGATGAAAATCCATATTATTAAAATGAGAAAAACCAAACATGGTAGATTTTCACACTTTTATTTAAAGAAATAAAAATAAGAGAAATATATTAATAAAATTCCAATAAGATATCATTACCGGGATTATCTCACAGAAAACTAAGAACAGGTAAAGAGATTTAATTAAGCTCAGTTATTAATATCTAATTGATCACTTAAGAGGATATTAGAATTTTTAAATCTATTTATTTCAAGTGTTTCTAAATGGTTTAATTTAATGCCTTTATTCTCAAAATGTGAAACAATTTTTGCATAAACGATTGATTTTTAGATCAAAATATGTTTTGTAGAATTATTTTTGTTTTTAGTATAACTATTGTAATGTTTTAAATAGCTTTTTACTTTCCTATCTGTATACAGATATAAGGAAAGTATAGGAATCATGATTTTTTTCGACCTCGAGTTTTCGACGGATTTTTACGTTTTGAGGTCCCCTGAATCCGTTTTGACTATTTTCGCGATGATGTCTGTGTGTGTGTGTGTGTGTGTGTGTGTGTGTGTGTGTGTGTGTGTGTGTGTGTGTGTGTGTGTGTGTGTGTGTGTGTGTGTGTGTGTGTGTGTGTGTGTGTGTGTGTGTGTGTGTGTGTGTGTGTCTGTGTGTGTGTCTGTGTGTGTGTGTGTGTGTGTGTGTGTGTGTGTCTGTATAACGCATAACTCATGAACCGATAGACGGAAAAACACCAAATTTCAAACTTAAGCTTTATTCCAGCGTCTAATGAGCTGATTAGATTTTGGGCAGAGTCGGAACATCTGGGGGGGTACTTTATGGGTGGTCTTTTTTATATTTTATGGAATATATCTGTTATTTACGTTTGAAGAAGAAAATTCTTCAAATAAAAGTTACTTCTAATATAATTATCTATAATTTTTGTTCTATACAAAATTTTCCTAAAATGGTCCGTATTCGAGAAATTTGACAAAATGTAAAAAAAATTATTTTTTTATAAAAATTGTTCAAACAAAAGTTGTTTGTAATATAATTCTCTACAATTTTTGTCCCATAGATAATTTCTCTAAAATGGACCGTATTCGAGATATTTGAGAAAATGTGTAAATTTCGAAATTTGAAGAAAACTCAAAAACGGATAAAGAAAAAATCAATAAATTTTAAACTTAAGTTTTATTTCGGCCTGACGTGAAATGATTAGATTTTGGACAAAGTCGGAACATCTGGGGGGGTACTTTATGGGAGGCCGTTTTTATATTTTATGGAATATATCTGTTATCTGTTCAAATAAAAGTTACTTCTAATATTATTATCTTTAATTTTTGTTTTATGTAAAAATTTCCTGAAATGGTCCGTATTCGAGAAATTTGACAAAATGTGCAAAATTCTGATTTTTATGAAAATTCTTGAAATAAAAGTTGTTTGCGATATCGATCTCTATAATATTTGTTCATACATGATTTTTTTTAAATGGACCGTAATGGAAAAATTGTAGGAAAAGTGCTAAATTTAAATTTTTCAGTATTTTCATTTTCAATGAATATCTATAGAAAAATGTTTCGCGGTAGATGCATGTGGACAATGTATATATTTAGTTTATCCTCTAAACATTTATAGAGATGCTGCAATAGGTTATACACAATAAACGGAAAAAGCCTGTAATAACTAGATAGGAAAGTCATGTGTTGGACACATCAGATTTTTACTTTCCTATCTGTATACAGATATAAGGAAAGTATAGGAATCATGATTTTTTTCGACCTCGAGTTTTCGACGGATTTTTACGTTTTGAGGTCCCCTGAATCCGTTTTGACTATTTTCGCGATGATGTCTGTGTGTGTGTGTGTGTGTCTGTGTGTCTGTGTGTCTGTGTGTGTGTGTGTGTGTGTGTGTGTCTGTATAACGCATAACTCATGAACCGATACACAGAAAAACACCAAATTTTAAACTTAAGCTTTGTTTCGGCGTCCAATGAGCTGATTAGATTTTGGGCAGAGTCGGAACATCTGGGGGGGTACTTTATAGGTGGTCATTTTTATATTTTATGGAATATATCTGTTATTTACGTTTGGAGAAGAAAATTCTTCAAATAAAAGTTACTTCTAATATAATTATCTATAATTTTTGTTATATGCAAAATTTTCCTAAAATGGTCCGTATTCGAGAAATTTGACAAAATGTAAAAAAAATAATTTTTTATAAAAATTGTTCAAATAAAAGTTGTTTGTAATATAATTCTCTATAATTTTTATTCTATACATAATTTCTCTAAAATGGACCGTATTCGAGATATTTAAGAAAATGTGTAAATTTCGAATTTTGAAGAAAACTCAAAAACGGATATAGAAAAAAACATTAAATTTTAAACTTAAGGTTTATTTCGGCCTGACGTGCAATGATTAGATTTTGGACAAAGTCGGAACATCTGGGGGGTACTTTATGGGAGACCGTTTTTATATTTTATGGAATATATCTGTTATTTATGTTTGGAGAAGAAAATTGTTCAATTAACAGTTACTTCTAATATTATTTTCTATAATTTTTGTTTTATGTCAAAATTTCCTGAAATGGTCCGTATTCGAGAAATTTGACAAAATGTGCAAAATTCTGATTTTTTTTGTTTTTACGTAATAACTAGATAGGAAAGTCATGTGTTGGACACATCAGATTTTTTACTTTCCTATCTGTATACAGATATAAGGAAAGTATAGGAATCATGATTTTTTTCGACCTCGAGTTTTCGACGGATTTTTACGTTTTGAGGTCCCCTGAATCCGTTTTGACTATTTTCGCGATGATGTCTGTGTGTGTGTGTGTGTGTGTGTCTGTGTGTGTGTGTGTGTGTGTGTGTGTGTGTGTGTGTGTGTGTGTGTGTGTGTGTGTCTGTATAACGCATAACTCATGAACCGATACACAGAAAAACACCAAATTTTAAACTTAAGCTTTGTTTCAGCGTCCAATGAGCTGATTAGATTTTGGGCAGTGTCGGAACATCTGGGGGGGTACTTTATAGGTGGTCATTTTTATATTTTATGGAATATATCTGTTATTTACGTTTGGAGAAGAAAATTCTTTAAATAAAAGTTACTTCTAATATAATTATCTATAATTTTTGTTTTATGCAAAATTTTCCTAAAATGGTCCGTATTCGAGAAATTTGACAAAATGTAAAAAACATAATTTTTTATAAAAATTGTTCAAATAAAAGTTGTTTATAATATAATTCTCTATAATTTTTGTCCTATACATAATTTCTCTAAAATGGACCGTATTCGAGATATTTGAGAAAATGTGTAAATTTCGAAATTTGAAGAAAACTCAAAAACGGATAAAGGAAAAAACATTAAATTTTAAACTTAAGGTTTATTTCGGCCTGACGTGAAATGATTAGATTTTGGACAAAGTTGCAACATCTGGGGGGGTACTTTATGGGAGGCCGTTTTTATATTTTATGGAATATATCTGTTATTTATGTTTGGAGAAGAAAATTGTTCAAATAAAAGTTACTTCTAATATTATTATCTATAATTTTTGTTTTATGTCAAAATTTCCTGAAATGGTCCGTATTCGAGAAATTTGACAAAATGTGCAAAATTCTGATTTTTATGAAAATTGTTGAACTAAAAGTTGTTTGCGATATCGATTTCTATAATTTTTGTTTATACATGATTTTTCTAAAATGGTCCGTAATGGAAAAGTGCTAAATTTAAATTTTTCTGTATTTTCGTTTTCAATGAATATCTATAGAAAAATGTTTCGAGGTAGATGTATGTGTAAAATGTATATATTTAGTTTATCCTCTAAACATTTATAGAGATGCTGCAATAGGTTGTACAAAATAACCGGAAAATGCCTATAATAACTAGATAGGAAAGTCATGTGTTGGACACATCAGATTTTTTTACTTTCCTATCTGTATACAGATATAAGGAAAGTATAGGAATCATGATTTTTTTCGACCTCGAGTTTTCGACGGATTTTTACGTTTTGAGGTCCCCTGAATCCGTTTTGACTATTTTCGCGATGATGTCTGTGTGTGTGTCTGTGTGTGTGTGTGTCTGTATAACGCATAACTCATGAACCGATACACAGAAAAACACCAAATTTTAAACTTAAGCTTTGTTTCAGCGTCTTATGAGCTGATTAGATTTTGGGCAGAGTCGGAACATTTGGGGGGGTACTTTATAGGTGGTCATTTTTATATTTTATGGAATATATCTGTTATTTACGTTTGGAGAAGAAAATTCTTTAAATAAAAGTTACTTCTAATATTATTATCTATAATTTTTGTTCTATACAAAATTTTCCTAAAATGGTCCGTATTCGAGAAATTTGACAAAATGTAAAAAAAATATTTTTTTATAAAAATTGTTCAAATAAAAGTTGTTTGTAATATAATTCTCTATAATTTTTATTCTCTACATAATTTCTCTAAAATGGACCGTATTCGAGATATTTGAGAAAATGTGTAAATTTCGAATTTTGAAAAAAACTCAAAAACAGATAAAGAAAAAAACATTAAATTTTAAACTTAAGGTTTATTTCGGCCTGACGTGAAACGATTAGATTTTGGACAAAGTCGGAACATCTGGGGGGGTACTTTATGGGAGGCCGTTTTTATATTTTATGGAATATATCTGTTATTTATGTTTGGAGAGGAAAATTGTTCAAATAAAAGTTACTTCTAATATTATTATCTGTAATTACTTTCCTATCTGTATACAGATATAAGGAAAGTATAGGAATCATGATTTTTTTCGACCTTGAGTTTTCGACAGATTTTTACGTTTTGAGGTCCCCTGAATCCGTTTTGACTATTTTCGCGATGATGTCTGTGTGTGTGTCTGTGTGTCTGTGTGTGTGTGTGTGTGTGTGTCTGTATAACGCATAACTCATGAACCGATACACAGAAAAACACCAAATTTTAAACTTAAGCTTTGTTTCAGCGTCCAATGAGCTGATTAGATTTTGGGCAGTGTCGGAACATCTGGGGGGGTACTTTATAGGTGGTCATTTTTATATTTTATGGAATATATCTGTTATTTACGTTTGGAGAAGAAAATTCTTCAAATAAAAGTTACTTCTAATATAATTATCTATAATTTTTGTTTTATGCAAAATTTTCCTAAAATGGTCCGTATTCGAGAAATTTGACAAAATGTAAAAAACATAATTTTTTATAAAAATTGTTCAAATAAAAGTTGTTTATAATATAATTCTCTATAATTTTTGTCCTATACATAATTTCTCTAAAATGGACCGTATTCGAGATATTTGAGAAAATGTGTAAATTTCGAAATTTGAAGAAAACTCAAAAACGGATAAAGGAAAAAACATTAAATTTTAAACTTAAGGTTTATTTCGGCCTGACGTGAAATGATTAGATTTTGGACAAAGTTGGAACATCTGGGGGGGTACTTTATGGGAGGCCGTTTTTATATTTTATGGAATATATCTGTTATTTATGTTTGGAGAAGAAAATTGTTCAAATAAAAGTTACTTCTTATATTATTATCTATAATTTTTGCTATATGTAAAAATTTCCTGAAATGGTCCGTATTCGAAAAATTTGACAAAATGTGCAAAATTCTGATTTTTATGAAAATTGTTGAAATAAAAGTTGTTTGCGATATCGATCTCTATAATATTTGTTCATACATGATTTTTTTAAAATGGACCGTAATGGAAAAATTGTAGGAAAAGTGCTAAATTTAAATTTTTCAGTATTTTCATTTTCAATGAATATCTATAGAAAAATGTTTCGCGGTAGATGTATGTGGACAATGTATATATTTAGTTTATCCTCTAAACATTTATAGAGATACTGCAATAGGTTGTACAAAATAACCGGAAAAAGCCTGTAATAACTAGATAGGAAAGTCATGTGTTGGACACATCAGATTTTTTAAAGTACGGCCCGTTTGACCAATATACAATTTTAACACAATTTAATTTATTTGAATAAGGATAATTTCCTGACCGTAATAGAATTTTATATAAATACCGAACGGAAAGCGGTAGAACAGCCTAACAACCTAAAGTCGGCTTACTTAAAAATGATGATTTTTTAATTGACTATATAATTAGGTACTAATAATAACACTAAGCAATATGTATGAACAAGCATCATTTACTATTTTCCATTTATTTTGTCTTAAAATATACGCGCCCCTGGTTTACAACTTTCTAGGTAAGCTACCAATTCTATTCATCGGTAGGCGTGTTCGTAGCATTATAAATGCGCGTCCTTGGTTCTTTAGATTTGGCGTTTACTGTACTTTTATTAATTTGTATTGTGCTGGATGAGCTTCAAGCAGCGGCGGCTCGTAATTTAAGACATTGGGTGTTCTGCAAGATTCTGTCTCCCTTCCCCCCAAAAAAGCAATAATAATAATTATTATTTTTCAACTTTTGTGCATATACTTTTTATACATTAATTCTATTCTACGGCCCATAAATAGGAGTTACAAATGAAACATTTTCTGTAGATTAATTTAACTCATACGAAGACAAATCCGACAGAAAAAAAAAAGAATATTTGTTAAAACCAATGTATAGTAAAACCAGAGATCTAGTGACTCTCATAAATCATATTAACCGACGACCCTCATTATCACTATTGTTCGATTTGTAGATAAGCGATAAAATTGTCTGTTGGTTAAAAGATTTCCAGGTCCGGATTAAAATATATATTCTCATGAAATAGTAAAGAATATGTTTCTTTAATAATATTGTTACGCAAGTTTTTGATATCTCAATTTATTTCAACTCAACTTCTATAACAACTATGCAACTGATAACATTAACGTATAACGTCTATTGTAAAACTGAAAACTGACGTCAGGATCATCCTTATATAGCTTGCTTGACCCTTCTAGAACCTTCTCGAACTGTCGTCTAGAATATTCTTGACGGGTAATGACATTTTCAGACATTTCTGGACTATTCTGTCTTCTTTTACTTGTACTTTAACTTATGACGACCGCAGCATACTGTAGGGCGATGAGTAACATTCCACTTCTTTTTCTATCTGTACGTTTCCTATAATAGCCGCAGGCTACTGCAGGATGCTGCGTATTATAATTGAGGGCTCTTTATTTCAATTGGTAACAGTTTTGAACGTAAAACTATTTTTATAATAAAAAATTTCCTAGAATTTAAAGTACTTATAAATAAAATTTACTTGCCTAACCACCTGAATTTCTGTACTAAACGTCTATTAAGGAGATTAGCGATAATGGGATGTAGAGTTACAAATAAATTACCAGACTTTGAAGACAAAAATACTATTATTTAAGATATCGAGTCCTATAATTCCAGATATATTAGAGAAAGTTAAATAAAAAAAAGGTCAAAAAGGTCAAAAAAGGTCAAAAAAAGGTCAAAAAAAGGTCAAAAAGGTCAAAAAAAGGTCAAAAAGGGTCAAAAAAGTTAAAGAAAATGCCAAAAAAGGTAAAAAAGGTCAAAAAAGGTCAAAAAAAGGTCAAAAAAGGTCAAAAAGGCCACAAAAGGTCGAAAAAAATCAAAAAAAATGTAAAAAAAGATTAAAAAAAGGTCAAAAAAGATCATCAGTTTATAATTTATAAACCAATTCATAATCAATATATACTTTGTCATACTGATTTTTGCTTTTACCAAGTTACCACGTTACTTTTTGTACACACTGTAGAATTACATAAACAACTCTGAATTATAGCGATTTTGCTTAATATTTATTTTACCCCAATCATTGACCTATAGAACAAAACTTAACGGCTAGGGTAGGTACGTCTTTGCGTAGAGGCGACCGTCTGCTGATAAGTAAATTACCTGCTGTTTTATGATAGTCACTAGATCTCTGGTTTAACTATACCTAGCAATTTATAATTAAAATGCAATTTATTATTATAAATTTAAAAGAAAAAATATATGTTAATATTTTAATTAATGAAAACAATTTCTAAAAGAAAATTTAATTTGATAAACGCAAGGACTAAAAACAACTAGATTAATCTGATCATTCATTGTTAATCCTTATTTATTGTAAGTATTCAGATTGTGTTTTATATTAGACAAACAGAGCTGTCGCATTGGCTGCGGCATTAGAAAGAACGAGACGGCTGCGGCATTAGAAAGAGCGAGACGGCTGCTAAATTGAGTGAGGATGGTTGTATGAGCTTGTTTATCTGAGGTGCGAGCACGCGCTATATGAATGAACCAGTAGTCCATTTAAAATAACGGTAAAAAGTCAAGAAACGCCGCACTTGACACTTGTCCCCTACGTATTTTGGGGCGCTGATTACGAAAATGAGGGTTAAAACTGGCAGCAATGGTTGGAACACATCTAAAATTGCAAAAAACACCCATAAATAGGCGTGTTTTTCGACTATACTTGTTGTTTTGCAAACTAACTCATCTCATATGTTTTTTGGGGCGCTGATTTCGAAAATCGGGGTGTCAAGACTGGAAAATTTGTGTGACACCCCCCACATGCCAGAAACACTCCTCCCAACCGGTGGATTTTAGGGGTGGTTCACCCATTGCTGCAAGTTTTAACCCAGATTTTCGTAATCAGCGCCCCAAAAAACATATAAGATGGCTTAGTTTGCAAAACAACAAGTATCAATTTTAGGGGTGTTTCAACTATTGCTGCCAGTTTCAACCCTCATTTTCGTAATCAGCGCCCCAAAATACGTAGGGCACAAGTGGTCTCGTCAAGTGCGGCGTTTCTCGAACTTTTACAGTTATTTTAGATGGACTACAGGTAGTACTACTATGATTCCTGCTTTACACCGTTGCCACACTGTAAATATGTATAATTTAACTACAATAATAGTTGGAACCAGGAAAAATATATTAAACAAATAATAACTGGCATTAAGAATGCAAATATACTTCCTTACTGTATTTTTAAAGCCTTTTGTGTTTTGTAGAGCCTTATGTTAAGTCAATTCCGAATTATAATCATAAAAAATCCTTGTAATAACACTTTCCCATAATAATTTGGCAACTACTTGGATAACACAATAAAAATTTGCAATTCGGTTTTTGTAAACAAAATTAGTCTAGTAGTTGTTAGTCGTTGGATAAAAATTAAATAAATAAAGTTATTATATGATATTCAAAAAATTTGAATATTTAAATTCTCCTGCAAAATTTACTGTCGTCCTAAAAAGAAAGGTCGTATTTGAAAAATTATCAGTTTTTTCAATCTCTCTGCATTTGCCTGCATTCTGTCTTTCTTGATACCAAAACCGAATGTCCTATTGCGCCGTAAAGGTACTAAAACGTAAAAGAGTTTCACAGAAGAAGTTTAGAAGATAACAAATATGTCTGCGAAAAATAGTTAAAAACTAGATTGTTTCCAAACAACAAATGTTCAGATAGGACCTTTCTTGCTAGAAGGGCAGTTTAGAACTCTTATGAACTATATGTTTTAATATTATTTTTAATTTACACATACCTAGAAATATCCCGATGTATCTTAAACCTTTTCCAAAACATGAACGCTTTTCTTTGAATCTGCAAAAAAAAGAGAAAAAGATTAGTACATAATTTTCAGTATATGATAATTAGATAAATAATCACTATTGTACAGTCGTTTCAAAAGCCTGTGGATGGGTTTCTCAGCATTAATGTGCTATACATGGTGTTTACAATGTCATGCCAATATTCAAAGAGGAACATAAATCGTTTCCCCATTTTATGATTAAAATTTCTTTTAAGCGTTGTTTTTTCAAGGACACAGGGTATTTCTTTAATATCTCAAACACTCTTTTGATTTTTTTTATTAAAGTTTGTTTATAGTACTATAGTCTATTTTTATGATTGAGAGAGTAATAAAACAGCATTTCTAATGCAAAACTAAGTACGGTCATTTTAAATATTTTTACAGAATAATCTAAATATTTCCTAAAATTGTAATAAATGTACCTGAGCTATTACAAGTTTTGGGTCTTTTATTGGTCCTTTATAAACATAAGCTGTACAGAACAATAGAAAAAGGTTTGAACAGGCCAAAAGCCCTGTGTATTAAAGATTGCATAGCCGTATCTTAAGATTATTTTCAATAAGTACCTATTTGCCAATTTTGTTTTATTTTAATTCCAAGAATTTCTTACAGTAATCGAATTATAAGTAGATAAATACCTTCCCAACAAATTTCACCGAAAATTCGATTATAGGTTTTCCATTTAGTAAGGAGGTCCAAGTTGTGTATTCTTGACAGTTTACTAAATGTCGTTTAGTTGCAACTTGCAAGGTGCAGTGTGAATTCTAGTGTGATCATGGAAAATTTGGAAGGGCCGCATAAACGACAAAAAAATCGGTCCTTTAACAGTTAATGAAAAAAACATTAATATTTCATTGTTTTAAATCATTTACAGACAAACATTTATGTAAAAGTGTTGATGACACAGTGGAATTAGTTAGTAGTACGCTTGGTGTTGGAAAATCTACGATTTACAGAGTTGTTAAAGAAGAGAAATGTGGCGAGTTTCAAACAGCACGTAAAGCTCCAGGAAAACCAAAATTTCAATTAGAAAATCTTTTGAAAGAAAGACTTCGAAGGAAAGTGCATGCGTTCTTTTTTAGAAAAGAATTTCCGACAGTAGACAAAGTTCTTACCACGGTTCGAGGTGATAAGGATTACCCTGAAATGAGTCGAAGCACACTATGGAAACTTTTAAAAGAAATAGGTTTTCTATGGAAAAAGCATTCCAGAAAGTCTATTTTAATAGAAAGAAGCGATATTGTAGTATGGAGAAGAAATTACCTAAGGACTATAAAAGAAATGAGAAACCAAAGAAGAAATATATTTTATTTAGATGAAACATGGATCAACGAGGGACATAAACCAAATAAATTTTGGCAAGATGAAACTGTTACAAGACCGGCTTTTTTAAATAATTTATCTACTGGTTTAAATCCACCATCAGGAAAGGGGCGCAGACTAATAATAGTTAGTACACATCGGTAGTTCAAACGGTTTTATTAAAGGTGGTTTATTGACTTTTGAATTTACTCGTACCGGTCACTACCATGAGGACATGAATGCTGATGTCTTTAAAGAGTGGTTCGAACAAATTATAGATCTTCTTCCTCAGAACTGTATAATAGTAATGGATAATGCAAGTTATCACTCGAGACTTATAGAAAAAATGCCCACAACCAAGTGGTTAAAAAAAGATTTACAGAATTGGCTAAATTCAAAGAATATTAAGTTCCATCCCGGTTCTGTGAGAAAAAAATTGTATCATTTGTGTTCCCTTCATAAAGAGAAATTCCAAAAATATGAAATTGATGAAATTGCAAAAAATCGTGGGATGACGGTGGTTAGATCACCACCATATCATTGCGAAGTAAACCCGATTGAACTGATACGGGCTCAGATAAAGGGAGATTTTTTCACAAAAAATAAATCTTTTAAAATGAGTGATGTTAAACAGTTGTTTTTGGAGGCTGTAAATAATGTGAAGCCTGAAAACTGGGAAAAAGCATCATACGATTAAAGAAGAAGAGAAAATGTGGAAGTTGGACAATATTACTGATGAAATGATCGAGTCACTCATTGTAAATATTGGTTGCGACAGTTCATCTTCTGATTTCGATTCTGATTTGGATTTGTAGGTAAGAAGTAGTTTTTATATTAAAATTATTATTTATGAACGTAACGTTGTTTAAAAGTCAAAGTTTAAACCCTTATACCTACATAACCCGTTTGACACAATGTTCTTAACATACCTTGTGGAAAAATAAAACATTTTAGAAAAAATTGCACTTTTTTACCTTCATCTGTTTAGACGTTATAAACAGGTTAATTAGGTGAAAATATAAGTGTATACTCGAGAAATAACTTCAAAAAATATTTTAACTGTCTACTAAAAGAAGTGATACGCCTATGGATTACGAACGCTTTATTATTTTAATACTCTCTCATACATAAAAATAGACTATAAGAGGGTGACTAAAATCTGATTAGATTAAAATTATTAAGTCCAATGGCCTCCCGGAAACCAAAAATTTTAGCATCATGTATTTTTAAAAGAATCAATATGAAATTTTGGACATAAAATAGGCCAACTACTATTTGTCAAAGTAAAGGTACATAAGTTTAAACGCGGGCTATCTAAGCTAAAATGTTTTAGAGACCGTAAGTGGGAGTGAGGTGACAATCGTCAATCATACAATTTGAGCACCCAGGCTCTTTGCACTGATCAGCGGTATTTGTTTTAAATTAGTTTTAATTTCTAAGACTCAAATATTGTTATTATTCAGTAGTACACGCCATATGTTTACTTTTTATTAGTAAATTACTGCAAAAAACAGCAATTATGAAAGGTTTTTCAGAAAATGAAAGTACTTATAGAATAAATTAAGTGTTAATATTAACAATTACTAAAAAAAAAATGCGTACATTGTACAGCACTCGTTTTTACTTAATAATTGAAATGATGAACTTTTCCTTTTTTCTTAGCGTGCATTGACCATGTGATAATTTCTCTGTTACTCCATTCTTTCAGAAACAAAAAAAAATGATCTTCGTGCGTGTACGTAGTTATAATTAATTAAGTAAAAAGTACATCAGGAACAAAACTTAGGAAGTGATTATTAAAAGAATGCAGATTGTATAGTCGCAATATGCGTGGCCCGGACTCTGTTTTTTAAATAAAAAAAAAGAAGAATTGTGAGAGACCAAGCTGATGTTTTCTTTAGTCGTTTACCTCTAGTTTCATTTGGTGAATCATGTCAAACCATTTGTTTCAATAGAAAGTAGTGATTAAATCGTCTTGTTCATTTTCTTACAAATAGATCAGAGTTTAAGAAAAATTACTTCAAAAACAATCATTTATTGTAAATTACTTTATAAGGAAAATCTAGAAATTGTAAATTTTTTTCTATATTATTTGGTATAAAGTTATAAAGTATGCTGTAACTATATTTTTTAAAGAAGCTGACAAACTTATCAATTATCTCTGAAAAAAATTTTTTTTTATTCAAATAATTAAAATATTTTACACCCTGGCACTGAAGCTTAGTTTTCTTCCAAACCTCCGGCTTTTAACTACCGAAAATCTCCACGAACTTAGACATACGACAGATGTCATTTTTGTCATTACAACATACAATTTACGATATGAAATGTAATAGGTAATCGTCTTAAATTTAACGATCTAAAAATGTTGTCCAATTAAAATTTGTTAAACAAAGTTGCTAAAAATAAAAATTGGCGCCTAATTGGATAAAATATGTTAAAAAAAGTAAAGCAATTTCAGTTAAAAATATAAGTGAAAATTAAAATGTCATGCATATTTTTTGTTGAATTTTTTTTCATAGCGATATGTATCTAATGTGTGTAAAACTCGCTAATAAGTTCCTATTACACTCGTTAATGTCGCAAGAATTTGTTAATGTCAGTTCTTACTAGTTGATAGTTTCAAATTAAGAAAAAATATCAAGTTGTAGCGAATCCAATTTTGAAAAATTGATTCATTAATGGAAGAAAATAATTAGAAAAATATAAAAAAATTTATTTTTTTTACACCTACATGGATATTACCTTATCTACGCACAGCCTACAAAACTAAAAAGTATGCCATTGCGTTCAACTGAACGAATATATTTCATATTCATTCTACATAGTAAGAATACTGTAAAAAAATTAAATCTGCCAACCCCAGATCATATTTTGGTCACCCGGCTACTATAATTTTTTAAATTTTATAGATTTAAGTCACAATTTTGTCAAACTAATTATCAGTACATTGTTTAGTTATTGAGATTAAATATACTTAAAAATGAAGTATTCTTGTGTAGAATCGATAAATAATAGCATATTTCTATTTTTATTTCATCTACATTTACAAATATGTCATAAAAATGTAATCAAACTATATGAAACTAATTTAATTACGAGTATTAAAACTAAAATCGTAAGTGTGGCGATAGAGGTCAGAACACGGCGTTTATCTTCCACGCGAGAAGTCTGGGTTCAAATCTGAGCTGGGGACTAATTATAATAATAGTTTATTCAATTTTTGTTTTACATATAATATTACAACTTTGTATAAAAATTATTTGAATAACCTACGAAATAATCACAGAAGTGTCACTCCAGAAGAAGTTCAGCTTGTATTGTGATGTTAGATGTTATACAGAGTTCATATATCCTTAATCCTAATCTTAATTACTAATATTAATTTCTAATAATATTTCTATCAATAATTTCCAATAATATTTCTATCAATAATTTCTAATATATATTATAATGCAAAATTAAAAGCTAAGTGCAGTCTCGAAATCTCAAAATCGGGTATATTGTCATCTTGGATAATGTCATAATCAAGTATAACTGTTAAAAGGTAAAATGTCAATATGTTGAAAAGATATGAGTGTCCATAAATTAGTTATAATTAATTATTTATTAAGTTTATTGGTTTACACGCTTGAATTTACAAATTTAAGAAAAATTGTTGTCGTTTTCTTTTTTCTTTTTTAATTTATATTTAAAGTGTTTGTATCGTTTTATAATTTGTATTTTTATCGGTTTTTTGGAAAATATTAAATTAAAACTTTTCTTTTTCATGTTTATTTTATTTTATAAATTAGTAAAAGCCATAAATTATTTTAAAATTTGATATTGTTTCTTAATAACCTAGAATATTTTTTAAAATTTGTTGATTTTTGTTAGTTGATCCTAGAAAAATTATACTATACAAATCGAGTGGATTATCCATATCCACTCTTGTTGCACAAACTACTATTTCCAATGACGGTGAATCTATTTACGAGTTTAATTAATATTTATAAAATCGTTTGCTATTATAAACGATTTTGATAAAGGCTTTTCTGTGTCAAACTTATAATTTAACATTTTTCGATCTTTAAACGCCCTTAATCAATATACTAGTTCGTTAAGTGGAATAATTATTCATACAGACTATTATGTCAACTATTATCTTGAATATTATCTCGACTGGTATCTCGACTGGTATCTCGACTGATATCTCGACTGGTATCTCGACTGGTATCTCGACTAATATCTCGATTAGTATCTCGAGTATTATCTCGACTAATATATCGATTATTATCTCGACCATTTTCTCGACTATTATCTCGACTATTACCTCGTCTATTATCTTGACTATTATCTCGATTATTATCTCGACTATTATCAATATCATTGGTCTTTTATAGTTGAAAATCTTAAAAATTAAATCAATGTTTAAAATCATAAAATTTTCAACTTTGAGATATTACTATTGGTTAAAACTTTATGACTTTATAATATTGGTTTTATATTTTGGAAATTGGAACTATGCTTCTTCACGGCCATGATTCACGTACATGTATACCAAAATAGACTTTTCGAATATAAATACAAATTATCATAGAATCAATCAATTATAGCCAAAATTTTTTTCTTTTATTTCAAAAATTAATTCCAACTATAATAGCTGCTCCAGATATAGTACTTTAAAGGTTAATGGCAAGTCCGTATCTGCACACAATAATTATTACCCACTAGTTACGTCACTTTCACTAGTCCAATTAAAATCTAAAAGTTCATTTCTCCCGAGGTCATCAGAGAAAGTACAACAATTGAGTTGAGTAGACGAAGAACATTATCATTTTCAATAACGGGAGGTACCTATGTTTTACAGATACCATAATTTAGATAGAAATGGGTACAACAATCGACCTGTCCTAGGTCAACACTCTTTAAATTACTATACAATGCTCAGTTTTTGAGGAAGTACATTTAAAATTCCCGTTGAAAAATAAATATTGTTTTATTTAATTAACATTGCCGTGTTAATGATCAATTATAGTTTATTTAACTGATGTTCAAAATAATTGTTTCGTACTTTTTTACAATAATTTGTTTATCAAGAGGACGTTTGCTCAACTTCAAGGTAAAATAGTTGCTTCTGATTAAGTCAATGTTATCAAAAATTAAAAGAAAAAAAAACATAAACAAATAGGTCAAATTTAAATAAGACCAATCTGAATAGTTTGTCAAGGAGAAAGGAAATAAATAATAATTATAATTCAACAAAAGTGGACAAGAACCAATATATATTTAAAAATTTATGGATATATTGTAAAGCGCCCAAAAAATTCAACTTTTCGTCTCTATATTCTATTATTATGTCTGATGTTTACGTGAAGGGCTCTCCAAAATTATGCACGCTGATCTTGTACCAAACATGCAGACAAAGCACAGTTAAGGTGGCTGATAGAAAAAGTTTATCGAAAATTAGGTACCAAAATGAGATATCCCAATAGTCAGTTTGATAATGACTTAAATATCTTATTGTATGAGAGGAGAACCGATAGTTGAAATAGGTCATTAGTCTATCGAGAATCGAAACCAATGCAAATGTTGATCTACTAGTAAAAGAGGACCAGAAGAAACTAGACTCAGATAATATACATAGTGTTACAAGACGTACTGTACAAACTTAAATATCATATTCCTGAGGTCAAGAAATATCCAGTTCTTCATGGTTACCGAGCTACAAGCGTTTAAAGATCAGATGATCAATTAACGTAGTATGTATGCCACGTTTTCAAAATTTTTGGTCGTTTGTTTATCAACAATTATAAACGTCACTTGATTAGTCATATTATGTAAACGTTTGTACTTCGGTAACCATGGAGAATTGGATATTTGTACATAGGACATTTTTTGCTTGAAATGAACTCAAGATTATGCTATTTAAGTAGGTACACTACATCATGCAACACCCTGTATATTATTATATAAAGTTAGGAATATGGAGAGGTACAGCACGAGGTTTGATAAATGACTAGGTTGAAAGAAAACATAATAAATACTAGGTACATTTTCTAAAACGAGCAAATATTCATAGAAGGAAGGAGGACTATGTTAAAAAAGAATAGGATAACTTTGAGTAATACTAATTATATTAGGAAATGTGAACTGAAATGAGGTGAAATACAATAGGCCAATAGGTTGAGGCTGATATAGAACATGTAATGTATGGGTGGAACGTATGATTTGAATGAATGGAAAGGAGTAGGGCATCGGAGTGGAGGTAGGCTAGAAATCAAGCTTTGGGGAGAGCCTAAAATCCTTAGGGGAAAAAGCGGAAGGATGCCTAAAAGAACAAAAGAAAAATTATTAATAACACGAAATTAAAAGCACAACAAGGATTTTTTTGTTGCTGTTTCCCATCGCAAATTTAGCATAAATTAAATAAAAATCATATAATCGGCGGGATTCGAACCTAAGAACCTTCGATCTTAAAGTCACGACTTTAACCACTGAGCCAACCTATTCCCTCATATCAAGGGTTCTTGTAAAAGAAAGGCAATCCCAAGTTTTAGTCTAAACCAGAGATCAAAAGACTACGAACATCCAAAAAATATTTTTACTTCATCTTCTATAATCCCAGTATTTTTATTCATCATTTATATAAAAAAATGCTTTTGTTCCACGACCACTTAGGAAAGTGACACCTATTGTACTATTTAGTTTAATTGCTCTATACCGTGTGGAAAAATCTACTTCCCATCTGTGTGTGAATATGAATATAATTTCTGCATAAGCTGTCATATATGTCAGACGCCTAATTTTTATTATTTGAATTTATTTTATGTCTGTACACTTTATTCTACAATTATTGAAAAGTCATGTCACAAAAAAATATAATCAACACTTAATAATAAATATTAAATCCTTATTGTGCAACTTAAGTAAAAAAAATATTAAAGTAGATTTCATTTGGACCAAAGGACATGCAGGGATACCAGGGAATGAAATTGTCGATTCGGCGGCGAAACAAGCTACTCTCCTTAGTGAAATAGAGGATGTATTTACGTACCATGATATAATCAATTTCTTTAAGAACCAAATGCGTACAGATTGGAAAAATTTATGGAATGCCTACGTATCAACTTCCAACAATCATTACGTGTCATTACTTTAAAATTTGTAGGCATTTAAAAAACGGAACGTCTTTTTTAAAAAAATCTCACAAAATCTTTTATATTTTGCTAAAGCCACCCAATATGACATGGACAATAAATCCAAAAATTTTAAATGTGGAATTTTTCTTGATTCTGAATTTGATTATATTGTCCGGATAGAATTTAAAACAAAAACAAAACTCTATGATAGAGTTAAAATATACACATGGAACTAGAGTGCTGACTGTAGAAGAAGGAATATGCAGTAGAGAAATAACTTTTTGGAAAAAGGACAATACCATTAAGGAGAACCACAATTGGTATTTTCAAATTCAGGGCTAGCTGCACATTATACAAATGGATTTTTGCATTTTGTGCATTTGGACTCTTCGTGGAATGAAAGTGGAGAACATTCCTCATAATGACAGCTTTTGGGAAGAAAAAATGTAAAATAAAATTCCAAATTTTTATATGCAATTACTAAACTAGTTGACAGCAGAGCTATTAGAGACATGGAAGTATGGGACAGAATACCAAATAAATAGTGAGAAATTTTATTTTATTTTTATTAACATGACGCAAGGAATCTTAAATTATTTGGAATATGTTTATTAATTTAAAAGTTACACTTTATTTATTTCTAAAACATGGTAGTATAAGATCCATTTAAAATATGATTAATGTCTTCTTATTATAATCTGCAGGGCCGACTAGAGGGGGGGTAGCCGGGACTAATTCCCGGGGCCCGGACTCAAATGGGGGCCCGGACTCAAATGAGGGCCCGGCAACTGGATTTTTTTTGTTTTGTATGAGAGATTCGACAGAATACAAGAGGGGAAGTTTTTGGTTGGGGAGGTTTTTTTTTTAGAAAAAGCAATTCAAGTAGAGAGGAGGAAAAGTTTTTGTTTGAAGAGCTTTTTTTGTCACAGGGCTCGATCTAGAGAATTGTCCTGGGGCCCGGCCTGGCTCTCGGCGGCCCTGATAATCTGCGTTACCAAAACACATGCTTAGATATCCTAATTCGTAGATTTGATCTGATTGACTTCAAATCTACGATGATTGCTAATCGACATCACAAAATTTCTAATTCACATTGTGGTATTCTTTCCTTCTATTGTAGTTTTTATTCGATAATTTAGGTGCTACAATTATGGAATATTTTTGAACTATAAATTATAGTTGATTTTGCTGTAAAAAGTTAAAATTTTCACAAGTATATTACTACAACATTATGATAAATTTTTATAGTAATAATTAAAAAGTCTAGACGAGTGAAGATATTTTAACTTGGTCTTTACTTCCTCCTAATATCAGTTTATACCCAATAGCCCTTCGATTCCAGGAAGTGTCTTAAATATCACTGTAAACTTCATCTTAGAGTAGGAAAATATTCTAGAGTAATATATTTATCATTTAAGTAAGAGGAAACAGGATTACAAACTCATAGATACTTTCCTGTAATCTTCAGATATTAATTAACTGCAATCAACATTTTTTAATGAAAATGATATCTCTTTACTTCCTACAAATTAAACTCTTACTTATATAGTATTAAATTGTATTCCAATCGTCTTAAACATCTAATAATTTACATCCTTTTATGTATTAAATAATCTAATTTATTCAGGAAACACTAATATTATGACTCTCCACAATTTTAGTAGGTACTAAATATACGCGATGGCGTCAATTTAATGCACTAAACCGCTCAAATAAATACGTAATCAACGAAAATTACTACTTTAACTAACTGAGAATAAATTACATACTGTACTCGTGTATCTAAATGAAAATGAGATTTTATTCAATAATTTAGAAATAGAAAGTTTATTTATGTTATAATCTAAGAAATCATTTCTCTTGCTTTCACGTTAAAGCGCATTTTCTCGCTTGAGATCCTGCATTATTGCACAATTAAATGAAATTGATTCATAATATTGCACAATAATTGCACACGCATACAATATGGTCGCTACGAAAGTGAAATTTCTTTAATTAAAACACTTAAAAATAGTTTTTAAAAATAGATAAGAAGCATTTTGCTATAAGAAAGTTATTATTTTTTTTTTAAAGAGCCTGAACCACTATGTAGAACAATAATGAAGATGAACTTATTGAGTCTAATCATATTAAATCAGTAATTTCTTTTTTCTACTCCTATATTTACTATAAGTTGTTAATTAAATGCTAATTTTTCATTATGAAACTGAAAAATTGATCAATAGAAATGTAGATTTTTAAATAACCAAGGCAGACCCAATATTTTCTGTAGAATGTTTGACAGTTTCTAAGAGATTCGTGTTTTATGACAGTTTCAATCTTTTGCGTTAGTCAAAAAGGTAGATAGGTATCTATCACCTATTTTTAAAAAGATGTCGTGCGACGAAGAGTTTTCATGCACACCACTTGAAATCATTGAAAAAGCAAAAAATGTATCATTATAGTTATTAATGTTATTATATTGGTTATTGTGTAGGAATAAAAATTAAGTCGAACAACTTATTTTTCTTTCATATTTTACTTCTTTTTGTTTGTATAAAAAATTAAAAAAGTAAAGCAATGTTGTTGAATTGAAATAGTTTTTTGGTCGTAGAAAAAATAGTGTATGCAACTCTCATGTAATGGCTATTAATGTATGATCGTTGCATAATATACTATTAAATGCCCTTAAATACACAATATGAAAATATCTAATGAAATATAGTACATTATATTACCAGTGCGGAAAGTGACAGTGTTCACGCCAGAAGTGATGTACAATATTTTTCCAGCGACCACAAAATAATTTTATTGAAAAATATAAAACTACTTTGTAACTTTTCACTTTGCACTTTGAATTAAAAAGTAAAATTTATAAAGAAATTCGAAAATTGAAAATGAAAAATTGATAATCTGCAAAGTTAACGATATTATTTTATGAAACACAAATATTTAGTACTTGTGAAGTGAAAAGTTACAAAGTAATTTTATGAAATATGCCCTAGGACATCTGGCTAAAGAGTTTCCATCAAAATGTGGCTGTTTTTAGATTAGTTTTTTATATGCCTTATTAAATAATGTTTAAAGTGTTCTGTCAAAATTAAAAATATTGTAATTCCATTTGCAAACAATTTCATAGGATGATAAAGATAAAATAACACGGGGTACAAAAAATATTAGAATATATTAAAATCGAGAGAAACTATTGTACACAAGAGATTATTATCATGTCCGATAGCCAAGCAGCCATGAAAGCGCTGAGCTCTTACATAATCAGTTCAAAAATGATATTTAGAAAAATTGAATGAGCTAGGCGTGGAAAATACAGCTACTTTCACTTGGTTCCTAGGACATAACGGGGTAAAGGGTAACAAGTTTGCAGATAGTCTCGCAAGGAAAGGGACTCAAACATTACGTGAAATAAAAAATGTTGCGCAAAAAAATCACTTAACGTCTTGATCGAGGGTTCAAACGGTACCTGAAACAGTTCCTAGATGTCCTGGTATAGAATTACTTCGATAAGCGAAGAATCATTTTAAATTCAACGTTGCCGGATCTATTTAACGTAATTTCAAAAATTTTGTTTCTCAAGTAACTCGACATGACGGTACTAATACATTTTTTGTTCTCAGATGTGGTAATTCTATATTCCAATCATTGTAAAGATGACTCTATTTTATGGGTGTGAGCTGTACAATATTAATTTATGTTACATATTTTTTAATAGCAGAGGACATAATTGTGTTATCTTGGGTTTAAATTAGCACTACTTTTAATTTTCAAGTAGTCACTCTTTTATTCTTATCTACTTTTACGATTGTTATTCTTTTATAACCATAAATTATTCGATATTATTAAAAAAATATTTTTCTTTAAAACTTATAACATTCCTAGCTTCCTAGTTTAATATTTTATTTCAATAACAATTGTAACTTATTGTCAGCATTTTTACAGCCTTTTATGTCTGTGTAACTTTAATATTTAAAACAATGTAGAATTTAACTAAATTTACTTTTTGTAGACAGAGAAAATATTTTTTTAAATTACCTCTAAATAATAAAAAAAAAATATATATTACATTTAAAGTATTTGAGAATCAATTTATTTAAAATGTTAGTTTTTTTACGTGTTTTACCTATATAAAACTATTTCTTTTAATATAAACGCAAAAAGTAATATAAATAAAAACACATTTGAAACAATTTATATACATAAACATTTGAAACTCCTTAGTATATTTTAATTCTTGTATTATTATTCAATTAATTTATTCCTGTAAAAATGAAAGTTAACGCCACCCATGCTCTACTCCACTCTCATTAAATCCAGTCTGTGCTGTTTTTGCTACTGGCCGCGAGGTGCCACCATTATGCTATAACCGAGACCCCATATTTATAATTAAGATAATTGTTTCACAATGGCGGACGATGAAGTCGCAAAACAAGACGAAAGTGAAAATAATTCGGAAAAAGAAGAATACAACTCAAAATTAGACTTTTTTAGTGACGAATTTGATCCGTTGTTGGCTCTTAATACACCAGGAACAAGTGCACCGATTCCAGATGCGAAACGATACGATAATTTGGCAGCATTTAAGAGTGCCATGGATAGAGAGCAAAATCCGGAAAAGTTTCAGAAAAGGAAGCAAATGGTAGCTGAAGCACTTACTCCTGTTGTACGACGATGGTTACCGCATCAAAGTAAGTAGTTTTTAAGCAAAATTAATTATTTGTTTATTTGTGTAAAATGTAACATAACCTTACAAAATCGCGTGGTGTTGGTGCGGCATTGCCAGTGTTGATAAATAATATTTGATTAACTGATAAGTATTGAATAAATAAATAAACAGCTGATGAATGGTACTTTCGGTCAATGAATCATTGACGTAGGTACGTACTGAACAAATATTTTTTAGGTATATTTTTTACAGCCTAATTTAAATGATAAATACGTTCCAAAATAGATATTTTAAATCTTTATTTAGGATACCTATGTACCTATTAATTTTTTTACTCTAAAAAAGAGTAAAATCTGCTTTTGAAAGAAGAATTAATTAAATAGGTGGGTAGGTACGTACTTTTTTATTCCTAGTTATTCTTCAGAGATAGATCTTTATTTAATCTAATGCTGCGTTTGAAAAGTACCGCGTTTTGCTTTTTTTACGCGATACCGCCCTTTTTGTTTTGTTTGCTCCATTGATATAGTTTGCTCGATGTCACGTGATCACACGAGACAGATATTAATATTACATTACGTGTGTGGAAAGTGACAGTTTTTACACTTTCACACAAGTGATGTACAATATATTGTAACGTAAAACCAGGAAATCTGGCTATAAAGCTTGAATCAAAATGTGACCGGTTTTTTATATGCCTTATTAAATAATTTTTAAATTGTTTTAACTATTGTAATTTGTCGAAATTAAAAACGTGAATTCAGTTTTAAACACTTTCATAGGATAATAACGGTAAAATAACATTAGGTATAAAAAAATATTAGAAAACAATGTTTTTCATTAGTTAATTTTTTTAAATACAACAAATAATAAGATGAACAACCGTGAACAGAGGCGTAGCCAGCCATTTTTCATGAGAGGAGTTTTTGAGAACTATGAGGGTGTTCCATCAAGAAAGTGAATAAAAACAAATCGTCAATAGCGATCAGCGCTAAAACTATAGCGGAAATGGTGATACGAGGGCCCTCCATGGGGGGGGAGGGTACTGACCCCCAAAACTCCTCCGTGGTGCACCATCATTCATTCACTAACGTGGCCTTTTAAATAATGAATCTATTGAATAATTAAGGCATTTTAAAGCTTTATTCCAGTCTGTGATGAACTAATTACATCTTGGACAGAGTCGGAACATCTTGGGGGTACTTTATAGGGGGTCATTTTTATATTTTATGAAATATATTTGTTATTTACGTTTAAAGAAGAAAATTCTTCAAATAACAGTTACTTCTGATATTAGTCTCTATAATTTTTGTTCTATACAAAATTTTCCTAAAATGGTCAGTTTTTAAGAAATTTGACAAAATGTAAAAAATCAAATTTGTTCAAATAAAAGTTGTTTCCTATATAATTCTCTATAATTTTTGTCCCATACATAATTTCACTAAAATGGACCGTATTCGAGATATTTGTGAAAAAGTGTAAATTTTGAATTTTGAAGAAAACTCAAAAACGGGGATAAAGAAAAAATCTTAAATTTCAAACTTATGCTTTATTCCGACATCAGGTGCACTAATTAGATTTTGGGCAGGGTCGGAATATCTAAGGGGTACTTTATAGGGGGTCACTTTTATATTTTACGAGATATATCTGTTATTTACGTTTAAAAAAGAAAATTCTTCAAATAAAAGATACTCCTTATATTATCCTCTATAATTTTTGTTCTATACAAAATTTTCCTAAAATGGTCCGTTTTTAAGAAATTTGACAAAATGTAAAAAATCAAATTTTTATGAAAATTGTTCAAATAAAAGTTGTTTCCTATATAATTCTCTATAATTTTTGTCCCATACATAATTTCACTAAAATGGACCGTATTCGAGATATTTGTGAAAAAGTGTAAATTTTGAATTTTGAAGAAAACTCAAAAACGGGGATAAAGAAAAAATCTTAAATTTCAAACTTATGCTTTATTCCGACATCAGGTGCACTAATTAGATTTTGGGCAGGGTCGGAATATCTAAGGGGTACTTTATAGGGGGTCACTTTTATATTTTACGAGATATATCTGTTATTTACGTTTAAAAAAGAAAATTCTTCAAATAAAAGATACTCCTTATATTATCCTCTATAATTTTTGTTCTATACAAAATTTTCCTAAAATGGTCCGTATTCGAGAAAGTTTTCAAAATATAAAAAATTATGATTTTTAGGAAAATTGTTAAACTAAAAGATGTCTGCGATATCGATCTCTATAATTTTTGTTTTCTACATGATTTCTCTAAAATGGACCGTAATGGAAAAATGTTTCGAGTTAGACGTATATGGAAAATGAATATATTAAGTTAACCTCTAAATAGGTTGTAAAAATAACCGAAAAAGTTCTGTAATAGCTAGATAGGAAAGTCATGTGTTGGACACATCAGATTTTTTATTATTAAAGATGATGATTACCTACTTTATTACTACTTTCAATTTTTTTCTGAACATAAATCAAATCAAAATAGTATAAAATAAATAGCGAAAAGATTAAATAGATGTTACATTAAGATAAATAAAATGTACCTATTTAAAATAAATAACAATAGTCGCATTTTTCAATTTTCATATTTTTCAAAAAAAGAAACATCACTTCCATCGGTGGAACTGAACTGGCATCGCCATATGGTCGAAACATGCAAAGTTGATAAAGTTGAACTGAGCTATCAAGTTTGTTACATGAATTTTCTAATCAAATATATTAACAAAAAAAAAATAATGTTTCTTTAAGGTAGTTCACTCGTAAAACGGCTTTTCTTAAGAATTCAATAAAATTGAAATATATGGTTAATGAAAGTGTCTTTTATGTAACTAAAAAAAAAAATTAAATTTTTTGACCGTCTGTGAAACGAGATATTAACAATCAAGATGTGCATAATTAACACTCTTGAAGCCTCTCATTGTACACAAGTAATGTATTTATTTCAAGATATCTCGAAAGCGGTTCTTACCATATTTTTTAAAAACTAATGTAATGTAAATCAAGAAGTTATAAAATTTTCTAAAGAAACGCTGAATTTTTTGACCGTCTTAGTAAAAATATATAGAATTTTAAAATAAAAATATTTTTAAAGCAATCGACGCGTAGTTGCATAAAATTATTACAACTTGGCAACATTGTATACGCTGCAATCAAAGCGTTGTACTAAAATAACACTCGATCAGCTAAGAGGTTGTTATAACCTCGCGACGTTTTCTTGAAAAATTAATTCGTCCACTGTCTTGGAGAACTGGAATCAGCGGTTCTGTTTGAATCAAAATAAACCCTTAAAATTAATATGAGGAAGTTCCAAATTTCTATAGCAAACTATTCCTATATTTATGAGGTTGCCGGATGGATTTTATTAAAATCATGACATATCCATGTATATAAGCTTACATGTGTTTTGTACAGTCTCTTACAAAAATAAAATTGATTAGCATTGAGAATCTCGAACTATTGGTATTCACCATTAAGCGATATTTTTATGTACGACTGTCGCGAGTGAACTACCTTAAGATTATTTTAATAATTTGTTAAAAATAAATAAAAATCTAGGTATAAAAATCTAGTTATACAAATCTAGGCATAAAAATCAATATTAATGATTTAATCATCAAATCCATTTTACTATTAATATGGACCTTATGTAGATAAAAATAGAAATATGGCGTTTGACATATTTGACAGACGCGTGGGAAGTAGATATTCACACACGGGTGGAAAGTAGATTCCTATCCACACGCGTGTGATATAGGGCACTTCCCATAAGACTAAAAAGTGCGATAGGTCTCACTTTCCTAAGTGATCTTAGGAAAACATATTTTTATCTTATTTCTCAATCAGTTCTCGCCTGTATAAAATTTCTTTGTTTGTAGGTACCTACTAGATACATAGTAGGTATCTACTTAACCCTAGAACGGTATCGTTTAATTTGTACCGCCTGTTGGTATGGACACGTAAAATTTACGCATTCGCAAATTTTTACATGTAAAATTACCTGTTTCATTAGTGTTTTTTTTTAGCGAAACATAAAATAGTGTTTTTAACATATTTTAATAACAAAGCAATATTTTAAAATGAACAAATTACAGTATCAGAATTTAAAAATAAAGAGAACATTTTTTCATTTGATTTTTTGGAAACACGTCCATATTTTTATTTGGTATTCCCCATATACTGTTTTGGTACATTTTACGCAGCACGTAGTTGCCATTCTTTCCTTTAATGTAGGACAAAAGTGGCAAAGGTCCCTTTTTTGATCCCCTCCCCTTCGATATTTGTACTGGGTAAAAAGGTTTCTTTAATATCTATTGCACTTACTGTACTTAGGTATCCTATTTGTTGACGTTGTGATTGCCATGGTTTAATAAGACTTTTAGTGAAGTATTCAAAACGTGTTAAAGTTTTACCACCTAATGCTTCAACATTGTGTGACTAAATTATGTATGAATTCATACAAGCCATGTTTATCATATTGTAAAAGATACATAGGGCCATTTTCAGCGACAGTCGTTAAGAAATAAGCGAAGCCTAAAATTTTAAGCTTGGCGACACGTACAACAAATAACTGCTTATTGGTATCAATGCGTATTTCTTACGTGTATACTTTTCAAAATCAAGCCACATCTTCTTTTGCTAAATAGTTGCAACTCTGACACCTAGAAATCTTCACAAGTGGATGTTTCCTGAGGCACTGCTGAAAGCTCAAGATCGTGAGTCAAAAGAATTAGTGGAGAGGGCACTTTCGCTACAAACCACACGTAAATTTTACGTATGATACCGCTCTAGGGTTAATGTGAAGCTTTGTATGACACATTTTCATTTGGTTCTTCAATTTTGTTACTTTTTGTTTGTAATATTTTTTCTTCAGGATAATTTAAGATAAGTAGGTATTGACTATTTTAGTGAAAAAAAACTTAATTTATTAGATAGAATAAATAACCTTTTTACAAGCATATAGTTTTAAATGTAATTAATTACTTTATTATAACAATTACATATTTATCTACAACACTCAGAAGTAGCATGTAGTTATTTTACTGTAATAATAGTTACTTAATAAATAAATTCAAGATAAATGTTTGTATATGAAATCTTTATTTATTTGTTTTTATGATTAGCACTATTAGAAGCATAATATACACCTAAATATATCTATAAAAAATGTCAACACGACCACACTGAAAAAACTTTCAATTTTAATAATTTTTTCTGCACATTGTCATCAATTACAACTAATCTGACCACACTTCTTTCTTGGACGACCATAACCTTTTTTAGAGCTTGTATTTGTAGACTATCTTGTTGGGACAGTTTTTTATCTAGGTATTTTTAAAATATGCGAGTGTTATGCTTTATTTATCATATATACAGAGTCTTCAACAATACTCGTATTCCACGTGACCAACTTGATGTCATCAGCTGACTAAAAGTAACATTAAAAACTTCAATAGCAACCATAAAACAATGTAATACGTATTTGACAGTAATTTAAGTTGTCACATACTAAAAATGGCCATTTTCATTACATTTCTACCCTACCACATGGTATACGGGTATTTTTTGAAGAATCTTTACTGTTATAAGTTCTTCATACTTAATTTCTCAGATCTTCTCTTTGCTATGCTTTCGAAGATATTATGCAGTAAGTTTTATTTAGCAATTCGCTACACAAAAATTCGCTTGATATTCTTCTGAAGTAGTCTACTTAATAAAGCAATGGCCTAATTTTATTTGAAATTAAGTTTAGGGTATAACATAGCACCTAAATAAATATTTAAATTCGTGTACAAATTCTATAGTTTTATTATTTATAACTACTTATAACTATTTATTTATTGTTTTATTTGCTGTCTCTGATTTTTTTTCGGGTTAGATGGAAGAGCAGATGTATGTTAACTGATAAATTAATACTTCTTTATATTGTATTATAATTATAACATTCACCATTTATCAAATCAATGCAGTAAAAAAGACTCTACATGTCCCAAATGTGCATCCAATCACGATGTAAAAGATTGTAACTCTGCTAGTTTGAAATGTGTAAATTGTGCTAATATCAAATCATAACATAAATATTTCTGTTGATCATGTCGCTTGGGATAGAGAATGTCACTTCTATAAGAGACAAAATTTAGAGATAGCACAGTGCCATTTCAATAGCAACCAACTAATTCATCTAAAAATCATGTCTGTATTAATTCAACTTCTAAATTTATATTATACTATCAAAATGTCAGAGGCCTTAAAACAAAAACTACCCAATTATTTGACAGTGTTTCAGCTATTACACAATATGCACCACTAAACTAAACAATGACGTCTTCAAAACAATTTAGGATTGTACTGACAGAAAATGTCATTTTAAATGTTCTGGGCTTGGTCTAGTGGACTTCGTTTTGGGAATATTATCTCCACTTTCACTCTTTTGATAATGTCAGACGGAAGAGTTTAAATATTTCAATTATTTTCCTTTTATATAAAGATTTTCACACTTTTATTTTAAAAATAAAAATTTTTAAACAAACACTAACATGACATATGTTTCGAAGTACAACTTCTTTTTCAAATGTTGTACTTCGAAACATATGTCATGTTAGTGTTTGTTTAAAAAAAAAAAAAAAAAAAAAATTTATTTTTAAAATAAAAGTGTGAAAATCTACCAAATTTGGTTTTACTCTTTCAAAATTAAATGGATTTTCATCAAGTAAAGGCCGAAACAATAAATAACTTTTATATAAAATATAATTTTTCAACTTTTACATCTTTGTCACATTATGGTTATTGTAGTTTGATGTTAATTTATTAGACGAAAGGATAATATTTAAGTGCCCCATCCTACACGTAATTCATTTAAATAATAACCCACCTTGACGAGTCAAATTATGGAATTATACGTAATAAACAGATTAAATTAGATAAAATAACGGAGAAGAAATATATTGAACAACAAATGGAAAATTCAAGGAAAATAGATACAGACATCGGCTCGGTGGTGAAAAGAGAAGATAAGTGTATTTTTCATTAATCTCTCATTAGAGTATGTGACGAGGAAAATTAATAAAGGAACACTGAGAACAGGGGGAGGACAAGTCATCGCATATGCAGATGACAGTGATAATTTCATAAACAAGAAAATCATGGTAAACATCCTGAAGGAAATTGTAAAAGAAGGAAAAATTATGGAACCAGAGCTAAACCAAGAAAAAACAAAAATCACGAGATTAGATAACAAAGCAGCATCAAAAAGTATTAAAATAGGAAAACATTGTAACCTACCGCACCCAGGTACCATAATCATTTATTAATTCCATTTTATTAAAAAAAGTTGCATTCTTATTAAATACCAAATTCTTCATTTAACAAAAATCTCCCAGATAATTAAATCTTATTTACGACACCTAATAAATAATATCTATAACCAATTTCTTAAAAGTGTCTGGGAACGCAATCTAAAACCACCATACAACACAAAGTAATAATCATTAAAACTCTTAACGCACTTATCTTAAGTCAGTTTTGAATAGGAACGTTGTTTTCGATACACAAACTTTCCAAGGCAAATAATAAATCAGCCAACCCCTATCCACCTAAATTCGTATTTTCTATGAGAAACAAAACGATAGAGACGTCACAAAAACGATTAAACTATGTATAAAAACCAGAGTTAAATGAGCTCAGAATCATTCAATTTTTGTCATTTGATGTGCAAGCATACATTTGTTAGTTCACATTCAAAGCAATCACCTTATTGTCAGTACCCAGTTATACAGTCTGTACCTTTCCTAAAACGCTCTTTTTAAACGACGTCTATCCCACAATACCTCCAATTCCCCAAAGGTGTCAACTTCTCGACGCCCAACGCCTCTCCGTTCTACTTCCCTACCTTTCGACGTCCCAACGATATCACTTCTAATACAACTTAGTATTTCCTACCATTATATTCATCCCGACGCCCAACGTCTCGACGCTCGACGTCACTACGTCATCTCTTTATCCGACGTCCCTATCCGTCGCTCAACGTCCCTGCTAATTATCCAGAATACAAAAATGTCTGAAATAGAAACAGACGATAATATAAACCCAACGGCCTGTTTATCCGATGGTGAGTTAATAACAACCAAACTAAATTTGTAAAAATGGGAATTTATTGTTGAATAATAATGAGTATTATTGTGTAACTCATTATTATTCAATAATGGTAAATCTTTACCTTTGAGGAATTTATTGCTAGCCGACGTCGCATTTAGCTCGTCCAGATGTGTATGCTATGGGCCATATTGCCTTCAAATTAATATATCACCGTAAAAGATAATAAGAGTCTGGTTACCGAACTGTCAATGAACCCTCGCAAATAACAGCTTAGCTGATAGGGGTAAATGACACATCGGACGACTAGACTCACATTTATCCGAATATGCTTGATGTTACTACAGGGTTGGACTATCTTAGATAATTATCTCTCAATCTTCGCACCGTAGGTAGATCTGAACATAAGGGGTAGTTCGCTAGTATTGCTCTGGCTCTATTCTAGTAAGACTACATCTACATGAAACCCCCCTAGGTGAGGCTGAAACATAAGGGATATCCACCTGTTATTGCAACGACGGTATCTCAGTAAGCGCACCTATAAAAAAAAAGAAAACAACGAAACAAAGAATTATTAAAGATGCTGTCTATTCTCAAGAATTGTTTAATTACAAATATTTGATGGCAAGTGGCCTGTGGCCTGTTGTTCGGGCGAGACACATGTGAGGTCTACCTTATATTAAAATAATCTGTACATATTTATTTTATTGGAGATCAAGAAAATAAATTAAGTTAAATATACTTTGAGCATTATTTCATTCACAAATTTGTACCAAACTTTGCATCGAATCCTGGTTTATTTTAATTAACATTATCACAACGTGGGTATATAAATTATCAATTAATTAACTAGACGATCACTACACTACTAGAGGAAAAGGCCATATACAGTAAGTATGAATTTCTTTAAATTTCACAAGGGGAGGGAGGTAGTTAAATTAAAATACGGGCTTTTAATAATTATCTACAAGACCACGGGGTGGGAGGTCACAACATGAAGTCCAAAAATTTAAATACTTGGGAATCACAATAGCTAAAACTGGAAATATGAGAAAAAATAGTCACTACAAATAAAGCCTTTTACGCAAATAAAACATTACTCACACAAAAATGAAAATATACAACATAATAATTAGACCAATACTATTGTACGCAGCAGAACCAATAAGTATGACAAAAATAGGAGGAAAAAGATTTAAGATTTTTGGAAAGAAAAATTATGAGAGCAATATTAGGACCAATCAAAATCACAGAAGAAGAATATAGAATTAGAACAAATGAGGAAATTAAACAAGAGCTAGAAGAAGATATAATAACAAAAATAAAACAATCCAGAGTTAGATGGTTTGGAGAGAAGGAAATGGAACAAAAGGAGATGTGGAAGATCCTGATCAGGATGGCTGAAGGAAGTGAAAGGAGATCTAGGCAAGGCAGGAAAAAATACAGGATATGGACAAATGGAGGGACATTGTAAAGATAATTACCTAAGAATGGGATTGATCCATCCAAAATGTGGATCTAGAGAACGAACAGCGGCTTAGCCCCACTAGGGGCGTTTTTTGGCCACTTTATATATATTCTTAATTTACTGTATGTATAGCCTGTAAGCCTAGTTGGGGATTCTAGTTTCTAGAACACGTTATAAAAAGTGTCAGAAATATTTTCGTTTATCAATACGTCCGCTGACGCAACAGACACATTCCCGAGAAAGGAGGCAGTTGGTAAATGGTGATATACAGTGTTAAGTTTTAGTTACAATGAAGCAATTTACGGGATAACAACGTGCTTTTTGTATTCATGCGTTTTATAAAAATAATGATTCTTATGTTCTTGTGCATCGTTTGTACCGAAATCATTATAACATAGCAAGAATGAATGATGTCCCAGCTGTAAATTTAATTAAATATTGGTTAAGAAAGTTTGAGAGTACTGGAAATTAAATTTGCACTTGGAATATCTTTCATTCTTGCTATTTTATAATGATTTCTGTACAACCGAGGTGCAATAATATAAGAATTATTGTTTTTATAAAACACACGAACATAAAAAATACGTTGCAGCTCCGTAAATTGCTCCAATACATCTAAAACTCAACACTGTCGACCCCCATTTGCCAACTACCTTCTTTCTCGGGAATGTGCCTATTGCGCCAGCGAATGGATTAATAAACGAAAATATTTCTGAGGCACCCTATATTAAATCATGATAATTAATATAATAAATAGTCCGTAAAGCTGCAGGATTAACTGGTAGACCCTCGGAGGCAAGAAACACATTTACACTCGTGTTAGTGTAACCCTCATGATAGGCGAATGATGGTTGGTCATGTAGATGGGCGAGAAATAATTTAAGGGACGATTAAATAGCCGGCTCTCTAAATCTAGCCAACAAATAACCATTGTCGGCAAGTGATTTCTTTGTTAGTCGGACAGTAAGAGAACTCAACGGGTCCAGCGAGTTGTTCGTTATAGGATTTGATGTGTGCCGTATTAAACGAAATGTAATTTCTGTTAATATGATACTCAGAATATAAATTACCCTCTCGATGATGGTGAGTGAGGTTTGCTTCGCTTTTAAGTCAAAGTCAATCATCTTTAATTTGACCCGGAGCGCCACGGCAAATAATAATAATGGCAGTCCCTTCCCCAAACAAACTTAGTAGGCTTCAGGGGTTGAATTAGGTAGGGTATTATTATTACAAAATGGAATAATGTTTCATTCTAGCCATTTTATTAGTTTTTAATGTATTATTCTGGTTCTAATTTAATTCCATTTCTAATAAGTAACTTAAGTAATGAGTAGCGATGTTCTTAAAATAAAATTTACTTTATAATTAAAGCAAGCGGTAACTACGACTCATATTTCAATTTTTACAGTATCAACATGATTTTGTTTTACTTAATTGTCACTTTTAAAGCGAATCCACATTGCCGTGAACTTCGTTATCGATCTAAACGTGAGATTTATCATTAAACAATTAATTATCGGTTATTTTCGATAAATAATTGTTTTGCCCTGGTAAAATCACTACGCCTATAATGTTCGGTAGGTACGTGTGTGTTTGTATATACAACAAACACGCATCTAGGCAGAGCTCTCTAGCCAGCTAGCAACATTGGCCGTGCAGGTCGTCGACCTCCTAGAGAAGTTCGCACATATCTCCTCGCGCGGCATCGAGTTTGACTAGAGCAAAAGGTTTTAAGCTAAATAAACTAGACAGACTAGATAAAGACAATTCAATATATAACACGAATGTGGAACTCATTTTTAGGTAAATCGGGCACAGCTATTTTGAGCATTTTAATATGATTAGGATTTGAAGAAAAATAGACATGGATAAATGGATATAAACTATTTTGTATAGAAATGCCTCTTTTATAAAGCGAATCATAGATATTATTTATTGTTCATTAAATCACTTATTATTTCTGTCAAACGGTTACAAAATTGACTTGGAAAGAAGAGGGGATGTGTAGTTATAAAGAAAACTTCTTCTTGAACGTTTTTTCAAAGTTTACTACTTGTTATTAAACAATATGTTCCAATTATATAACTGATATTTTCCTAATTCAAAAGATATATATGAAGGGTACAGGGAAAAAAGATGAATGTCCAAAAATTAAAATTTTAAGCTAATGACGGGAATATTATGCTAAAATGCTGTAAGAATCCAATAAAATATTGAAGCCAATGAAAATAGATGAGACTAGCATTTTACCGCACAGGGGTAAAAAGATGAACGACCCGGCGAACTGGGGAAAAAAGATGAATGTCCATAAATAAGGCAATCGCGTATTGTTTTGTTTTTCTTTCGATGCTTTTCCCCATTTTATTACGCGCTATTTTACTATTTCAGTAGTTCATGTGCCGTTTAATCGACCACCTGCTGTATACTGTTTTTTTCTCGCGCCACGTGCAATCGAAATATTTCGCAATGAGTGACAAAGACATTGAAGTTGATAGTGCAGTTTTTCTTCTAAGATCTAAGAAACGGAAATATCATGGAAGTATGAAGAACGTTGTTAAGTTATTAAAACTACGAAACCATGAAACAGGCCCAAGTTGTAATTGTACTAGATAACTTAAAGATCATGATGAAAAAAATTTGTATCTGGATGGCTTAATTTCACATGCCCCCGTTAAACGACACCGAAGTAGAAAGAATAATGATGAAGATGTTGAATATCACTCATATTCGTACACATACAAAATTCGTGTTCAACGGGATAATACGGCTGTAGAAGTGCCAATAAGTTATAAAGCTATGCTTTCTATGCACGGAATATCTGCGAAATGGCTTCAGAATATCCAGCAGTAGTTACCCACTTTTGGACATGTTAAACACGATGGGCGAAGTCAACATTCCAATCGAAAAAATCGTCTCCCAGATGAAATATCTACTGCCGTTTTTGATCATATTGCTCCGTTTAAAGGCCGAAAATCACATTACAGTCTCCATGACTCCCAACCTGTATATTTACCGGAGGTTTTTGACGTGAAAAAGACGTTCAACATGTTTCTGCAACAAAATACTGAGAAAAAGGTTTCTTACGAGACTTACAGAACTATATTTGTAACTAAATTCAACATAAGTTTTGGCTATCCACGAACGGATACCTGCAGTGCCTGTGATGAGCACAAGGCCAAGAAAATGAGCACCGAAAACGATCCTTCACAAAAAGCGCTTTTATCTCGTTTGGAAACAGAACATAAACTGCATCTTCTAAAAGCTGAAACGTTTTACAAAAGAAAGAGAACAGCCTGTTTAAATTCTCAAAAAAGTACAGAAAAAGAGGCAATAGCAAGGGATTTTCAAAAAAATTTGCCAGTGCCAATATCAGCACTAATGATGTATATTATAAACGCTAACTTTCTTTTTTATTCCTTCAATATCCATGTGCTGTCTAACTCTGCTTCATATTTTTATACTTACACGGAAACTGCTGGAAAGAAGGGGTCATATGAGGTAGCATCTATGCTATTTTATTTTCAATTTCTTGGATGAGAGTGTCCAAGAGTTAGAAATTTCCTGCGATTCGTGTAGCGGCCAAAATAAGAATTATACCTTATTTCGTTTACGGCATTTCGTTGTCCATAAGACAAAACGCTTAAGAAAAATCAAGATGACGTTTCCAGTTCGGGGACACAGCTATCTAGAATGCGACCGCAACATGGGTCTAATAAACCAAAAGGCAGCAGTAGAACTTCCGGGTGGATGGAATGAGCAAATTCTGAGTGCTAGAAGTAAACCTGGTCCTTTTTAGGTAATTGACTGTGAAGATCAAAATATTTTTCGTTCATGGACGAATTACTTTGCAAATTACTTCTATATTTGAAAGCAGACCAATCAAGGAACTTACAGTACATACTGGTATGCCGAGAATGATAGAATATCGTGAATCATATAACGGAGCTTGCATGACTTCTGTAGTGATATCGTCTAGAAGAAAGTCAAAAAATACTGATTTGTTACTTCTTGACCAATTTGAAGTACCTTCTTTAAAATACAACGAGAAACTCCCTATATCTTTGAAAAAGTTTCAAGACCTACAAGAACTTAAAAGATTTTGTTAGCCCAATGCATGTAAATATTTTGAAAACTTACCTTATAACCACACTACCGAAGATGAAGACGCTTAATTTATGTTAAAGGTTATAATTTACAATACAAGTTAACTTTTTGACGTTCTCTGTATGTTTTTTTATTATATTATAACATTACCTAATATTTTAATTTGTTCTACAGAAATTTACCATTATGTACCTTAGTTTTAATAAAAAGGTACTTATTTAGATTATTTGTTTATTAAGAGCTTGCTTTAAGTTTTTACTAATCTTAAGAATTTTTTTGTTGATTTTTTTGTACTACTATATCTAAAATGTATATTTTTTGTATGAGAATTTGTTTACTATTTTCGTTGCTGCTACTTTTATATAACCAAAATTAAAGTTGTATGCTCTTTCGTTTTAATAAATAATACAATTACTAGCGCATAGTTTATAATAAATTACTCCATTTCCCCACTCGAAGCTATGTCGTATAACTCCAAATTTTTTTTTCCAGCTACAAAAATAAACCTGTGCACTCAATAATTGGTAACAAAGTAATCTATACTACCAGGTATTGAGAAAAAAATATTTGAGCCAAATATATTTTCAGACAAGTATTGTAGACGTCTTCAAATTTTAAAATACTACTTTCTCAGAAACTCAGTTTTGTAACATTCATTCTCGGAACATTCCTTTATTTTTGGATTCTTCGGTTTCATCATGTCCGCGCAATGCTAATTCTAATGCACCACAAAATCTAATACAGTTAATAATAATGTTTAAAATATATCTGTTCTTATCAACTTGTTTATTATTATTTTAATTTCTCTGTATATGTTTAAGAATGTTTCTAGTTAATATTAGATCGATGAGGAAGAAAAGAAAGAAATTGTTTTTGGACGACCTAAGGCTCCCTCAAATAGTGGCTATTACAGAGCACTGGTGGGTGAACCAGTTTTTATAGAAAAATATACTATAATTAGCAGATATCCTTCTCTGCTGTATCTACACATTCGCAACTAGAAATCTGATGTGTTCTCACTGAGGCTAATTTTTTTCACTGAAATATTCCATACGTGATAGAAAATCAGTGATTTCCGGATCTATCTGCTGATAGCGTTGATAATACTGAATCATTAAAACATAAAACTTGCTTTTTGAAAGAAACAAACACATATTACAGCAATAATATTTCACTTCTTGTTTAAACTGGCTAATATCTAACTAGTATACAGGCTTCTAATCGTAGTTACCAAATAACTTGATCTTTAAGAAATCGCCGAAATCATCATTACAGGGAGAAGCTTGCCCGTATTATTATGTAATAGATACAAAGTGGTTAAGGGAACTTTCCATAATTTCTTTCATATTATTTATAATCAGACGACTCAAGGAAACACCAGATAACTTATTCGATCAAACCTAGAATGTTGAGGATATTAACAAATAAGATCAAAGACTAACGAAATCAATAAGTTGTCTTTCATCATCGTTTTCTGGAGAAGGATTAAGTTTTCTGATGATAATGAATCTTAAGGTTGATCATATATTAATATGCAATTGAAGAAATAGTTTGCATAGTTTTGTGATTAGAAAAAATGCGTTATACGTTATATGCACCAAAATTATATTATATTTCTACAAAAGTTAACATGGTTACATAAGAAACAAGCTATCAGGGTATCCAGCCATAATTAAAGTATCCAGTTGACTACATAGCTGAATTTCTTTAAAGAAGTAGTCTCACTGTGGTTAAACCTTTCAATCTTGGATGGATAAAATGCATATTTTAGTTATAGTATTACTAGACTAAAGTAGAACTCTAGAATATTAAATATTAATCTATTGCTTATCTATAGTTTATTTTTCTCAAAATTATAGACTTCCCCTTGTAAACAACGATGCATATAGTGGAATCGGAATGATTTTGTAGTTTTGATAGCCATGTCTGTTGGTTTAAGTTTCATTGAAATATAGACAACTAGGCATGTTTTTAACTAAAAACATATGTCCTTATATTTGAGTATAATATTTCAACTACATATAAAAAATATGTCCGGGGTCATAACTTTATTAAACATGATTTATTATAAAGATATAATCCATCTTACGTGTGTTTAAACATCTTCATTATTTACTTATTTTTGAAAGTTTGATATACCGCAAATTTTGTTTTAATTACACACAACACAGAATTATTAACTAAGTTTAATTCAATATTGATATTACATGCAAGCATTATGGAAAACCTAGACTATTATAATGTATTAGCAGAAAAGAGCATACACAAAAGAACTTTCAGCATAAAAGCATTTCTCAAATTTTTCGGTTTAAAGCTGTCATGATTAATTGTTATAGAGATAATCCTTTCATTCCACGTACACTGTGCTCTATCAGAAGTTAATTGAAAATGTAAATTCCACCTAGCAGCGATGTTATAAACTACTTCGGTTCTAATAGATTTTTGCTGATTTATTACAACTAGGAGAAAGTCATTATCTAAAACTAATGAACAAAAAGGAACTTTTACCTGCAGAAAAATTGTGAATTCTTATGCTCTAAAAAATCTAAAATTGCAGAAAACCTGTACCTGCCAACCCTGGGCGTAACTATATTAAAAGTCCCAAGTAAAGTTTGGTGAATTAAAAAAACAATATGTTTTGAAGATATAAATGAGAAGACAGATACAATCATTTCAAAATGAGAAATAAAAAGATTTTCAGCAGATATTACTAGTTCCTATTATTTATCACGAATGATTTCCCTATAAGCTGCATTGTTAACGTATTTTTATGCCAACGAAGAAAATGCATGCGTCATTGAGGAAAATTTTAAAGAACGAAGAAAAGAAAAGCTATATAAATGCATAAAAATAAAAAGAAAATCGTTCTAATTTATACATAGATTTTCGTCTACGAAGGTGAAAACCTAAGTATGCACTACAGAAAAAGTAGATATAGCTTGTCAATTCGGGTTATATGAGCAAACCTTGTACGAAAGAAAATTAAGGAATCACTGAGTAACTGAGTGGTCTGGCTAGAGGATAGATAATGCAGAAAAATTCAGAAGAGCATTAATTATTGGAAAGCATTGTAGAAGTTGCAGCTCCCTAAATATGTGAGCTCGAATAATGCCTTATTTAGGTATTTAAACAGCTTCAAGTGGTTAGATGGATAGCAATATTACCGTACTCTAGATAAGAATCATAATGTCTTACCAATGGCAATAGATAATGCAAAATTATGTCTTGATAATGACGCCAACTAATTTAAAAGAATTCTCATTCGTGGCTTCAAGTTGTAAGGTTGTTAGGAATGAGATTAAACTTTGTTATCTTCTAGTAGTCAACCACGGTGTACTTTACGTTTGAAAGAATTGTAAAAAGCCGTTCAAAGATTGAAGATGAGAACTAGAACTAGATAAACGGATAAAAAGTTGAATCAAACTTTCATCCACAACATTTAAGTACTTCTAAATGAGAAAGGCGGTTTAACTCGAGTTGGTATGAATTCATAAAGAATCTTTCTTTCATAAAAACGATTTTATTGGTCAAAATTCGAGCAATTTACGCTTCTTCGAAAAAAAAGAAGGTCTTTAGATGGAGATCTGAAACGCCGGCTATCCCACCTCCTCTCCGTCGGCAGGTGTAGACGCCCCATTAATCAGCGCGGACCACCAACAAGTGCGAAGACACAAACAAGTGTAAAGAAATGACATAATGCGAATAGCGAAGAAAGAAGAGACGTACCGAAAATTACGTAAGCGTCGGGTTCGGTTGTTCGGTGAGTGAGCGATAATAGTTCGCTGGGCCGTGCCAAGTCTCAGGTCTGTCGCGGCCGCGGGATGAGACATGAGATGAACTGCACGCAGGGCGTTGCTCTCGAACGGTTTGACTGACGCATTATATAGAGTACACGCAAAACATTAATATATCTAGTCTATTCTAACGTCTAAATTTAAATGGCCTGTCAATGACTTCTCAATGTCTTGTTTCGAACGGTAGCTGTTTGTATCCGTACTCCCACAATTAGAACATACACAATCAATTGTTTATAATAGGCTTGTTTGGGTTCTTCAAAAACACGTTGAAAAATGTCAGAGGATTAGTTGACCAGTGGACTATTTAAAAGTTGTACGCGACGAATAATTTGCTACTCAATTATTCGACTAGATTTTGGACGATTTTTACCAAATTTTAAAGAAACCAAAACAAATCTAATATTTATTAATGTCAATAGGATGCAACTAGATTGCAGTTTTATTATCTTTGGTTGAATCTCATATTATAATGCTAAAAATGCGGTTATAAAGAACAGTTAAAAGTTGTTCTACTTATTCTACATCAACAACCAAATAAAAAAATTCGATGTCTAAATGTATGTGTACAATTTGAAGTGTAATATACATTTTTGGCATTTTGGTCACGAGTATCAGATACAATCAACCCTTTATTACACCGACAACTACTCTTGGGATGTTATCAGGGGTAATATAATAAATGCTGCGATTATTATTTTCCAAAAATTGGATCTGTCACGAGTAAAAATTAAAAAAAAAAATAGATTTAATAACTTTTGACCGTAAAATGTCACTATTTATCGATGTTAATACGAGTACAACTTCATTGATCAAAATATTATCAGGAGTAAAAAAATAACTTCCTCAAGCACGTTGCTTTAGGTTACATGTAAAAATAATTAAGAAATAATATATAAAAATAAATTACTTAGACGTCGGTGGAGGACAGACACCTAATTTGGTAGAATATTTTTGAATTATTTTGCTGTGAAATTGTCATTAAATTCTTCTTTATTATTATTATTACATATTTACTCAGTGGTTACTGAAATTTTAACTCATCCCGGGTACTGCTACCAATGGGGGAGAGCCTACTACTCACTCGTTTAGAAATTTACGTATTCAAAATTACCGCTTTCTGCATGTCGATAAAAGTATTTTTATGAATTTCCAGTTTATTGAGACCTTCCTGAAGATTTTTCGGGATGAGACTCATGGATGATCCTATTATTATTATTTTGTTAGATTAAGCAATTAATTACAAAAAATTATCTTTTATTCATTTATTGTGTTCTCAAAATAAAATAAAATTTATGTGATCTTTAAATGACTTTTATTAAAAAAAAATTGTTATGTAAGATATTTCAAATATTGTTTCCGAGTAGGAAATTGCAAGATCTATCAAAATCAAGAAAAAAAATTTGGGGTTAATATTTAAAAAAATTGTCAATGACGTCACTGCCCAATAATGGGAAGTGGGGGAAAATTGAATTTTATTTAAAAAATTGCACTTTAAGTAAACAAATTTGACCTGTCCGAGCATTTTTTTGGAAAACCAACTAATTTCATTATAATGAATTTATTCCTTTCATTTGAACTATACTGTATACAAGATCATTGACAAGAGTATAGTCTTTCTAGACACAATCCAACACGGCAGAATAACCGATTAGTACCGACTTCAAAGGAACCGCGCACATGGGCGTACCAATTTTATTATTAAAATTAAGTAAATTAAATTAATAATTATGTATAGTTCTTCCATTAAACTCGTTCCGAACTCTTACCGACAATTTTGTTTGATCTGTCACAGGCGTAGATACCTCATTTTAAAAATTTAATATTTTTATAAATACGAGAAAGTATTCGTTAAAAAGCGATCGAATGATTACAAATTGGACGGCGTTATACTCGTTATTTAGATAGATGCACTTGATTGTAGTCCTACTTGAAACTTAAAAAAAATCATTATTATAGCTCGTTAATTTGCTACAACTGAATATTAAATTATAAAACGTAAATAGACGAGTAAAATGTACCTCTCTGTAAGGACGTTTGGTTCAAACAGGGTACCAGACGTGAACTTATCCCTTTTTATACCCCATTCGT
Organism: Psylliodes chrysocephalus; assembly: GCA_927349885.1. Classification (NCBI taxonomy): domain Eukaryota; kingdom Metazoa; phylum Arthropoda; class Insecta; order Coleoptera; family Chrysomelidae; genus Psylliodes; species Psylliodes chrysocephalus. Next base: position 95,799,398 of record OV651816.1, on the reverse strand, counting down.
TTTTTTTTTTCGGAAAACGAAATTTCAAAGCAAAAACCATAAAGGAAAATACATTCTTTGCAAATAAAACAAAACTATAAAATAATTTAGAAAAATGAATTTTTTAAAAGAAATAAATGAATACGAACTAATAAAATGTTAACAATGAATTAATTTGATGACTCTCGGATTACCAATAATGAAAAATAAGAAAGTTAATTCGAATCGAAGTTTATAACAAACGCTTTGGGAAAATTTTTCAAACCGTGCACGCTACTGATCAAAGATAAAACAACTAAAGCAGCCAGGCGAGCCAACAATTCCGGCCGCTCACTTGTGGACTTAACATCAACTGTAGATGCTTAGATGTTTAAAACTTAAGTGTGCCACATCAGAGGCTATACCAAGACGCTTATTTGCAATGTGAGGGAACAGAATTTATAGCATTCACATGGCATGTAACGCGAATTATTACGCAATCCTGGTACAAACGCCTATATTGGATTGAGTTTGGAAACACTATACGAAATAGCTATTTTCTTAACTAGTGTAAAAGGTGATACTTTCTCGTAGGACTATTGCTGATCAGAATGACGCATAGTTAGAAGAATGATTTTTTCTACATTTGTGTATTAATTTAAAATATAAACATACATGTAAAAATTAGATCTTTTAGATCGCAGTGTATTAACACCCCATTCCTAACATAATACACATGTAAACAGATTAATTTAGTAAGATGGATAGGTAGGGTTTTCCCAAAATACGTATGACTCATTATGCCTATGGTGCATCCTCCTAATATATTATAATTTAATAATTTAGGAAATATTTATCTTCCCGCACTAGTAAAAAAAAGTACTAGAACAGTATTTTGGTTTCGCTTACTTTTCGCATGGAGAATCATGTCAATAATAGTCATTTTTGACACGTGTTTACAATACTTTATAATGGTAGCGTTTTGCTTCACACCTAAAGATTGAAGCCGATTTAGAAACAAAACTCTACAATATTAAAACGTAAAAGATATATCTTATAGATACAATAATTCTGTTAGATATAGTCATCAACGTAAAGGTACATAAAAACATGACCGTTCATTTTAATTTAATTTTAATAACGTTACTTAAGTGTAATATTAGGCAAGGACGAATACCCTAATTATATTACATTGAGAACTAGCATTAATGTAATTTTCTAAATTGATTATTATGCACTTAAAATTAATAACCTTGATAAAGCAAAACAGCTTAGTAATATTATAACTTTTTTTTAACTGACTGGAACCTTGTTAAGTTGATACATTTGACGATATTTCCAATTTCAGTTAAAATAGTTAAAGTATGAATTGTTAGAAAAAAACTTTTCATATATGTTTGTGCTATCTTTATTCTTATTTTAATTTCCTTTATAGTATTCATCTTAAGTTTGCATTCATCCAATAACAATACGTCCTCTAAACTGCTACCAATTCTGTTTTTAGCTGGACCCTGTCAATTTAGAATTAATTTTTATTCATGTGAATTTTATTAATAAAAATAGCAGAACATCTCTCTGTAAATATCAACGGAAAGAGTATACCTTATGAGCTGAATGCGAAGTACATTGGTGTGACCTTTAATCTCGAACCAGATCTTAAGATCAGTATGGCTTAACGGCATTCAATTATGAGTATGTGCCAGAGATAACAACATTAAATTAAAAAAGAAGAGATCAGAAGTTTTACTTATATATCAACGCAAAAGCTCGTCAGATGTTGGACAATCCTCGCCATGTCCAACGATTGAATAGTACCAAGACATTTGATCTCGTATAGTGTATCTATACAAGTAGAACAATGCGCGAATGACTTGAATATAATAATCAGAATTCAGGACAAGTTACAATTGAAGACATGAGTGGATAAAGGTTCTATGTACATTTTTTTTTTAAATGTTTTTGTATAAATTCATTATAACTATGATCTGTTATAATATTCTTTTAAATAAAAAATGCTACTAGGGGATATAGAATCTATGTTATATGGTGAATTATTCAAATAAGAAACTTTAAACTCGAATATCTCTATATTATGTTTTTGTTACGAAGGCCCTTCATCCACTTATGTCTTCAATTGATTAGTACCGAAATATCAGATACTTAAATATCTCTGTATATCTGACGTATAGATAAAATTTGTATAAAAATAAATGTATACAACAATTTTAAATAGAACTTGGAATAGCCTTAACTACAAATTATTCTGCTGACTTGTATATCCTACCGTTTTAAGTCTGTTAAAATCAAGCAAAACGATCAAAAGCATATATATGCCTGTAAATGACACGTGGTCTATAAACTGAACATCAAAGCGCCGAATTAAAGTAAATATGACATAATCGCGCGCAATGCACTGTGTAATTGTTGAGGAATTATAAGACAGATTTAGCAGATGTTCATTTTTAACGTTTGCTGCGTTTCTCGCGTCATCTACTAGTTGAATCACGCCAATCTTGAATACCTACCTCGATAACGTTCTGAAATTGAATTCTTACTTTTTTGTGGTTTCTCTTAATGAATTTTTGAAATTCATATACCCGTAGTTATAAATAATATACATTGCATGCGTTTCTGCGTTCTAAAAAAGAAAGCTAGTAATAAAATATGTATCCTCCATGGTTTAATGGGTCGTCTATTATCAAAATGATCAAACAAGTTAAGCTTGCACATTCTCAATATGTTGAAAGAATGGAAAATAATATTCAGGAAAACCCTCAGAAATTTTGGACATACGTAAACTCTTTTAAGAACTCTTCAAGCTTTCCATCTTCAATACAAATTAATAATGATGTATTGGATAATTCATTAGATATTGTGCAGGCATTTGCAGAGCATTTTTCAAACAATTTTACATTACCAACACGTACTATCACATCTGTTCAATCAACTTCTGTTAATTTACCTATTTTATCTATAAATTATGTATCTGATAAAGAAGTGGTAGACGCTATAAAAAGATTAAAGCCAAAAATGACAATAGGACCTGATTATATTCCTTCCTTCTTCATTAAAGATTGCGCACACATTCTTTCAACCCCACTGTGTACTATTTTGAATTTAATATTGAAAACAGCCATGTTTCCTGATCTATGGAAATTATCTCGCGTTACACCAGTTTATAAAAAGGGAACGAAAGATGATCTTGATAACTATATTAAATGAGTAAAACCAAATTTGGTAGATTTTCACAAAACTTTTATTTAAAAAAAATAAAAATTATTACATTAAAAACACTACACATGAAATGTTTCGAAGTGCAACTTCTTTTTCAAATGTAAAGTGACATTCCCTATTTAGTATTGAAAAATATCAATAAAAAATAGATAATAATCTAAATACAATGTTTGAAAAATGCCTCGTAAAAAGAGAAGACGAGTAAATTTTTTAATCATATGATTATCGGATGAACGAAGCTTGTTGTAACGTTAATATTTAAAAATGTGCCTATTTTTCCTTATATTTTTTGTTTCTTGAATAATTTTAGTTGTTTTAATATCGGTAACTATTTTTTTTAAATCTATTTTGACAGCATCATGTATATTAGAAAAGGCAACGATTTAAAAATTATTTTAATTATACAGGGTTTTCCATGAAAGTAATATATATCAAAGTTGTTATATTAGAAAAGGCAACGATTTAAAAATTATTTTAATTATACAGGGTTTTCCATGAAAGTAATATATATCAAAGTTGTTTTTTTTTAATAGAACATCCTGTATTTTATTTTATTTTATATTTGAATTGCCCTTGCTATTCCCATTATAACAATACGAAATAGTATGAGATTACACAGGTTATTTCACACGTAATAACCAGTTTTGTATGAAAATCGTATATTGCAAAAGAAACAATTGAAAAGCAATTTTTTCGCGGTAACAATTTTTCGATGTTAAAAATTTATGCTAACACACAATTTCTTTAATTAAAAACAAACCTGTACAGTGTTTGTTAAAATTAAAATACAAAATCTTTAGATTGACCAATAATTACACTTTCATTTACGTTAAGCATTCCCTATGTGTAAAGTTAATAATTTTGGAAGAGTTTTAGATTTAAATGACAAAAAAGATCATTTACAAAATACTTTAAATTTTATTTGTTCTATTAATAGGAAAGACATCAATTGGTAATTAAAAATTTAACCAGCCATAATGTATTATCCAGTGAATATGTGTTTGACAATACCTAGTGCAACTTTTATATTCCTTAAAAATAAAAAAAAAAAATTCAAATACTTTGTTTATTAAGTGTTATTTTGACAGATTTTATTTAATTGGAAATGTTTCTCCAAGTAGCTTCTCTAATTATGAAGATCTGAAGGTGGTTGTCAAATATCCAATTCAAATTTTTAATCATTTCCTGAGTAACTCTTGAAACATTTCTCTTTTTCAAGACTAAAGGTCACATTAAAAATCTGGTTTAATTTTTTTTTTAAACTAATAATGCAACACTAATGACATTAGTAGTAATAACGAACTGTCAGTATTGGAGTTGCAAAGCCAACTTAAAAATCAATAAACTTTATATAAAGTAGGTACAATAATGGGGTGAGTTTATGATTGATTTCCTTTTTTACTGAATGTTAGTCCTATTTTAAAATGTCAAAAACTTATTCAGTCGACAATAAATTACAGCTGGTTAAATTTTAATAATTAATGAACAAATAGCTATTTCCTGTTAACTAGTTATCAGTTAAAATTAAAATATTTTTTTGGGTTATCATTTTCTAATTTAAATTTTAAAAAATCCCCGAAAATATTAACATTAGGTATAGCAAAATGAAACTTTAAATAATGTACTTCTGAAAGGTAATATAGAATAATACAAATAACCAATTTTTACTTTTGCCATTGCCATTGGAAATTTTCTATGTTTATGAACAGAGTTTCTGTCAAAACAAACAACCTGAAATTCGAAGATATGTTTACAACATCGGTTAACATTACATACGTATAAGTCTGTCTCTCTCATGCTCCGTCTATATCATGGAGGTATAATACTAATGGAGATGCCATGAGGCAATTGTTTTGCATATGATACGTTTTATTAAAAATGACCCCACTGGGCGTGGCTTAAATGGTTGACTAAGCAGGGTCGTATTCAAATATAATTAAAGTCCGTATGCAGAATTACAACTTTTAAATGACTTACTTACCTAAGATTTGTTTCAACATGATCGATTCGAAATTAATATGATGACATTGCGCAATTATGACTTCTACACTATTTACTATTATTTATTAACCGTTTTCCGACCAAGCCAATGCCAAGACCATAAAAGAGATTAATATTATTATATTGTTCTGTCTTCGCCGAAACCGTCCGATATATGACCTGTGTGATCGAAAATCAACGTTCGAATAACACTGTGCATCAGATTTGTTAATCTCTTTGTGCTTTAAAAGAACTACGATTTTTCGTTCAAGGACTCTCTTGTCTTGATCAAAGCTGTTAATGTCAAAATCTGACAATGAGGAGAATTATGACATCAAATTACCAAACCAAAAACCAAACCACTACGTGAATTGTGAATAAATATATTTCAGCCGAGTTTGTAAAAAGGACAATTAATTACTTTTAAATGTAAAACATGTAGGTCTTTCTGCTACAGTCAAAAGTTTAAAAAGACCAAAAATTCAGGAAGAAAACCATGATCAAAACTACTCTTTCAAAACCAATCGGAACTAAAAAGACTCAGATAATATTTGTTGGTTTTATTTATGTTTGAAATAATTAATTATATAGGGTAGGTACATATACTACTAAAATTGCAAGCAAGTACTTACTAAAGATTTCTATAATTGGTACCTATGTATAATAAACAACAATCTCGTAGATGCACAGCATACAACTATACAAATGGAATTATAGAGATAATTTATTTTAAAAATAGGCATTCAGTTGCGATTTGTGATTACAAAAAGAAAACTTTAACCACTTTTTCTGATCAGTAATGTTAGTGTTATAGTGAAAAAGTTTCTAGAAACTGGTGTTTTTAATCCTAATAAAGCATTGTGAATTTCCAAGAAAAGTGCATGATGAAAATTGTTTTGACCAAAATTTTGAATGTCATGCCATTTAAAAAGAAACCCTGTGGCTGTGGATAACATTTGACACAAAATCGTATCCTAAAAATAACTGTTTGGTTGCATTGGAGGAATAATTTCTTCATTAGTACTTTTTTAGGGTGCAAGGATGACTTGACATTACTTTGTTATAAGTTGTCTTTTTGCTTTAATTTCTGATACACCTGTATTGTACATACTTGAAAAATATAAAATTGTTCAAGTGGGAAGTTTATATACAAGGTGTCTCATTGAGAAAGAGATACAGAACAACTGAAGAGTCTTATTAAAAATAAGACTATGCTTAGAATGCGAATATTCTTCATTTTAATTTTGAAGTTTCTTATAAGTTCCTCACAAAAGTACCTATATGATTTACTTAAAAAACATCAAAAAATATATAATTATAGTTCAAATAAGTGTAACGTATCTTATGACACCAAAAACTTTTGCCAAATTTGGTAAAATTATAGGTAACTATTCAGTTTTTCTGTGTCCCATTCTTAATAAGACACTACAAAAAAAATTTTATTATTTAAAAAAAATATTTATTGACCTTTAAACAACACTATTTTGTTGTTTTTATGTCTTATGTTAGCAGCTTTATTAACTCTAGTTTTAGGGTCGGTCTTTTCACCTTCAGATAAAGTTCCAGATAACTAACTGACGCATATATTATCTGAGAGTTACTGTCTGTCAGATAATTAATTTTCTATTTTTTCAAGTAAATAATATGTGTGGTAGGTATCCAGTAATTTTTAACCTTATGTGGTCATGTAACTACCTGCTTATCCATCAGTGAAGTATTTTATCAGAAATTTCATAAATAAGATAATTTATCATTTAGAAGTTTAGTTTATCCAGAGGTGAAAAGATTACTTTTTAAGTTACTTGGAAGATAAAAATTACCTGACACTTTATCTGAAGGTGAAAAGATCGACCCTTAGTGAGATATGTTAGTCGGATACTAACATATTTATCAACTTGATTAATAATATTCTATAATTATCCAACACAAACTGGTCCAAACTGTGCTGCATAATATTCGAAAAGACATTAGAATTTAATGAATTCTTTTAAAACTAATGTGCTGATGATATCAACTGATATTTTTTCTTAGAGTCTTTCATAATTTTTAATATTTTTTCACATTTTAAACAAATGTTTATTACATCTTCCGATGGATATTGCAAACCATTTTTATTCTTTATATCAATGAATGAAAATAGAAACAAATCTCTAGTTTTACTTATTAAAGGATCTAAACATTGTTCACAAATGATTTTTTTTTTTAAATAATAAACAACATATCCAGAAATGTAAGTGATTATATATTTAGAAAAGTAGAAGATTGTATCTGGTAAATAATCATGATCATTTTCAATAACATTCACTTTCTCAAAATCATTCTAAAAAAAATTCTAAGTACACTCCTTATACTTACTTATGAAAACTTAAATTAGATATTTTCTTACGCTCTTTCACTGAAGAGTTTTTACAATTAATTTTGGCACACTTAGTTATGATTTTTATACAAATTAATAAAAAAAAAAACACTTATTAAGATAGAAATAACGTCGAAATATTTAAATTTGAACAAAGTTCTGACAGCTCTTTGACAACTATGACATGACCACTAAGAGAGGGGGAAGGGGTATCGTTTTTTTTTGGCATGTCATCTCCATAGTATTCAACCTCATTGCTCTAGATATGTTTTCGTTTGACTTTTGACATGTCTGTCAAACTTTGAGATTCTGAGAGTTTATGACTAAAAACAGACTATTTTAAAATGAACATCATTGAAAACAAATAAATTATATATCAGAAAAAGATCACTACCTAATAAGGAAGTCCATTCACAACTCGTTTTTCATTTTCTTTGATCAACTAAACGTTTTTATAAACTTTAAAAGTAACTTATTGAAAATAATAATTAGTCAAATACATAATATTTTGCACCATGCCCATTTCTTTATTTAAAAGTATCTCTGGTGACAAAGATTAATGGCTTTATTGTCACAAACATATCACCACGAAATTTCTTGATTAATTAATGTCAACAAAAACTATTTACTGTAATACATATTTATAAATTATTTATTTCAAGGTCAGAGCAAAATAAAATTGTATATGAACTGTAATTTGTTTTGTGTTGTTCTTAAATTGTTACATTTTATTGCCAATTTCTGATTATTAATATTTATTAAAGTGTTGTTGTCCTAAACTAAATACAAATTTTTATTTAGGAGAAGCTTTGGTTCAGATGGCAATCTCAGCATTTTTCAGATACAAAACAATAATTATTATTTATTCTCTCTTTCATGTAATTTTACGTCTTAATTATTTAACACTATAATACATTATTATTCAAACACACGCCAATTAAAATCAACATTGAATTGTGTAGTGTTTTCACTCAATCCTGCGAAACGTTGTTCAAATATACATTGTAAATAAAGAATCAACATTGTTTATATTGTTAAATAATATTTCTAAATACCACGCGAGGTGAGATTTTTTTTTCGAGAATATTCTCGATTGAATTCTCGTGGTATTTTAACCATGATTGGTCTCAAAAATAGTCCACGGCCACGATATCTTGATGAAGACTTAGGAACAATTGCTGTAAGAATACAGATAGAAAGCATTGGACAAAGAAGATTGAAAGAATGTCAAGGCTCGTAAAGGGTCTTAGGACCAAAACGATGAATAAATAATTTTCTATCCTTAAATATTAATAGAAAAATTCTTATGTAAGACTAGCTAGTTGAAATAGTTTAAGATATTTTGACGCAACATGTTTTCACTATTTCGTTGTTATAATTAATACAAAATCTGTTTCTTGTTTACAGTGCCTATTCCAACACAGAGAAAGAAAAGATCTACCAGAAACATTTTTGTAAAAATGGCAAATACTGTTGGCCCGCTATCCCTACTAAAAAGATGCGTCGAGGGCAAATTAAGAATAAAGGTTGGTATGCTTATTTTGAAATGAAATTTCTAAACTTCTAAAAATTCCGATCATTAAAATCAACCAAGGCCGACACTGTCCAAAATTTATCGAAAAATGTAACCTCAACATTCAAATGAACCACTTTAAATTCAGTTTTCAGATATTACTCATGCCCATGTGGGTACCACACGTATTTCGATTAGGTGGTGCGCGTTTGGTAATGATTGCGCAACGTATAAATAAGAATTCGATATGTCGGAGAATCGACCTTATGGGTTTGGTTTGCAAATCGAAATGAGGTCAAGTTTGTGCTTTCTTTCTGTATTCACCTAGATTTTTTTCGCGATTAAACTGACATTGATCATGGTGCTCGTGGTACTGTGATGTAACTTTTAAAATAGGTATAACGGATTTCTTTGACAAAATATTTTGCTATTGTACAGCATCCTATTTAAGTTAAAATACTGATATACTAGATATATTAACAAATAACATGCAACTTTGGTCGTGTGTAGTGTACCATTCTATATTATTAAAAAGAAGCTAGTATAACCGTCAATAAATCTCGAAAACTTTGAACATTTGAGCTTCCGAAACTTTAATTTTGTAATAATAACAAAAAAATTTAATCGAGAACACTAATTTGACTCCTGTAATTTTCCGATTCTCCATCTAATGCTACCCGAATCCTTTGAAGCTGCATCGAAGGGTTGTGAAGTAAACTGACCCTCTAGAAAACTATCGTCATTTATAAATAAATTTTTTTGTGGTAAGAAAACATAAATAATTCAAGAAATATCTAAGAAAATATTTAGATTCTAAATTTACACAAAAAAGAATGAATATACAGGGTGTTATTGAAATACACGTACATATTAAAATGGGGAATAGTATGTAATGACCAAAAACGATTGGCACCAATTTTAACTTCAAATTCTAAAATTTAAATATTGGGGAAGAGTCCCCTTTTCCGACCTACTAGTTTCCATATTTAAAGAAGTAAAATATATCGAAATTGAAATTACCCATAAAAATTGCACTGTTGCCGTAGCAAAACCAATTAATTCAAAATAAAGTTTATTACAGTAATTGTTCAAAATGCCGTCCATTATTATTTACACACACTTGCAATCGTCTTTCCAAAGAACTTTGAACATTAGAAATTAGTCTTGGATTTTGTCGTAGTTCCTCGGCTACCGCATTAACTTTATTGGTTAATTGTTCAACACTATTAATAGGTTCATTATAAACCAGTTGTTTCATGTGACCCCACAAAAAGAAATCGCATGGATTTAAGTCCGGAGATCTCGGAGGCCACTTAGTAGGTCCATTTCTGCCTATCCACTTTTGAGGAAATCTAATGTTCAAAAACTGCCGTACGTTTAAATCAAAGTGAGGAGGAGCGCCATCTAGTAGGTACCACATCCGTTGCCTTAATTGTAACGGTATCTCTTCTAGGAGTACTGGCAAAATATCTTCTAAAAAGTGGAGATATCCTGGCCCATTTAATCTGTTCGGGAGAACACAAGGCCCGATTAAATGCTGATCTATTATGCCAGCCCAAACATTTATTGAAAATTTTCTTTGATGCCCAGTTTCCCTAATGGCGTGAGGATTTTCATCACTCCAAATATGCGTATTGTGCATATTGAACACGCCATCACGAGTGAATGAAGCCTCGTCAGTATACAATAATATTTTTAGAAAATCAGGAATATCAACACATTTTTGAATCATCCATTCACAAAACTCCACTCTCTTTTCTTCATCACCTGGATATAAGGCCTGGACTTTTTGGATGTGATAAGGATGTAAACCTTGTTCTTTAAGTGTCCGCCACACAACAAATGAGGACACTCCAATTTCAAGACCTAGTCTTCTACAACTTAATTGAGGCCGGTTTTCAACAGCTTCCAACATTTCTTCTTCGGCCGCCAATGTGCTTTGTGTTCTTGTTCTCCCTCGATCTGCATTGACACTCTCAAATTTTCCATGGTCTCTTAGATGCTGAACAGTTGAAATAAACGTACGACAGTCCGGAATTCTCCGATTTGGAAACCGTTCGCGATACAGGATTTGTGCTTGCCGAGAATTTTCTCCAGCTGCTCCATAAACCAGCACTATATCCGTTAGTTCAATATTCGTAAATAGTGGCATCGTAAAAAAATATTTAAAAGTAATCGTAACAACACTTTTTACCAATTTGGAAATGACGCGCTCGTGTTAGCCAGATTCGTAAATCAACTAAAATTTTAATAATCTATAGTTTCAAAAATGTATAGTTTAAAAACAATAATTTATCAAATATTCTAGTTTTTTGATAACGAGGGTAGTAAAAACCAGTCTTCGGAAATAGAAATTAATTCGAAAATCTTGGCAACATGGTTATTTCTTACAAGACTAGTTTTCTTATCATCTGACAAAAACTTGCATATTAATTACTGTTGATGTTTAAAATAGGTAAATAAACCTAATTTATATAGGTCATCCTCAACATATCAGTGAAGTACGTTTGTTTTAGAATTAATTTTCAAAAATTAATAACTCCCTTAATAAGGGGTATTTTTAAAAAATTATATTTTTCTACATTCAGTGGGGATCTGCGCAATACCCACTTTTAATATGTACGTGTATTTCAATAACACCCTGTATATTAGCCTTTTTATTCCATTTTGACTCCTTAATCACCTGTTAATAGTATGCGGATTTTATCACTAACAACTACATTTATTACAAAAGATTGTACCAGTCAAAGAGGTTTCAGTTAACTGTTTGTAAGAATATACTGAAAATACGAAAAGGCAATATTAAGATATTCGAAAATAAGGTTTTGGTGTAATTACAGATGGATCTATTGTAGTTCATGCCTAAATTATAGTCTACCAAACCACACCTTTATCGTCTGTTGGAGGGCAGTGTCGGATTGGGATCCGTGTGCCCTACCTATTCAGAAGGAAGAAGAGTCCATCTATACATTTGTAATCATAGGTCAGGTTCATTGAAGAGTAAAAAAGGTATTCTTAGCACACTGATGCTTTTTCCGTGACTGCCACGTATTACGGGATTTTCTTTGTTCTTCTCAAGGGCCCACTGCCAGAACGAGGGATCACACCCCAGCAAACATTTTCTATAACATTAGTTATAACTCGACTTTGTTTAAGACGAATTTACTTATTGAGGTAATTATTACGTAAAATTGACTAGAAAAATATACCTGTAATGTAAATTTACCAAACGGTTTTAATTTATATTTAAATTTACGTAAATTATACCAAGAAATCTACCTTTTACACAAATCTGCTTAAAAGTAACTTTAACCATATCAGCAAGGGAAAAACTACTTAAAAAAATAACCAACAATTACTTCAAAGTTAAATTTCCTTTGTAGTAAAATTAAACTTTGTTGTAGCAATTACCTGAAAAATTTACCACAAAGTAAATTCGACTAAAAACCACCAATTTAAAAAAAGTCATACATGACCTATTTGTAAAAGTTATATTATTTAGGGTATTTTAACAATTAGGTTGTTCAGTTACTGTCTTCGTCATTATTCTTAAGAATTTCGGCCATTTTAAAAAAACCATTACAGTCGTAATCTTAATTTACGTGTGGTGTAGATAGAGCTTTAAATGAGTGCAAAAAATAATTAATAAAATGAGTTCGAAAAATAATAAATCATATCGTTATACTTCCGATTTTTATCGTAAAGTGAAACATCTAAATTCTCAAGGGCAGAACAACGTGACCTAAATATATTATATTTACCTATAGGTAAATTTTTTATAAAACTTATAAGTTATTATTTCTTTAAATAGGTAAAGTTAACTAATATGTCGTGAAATTGAAGTTAATTCAACTTAGTAAGAAGGTAGACTGACGGCTGATACCCAATCCAACACTGGTTGCGGGTAGCCTAGATAGCTCTGTTGAAGAGGCTATTAAACTTCTTAATACATTAAGAGAACAACAACGAATATAATTTTATTACAAATTTTTTAATAATATGGATCTTTTTTACCATTCCAGTAAATTAACTCATTGTATCGCATCCTGTTAAAGTATGGAAAGCAGGTAGGTTGTTCATTGGACTGTCGTTAAGGGCTATTTTATGAACTGCCACGTAACCAGTAAAATTCAGGCTTTTAAACAAATTTCACTAAAAAGGTTTTTAAAATATACCAAAATAATAGGCACATCGCATGTAGAAAAATCTTCCATTTTAGCACAGAGTATACATGAAGTAGAATTCTAGTGTCAGCTTCTTCATGGTTTGATTCTAATAGTTTTCGATTTTCTTCACAAATATCAATATTGGATTTAAAGTCTCTAATGTTATTAAATGCACTACTCGTTACAATGATTAACTGTTTATTATTAAATATTTAGTGAATAAATAAATTTTATTGTTGTGAAAACGGCATCTCTCAATTAGTAATAATCCTATTAATTAATTTGGAAGATCCTCTTTTTTTTTGACGAGTAACAACATCTTTAATCGAATTTTCTGTGTAACGATCAAAAACAACGTCAATATGTTGTGCTTTATATTTGTTTTGAAATACAATTTTTGAAAATATATCAGAATATTCCTTAAATCAAAAGACAAGTGAAGATTCCAAAAATAAATGAAAGGTCGACCAAAAATCGGTAGATTTTGAACAGGTCAGCGAAGCATCGGAAGACGAGAAGAAAATATAATTTAAGATTAAACGACTTACCTGTAAGGAAGTTCAATCGTAATTATACGACTGGTCCGTTACGTATAGAACACCCTGTAATTGCTGCAAAGCGCTGACAGTACACTAAGTTTAAAGAGAGAATAACTGATCCATAGCCCACACAGCTGGCCTATTCATTACGCTTCTTATAAATAAGGAAAAAACGGTGTGGGCCAAAAATTAGAGGAGGGTTTGTTCTATACGTAACGGACCAGTCGTATAATTACGATTGAACTTCCTTACAGGTAAGTCGTTTAATTTTAAATTATACTTCCTGGTCCGTTTCTAATAGAACACTCTGTAGTTGTTTAAAGTTATTTAGCGATTTACGGTGAATTCAATACCGAAAATACTTATATATAAAAATTATGTAGGTATATAGCCTTTTTTTTTATATTTTAATTTACGTTGTTTTTTAGGACTAGAAGGAAAAAAATCTTAGAAATCCAATGTTTTATTATACAGTAAAAGAAATTATTTCTATTATAAATTTATAATAAAGGTTATTGAAATCCTAATACATTTCTGGCAAAATCACCCTGGTCTACAATTGGTCGATTATAGTACCTAAAAAATGTTTCAGACTCCTTAGACCAACCTGCTGTAACTCTGATAGTTTCAATGCTGGTACCCGCTTTAAAATCTGCTGAAGTATAAGCATGGCGCGTACTATATGCCATAAAAACATTTGTATCTACCCCACTTCGTTTCAATGTAGTCTTTATCCATCTTGTTATTGTTTGTACCGAAGCTGATCTATGTGGTTTTTTATGAGTAATAAAAAGATTGGATATTTCACCTCTTATTCTTTTAGTGCTTTCTATATAAAATAAAAGTGTTGATGCTATACAGAGTTCAGGCTTGTCTGGGAAAAAGGCAGAGGCGGTTTCTCCATTGGTTTATTTGTGCAGTGAACACCCAATTAAATTTCATAAAAACACATTATTTTATAATTACATAAATAACATAAAAATATAAATTTAATTTTAATATTTTCATTTTCATACGTGTTAATCTATATTTTTTGGTACATCATTGCCCTCTGGCTAATCGTGTCTCTGTGGCACAGAATACCTAAGTATACTGTGTCTGTGGCGCATTATGATGAGTGAGCCTAACACGAGAGAGACGATTTGGTGAATGCATAAAGTTAAAAAGAGAAAACAACACGCCAACATATCCTTCAAACGTCAAAGGAACATTAATTGGCGCGCCGCTCACAAACAAGGTTGCCAAACCAGTGTTGCCAGTCTAGTACAATTCACAATTGTACTAGATGTAGTACATTCTGCTTGAGGCAGCGTTCACGTGTAAAATATATTGTGTTCCTTGTTTGGGTTCGTTTGGGTTCGTTATCTATAAAAATCCCCTTTTTTCTCTTCAATAAATTAGATGTCACTGCAAATATAATTCGAAAAATTTGGTACATTTAAGGAATTTGGTACATTTTTTAGACAAATCTGGTACATAACAAAAACATATTCTGGCAACACTACCAAGTCAAACAAACTGTCATTCCGTCTACCTGGGGTTCGGTTATATAGCGCGAATTTATAGATGAGTAGTAATAACGTAAATGTACCTACTTAACACTTACAGATTTGCCAATATCCATCTCTAAATTCCAGTGTGACACCGGAATCACTTGGAACTTTAGAGACGTAAGCGAACTTTGATTTTAGTTCCAGGACGACTTACCCAACTCCGACTCAGCTGAGTTCTGTTTATAAATATGGACCTGAATATATTTGTATCCTTGTTTATCGATATATAAAAGAAGAAAGTGAGAATACACTCAGTAAGACAAGAGATCCCTTTACAAATTATACTTTTTATGGACTTGTGTGTTCCGTGAACCGAATTTTCGTTGTTTTGAGGTTGGCTGTACTGGTCTTAGGTTCTGTGTGAATTAACTAGTGTTTATGTACGATGGAATCGTATTCGGTGAAATTTATAAAAACAAATAAACATAATTTCGAGAATCGAGTGCTTATAAAAAAGAATGGCCCACCTCGATCGAAGATAAACATTGTTCAAGAATGTGCCATAAGAAATAGAAAGTTTAAACATACTTTTAAGGTGAGTACAGCACCCCCTTATAATTTTCGGACAAGCATATCTCAAAAAGTAATTTTTTTTTAAAGTTAAAATTTTGGCAAAATAAATTAGGCAATAGTATCTAAAATATGCTTATATTTTAAAGTTTTAATTATTTTCAGTTTCCAAGAGAAAAAATCAAAGGGCTTTAAATTTTGAAATATTATAATGAAAATAAATGCAATAGCAGTATTTTTAATATAATCCCCAAATTTAAGCTCTTAATCTCTTGTTAATGATTTTTTAAAATTCGCTGAAATTAGTAGCTAAAACGCCTCGTTAGGTGCTATTTTCTGGTTTAAACTGGTGTAAATCATTGCAAGAAACGAATGATGACTCAGAGTGTACGATACGATAGTTACAGTCGCGTTACACCAGAAAGCAGCGCTTAACGAAGCGTTTTAGCCACTAATTTCGGCGAATTTTAAAAAATCATTAACAAGAGATTAAGAGCTTAAATTTGGGGATTATATTAAGAATAGTGCTGTTGAAAAATGCATTTATTTTCATTACGATATTTCAAAATTTAAAGCCCTTTAATTTTTTTTCTTGGAAACTAAAAATAATTAATACTTTAAGATATAAGCATATTCTAGATATTATTGCCTAATTTATTTTGCCAAAATTTTAACTATTAAAAAAAATTACTTTTTGAGATATGCTTGTCCGAAAATTATAAGGGGGTGCCGTACTCACCTTAAGATTGAACAATATAAAAAAACTTCGTGGTTGTGCGGGTGTGATAAACAACATGCGTTGTTTTGTTTTCCTTGTTTAGTTTTTACAAACAATGAAAATACTAAAACAAAAAGGACAAAAACGGGTGTTAAAGATTTATCTCATTTATCAGCAAAAATTAAAAAACACTTTTATTATTATTAAACTACTGAACTACCCAATGAACCGAGCAAAAACCTGACACTGATTATATTAGGTAAGCATGTTTTTGCATTATTTCTATAATTTAAACTTGACGTTTCTTTCTTGCACTGTATTAATCGAGGAATTAATATTGTATCTGACATTGTGTAAATTATATTTTTTTCTTCTATAGAGCACAGAATTAAAAATTGTGGACACCCTTTTTAAATTATAACGAGCCGCCACTGGAAAAAGGGTAATACTAGTTTAGGTTGCTGCTTTGAGGGCGCAGAGTTTTTGAGAATATCAAAAATCATGACTTCAATTCTAGTACCTAGATTTACAATATTATTAATTTTTATTTTTGAAAAAGTTTGAAATCTATGGTCAGTACAAAATGTCAGTAATGTCGCTAATTTAAGACTTAATTGTTCTAAAGTTAATGTATCCAAAGGTAAAAACGTTGCTACACATTTTAATATTATTGACGGATCCCAGGTAGTTTTGTATTTGGGAAACACTGACCTGAGTTTAAAAACGTCTTTTAAAAATCTATTTATTTTTTCTTTCAACTTTAAGTACTATAAGTATTCAAAGTTGAATAGCTTGCGCCACTCTAATATTGTTCATTTAAAAATTGAACAAAACTATTTGTGGATGGCTGGTATACGTCTATTTTATAATTTTTACAAAAAATCCACCATTTTATATATGCTGTATCATATTGTTTCATAGTGTTTTTACTTAGAGACGATTTTAATATTAAAAAAGAACCCCTGATAATCTCGCTGCCACCAGGGTAATCCTTTTCCAAAGCGGATGGCTGCTACTGAAAGGGGAGGTTAATAAATATTTATTAGGAAAGAAGTATACAGATTTATAGGTTTGAAGGCTTTTCAAAATCGGAAACCAAGGTTGTGTTTCCCAATAAGGAACTACTACCAAACCTTCCGTTTGATCTGCAATGATTTTATTTAGGACTTTTGCTACCAAAGAAAAAGTTGGAAAAAAATAAAAATTAATATTTTCCAGTCAATTGTAAAGGCATCTATTGCAATGGAGTGTGGATTCCTCTTCCAAGAAATATGACGAGTGCACTTGGTGTTTATTTGTGTTGCAAATAAATCGATTTCTGGAATACAAATTAAAGAAACAATTTTCTGAAACGCATTGTTATTTAAACTATATCCGGTTTCTATACAGGGTTGTTAAAAAAAAGTGTCACAAAATAAATCGGGGGGTAGTATGGGCCAAAATATGCAGAAAAGTCTTAATAAACATGTCCGCAAATGAATGGTTTCAGAGATACGGAGTGTTTTGTATCATTTTTTGATTATCTTTTTTCATTCTCAAAAACTTGCTTTTCTTATCGGAGTCTACCGATGTTTTTTCATAGATACTATTTGCAGTTATTATTTTGTTGTGGGTGAATAATTTTATAAATTTTCGTTATGCCTGTTTACACTAATATTGAATTAGCTGACATGCATTTTATGTACGGTCGTGCAAATGGCAATGCATTGAAATGGAGGGAGGGCACTTTGAACATCTCATTTAACTCTATGTTGTTATTGATTGTTTACAAATATCATTGTTTTTTTATAATAATAAAAAATTGTTATGAACACAAAATGGTCCGTATCTCCGAAACCGTTAATTTGCGGTCATATATTTATTAAGACTTTTCTGCTTATTTTGGGTCATACTATTCACCATTTCATTTTGTGACACTTTTTTTTTAACACCCTGTATATCTAGATCTAGACTCAGAATCTGCTTCTATATTATTTTTTGATTCAATATAAGTAGCAAAAATCCATAAATTTCTGGCTTCACACTATTGCCAAATTTCTCTAGTAAGTCCAGACAGATTTTTGTGTCTTATTCCACCCATATGATTGATATATGAAATTGCTGTGGTATTGTCTACTCTTAACAATGTTGCACAATTATTACTATGTTTAGCAAAACATTTAAGACTAATGAAGACACCTAATAATTCAAAATAATTGATATGATAATTTAATTCTTCAGCATTCCAGAAACCATGCGTCTTTTCTGCATTGCAATATAAACCCCAACTAGTAATTGATGCGTGCGAGAATATTTCATATTTATATTTTTGGATTTTTATGGTATTTCTACTAAGGGGAATTTTAGATAACCACCATTTTAATTCGTGAATTATAATTTTGTTTATAACTTTACTTTCGAAACTTTCATTATTCACTGCTTATTCTTAATCTCACTATGCACTGTCGACATTAAGAAGCTTAATGAATAGGCCAGCTGTGTGGGCTATGGATCAGTTATTCTCTCTTTAAACTTAGTGTACTGTCAGCGCTTTGCAGCAACTACAGAATGTTCTATACGTAACGGACCAGGAAGTATAATACGATTATTACACAAGATTTCCCCTCTTTACGGTCTAATTTTGGATTACCTTCGGTTTTAGAATCTCCAAAATATTAGTTTTCAATTCACTAACAATTCAGCTTGTAACACTTAGTCCCCTACAGAATTCATTTCTAGAACACTTTTGTTACAAATAACACCATAATAAAAGAGCAATGACCCTTATGTGTCGAAATGGTCAGTTTTATTAACTAAAATCTTATCAAAAATCCATTATATAAAACATTGTGGAATAATATTAAGTAACTTCCGCTGTTTGATCAGTAACTTGATAATTTTTTTAAAAAGATTAAAAAAAAACAGGAACAGGAAGATTGCCACACAATAGTCAATTGCTGTCGTTTGTTCATACATACAGTTGATTATTTACGGTAATAAGAGTTTCAAAAATATCACAATCTTTAAAAAATATTTTTTTATTGAACCGTAAATAATAACCTCTTTCAAACAGTAAATTATAGTCTAACGATCATCAACGAATGAGACCCTGAAAATATCCATTCTATTCAACCAGCCAAGTTTCGCAACTTTATCTAAACGCACTCGACTTGCGTTGTGCAACGGAAAAAAAGTAGTACCACGGCCAATGTTAGTAGGTGATTGTCGAATTGTATCGCGAAAAAACTAGGTGAATACCGAAAGAAAATACAAACTTGACACCGTTTCGTTTTAATCTGAGAATTCGACTATTACTATCGGTTTTTTTTTATTACTTCAGCGGATTTATTACCTATTTTAAATAGTTTAGTGATTATTTTCATTATAATGCGAATTTACAGAAAAAAAGGTGGGTACTGCGATCATTAGCAGGGTTTAGAAATGCTTTCTACACATTTACATGGTTTGCTTGTAATTTAATACATGGCCACTCGATATATTAAGACCACCGAAACTAAAATCCAACTAATACTGACATAATAAACCTTTTTTTTTGAATAGTTTGACGATAAAAACGACGTGTTTAGCGAAGAATGAACATTTTAAAAATGATTTCACGAAACCAAATGTACAGTTTCTTAAAGGTATCAAAAGTTATCTTTGGTAACTGCTTTTAATGTCCTTGTGACTTCAACAATCTCTTCAACGGTGCCATATTGCTTTAATGTGATGGTCATTATTACTTTAAGAAAGATCTATCTGGGAAAAAGTGTTGGCTGAAAAACGTTCTTGTACACATTTATATTCCGTGTTCATGGTACTACCTATCAGCAAATGGCTACATCTTTATTATAATAGATAGTATATTTTTTTGAATATTATTGAGTATTATTTCGGTATGTACTTAGGTACTTTACAAAATGTTTTTTGAGTTATTTGCAATTGTTATGTAAATGGTAGAGTTATTTATTTGAGTAAATTAACAACAAGGTATATAACAAATATTTTTCAAGACCTATAAATTTGACTATTAGGTATACCTGCATTAAATTGTTTAAATCTTTATTCATCATTGAATTTTTGAAAATTTTTGATGTCCTTCCGGTAAAGGATGACGTCTAATTATAAATCATATCGTAAGAATTTATTAATTTTTTTATGTAAAAATTTGTTTCGTTTTATTTTACCTTTTTGCTTTTTGCGTTTTCTGAGCAGAGATAGGTATAGGAATTGCTTTACATAAAAAAGTAGATTAAATTTTCTTTAAAATGGCGTGTTAAAAAAGTTTTTTTGTATAAAAAAGAACTTATATATAGCCGCTCAAACTTAGCTATCTTTTCGATTTTATTTGCGTTTACTTCGATTAAAGTATTTTAAATTATTTTGTTAATAAAAATTTAATATTTTTACGAATATGTAAAACTATGATCGATTTATAAATATAGCCACAACTAATTATTCTTAAAAATTGTTTTTTACGATCTAAAATATAATTGTTTTTTTTTTTTTTTTTTTTAAATAAAAGTTATCATTTTATACTTATTATTATTTTCTTGGTTTTATATTTCTTCAATAATGTTAAATCAAATTGGATATCGATTTCTTTGTCTATGTCTTCAAGAACATTGGGTCCTGTAATATCTGTCTCTTGTACATTTTCGCAATTGACATTCATGCATTGGTTGCAAAATATTGACCAATTTTTTTTTGTGTCATCGGCTTTAACTACTCTGGTTATTTCGTATCGTGTTCTGTTTAGGCGTTGTTACTGTTTCCCAGCGCCACTTTAGGAACAGCACTATTAATTAGAACCCAACAATGAATGGTTGAGTGGGGAATCCTTATTGACTAAGTTATTCCTAACTTTCTACAATCACAGTCGAGAGGGTTTAAATGTTTACCGTGTTCCACTGCTGTATTTAGAAATATATGTTCTTAAAGTATTTAGGGACATCGAGTGTTGTCTAGAATTTTTAATTGCACTATCGCATAAAAAAAATGTCCATATAAGATTTTAATCCTCTCCTACTAACATATAAATGCGAAATATTGGATGAATGGATTGATGTTTGTTGCTCAATCACGTCAGAACGGCTGAAGAGATCTGGATGAAATTTGGCACAAAGATAGGTTATAGTCTGGAATAGCACATAGGCTACTTTTTATCCTGGAAAATGTACGGTTCCCGTGGATAGATTTGTTTTTATATAAATAAAAATTTAAATAAAAACCAATAGCTAATAACGTCAGCGCTAATACTAAAGCGGAAATGGTAACGCAAGGACCATTCATGGGGGGGTTGTGGTCCCCAAAACCCCCGTAGCTACGCCACTGAAAATAAATAAAAATTAATAAAAGTTAATACATTTAATATTAATTATTAAAAATACATATAAATAAATACAAATTAATTAATAAAAATTAATTATTATCAAATAATCTATTTTTTTTTTGGTATTTCAGTTAAAATAGATTATTCGATTATCTTTGAAATTTCGAAAATAATCGATTATTTAAAAATAATCGATTAAATGAAAGCCGATTCTACGATAAATTGATTTTCCAAAAAAATAACC
This sequence comes from Psylliodes chrysocephalus, assembly GCA_927349885.1. Lineage (NCBI taxonomy): Eukaryota > Metazoa > Arthropoda > Insecta > Coleoptera > Chrysomelidae > Psylliodes > Psylliodes chrysocephalus. The sequence goes on along the minus strand of OV651816.1, from coordinate 95,777,316 downwards.
GAATTATCGTTTATTTTCAAATAATCTTCTATTTTTTTCGTATTTTCTTTAAAATTGATTAATTCATTATCTTTGAAAAATTAAAAATAATCGGTTAATTAAAAACCGATTAACCGATAAATCGATAATTCTAAAAAATAATCGAAATATCGATTATATAAAATAACCGATTATATTCGATCAATCCACTATTTTCATATAATCTATTTTTTCGTATTTCCTTCAAAATAAATTATTCGACTACCTTTTTAAAATAGAAAATAATCGTTTAATCGAAAATAATCCATTAATTAAAAGAGCCGATTATTTTTGTTAATTTTCAATCGATTGTTTTCAATAAGTTTATTTTCTTTTTATATTTCCTTTAAAATCGATTTCGTTATCTTTGACAAAACAAAAATAATTTAATGAAAATATTCGATTAATGGAAAATAATCGATTAATTATAACGGATAAATCGATTTTTATATAAAAAATAACAGAATAATCGATTAATCAGTCGCTTGCTTTTATCTGGGCATTTATCTTCAAGATTTAGAAATTCGGATTTTTTGATCCCGTTATTTTTAAGACCGCATTCGATTGTATAATTATTAATATTGTAAGAATTTTGATTTTTTAGTAAACAAATTTTTTTTTCGAGTTGTTTAGGGGTTTATAATGTAACATTTTATTAACAATGTGACTAATTTCTGTAACTATAGTAACTAGATTATATTGTGCGTTTTACTTTGTTTTAAGACTTAAGATTCAAATGTCATTTCCGATTTGACCGTAAATAAGTTGAACTTTGAAATAGGTCATCCTGTACTTTATCTAATATTCCTATAAAAATAAAATTTCGCTAGCAACTATGCTTCTTTATTAATTTACTAAAAAGAGCTAAAAACCACCTTTAGGAAATATTCTTATTAAACAACTTTTTAAAAACAAAAGTTCATTAGCAACAATGTTCAAAATTTTGCCTTTTTGTAAATTTATGTAAGTACTATGAAATCTGTTTCCAGAAAAAATATTTGATGCTTAATATTTATTGAAGCCCCCTAATACGGATCTGAAGTATTCAGATTGATTTTAAACTATTAAAAGGATTTTGACTATGACGGACTGTGTATAAATTTCTCTAGCTCAAAGATTTTTATGCAGCGCTGCTTCAAATGATAAAAAACAGCTGCACACAACCTCGAAAAAAATATTAATTTATATTATACACGGTGATATGTACCAAATTTATATAATTTTGTACCATTTAGGATCATATAATTATAAAATTTAAAAATATGTATTGTGCCTAACCGGATGTAGAGCAAAACTTGAATTTTCAAAAATATTTTAAATATAATTTTTACTTTTTAACTTTTTTTATTTAAAAACATTTCACTTGTCCAAATGACAATTTTTTGACCACCTATGGCATTTAAAACTAGAAATTCCATTACTCAAACTATTTTATTTATAAAATGATAGAAAGGAGCTCAAAAAAATCTCTACTATTTTGTATATTCATAAATATGCTTCTTATTGAATGAAGAGAAAAATAAATAACTGCGTTTTGCACCGTGGCGCCAACTCGCAGCAAGTCCAATTAATTTTGCCTAGCTAGATTTATAAAACGACATACCATGCGGCACCTACGGTCGACCGAAAAAACACCCATCATCCTAACGGAAACTGAAAATCCAGACGAAATAAATAAATCTCTAGTGCAACGTACAGTTACAAACTACTCATCCATTTCAATCGTAAACCGTAGACCGATTTGCATATAAATCACATAAAAACATAATATAAAAAAAAACGCCACGATGTAAAAAACTTCTCGCTAGCACCAAAGAGAGCCTCGTCAATGGCAACCGGTGCCAGGCATTGAAAAAATCTCCGATGACCTCTGTTGATTCAGAATTTAAATAGTTATTTCTCAACAAGGAAAACAGAGTCAGAAGGTTACTGGATTTCTTACCGAATACAGTCGACCAACTCGGTTTTCGATAGCAGGCGTATACGAGGTTATATCTATGAGTATTAATTTCATTATGTTACTTTTTAATTATAAATATATTGGAAATATTGGTCAAATAAAAGCTATTTAATGCGTAATAATGACATTCATTTAGATATCTCGAAAGCCATATAATTTGCACTTCTCAGTATTCAAAACTGCTAACGAGTGGGTCATGGACATCTGGACCCATATTCTCGAGTTGCACCCTTATTTTTCCTATAGGAATAGTTAACGTGCTTCTATCGGAATCAATAGAATTCAGTAAAACCATATTTGTTATTCCTCGTTATTCCTATAAGAAAACTAAACGAGTTTCTTGAGATCATATGCAGTGTGATCTGTCAAGGTAATCGTCTTATGTTAAATAATGCTTGGTTGCAACTTGTCTGATACCCTAAGATATTAGAGACACCTTAGTGCAGCTGTTAACTCCTCCTGCAAGGTACTTGAATATTAAATAATTTGTCTGTAAATAGAAAATCCTTTGAGCCATTCATTCTTCCTTATTGAATCAATTGTATTTATTTAACTGTCTTCTCATACTTTCAATCACTTTCTTGGTATTTCCTGTTATATTATTTTGTTCAATATCCGTTTATAGGTTATTTTGGGGAATCGGCAAATCGCTCCTCTCTAGTTTCCCAGAAAGGGCCAAAAGCCAGGAAAATAGAGAAAAACAAAACGAATCAATCTGGTATACAGACGGTTTGAAAATGAAAAACAGCACAGGAACTGGGATCTACCATGTGAACTCGGGAGGACAATTTAGTCTGAACCTGGAGTCACTGACAACAGTCTTCCAGACTGAAGTAACAGCAATAAATGCCTGCGTCAAAGTCATGCTAAATGACTCTTTTAGAGATAAGAGGGTCATTATCATAACAGTCAGGCAGTCCTTAAAGCACTGAAGAGGGTAGAAGTACAATCTAAATCAATACTTGATTGCCAACAGTCCCTCCAGGTCCTGGCAGAACATAACAAGATCACCCTTGAATGGGTGCCAGGACATGACGGAGTGTTTGGAAACGAGAAAGCAGACCTCCTAGCAACTCTTATTGGACCAGAACCCACATGTGGTATCTCATACCAACATGTTAAATGGGTGAAGAGGTTGAGTGGTGTGTACACACTGGGTAATAAGAAATGAATCGAAAGTATTTAAAGTGTGTAGGTAGAGTTTTATTAATAATAAAACTCAGTAATATTAGTCTGAGCGCTTTCAGCCTGTTAGGCCATCATCAGAGACACTACAAAGAGAGAAAAAACGGAGCTATAACAATATAATCAAATCGTGATATTCCTGAACATTGAATAAAAAATAAAACATCTTGAAAACTTACTCGTCAATAAATGTAGAAGAAGCATGAAAATTAATATATCACTAGATTAAAAAAGGGTTGCCACAATACGGTCCCTATTCTCCACCATAACTTGAGGCTGGTTGCAATTTAAGAAAAAACGTGGGGGCTCATCTCAACACGTAGAAATAAACAATCTCACTCGTTCAAAGGTAGAAAGAGATAAAAAACTGTACTTCGGCATGATCGGCCAGGTCAGCTGGTTTCATAAGCAATAAGAGTACCTTTTTTATGGAAAAAAAGGTAGTAGTTTTTAAAAAATAGACCCATGTTGTAAAAAAATGAACCCCTAAGAAGTTAATCATAAATCAACCCCTTACCCTTGCAAGAACTACACTTTCTGACTAAATAAGTAATTTTTCGATATTACCATTGGATTCAGCAGTAAATTTTATGTCAGCAGTGATTTTTTTCGAAGTTTTATCGTGTTTTTTAAGCTTACAATTTCAAAAAAACCACTTTTCAAGTTTGCCCTTTTGACTCCCCTAAATCCCTTAAACTGCATTTAACGACCCATAGTTATAGGAACTTTTTTTACTAGTTTTAGGAGTACTATCACCTCCCGAATTTTTTTACACTATTTCAATGACACCCTGTATATAAATGAAACGCGGGTAAGCTTTACAATTTTCTTTTTATTTTCTTCTTTTCTACTGCCTTTAACTGTAAAACCAATCAGCCAATTGTGTACTGTGCGATAGTGGCTCCAAATAGTATGCTGAGGAACTAACAACTTGTTACCAGTGCCATGCATTTATCTATGGGGGGACGCCTTAAGAAAAAATACAAGAGAAAAAAGGAAAAGAAAGAAAGCGTAGAAAATGCAACTTCCAATATGATTACTTTACACCTGAGGGGTACATTTTTGGAATATTGGAGGATAATAGAAAATGCAATAATATACAGGGTGTTCTATTGAAAGAAACATAGGGATATTAATGGGAAGGAGAAGGTAAAATAACTATTATACATCTATTATTGTAATGTGTGGAGGGTGGGTTAATCCACAGCACTTAGGCCCATTGTGCAATCTGGTACACTCGAAGCAAAATCTAATATCTTTTTCTTTTTCAGCATGTTAACATTTGTTTTCGTTTGCTAAAAACCATTTTTTTTTCTTAATGAACCAAACCACATCACAATTAATTTGAAAATCTAGTACATTTTTATGTAATCTGGTACATTTTTTAGACAAATCTGGTACATAACAAAAATATATTCTGCCAATACTGATTCCAACTGTGCGGAGGCGTGTCATTGTCATCAGAGCAACCTCTTGAGGTAAATATCAAGAGGAGTGAGACTAAGGATGACTTCCATGGCTCTGGTCGGTGTGGTTTTCATGGCTCCTGATATGTTGAGACATGCTGTTCTTTGAATTTATTTTAGTTTGCGTATAGCTGTCAATTTTTGGGTTTTTCACTAGTATACATGAGCAAGCATATTATTTTTGACTTATTTTTGTATTTTTTCATAAAAGCCTCACCTTTAAGATTATTTAGAGTCATCGAGATAGAATAAAGTAGAGACGATATAAATACTACTTTGCGTTATGACAGATGGACGCACTTCAAGTGACGGAAAAGTGTTATGAAAAAGGCGACTTGAATGGTACTTTGATTTCTTTGAAGTCAATAACTTTATAGTTGAAGACTGACGAAATGAAAATTATTTTATATCATTTAAATGAAGCTATTTAACATAAATGGCATTTATTTTCTCCAAAACTGACTAGCTTCACTGTCTCGAGTATGACATATGACGTAAAAATGTAATGCAAAGGAGCGGACACTTTAGCATCGTCATAGTATCTCCTCTTTATTCTACTTCAATGTAGAATATTCTACACAAATAAAAATGTCAAAATTTAATACCTATGACGCACTTCACATCCCATACGCTTCATTGACTGATACTGGTTAAAACGACCAATAATCGAAGCAAAAAATTATTGTCGTTAATTCTTGAGTTAACCACTTTAGCTGGTCTACTGGCATTCATGGTCAACGCCATGGACAAATAAATCGATTTACCAGATAAATATTAGTGATTAATTGTTACGTGCCTGTGTTATATTTAAACGCACAACCTTATGAAAGTACCTACCTGAGGAGAAATTAAATTTTCCAGGAGTGTTTGTTTACGGTTTATGAAATAACTCATAAATTATGAGAGTACTATTATTAGAAAACCATTAAATCACACAACAAATTGAAAGGACAACGAGACTAAAGGCTTAACGAAACTTTGTATTTTGGAATTGATTTTCTAAGGATCTTAGAAGATATATAATCCTTTATTAGTAAAGAATTGAATCCCTTACTAATGTTGTGATTATCCTTTTTAATCAATTAAAGTTGTCCGCACGGATACCCTGGTGACGGGTTTGCATGCGGTGCGACATTCATAACCCAAGGTACCACTCGTTGACCGCGGTGTTCTTTAGGCGTAGTAACCTTCCTTGCTTGCGCCTGACCTCGTCAGGACCTTCTGTCAAGGATTCTTTGAATGTATTCTGTCTTTCTCTTTTCGTATTTAGCGATCGCGAATATTTCGTGCATCGGTACCGCTGACGCGAAAGTACCTACCCACTACATAGTTAATCCTTGCTTTCAGACAACCGTAAATCAATCGTTCAAGTAAACCAGCGTTACGTTACTTAGGCAGTAGGAAAACTGAAATTTATTTTATAAAGTTGGATAGTTTCCAGATAGTTAAGTTGAAAATATATACTGGGTGCTTTTAGATTTAATTTACAACGTTTTACAAGAAAATATTTTTATTTATAAAAAATGAATGAAAAAAACTCTATAAAAAATTTGTCTTAGCGCTTTCGGCCTCTTAAACTATCATCAGAGACTCTATAAAAGAGAAAAAACGGAGCTGTAACTCTAACATTACTAAACATTGAATAAAAACAAAAACTTGTATACTTACTCGTCAAAAACTTAAGAAGAAACATGAAAAGTGAACTAAATTAATAAGGAACAGCAACAGACCAGTCCCAAGTATCCACCATAGCTTGCAGCTTAGATATTTGAAAATAGAAAAACCACACCGAAATTCCGTAACTAATCCAGTGTAAAATGTGGTTAAATTTTAACAAATGAAGTGGAGGTTCATCCGACCATGTAGAACAAAACACTCCGGACAATTCAGAGAAAAAGAAACTGTTAGTATTCCACATGAAGGCAGCAAGATTTTGCCAATTGCTACCGTGAGGCGAAGGCAAGTTGGGGTACAAAAAATAAGCACACGGTTTTTCGTGACCATCTTGACAGTTTACCAAAACAGAATGAGTGACAATTGACATTTGACAATGAAGTTGTCAAGAAAATTGCCAACTTGAGAAATTGAAATGAAATTCGTGAAAAATTGTCAAAAGTTGATATTGAAAATGATAAAAGTGGGTTGGTACCACTGAGCATGCAAGATCAAGTTATGGCGGGACTTTTAAATTTTAAACAGCAAAAGATTACAATGATTAAATAGAATTATAAAATATTCGGTAAATGAAGGTAAAAAAACATATTTTTTTATAAATATTATTAAAAATTAAAAAAGTGCCAACCTGAAAACAACAGAATTGACGACCCCAGCGAAACCGAAGTCGCAGACAGACCAGCTGTTCCAGCTAAAAGTGGAGGAAAAACCGTCCTGGCCACGAAATCAGCAATCGCCGGAGAAGACAAGATCAATTCCGCTGCAGGAAGATTCAAGACTTCAGACTAACCGTTACCAATACTCTTAAAGAGAGGAGGCACTTTGCTATTGAGATGGATTTGAGTGTTAACACATGTGACATTTGTTTTATTAAACTCTCTGTGTATCTCAAGGTCTTCGAGCAGATTTAGTGTAAAGTTGCAATTAAAAATATTATGAAGAACAGTGACATTCTCAGAAGGAGTGAAGTTATGATTATTGAATTTAAAATGATGTTCGAAAGTGTATCTGATGTGTTCACCAGCTCGTATGTTGAGTATTCTTTCAGTTTTTCCTATATAAGACGTACTAGTCGTTGCAGCTTAATCTATAGATACCACTTTTGTGTAGCAACTCGATTTCATCCTTAGTATGTGATAGTTGGCTTTTAATCGAATTAACATTTTTTAACAGATTTTATAAACGTCTATGCTAGAAAATGATTGTACTAATCAAATAACGCAAAATAAGTGACAGATCGGTCTTCCATAGTCTGCCTCTAACGGCTTTATTCCTTATTTTACCCCCAATAATTGTGAGGGGATTGTAGCTTTCCCTTTAAAATGTCATAAATGCCTCTTCTACAATTTAATACCTGTCCACAAGGTTATAACTATATAATATGCAACCAGTACATCGTCAATATCACAATCCACTTTTGGAACAAACATGCTCTTATAACAGTAGGCCTTCTTACTGGACACTGTGGCCTCAAAAGGCACATGAGTGTCATAAATCCAGCAGAAGAAGCAACTTTGTGCAGGTTCTGTGAAGAAGAAGAGGAAACATCATTCCACGTACTGTGCCAATGTGAATGCCTGGCTGAAATAAGGTTTCTAACATTGGGCGAAGAAAAGCCAATTGCATGCAGCTACATGCGGGAGCCACTGTCAAAGCTAATAAGTCTAATAAAAAAGACCAGGCTAGACGACATACTCTAGAACAAGCGGAGTCCCACAATAGATCTGAAAAGGTCGCGGTTGACAAGGACAAGTAACGTCCAGCTCCTAATCTAATCTAACCTGAACATGCTCTTCGGTGCGGCACTACTGAGCATGCGTATAGAGTCGTTTTCAAACGATGCTACGCCATTAAACAGGGCCGGATTTTTTTTCAATGTTGAAATTATTTTGTTGCTTAAATAATATTTTGATTTTCACAAAGAGATGTAGGCATATAAAAAATATAATAGTTATTGAATGACCTAGTTTATTAAATTTCTATTCTCTGTAAATGACGTGCACCGCAACTGTTCTCATCGAGAGTGTATTTTTAGACGCCTCGAAAGGTAGTTTATTAAAATTCGAAAAGTAGTATGTAGTTTAATGTAAAGATTTTCTTAAGGACTGTACATAAAGTTTCTTGCAAAACAAACCAGTTAATAAACAACGACTATGGAAGATACAGGGTGATGTGCTCGTGGATTGGTAATTTGAATTTTAAGAATCCACATCTCCTCATTTTGGTCCATCGAACCGGATAGAGAAAACGATATTTAGAAGTTCTAATTTAAAACTCTTTACAAGTACCATCCAATGAAGGAAAAATAATTATAATTTTATAATGCGGATGAGAAGAGAAATGGGTCGAGGATGCTCTATTGATATCTGCCAAACAATATAGTCTTTAGACAACCATGACGATATGGAGAACTCTGTTCCCAAAATTGCCTAATTAAAGTGTAATTGTCATCGAAAACGTCTCGTATCATTCGAGGCAAATTAGAAAAATTCCAAATTCTTATTGAAGGAAAATTTGTATTTTTTAATTATTAGTTTCTTAATATTAAAAAAAGGAATACGCTGTTGATAACTGTACTTACTCTAAGGAATCAACTTATTGTGCTAGACCCCTTTCTTCTGTTTGCATAATGTAAGAAGAAACAACTCCAAATTTGTCTTCGGATGTTCTCCAATTAATTAGAGAAGACATTCTCTAGAAATTTCCGAAATCATCACGAAATTTCTTAGTTGAAATCACTTCGAAATCAATTTATTGCTTAGAACTATAAACGCAGCAGCTTGTGGATCAAAACACAAGGGAAGAATACAATACAATATCAAGTAGAGTAATTTGAAGACAATTTATAGAAAAATCATAGGAAACTTTATTCAAAGATCTACCTCTTCAAAAAATGGTTATCCCATACAAACTGTCACCCCCCTCCCTACCCCCTTTCTTTTCTTAAAATATGAAAATTCAATAACCCTGAAACATGCCTGTATTTATTTGTGATGAAGAGCTATAATTCCAATTTTCAAGTCCCCTACCTTTAAAAAAATCAATACTTTTATACTTTCAACTCCATTTCCTCCTTAAAATGTAAAAATCCAAAAACCCTGAAACACGTCAATATTTATTTATGCTTAGTAGCTGTATTTCATGTTTCACTACCACTATGTAAAAAATTATGCTGATCCCTTGCTCTGAGAAAAACAAAAACAAATCTATCTCACGGGAACCGTATATTTTCCGAGATAATAATAGCCTATGTGCTATTCCAGACTATAACCTATCTTTGTGCCAAATTCCATCCAGATCCGTTCAGCCATTCTGACGTGATTGAGCAACATCCATACATCCATCCAAACTTTCGCATTTATATATTAGTAGGAGTAAGATAAGATTAAGTTCTTCTAATAGCAATTTCTTAAAACTACTCTTGCAAACATTATTTTCGTTTTTCCGGGCTTTATTTTCGTTTGTTCACCCACAAATAAAGAACCCGAAATATGAACTATTATTAATATAAAGTTTTCTAATTGAAATGTATTAAAAATAATTACTGCAATCGTTTGTTCACATTTCACATATTACTTTTATTTGTTCACACATTATATTCGTTTGATCACACATTATTTTCGTTTGTCCAGACCTCATTTTCGTTTGCCCACCAAACAGAAATTATTTATTAAAATAAAAACTCAAAATGTGAACAATTATTAACCTTCCACCGGTGGCGCCAAGTCTGACAGACCCGACGCTACTGTATTCGTTCGGCACTATTCGCGTTACCGCGATATATTGCTGTACGTCTGGGTACCTTCCTAATTTGATGTCTATTAGTCACGTTGCAGAGAGTGTGAGGATAGTTTGTATAGTTTGCGAAATATTGTGTGAAAAGTCTGACAGACCCAGCGCCACCGTTTGTGTTATAAGTTTCTGTATAGCGTTCAATTATTTACTTCGGTGCTTGTGTACTAAATAATTTCATTAGGTAAATTTTTGCTGTTGTAATAACTCAACTGGATCTATGATACAAAATTGAAAGATTGTATATTCGATAATTGATCGTTGTTGCAGGTATGAGTTACGAAAGGGAGCAAGCACGATTACGTAAACTTTGGGAAGAACTTGAACGTGAGGAGGTAGCTGACGATGATGAGGAGGAATTGGCTCAAGAAGAAGATATAGTGGAGAATAGAGACGCTGACAGTGAAACCGAAGAAGAAGCGGACAGCGACGAGGGTAATGAAGAGAATATTTCTGCAGTAACCTTACGAGTACCGCAGTTTCTTGGAAAAGACGGAACGTCCAAATGGCTAAAACGTTGCCCAAACAAAAGAGTGAGAACAAGAAGAGATAACATAATTCGCATCCATTTGCCAGGTGTCAGGGCAGTTGCGAAAAATGCGAAATCTGTTCAAGAATGTTGGTCACTATTCTTTACAGAAGAAATGCTCAATTCAATTGTTGACAACACAAACAAATACATATCGAACGTGATGTCAAAGTATACAAGAGAAAGAAATGCAAGAGTTACTGATATTGTTGAACTGAAAGCATTGTTTGGTTTATTATATTTAGCTGGTGTTTTAAAAAGTAGCCGCCTAAGTACTGAAGAATTGTGGGATAGAAACTCAACAGGTGTTGAAAGATTCTGGCTTACTATGTCCCAGCAGAGGTTTTTATTTTTATTGAGATGTTTACGTTTCGATGATCTAACAACGAGAGAGGCCAGAAAACAAATAGACAAACTAGCACCAATACGAGATATATTTGATTCCTTTGTTCAAAATTGTAAATCCGCCTACACAATTGGAGAAAACGCTACGATTGATGAGAAATTGGAGGCCTTTAGAGGGCGCTGCGGTTTCAAACAATATATTCCTAATAAGCCAAATAAATATGGAATAAAAATATTTGCACTAGTGGATGCCAATATGTTTTATGTTTCTAATTTAGAGGTTTACGTGGGCCAGCAGCCTGAAGGTCCATTTCGTGTACGTAATGACACCTGCAGTATTGTGCAACGAATGGTAGCTCCTATATCAGGGACCAATAGAAACGTAACGTGCGACAATTGGTTTACCACGTTTCCCCTCATAAATATTTTGCTAAGAGATCATAGGCTTACTTATGTTGGAACTGTAAAAAAAAATAAACCTGAACTACCTCAGGACTTTGTAAATACGAAACCACGTGCTCTATTTTCATCTATGTTTGGCTTCCAGAAAGACATTACCATTGTCTCTTATATTCCTAAAAAAGGTAGAAACGTAATATTAGCTTCTAGTCAACATCACGATGATGAAATTGATATGTCAACAAACGAAAAGGTGAAACCGTCGATCATAACATTTTATAACCAAACGAAAGGCGGAGTAGATACCTTGGATAAACTGTGCGCGACATACGATGTGGCTAGAAACACACGACGATGGCCCATGGTAATATTTTATGCCTTACTCAACATGGCAGGAACTAACTCGCAGATTATGTTTGCTGCCAATAATCCCGATGCAGCACCCCCAATAAGGAGACAATTCCTAAAGACACTTGCTATTAATTTATCAGAAGATCACTTGAAGCGTAGATCTTTACAGCAAAATTTGCCACGAGTAGTGCGAGAGCGAAGACAAGAAGTTGCGGGAACGTCCTTGAATGTGGTACAACCGGAAGAAATTCCTCAGGGAATAAGAAAGCGATGCCATTGTTGTCTAAAAGATTCCAAGACGAAATATTATTGTTTCAAATGTAAAAAGTTTATCTGTCTCTCACACTCTCAATTTCTTTGTTTACTATGTAGACAAACGTTTGAAAGTATAAACGTGTAAAGAACTCACATTGTAGTTATGATCACTGAAGGGATTTTTATTTTGTTTTGTTTATAATGCCTTTTTAATAGAATAACTGTTATTTTGTTACCTTTCTGTTATGTTTTGGGAAACAAGCAATAAAATTATTTTGTTTGGTAATTGTTGGGTATTTGTTCGGTACATCTAATGCAGTATATTATTGATCATAAATTACTTTAACTTGTATACACAAATGACCCGTAAATACAATAAGGTATACAAAAAAAAATTGGGTCTGGTAGACCCGGCGCCACCAGTCATGTAAAGAAAGGGGCCGCCACCGGTGGAAGGTTAATATAAATAAACGAAAATAAAATTCTTAAAGCAGTATTACACAAAAATTATATTTTACTAATTATAAATTAACGCAGGTTACCGGTTTCGGCTCAAGCTCAGGCCTAAAAGGAAGATAAATATGGTTCAAAACACATTAAAAATTTAAGCGAGTAACATACCTTCAAATAAAAAAATATCCTAATCTTATAGATTAGGGTTAGACACCAGATTAGATTTAGATTAGATTAGGAGTTGGACGTTGTTTGTCCTTGTCCACCGCGACCTTTTCAGATCTATTGTAAGGCTCCGTTTGTTTTAGAGTATGCCATCTAGATTGGTCTTTTTTATTAGACTTTCATGAACATGGCCGATGGTTCCTTGATAAACTGTCTGGCCTGTCTGTCTTGGATAGTTGTTCCACTGTTCCTGAGACTCTTTTTGCATCCATTGTTTGATGAATGCCTTGCTCAATGCCTTAGCAACTCCACAGAAGGATTAGGGGCCTGTCATCGCCTTATCTGAGCCTTCTCAGGCTAATTTGTCGGCCTTTTCGTTGCCCTGATATCCCTCATGGCCTGGCACCTAGGCTAGGGTCACCTTGTTTTGACTACTTAGCTCTGCCAGGTCTTCTAGACAGTCTATCACCAGTCGTGATTTGATTTCTGGTGAGAGAATTGCCTTTAGAGCTGCTTGGCTATCAAAGTATATGGCAATAGTTTTGCCAGATACTTGCTGATTTAGTTTTTCTCTTGCACAGTGTTGTATGGCTATTAGTTTAGTCTGGAATACAGTTGCATATTTTCCTAAACTCAGCGAAATCGTTGTTTTTGACTTGGGTTCATAAATTCCTTCACCGCCTCCGTCCTTGGTTTTTGAACCGTCTGTGTACCAGACGAGTTCAGCCTGTACGGGAGGTCACTGTTTCCAGGATTCTCGGTTTGGTATTTGAATTTGAAAATTTCTTTCAAAATTGTATGTGGTTATGGCTCTATCAGTAGGCATTGCTAGAATATTATCCCTTTATATTTTATATTGGGTTTTGTCCCTGCATTAGCCTGTGAATAGCTGACCTGGTTTCTCCTTGTAAGAAGATGTGCAGTGGCGTGAGATTTAATAATACCTCCATTGCTGCAGTTGGCGTAGTGCGTATAGCCCCAGTAGCACTTAGGCAAGCCGCTGAATGCCAGTGAGTTGGCCTATTGCTTTTGCCTGCGCAGTTTTGGTTACCCACGCCACTGGGCTATGTATTATTTTGGCGTTTGGACTCCAGTTTTTTTTCCCACAAATTCTTCTACAGCTTACGAGAGCTATTATAGCTTTGTATGTGAGTTTTTGAGATGTTGATTCCACGTCAGCCTAAGGTCAAATATGACTCCGAGGTATTTGGCTTCTGTGACGAATGGGATAACTATGTTGTTTAGTACTAGACTGTGCCTGCAAATCGTCCCCTGACCATAATTGCTAGGACGTCTGCGTATCCTAGACACTGGTAGTCTTCTTTGGACAATGTTTTGAGTAAGTCGGGTTAGACCCTAATGACCATGCCTTTTTTTATTTTTTAAATTATTCGGTTTTAGGAGGTGGACAAATAATACTTTCGATTGGACAAACGTGGGACAAATCGTGTACAATCGAATGCCACTTTGAATTTAATAAAAAGTTTTTATGACGGTATTAATGTCAAATTTTGCTGACATTTTTAATTTTGTCCATCCTTTTTTTCAAGGACATTTTTATTGGACAAACGTGGATAAATCGTGAACAAACGAATGCCAATTTTGTTTCGTAAAAAATCGCATTTAGCGGAGATAACTTCACGGATCTTTATGTTCGATTTATACCAGATGTTATAGCCAAAATACGCGTTTACTATACCTTTGTTTTTAAACGTAGTTATCTATTGTTGCAGCGCAGAATCCTTATGACGATGACGGTCAGTCAGTGACTGATTGTTGTTAAAACAAGCCCATGATCAGTCTCCTTTCATAATTGATATTTCTACTGCATTTACAACGATTTAGTAAATCCTTAGTTTGTGGATAAAAATATACATTTTGACAGATTTATTATGGTTGAGTTCTTATAAAATCCATGATAGAATATTTTAAATTCTAAAATGGAGATGCGACCAGTAGGAGGCTTGTTCATTATTGATGATATACAAGATCATTGTACATAATATTTACCATTATAGCTTCCAGACACGCAGTTTGTGCGTTACTTAATTATGAAAGAAATCTTGATGTTAATGTCTCTTTTTATTATAAAAATTTCTTGATGAGATTTTAACGTTGTTCTTGTAGAGAAATCCCAAAATAGCCTATGAAGAGGCTTTAAAACCGGTCTTAAAAATATATCGTATATTTATAACAATTATGAGCGCAATATGCTTATCTTTAATTTAATAATTATGCAATAATTGCAGGTGTACACGAGAAACGAAGAAAAAACGCGAGGCTATTGCTTGGCTTACGTAGTCGCATTTGATAAACACTTCAATATGGCCTTAGAGGATGTTACGGAAGTGTGGACTAGAAGGAAAAAGAAGAAAATACCTGCGCTTGGTAAGCTACATTTTCATAAAATAAAATCGAAAAAAAAATTATTGTAAATTATTAATAATCGCATGTTTTCAATAATATTTAACAAACTATTCCACAAAGTGTTGTCAGTCTAGTACAATTGTATTAGATCTAGTACATTTTCTGAGAATCTGGTACTCTAGTACACTCGAAGGAAAATCTAGTACTTGCTCTTTTTTCAGCATTTTTCCATTTGACGTGTAAAATATATAGTTGTTGTCTTCTTTGTTTGTTGTGTTCGTGTTTTCTATAAACCTTTTTTTTGTTCTTTAATGCCACTTCGCAATTCGAAAAGTCTAGTACATTTTTATAGAATCTGGTACATTATTTTCACAAATCTGGTACATTACAAAATTCTGGCAACACTGATTCCACAGCTTTACTTTGAGATGATTACTCATATTTGTAACAATTATTGATACTGAAGTTATTTGTACCAAAGCTCATTACATCTTTGAAACTCATCCATCATTTGTTTTCTATGAGGATTTTGAGCAGATTTGGTTTAATTGCTCATTGTTTATTCTTTTAATTTTTAATTAAAGATCCAAATTTTATTTCTGGAATCTTCGAATACTCTTTCTCAGATTTTTGGATTTTAAATAAATTGTATTTAAGTAAATTGATTCGTTTTTTAATGCAAACATCAAATTTCAATCTAAAATGCTAAAATGGATCACGTTGAATATAAAAAATTATATTTTTTTCTTCTTTCCATTTATCCTTCACATATCTCCAAAATTCCTTCAATTCATATCTTTCTTGATCTGCCTTTTTTTGCTTATATATGGACATTAGTTTATAATTTCAGTTGACAATCTATAGGTGTCAATTCATACTACATGTCTAAACTATTCTAGATATTTGTGTTTTTTATTACACCATTTGTGAATCTGTTTCAGTTTGTCTTACCTTTTTATTTTAACATCAATTTATTATTAAAATACTTTCAAGTACTCAAAAGTTAACACCATCACCTAGGTATTCCAGTATATTTCCTTTACAGTTTATTCGGCAACTTATACTATGTTTATTCCGTTTGTAATTTGTGGCATCTCATTTATTAATTTGTGTTCCTACATTATCCCTTTGTATAGTCTAAAATGCTACTATACGATCAATAAATGTTAAAATAAGTAATTAAGAATTTTGTGCTATTAAAAATTGAAAATTTTAAAATACAAATCATTCTTTTTCCATGTGTAATGGTATTAGTTTTTGTAGTGTCTCTTCTGACTTCCAAAGCCATTTTAAAATCGACCTGAGAGACTTCAGGTCAGGGGCCAAAACAAACAATTTGCATTTAAATCGATTTTTAAATTTTGGACCGGTATTGGTGATGCAGTATCCGCATAAGAGTCAATAATGTTTCATTGAACTTTAGCTATTTCTAATATTTTGTCAAAACAGGTTTTTTACAATATTTCGTGTTGTACGGATTATTTTTACTTATACATTTATCTTAATCCCGCTATTCACTTCTTTGGATTTTGATAGTTCGTCATTTATTTGGCATTCTTTGTAGGTATTCAAATCAATTATTTAGTTCTGTCCACTATTGGATGTGCAGTTTCAATTATCTTTCTCTTTCTAGTTTTTCCTGGTATGTATCATCCATTTTTTATCCATAAGAACAATTCATTATCATTCTATTCACTTATATTTAGTTTGGTTTGATGTGTGAAATATCCTTTCAGATAGCGCAGAATCAGTCAAAAAATTTAAATTCCAAAGGCAATTCAAACTTCCCGAAATAAAAGTCACCCCACACCAGACTCAGAAAAAATTGGAAGTTTGCACCAGGCACCTCGATCAGGTTATGTTAAGAGGAGAACACGTGGCTTTGGTTATCGTTGTGAACCAAGATAAAACTGACGTCAAAGAAGATCAAATAAAGGATGTTAAAGAAGAAAATGTTAAACAATAACTATTATTTAAAAACTGGCTGTTGAGTTCTGTTATATTGCAAAAAATATATTGAAAGTTTGATTAGATGTTTAATTGAGTAATTTTTAAAGCAAAATAAAATTTGTTTATAAAATAGTGTTTTTTTAATCTTAAGGTGTTTTATTAATTTCCAGGTAGAAACAGTATTTATTGGATTATTTATATTTTTATTGGATGCCGTCTAATTACCTAGGTATTGAAAGGATCCGAGTTGGATGCCTTTGGGATTAATTGGATTTTTGCGAAATGTTATAAAAACTTTAATAAATTACTACCATTTTTACCATACCTATAAACTTAAAAATGACTGATTGGGAATAAATCTAATTTTTAACTACCTAGTTTTATTTTCTAACGTTATTGATTATAAAATTTAATCCCCTGCAAGGTAAACATTTTCTTCTAATTTCTTTTAAACTGTCATTAAGATTATTTAAGTGGTTATTATGTAGTTATTAAACTTATAACATTACGACTGTTACTTACACTTAAATAGAAGGAAGGGGTAAAGAAAAATATTTCGATAGAATTAGTAGAAGTCGCGAACAGGATGAAAACATATGTTTAATTAAAGATATAATAGGTATTTAATACAATGGTCTAAAAAAATGTAAAAATTGATTATATATTGTGCAGCGACCCCTTCGGGGACACTGACAGGTTGAAAACATATCCAATTAAAGATATAGTAATATTTAATAAAACAGACTAAAATATATAAAAATTGATTAAATATTATGCATACGAAATTTGTCCGGAAAAAAATGGCGCCCGACAAAAAAATGAGATAGGGAGGGACAAATAATAAAAAAATCATTAGATGTTAAAACTAGTTTTCTGTTTGATTTGTTTGTTTTGTTTTTGTTTGTTTTTGTTACATTTAATACCAGACCGTTATCTTTACAATACTGGTTAAACTCACGAGATGCCTCGTTGCTACTTTGAGTGACCTGTTCAATTTGATCATCTTCCATTACAATATTGGTATCATCGGCATATTGAACTATTTGTTGAGAGCTTAAACAAAAATTACTTATATCAATTATAAAAACTATAAAAAAGTGGGCCCAAAATTTTTCTTTGTATTTGTTTGTTTTTTTGTTGTTTTTATTTGTTTGTTTTTGTTTTATTAGTTAGTATTTTGTTTGTGTTTGTCTGTTTTGTTTTTATTTGTTTGTTTCTATTTGTTTTTGTTTGTTTGCGTTTGTTTGTATTTGTTTATATTTGTTTTCGTTTTTGATCAGGCACATCATTGGATGTTAAAACTAGTTTTCTGTTAGATTTGTTTTTGTTTGTTGTTTATTTTTGTTTGTTTTGTTTGTTGTTTATTTTTGTTTTATTATTTGGTATTTTGTTTGTGTTTGTCTATTTGGTTTTTATTTGTTTAATTCTATTTGTTTTTGTTTGTATTTGTTTATTATTTCGTTTTTTGAATTTAATGAATATATATATTCTTATTTTTCCTTATTCAAAAGTTTTGATCAGGTACATCATTGGATGTTAAAACTAGTTTTTTGTTTGTTTGTTTGTTTTTATTTGATTTGTTTTTGTTTGTGTTTGTTTGCGTTTGTTTGTATTTGTTTATATTTATTTTCGTTTTCTGAATGTTATGAATATATATTCGTATTTTTCCTTATTCAAAAGTTTTGACCAGGCACATCATTGGATGTTAAAACTAGTTTTTTTGTTTTTGTTTGTTTTGTTTTTGTTTTATTAGTTGGTATTTTGTTTGTGTTTGTCCGTTTTGTTTTTATTTGTTTCTATTGATTTTTGTTTCTGTTTGTTTTTATTTGTTTGTTTTTGTTTGGTTTTGTTTGGGTTTGTTTATATTTGTTTTCGTTTTTTGAATGTAATGAATATATATTCTAATTTTTCTTTATTCAAAAGTTTTGATCAGGTACATTATTGGATGTTATAACTAGTTTTTTGTTTGTTTGTTTTTCTTTGATTTATTTGTTTTTGTTTTATTAGTTAGTATTTTGTTTGTGTTTATCTGTATTTGTCTGTTTTGTTTATATTTATTTTCGTTTTCTGAATGTAATGAATATATATTCTTATTTTTCCTTATTCAAAAGTTTTGATCAGGTACCTCATTGGATGTTAAAGCTAGTTTTTGTTTGTTTTTATTTTTTTGTTTGTTTTTATTAGTTAGTATTTTGTTTTTGTTTGATTTTGTTTGTTTTTATTAGTTAGTATTTTGTTTTTGTTTGATTTTGTTTGTTTTTGTTTGTTTTTGTTTTTTTTTGTTTTTTTTTTTTTGTTTGTTTTTGTTTGTTTGTTTTTGTTTGTTTTTGTTTGTTTTTGTTTGTTTTTGTTTGTTTTTGTTTGTTTTTGTTTTGTTAGTTGGTATTTTGTTTGTGTTTGTATTTCTGTTTTGTTTTTATTTGCTGTGTTTGTATTTGTTTGTGTTTGCGTTTGTTTGTATTTGTTTTTATTTTTTGAATGTAATGAATATATATTCTTATTTTTCCTTATTATTATTATTATGACTTGGTGTTCGTAGAAAAAAATAATGTATGAAACTCACGTTTAATGGCTATTAAAACCCTCGTATTAATTACGACACTCGCCAAGGCTCGTGTCGTAATTCTCGTGTCTTAATACCTATCATTATTTTTTACCCTGGTGTTATAGATAGTTTTTCATCAGGTGTAAATGGGTACTTATTTCTGTTGCAAGAAAGCTTCTTGATGCCATCTTTTATCAAGCTGAGAATATAATTGAACTGGAATATTGAAAGTTAAATTTCTGAAAAAATCCTTCCCTTATTTCTAACTTTAAATATGGCATAATTTATGACTCTCGGTTCTGTGCACATTTGAAACAATTTCTCATCTAACATTTCCTTAACCAGGAGATATTTAACTAATAACTTCTTTTTCTTACTAACACTCATCTTCATTTAGCAAACTTAACACGCTACCTCCTTAGTACAACTCTGTGAACAAACTAACGACAACTTTGGTGTTGTTTGTTAGCCCAAAACAAACAACATTTATAAGCACCGTTCTCAGGAAATATTCTCTAATAACTGCGATCATATTTTGTCTGAGACCGGTCGAATACACGTATCCCGATATCAACACTAGCCAGTATTATTATGATAATAATAATAATAATAATAATAATCGACTTTATTGTTTTTAGTATAACAAGAATACATTTTTATAACATTTAATTTATACCATAAAAACAAAAGGCGAAGTTCAATTTATCTGGTGACGGATCACCAGTAAATTGTTCTTCCACTTAACCTGAAATGAAATGCCGCAAATCTAGTGCAAACAATAAAACATAATTCCTTAATAATAATAATAATCTGCCTTTTCTCTAAACAAAATTTAATTACTCATATTTTTAATGTCTCAACGCAACGATTCATCCTTTACCGTTCAAATAAGAATTTTTTAATAGCCCTTTTAAATAGTTTTACAGTGTAAGTTTTATATAGTGCTGGGATATCATTATAAATAGAACATATTTGGTAAGTAAAGCTACGTCTAAAAAGTTCCAACCTGAAAAAAGGAGGGGAAAGAATACCTTTATATCTGACATTTAGATTGTGAACATGAGTCCGATATGTTACTTTTTTGTGCAAGTATGAAGGTGTCTTATTAACAATAATTTTATGAAAAACAATTGAAAACGCTATGCGATTACCGCTCAGCGGTGATCTATTAGTATTAGCGATAATCGTCACAATCGCTGTTGCAAAACGCACCTTTAGTAATTTAATGTAATATTCAGGGTGTTTCTAAATTCATGAGACAAAATTCAGCAGGTGATTGCTCGTATGAAATTAAGATGGATCTTTCCTATAACAGCCCACCCACCCCTTTCCGAGATATCACCCTTAAAAGGTGGTGACTAAAATTCAGTTTTTAAAAATTTCGGTAAAGCTAGAAACTTGAAATTTTGTAATTTTCGTGCACTCTCAAAAGACTAACCACGGTTATTTTTTCAAGGTTATGATTCGTATTACATTTTACATCTTTACTGTTTTCCACTCAAAAAATATAAATTATAGTGTTTATTTTTTTTTCTCTGAAGCTATTAAGAATAAAAATTTTTTTAAATAAAACAAGGATTTTAAGTTATAATTTTATTTCATAAAACTTCATCTCGAAAAAAAGTTTTGATATGAAATAAAGTAAGGGTTGCTAATTTCACCCCCCCTATAATGTAACAGGAATACTGAAAAAATACCCGTGGTTAGTCCTTTGCGAGTGCACGAAAATTACAGAATTTTAAGTTTCTAGCTTCACTGAAATTTTAGAAAAAAAAAAAAAAAACTCAATTTTAGTTACCACCTTTTAAGGATGATATCTCGGAAAGGGGTGGGCTGAGGAAATTTTGTTATAGAAAAGACCCATCTTAATTTCATAAGAGCAATCACCTCCTGAATTTTGTCGCATGAATTTAGAAACACCCTGTATAAAGTTTGTAAATAAATGTTTTTGATATGTATCTGTGTTTTCTTCATATTCCTGGACATATGGCAACAACGACGGATATTTGTATGGATTTAAATTTTATTCTAAGAAAGTATTTCGCATCCAACTCGTACCGTCTCTTTTTGGATTTTTTGGTAGTACGGATTAAGCGGCATCCAACTTGATTGTGCCCATCTGAACATACGTGATTAGCGAATCATCTATTTGACTCTTCATCACCCACAAAACTACGTTTGTGTTTTCATAGTTTTTATTAAAAATATTGCAGCTATTGTAAATGTTGCCAAATTAATTACACTATTACATTGGTGCCAATTTTAGAACGCAAGCATTCAAGAAGACGTTACATTAATAACGAAATTTTTTTCTTTTTTTAAACTGTTCGTTCTTTTTTTCTAGATTATTTCGGTGAAACCCGTAGGGATATAAACTTGAAAACAAAATTTTAAACTTAGTTATTTAAATGGCGTATTTTTTCGGTTTCGTACAACAAATGTGCGTGGGACGAAAATAAACATTTGAAAATGTCATAGCATTCCAGAAATTTTCGGCAATGGCCTGTTTTAATTCTGCGTCAGAATCGGACTTGAATTTTTTTGAACAGTTTTTACTGCAATGTTTTAGATGTGGTTAAGTAGTCGAATTTTATATTGACAGGTGAATAGTCAAATCACTAGCACAAAAAGATATGTATGGATGGTTCGAATTCAGCACTTTTTAAATTATTCTTCAGTTTGTCTACACCTTGGGGGTTTGTGGATAAGTTTCATAATTTCTTTGGAGAAATTACTATTTAAACAATTTTGAAAATGGCGCGTGTACTTAATTTATTACAAAGAACGAACACTCGATAAATATCACAAAACAAGTACAATATATTATTAACTTTTTTCAGAAATCTGTTATCAAAATAAGAAATATATGAAGATGTTTTTCCTAGGACTGGGCGGTTGCCAAAATAAATAATCAATTGATTGAAATAAACTAAATATGGAAGTATACATTATTACTAATCAATGTATACATTCGTCGATATATAAATGTATATACATCTTGTAATAAAATAATTTGTATTTGTTCGATACGGTCCTGAAAGAATAAGTACATGCATATTATAAGATAATTACAAGATACGAAAATAACAATTTGAAAATGTCAACGGCGTGGTTAGCGGCAATTCTTTATATTTTTCGTTTTAACTAATTGAATCCTTGAGAATGATTTTGAGATGAACTTTGGCTGCACCTCAAACTTACTTGTTTTAGAACCAGTTCAAAATTTTTTTTAAACTATTTATATATTACCTATCCTGCGTTTTGGCCAATTTATTTCCGCAGTAAAGTAAAAGTTTCATAACGACACAATCAGTTTTTCAACCAGTGATTATTTTTTATGGGAATTTATTAGTAAATTCGGTATTTATTAAAATATTTATGCATTGTTAAACAATAATAGTTTGTGCCATATCCACTGGATTTTCCATTCGAGTTGTACAGTATATTTTTTCTACGACCCACTAACGAAAATCGACAAATTTTAAAAATTATTTTAGGTTATTAAGACAAAATAACTAATTTTAAAATAATTTATAACTTTTAGTAAGTAATAAAATAAAATTAACATGAAAAAAAAAGATTTAATTTAATTAGTCCTCAGCTCAGATTTGAACCCGGGCCTCTCGTATGGAAGGCGACACGTTTATCATATTAGTTTTAATACTCGTAATTAAATAATTTTCATATAGTTTGATTAAAATTTATTTGTCGTTTCTACACAAGAATAACTCATTTTTACGTATATTTAATCTCAGTAACTAAAAAATATAGTGACAATTAATTTGACAGAATTGTCACTTATTTAAAAAATCTGATGTGTCCAACACATGACTTTCCTATCTAGTTATTATAGGCTTTTTCCGGTTATTTTGTACAACCTATTGCAACACCTCCATAAATGTTTAGAGGATAAACTAAATATATACATTTTCCACATACATCTACCTCGAAACATTTTTCTATAGATATTCATTGAAAACGAAATACTGAAAAATTTTAATATAGCACTTTTCCTACAATTTTTCCATTACGGTCCATTTTATAAAAATCATGTTTAAACAAAAATTATAAAGATCGATATCGCAAACAACTTTTAGTTCAACAATTTTCTTAAAAATCAGAATTTTGCACATTTTGTCAAATTTCTCGAATACGGACCATTTCAGGAAATTTTGACATAAAGCAAAAATTATAGATAATAATATTAGAAATAACTTTTATTTGAACAATTTTTTTCTCCAAACATAAATAACATATTCAATAAAATATAAAAACGGCCCCCCATAAAGTACCCCCCCAGATGTTCCGACTTTGTTCAAAATATAATCATTTCACGTCAGGCCGAAATAAAGCTTAAGTTTAAAATTTAATGTTTTTTCTTTATCCGTTTTTGAGTTTTCTTCAAATTTCGAAATTTACACATTTTCTCAAATATCTCGAATACGGTCCATTTTAGAGAAATTATGTGTAGGATAAAAATTATAGATAATTATATTACAAACAACTTTTGTTTGAACAATTTTTATAAAAAAATATTTTTTTTTCATTTTGTCAAATTTCTCGAATACGGATCATTTTAGGAAAATTTTGTATAGAACAAAAATTTTAGATAATAATATAAGAAGTAACTTTTATTTGAAGAATTTTCTTCCCCAAACGTAAATAACAGATATATTCCATAAAATATAAAAATGACCACCTATAAAGTACCCCCCCAGATGTTCCGACACTGCCCAAAATCTAATCAGCACATTGAACGCTGGAACAAAGCTTAAGTTTAAAATTTGGTGTTTTTCTGTGTATCGGTTCATGAGTTATGCGACACACAGACACACACACACAGACATCATCGTGAAAATAGTCAAAACGGATTCAGGGGACCTCAAAACGTAAAAATCCGTCGAAAACTCGAGGTCGAAAAAAATCATGATTCCTATACTTTCCTTATATCTGTATGCACATAGGAAAGTAAAAAATAATAGTAGCCGGGTGACCAAAATATAAACTGTGATTGGTGGATTTCATATTTTTGCAGCGTTTTACTAGGTAGAATGGATATGAAATATAATCGCTCAGTCGAACGCAATGACATACTTTTTCTTTTTGTAGTCTGTGCATAGACGAGCTAATGGGCATCTATGTAGTTATGATTTTTTTTTTTTTTTTTAGTTTTTCCTTGAAACTTTAGAAATGTGATATGTTGAGTACAAATTATTAGTGCTTGTCAAAAGTCAGTATAATTGGAATAATCTTAAGAATTCTTTTATAAGGTCATATTTTCTTAATATGCCAACCATTTAAAGAGGAGGTTCATATAAAATTTTAAAATTTGTACAATTTGGGTCCCCTCTGTCGAAATATTTTTATTATACTCTTCACACAGTAAATTGTGAAGAGTGTTATAGGTTTACTTTCAAAAAACCAAAATTTTTAATATTCATCCAAATTTAAAAATTTTGGTACCAAAATCCTTCTTTCAAATTTTAAACAACTTTTAAAAATGTCACGTTTGTGTCAAAAATGAAAAATGGTATGAACTTAAAATTTTCAGGAAAAATCAATCTTTATAAGAGTACGAAGCTTAATAATTTAAAAAAAAATATGATTTAAAATGGAGGGGTTAAGGGGGGATTAAAACTAAAAAAAAATCATAAAATAAAAATAAAAAACAATATCAACTTGAAATTTTCAGGAAAAATCAAGCTCTTCAGTGTAACAAAGCCTAATCTTTATTAAACAAAATCTGATTAAAAATGAGGGGTTAGGGGAGTTAAAATTAAAAAAAAAAAATCATAAATCAAAAACGAAAAACATAATCAAGTTGAAATTTTCAGAAAAATCAAGCTCTGCAATGGGACGAAGACTATTGATTAAAAAAAAAAATGATTAAAAATGGAGGGGTTAACGGGGATTAAAACTTTAAAAAATCATCAACTTAAATTTTCAGGAAAAATCAAGTTTTACAAGGGGACGAAAATTATTGATTTAAAAAAAATCTGATCAAAAAAAGGGAGGTTAAGGGGGAGGAGTTAAAAAAAAAATCATAAATCAAAAACGAAAAACATAATCAACATGAAATTTTCAGGAAAAATCAAGCTCTGCAATGGGACGAAGTCTATTGATTTTTAAAAAAAATCTGATTAGAAATAGGGGATTAAGGGGGGTTAATATTTTAAAAAAATATATTATAAATCAAAAACCAAAATTAATATCAATTTGACAATTTTATGAAAAATCAAGATCTGCAATGGGACAAAGATCATTGATTAAAAAAAAATCTGATTAAAAATGAAGAGCTTAAGGGGGGGGGGGGGTTAAGGGGTTAAAACTTTAAAGAAATGATAAAACAAAAACTAAAAACAATATCAACTTAAAATTTTCAGGAAAAATCAAGCTTTACAATGAGGCGAAACTTATTGATTTTTGAAAAATGTAATCATAAATATGGGGATTAAGGGGGGTTGAAATTTAAAAAAAAATTAGACTCTATAGGGGGACAAAATCTTAATAAAAATAGAAGAAACATAAAAAAAATCATAAAACAAAAACGAAGAACAATATTATTAACTTGACCAAGCTCTACAATGGGACGAAACCAATTGATTAAAAAAAAAAAACTGATTAAAAATAGGTGTTAAGAGGGGTTAAAATTAAACAAAAAAATAGAAATCAAAAACGAAAAGCAATATTAAGAAAATTTTTAGAAAAAATCAAGCCCTATAAGGGGATAAAGCCTATTGATTCTAAAAAAAAATTGATTAAAAATTGTGGGTTAAAATGGGGGTTGTTTAACTATGAAAAGTATCATATAAAATGCCAACCATTATATTTGTAGCTTCATTCTAGTTTTTTTCTTGAAAACAGTAATTTTGGTAAACATTGTCCTTTAGTTAAACCCAATTTTGTGATGGTGTTTTTTCTTTCAGTTCGTGTATTTAAAGGATAGAGATTTCTTTTAGAACTTTTTCTTTAAAAATCAATTACAACAAATAATATATGCAATTTAGAGACTTTTTTCACTGTTGTCATTTTTTTGTATAATCATCAGTTTGACGTTTTAATAAAATATGACCTGTTTCTTTTTTCAAAAAACCTCATTAAATAGTTGGTAGAACACCCTGTTATACCAAGGCCATAAATTTTAAACAAAAAAAACACCCTGTTAAAATATTAGAACATCATTGTTGAACACCTTGTAAAGGAAAAATAATTGAAATTCATTTTTTCTTTATGATTAATTTTTAATCATAATACAAATTAAGTATTAGGTTTTGAAAATTAATATAATTATATTCATTAATCCTATACCAAATTCTGTACTATATACAGGGTGTCCCGAAATTAGACGGTCATATTTTAACAACGTAATCTACATCCAAAAATAGGAGTAAAAGTTCATATAAACATAGGTCCGAAAACGTTTCGTTTTCGAGATACAGGGTGTTACAAGTAAAGTCCTGATGGCACATTTATGTAAATATTTTCTTTAGTCACCGGTTTTCCAAAGTTAAAAAAAAATAAAATTATTGTTTACACTTTTGAATAAGATAACATTAACTTATCATGAAATTTTTAATGCTTTTCTCTTGAAAATGGTGCGTCTTAGCGAAATGCAACAAAAGTAGCTTTAGTATAAAGAAAACATTGGTTTTCCAATTTTTTTGGTCAAAAATGTTAAAAACTGTCAACAAAAAAAAATTAGGGCAATTTTACCCTAAGCCCCCACTAATTTACCCACCTATGAATATGATCAAAAACTGAGGTTTATTCCATTAACTAGAGCGTAAAAAGGTAAGCATTTGTACCAAATTTAACTCGGTTATCTTTAAACGTTTAGAAAATATTTACAAAATTGTGTCATCAAGACTTCACTTTTAACACCCTGTATCTCAAAAAAGAAACGTTTTTGGACCTATGTTTATATGAACTTTTACTCCTATTTTAGGATGTAGATTACTTTGTTAAAATATGATCGTCTAATTTCGGGACACCCTGTATATTTTAGCTGACACCATTCAAAAATATTGGATTGAAGAAGGAGCCAGTAATTTTCGCTTGTTACGTATAGAATAGTTTCAGATCATCTTCAAACAAGATGACTTATTCTTAAAAAAATGTTGATATCATTTATAAAAACAAAATTTCCAACGGACCAAGATTCGACCCCTGGGGAACACCGACCGAAATATCTACTTTTCTAAAGTGAAAACCTACAGATGTGACTATTTGAGTACCGTCTGTGAAATAAGAATCTGTATTATTTATAACAATAATAATATTTTTTTAGATAAGATTAGTTCCTCACATTAAATTGTTCTTCACCCACCACTGGTGATTTTTTTTTAATTCGTCGATATCTTATACATTTATTAATTCGTTCATGATATGGGTACCGCAAGGTTAAGCTAGAAGGCCGTTCTATTGTTTACCAGTGATACAAGTCCACTTTGTTTTGTATAATTTAGATATTAACATGTTTCTAGGTTTTTGTTTGTTGTCTTTCTTTAAATAAATTAAGGCGTTTATTGATAAAAATATCATGTATTATAAGTGCATACTGTAAGGATATTGCGAGAATAAGTGTTATTGACCGTTTATTAAAAAATAAAATTATTACTGAGAACGTATTCATTTTATTTCCATTGTAAATTGTCTTATTAATCTCATTCTTTACCATATAGGTAGAATTATCAATATTTTTATCAAAATGTAAGAAATTATAAGAAAATGTGATATGTTTAAAACTTGATTGTATTAAAATAATTATTTTATTATTCATTGAGATACAGTGTAGAGGAATAGTAAAAATATATAAAGAAAACAACGTAATTTATATTTTTAACAAATTAAATTTAAGGTGAAAAATAAAAATTTCGTGTATAATTAAAATTCAACCCACATTTTTTTACTTGGCAAATAGTAAGTCATCTTAATTTTACAAAAAAGGTGAAAAATAAAAATATATATTAAGATGTAGGAATAAGGTGAATTATTTTAAAATATAGAGTGCACAGGATGTCCCCGTGAAAACTTCTGATAGCTCTATTTTTGGTAAAATTTAAGATGAAATGTTAAATTTTTGGGGTAAAATATCTAAAAAATTACTCTAAGTAAATGTGTAATTTATTTTACTTATATCCAGTAAGGAAATATAGAAATTTTTTGTCCTCAAATTTTTAACGGTTCTTTACGTTTTAAAGTTACTTTTGAATACGTTTTTACCATTTTCGCGATGATGTCTGTCTCTGTATCCACAGTAACTCAAAAATGGTTAAAAAGAAAAACACCAAATTTTAAGCTTAAGCTCTATTCTATCTCTCTGTGAGCTGATTAAATTTTAGGGATAGTCAGGACATCTGGGGATACTTAATAGGGAGTAATTTTTATAATTTGAGGTATTTTTCTGTTACTTTTTGTTACAAAAGAAAATTATTTTATTTTTTATAATTTTGTCCTATAGATAATTTATATTAAATGAAAAAATTTGAAGAAAAGCGCAAAATTTTAATTTTTAATATTTTCATTGCCAATTAAGACATGAAAAACTTTTAATAATTTTTATCATTAATTCATATTTTAAATAGTTTTTGGGTAGATGGTCCCGAAACAAATGTATACATAAAATTGGTTTTAAGGACGTACCCATAAAGTGTGTTATTTCATGATCCTTCAGCATAATATATATTTGAAATTTTTGAAGCATTTTTAAATCTAATTACTGCCAAATATCACGGTTGGCTGTTATCAGTGTCCTTATTAGATCTTGTTAAAACGGAGGTTTCCGATAAAAATAATAATACATTCAGAAATGAATAAAAAATGTGAAATAATTCTAAATACCTGTATATTTACTTAAATAACTTTTTAAATAAAAATTTTTTTTGTAAGAATATACGAAGCTAAAATTAAATAAAATTATAATATATACAGGGTTGTTATACGAAAACTTGACATGTAACATTTTTTTCCTTTCAAGTACGGTTAAACTGTGGTAAATTCTGTATTTAAATTTGATTGGTTAGTAGGTTGGAGGGAATGAATGTCACGTGTGATAGTTATGGGACGCTATTATCACGGAAAGCTTCCAGTTTTAGTTTGGCAATCTTTATATTTCTGGATTTGACAAGTAAGTAAACTTTACTAAAACATTCAAATATTACTGAAACGTTTATTCGTTTGTACTAAATACTAATTATACAGGACGATAAGTATTTGGAATTTAAAAATATCTATTATATACTTGGGCGAAAATATTTAGTTATTTAATCAATGTCAGGAAATACTAGAAATTAATTCAATAAAAGATTTAATAACTATAAATTGAAACATAAAATTTAGAACAAAATAAAATTAGAGAGAAATAAGTATTAAATGATTAAAAACAATAAAACGTAAATAAAATAATAGTAAAATAAAATAGATAAAATACTTAATTAATGCACGTATGAGATGGCGTACCTGAAACAAAAGAAAAAAACAAGTATGAGCAATCAAATTTACCAAAAGCAGTTTTATATTAAAGAAAGTTATGAAAAGGTGATATTCATAAACAAAATACTTATTATCCTTTTAATTAACAAGAAAATTATACTCTTTATGTCAAAATATTGATTATAAAAAAAAATTAATTGACACAACTTTAAATTTTCTATAATTGACAAAAAGTTATATTCTCAATTCTGTTGGCACTGACCGCAATGCCCAAACATCAATCGATATATAAAACAAGCGATTACTAGCACACTGACCGCAATGTCACTAGCCCGCACCAACCATGGTGCGACGACCCTGGAAAACTGACCACAGTAATCCTAAAATAAACGCATACACTGACCGCAATGTACTACGCCAGAACAGACAATCTAACTCACTTTACTTTTGATTACACCTCGTAGAGGAAAACAAAATATAAGTAAATAGTCAAATAATATACCAAATTTCAGCAAAATCGCATATGCCGTTTTAAATTTATATGGAAAAAACGATTTAAAAATTGTAACTTCAAGGCCCTCTGGAGCCCAAACGAAGCAACTTTGTACTAAGGTAATTTTACTTAAATCGACTTATTTTGGACTAAGGAATATGTGGTATGTTTTTGTAAAGATCTTTTACAGACACCCTGTATATATATTTGTGAATTTCGTTAACACTATTGCATTTTGTATTTTAAGAAGTGCGTCTACAAAAATAAGTAATGAAGGATACGTTTGGTACATGGATGTATTAAAATGGGAATCAAAAGATTCGCAAGCATTTGTTGTTTTATTTAATGCAGCAGAGGCATCAGCCCATATATGTGGTGGAAATTTAGAATTATCTGTCAAATAATTTTCATAAAGGTAATCAGAAAATTTTTCAAGTCTTTCATCTACTGACTTAATTTCGTAGAGCTCAAGAAAATAAAAATCGTCAACGTCTTTTGGTTCCAAAAATAAAAGACCAAAACAATAATGGAGCGACTTTCCAATCTCAGAATTTTTGTCTTGGTATTCTTTTGATAAACCTAGATTTTGAATTTTTCTATACCATGCTTGAGTTAAGTGGAATCGACACCCAGTAATTTTAGCATTTGGATAAATTTCTAACACTGCATTATGAATAGTTATCTCTGTTACAAATTTTATTTTTATATAATCATAATACTTTATATATTTTTTCACTTTTGTCTTTTAATAAACAAAAAACTAACGGTATATAATGGCCATTCGGCCATTAGAAAAACCATGTAAAAACTTTTTGAATCACATAAAAACTTTAAATAACTTTTACAGCTAAATAACACTAAATTTTCGGATAAATCATTAACAATTAGGAAGTCTTCATTTCCGTTGGTTTTTGAGTTCATTCAAAGCTTTGTGAACCTCCGACAGTGATTTTGGCAAAGCTTGCAACAAGTTTCGACTTGCAGTGTAAATGTTTCTTCTAGCACATTGTAGATCACGTATTGTCAATTTGTTTAGACACATCATTTTTAGTTTGCCAATATTAACAGGGTTAAATATGCAATAGAGGAGGTAGTCTGAGAAGAGTTTGCACAGCTTGTCAATATAATACATTTTTTCTAACTTTATACCTTTAATAACAGTAAGCAATTCTTTGTTTGTTGGTCCTTTTTTACTATCACTGGCAGGAATAGGAATATTTTTTTCAGACATAAAAGCTAAAATTTGAGCTTTTTTACTGCTACTATTTGGTATTTTAAGGAGTTGTCGCGAGTGGTAGGATGCGTTGTTCATAACGATTACTGACTGTGGTGGAATGTAAGGTAAAAGCTGTTCATTAAACCGTTTTTCAAATAATTCTGCTGTCATATCTTCATGATAATCAGCTGCACAGTTTTTAATTTGTTTAGCAGATAATAATAAAGCATTAGGCACGAAACCGTCTTTGCTTCCAGCGTGTACTATTAATGTTTCCAAAGTGGTATAAGTGTATCCTGGAAAATCTGCCACCTTTTGCTGTATTACTTCCAATGTCGGAACCCTGTTCTCCTTATATAAACTATAAATTGTCCTTCGTATAAAATCTTGGGTAGCTCTGTCAACTGATTTCAGTTTTTCTTTACATGTTTTTCGGTTTTATGAATAATCTACAGCAACCCTGTGACGGCCCGCCCCCAGGCCCCCTTTTCTTTTGATTTGTTCTTCTTGTATTTTACTTTACTCTCTTTGAAATGTTATTAATTACCTCACAAGTTTTACTTTACTTTAAATTCTTTACTTACTGTAATTGGCCTTTTTCCTCTAGTAGTAGAAGTGATCGTCTAGTTAATTAATTGATAATTTATATACCCACGTTGTGATAATGTTAATTAAGGTAAACCAGAACTTGATGCAAAGTTTGGTGCAAATTGATAAATAAAACATACAAATTCATATTTAAACTCTTATTTATTTTTCATACTTTAAATGTGATGCAATAATTAGCAAAGTATATTACAATTGTTACTTTTTACTGAGATTTCACTTGAGTCCCGTTTAAACGCAGACCATATTCATTTGCTATCAATATATATTCTATTTAGGTTGATGACCAACAGAGTTAACAAACAGCGTCAATTCGCCAGTTGATTAACTATAGTGTTGTTGTTTATATTCTTATTTAGGTTGATGACCAAAGAGTTAACAAACAGCGCCAATTCGCCAGTTGATTAACTATTGAGTTGATGTTGATTTGATTCTATTGTAGATATATACAGGTTGCACCCTCTAAGGTAAATATTACGATGAGTATAGAGGTGATGACCAACGGAAGTAACAAACAGCGCCAATTCGCCAGTTGATTACCTTACTATGTTGATTTCACATATACTTTGTTTCAAACCTTGTAGAACGGGTTGCTTAGCGTATAGGTGTCCCCCCTTGAGTTAACGAACAGCGTATTCGCCAGTTGGTTAACTTACTATTAAATTTTACCATCTTGGTTTGTACAATTTATCCAAGATAGCACAACCCTGTATATTTCCAAAATATTGATCTTTATAATTTCTATTGATATGACTTAATACAACCCTGTATGTATTTTAATATTGATTATTATAATTTCTATTGAAATAACTTAATATAACCCTGTATATTTCTTAATATTGATTTTTATTATTTCTATTAAAATACTCCAAATTTCACCCATCCAAAACAGATGTTATCCTATCTTTCGGGGTGTATGACCTAAAGGCCATGTGGTTTATTGATTAAATTGATATTTGTAGCAAATGTCAAGCCGTCCTTAAACGAAACCGGGGTGGTATCTCAACGAAGGTTAAATAAATCTTTTGACTCACCATTGAAAATACAGACATTAAATTAAGTGCTAATTTCATCTAGCGTCGTGGAAGGCGTCGATGTAGGTACGTCGCAGGGTTGGGTGTCGAGGCGCGTCGAGACGCGTCGAGACGCCTAGCGTCGTGGTGGAAGGGAAGGTATTTAATACGTTACTGTATTGGGACAGATATACGGTAAAATTATGTAGGTGGTGCGGGACGTGATATGAAGGAAATAATTATGGACGGCAAGCGTCGGAAATAAGGCGTGGGACGTTGAGCGTCGAAATGAGTGTACGGTAGGAAATACTTAGATGGTGAGGAATGTGACAGCGTTCGAGACGTAGGGAGTAGGATGGCAGGAAGTTGGGCGTCGAGACGTTGACACCGTCGGGGATAGGAAGTATTGTAGGATAGACGTCGTTTAGGAGGAGCGTTTAGGAAAGGTACAGATTATATAACTGGGTACAGATAATAAAATGTATGCTTGCACATCAAATGATAAAAATTGAATGAATCTGAGCTCCTTTTCGTCAGACTTTTTATACACCGTTTAATCGTTTCTGTGACGTCTCTATCGTTTTGCTTCTCATAGAAAATACGAATGTAGGTGCAAAAGGGGGTGGGTTATTTATTACTTGCCTTGAAAGTTTTGTGTATCGAAATATTGTCGATATCGGTCTGAACATCGAAACTAGGAAAATAAGCGACTTAAGTGTTTTAATGATAATTACTTCGTAAACAGAAATACACTTATGGTGTTTTCTTTCTCGAGGAACTTAGCCACGTGCATCTTTTACGGACGTGGTTATAGATATTATTTATTAGGTGTCGTAAATAAGATTTAATTATCTGGGAGATTTTTTTCGTTAAATGAAGCATTTTGAATTTAAAAGAATGGAACATTGTATTTAATAAATGGAATTAATAAATTATTAAGGTACCTGGGTGCGGTAGGTTACAACCCCTTGCGTGACTACCGGATAAACGGACAATTTATTTACTTTAGTTAATTCAGCAATTGTTATTATGAACGCATTATCAGACTGCTGAATATTTTCCTTTTTTAAACAGTCGAATATATTTAAAATAACTTGTTGTGTTTGTATATCTAAATCCTTATCGTTAAAGTCATACCTGTCTTTAATCTCACTACACTGTGCAATTTAATTTTCTTCATTCGCCCATGGTCTAAAGAACGCCATATTTATATTTATTAAAAGAAATTTAAATTAAACCAACCACATATACAAAACAGACCGCACGACAGTACTCCACTGATAACGCAGACTGTCTTCCAGGAATATTTTCGAACACCTGCCTTCCGTAAACCTTCGGCCAATACAGTGCATTTAAGTTTACGATTCGATGTTTTCATTAGTAAACAACTGATGGTTCGTTTAATATTTACCGCTTTGTATAAGGGGAGTAAACATTATTTTTCGTTTCTTAATTTGGCATGAGTACCGTGCGTATATATTAAATATTGATGATTCCCCACATAACTGTGTTCTGCAATTGATAATGGATAATACAATTAGGCACGTAATTAAAAAGGTATCATTTAATAGTTAATCCGGGCTTAGGTACCTATAACAACTTTATGCCGAGTATAATTTAAAATGCATTAGGATTTATAAAAGATTACGATGTGCCGAGTTTCATGTCGCCCGTGCCAACAGGTTCAAAAATTTAATAATTCTACTGTATTAAATTTAATCTAATAAGTCTCAATCATTTTATATTTTAAGTCGGTATATCATTAACAAATTAACCTATATTTTCGCGGAAATCCATAAAGAAAAGCGAAAGAAAAACTCGCATATAGTTTTCTTAGTTAGTTCACGTTCGACCAACCATTGACTGAACGGTTGTCCTCGCCTTGTTTATCGAAATATCACACTCCGTTGCAAATGTTTACTATAAATTTTAACTTTAATCTATTCGAACTCGCAAACACTAAAACAATAAAATATGAATATAACGAAGGTTTTCTGGTAAACACTAAATTTAAGTTACGGTTCATCGCATGGGCGCATCAAAGCAATTTTCCGAAACGGGGTAGCAAAATAATAAATAAAATACCTACATCTGTAAGAAATAGGTTAAGTGATTTCAAGTATTATGTATGCAGGTTTAGAGGGTGATATTTAAATTTCCAGTAACATTTATGAAAATCCAATATACAGGGTGATGTTCTAGCTAAGAAGAGCAATATAAAAAGCGAGAGCCCGGTCTTGGAATTTTTAAAAATTAAATTATTGTTTTGATTAACCTTAGAGATTGTAACTTTTGTACAAATTTTTTTCAAAATATCTCTAGCCGTTCAAACAAAATGGCCGACTTTATATTTGGCAAAAAATCATAAAACACCCTATATCTTAGAAACTAGTAAGATTAAAGGTTAAGAAGTATGGGGGTATTTTAAAATCAGCTAAGTGTACTCTACCTCTCATTAAGCTGTGTCCATTTAAATCTGAAATACCCTGTATATCTTCATTCTAGCTGATAACCTATTAGATATTAATAACTCACCTTTATTAAATCTCTTTCCTAGTTTTCTGTGAGATAATCCCGGTAATGATACTATCTTATTGTTATCTGATTGATATCATATTACTTAGGTACCCTTATTTACTTTAAATAGTCAATTTATTTTGTTATGTTATTGATGTATTTTTTTAATTACTTTGGTTAAATTACTTCGCATATATATTGGACACCGAATTGTAAATTAGTCACATTTGAAAAAAAAGTTGTACTTCGAAACATGTCATGTGTAGTGTTTTTAATTTTTACTTTCCTATCTGTATACAGATATAAGCAAAGTATAGGAATCATGATTTTTTTCGACCTCGAGTTTTCGACGGATTTTTACGTTTTGAGGTCCCCTGAATCCGTTTTGACTATTTTCGCGATGATGTCTGTATGTGTGTCTGTGTGTCGCATAACTCATGAACCGATACACATAAAAACACCAAATTTCATACTTAAGCTTTGTTCCAGCGTCCAATATGCTGATTAGATTTTGAGCAGTGTCGAAACATCTGGGGGGGTACCTTATAGGTGGTCATTTTTATATTTTATGGAATATATTGTTATTTACGTTTGGGGAAGAAAATTCTTCAAATAAAAGTTACTTCTTATATTATTATTTAAAATTTTTGCTCTATACAAAATTTTCCTAAAATGGTCCGTATTCGAGAAATTTGACAAAATGTAAAAAAATATTTTTTTATAAAAATTGTTCAAACAAAAGTTGTTTGTAATATAATTCTCTATAATTTTTATCCTATACATAATTTCTCTAAAATGGACCGTATTCGAGATATTTGAGAAAATGTGTAAATTTCGAAATTTGAAGAAAACTCAAAAACGAAAAAAGAAAAAAACATTAAATTTTAAACTTTAGTTTTATTTCGGCCTGACGTGAAATGATTAGATTTTGGACACAGTCGGAACATCTGGGGGGGTACTTTATGGGGGGCCGTTTTCATATTTTATGGAATATATCTGTTATTTATGTTTGGAGAAAAAAATTGTTCAAATAAAAGTTATTTCTAATATTATTATCTATAATTTTTGCTTTATGTCAAAATTTCCTGAAATGGTCCGTATTCGAGAAATTTGACAAAATGTGCAAAATTCCGATTTTTATGAAAATTGTTAAAATAAAAGTTGTTTGCGATATCGATCTCTATAATTTTTGTTTATACATGATTTTTCTAAAATGGACCGTAATGGAAAAATTGTAGGAAAAGTGCTAAATTTAAACTTTTCAGTATTTTCATTTTCAATGAATATCTATAGAAAAATATTTCGAGGTAGATGTATGTGGAAAATGTATATATTTATTTTATCCTCTAAAAATTTATGGAGGTGCTGCAATAGGTTGTACAAAATAACCGGAAAAAGCCAGTAATAACTAGATAGGAAAGTCATGTGTTGGACACATCAGATTTTAATTTTTTTTAATAAAAGTTTTGTGAAAATCTACCAAATTTGGTTTTACTCATTTAAGATTCTAGCTATTATTTGTCGTGTTACACTTAAATGATTGATGGTGACATTTGACTTACAGGTGAGTAAAACTCCACTCACCATCATTATATATTTTGTAATATATAGAACTGTTAATTTTTTTGTAGATTAAGCCTAATATTATTGTTATAATGAGGATCATCATCGCTATGACTGACAGACAATTAATTGAGGTTTCAAGTTCTTCGAGGTTCCTCTTATTCGCCCGATTTAGCACCGTTTAACTGGATATCTATTAAATGAGTATTTAGAGGAGGCTAGGCGAATATTTTGGTAGAATTGCTTTATACAAAGTGTCTCATAAATAATAGTTTTAATTACAGGTGGGTGGGTATAAGGTTAAATAATTATTGGCATATTGAAGCCCTTGTTGTAAAAATGATGCAAGCCACAATTTGTCGTAAAGCCACATACCATTTTTTTACCTCTAATCCGAAAGATGACGCAATCTTTTGTAATATTTATATTTAATTTTTTTTTTAATTTAAAATTCAATTTTTCAAAACTTATTACGCCAAGGTCTTCAATTAAGGTAAGTATATTTTTAGTATGACTGATAATTATTTAATTAGTGTTTCAGAGATTTTTTAAATATTTTTTTTAATTAAATTAGCAATTGCTTAGAGAAAACTTTTAATGCAACAATTTGGAAAATGGTTACATTTATGATATTAAAATGAATATGCGGTTTTGTTTAGATTTCATAATGAAACAAAAATGATAATAATTTTCTTCGTCTAATAAAGTGTTTACTATTAACTCAAGTTTTTTCACCCCAAAAAACATTACAACTTTACAACCTTACAATTTTTTAAGTGAATATGTAAAATAATGTCGAAAAACAGAAAAAAATAGTGCAACGTCAATATTATGTATATTAGCACGATACACATACTAACGGCACAGATTCTGCTAACGGTATGCTGACTTTCGTTTCAAATTTCGTCCAAACCGCGCAGTGGCGTAATACGGGACGAACTTTCAATTTATTTTGACACTTTTCGATTAATAAGTGTAAAATAATTTTTTAATTAAAAAAACGACTTCAAAAGATTTTTTTGATTTTTTCATAGCTCATCGGATCCCGACCAATTGCATTTGGAACTACCCCTGAGGTATCTCCTTTCTAACCAAAAATAATCATAGAAACCGGACAGGGTGGTAAAGAATTATCGCTAAATATACAAAAAAAATGAAGAGTTTGAGGATTTTCTCATAGACCTAACTATTAGATTTTGGCCAAATTAATGTGGGACCACCCCTGAAGTACACCCTTTCTATTAAAAAAAATCATTAAAATTGGACACCCTGTTAAAGAATTATCGCTGAACCATTAATTTGTATATCGTGGTATCTACAGGGTGTCCCAATGAAAAGTAGCCCATTTCCGGAGCTTATAACTTTTAAATAAATCGTAGAAACACAGAAATTATGTATTACCTATACAGGGTGTTTTTTAAAAATCTCCTCTTTTAAATTCACCGTAACCAAATTTTATCAAATGGAAACGGGCTACTTTTCATTGGGACACCCTGTATATTAGTAGCAGGTAATATTTGACCCTATGGTGTGATTAAAGTATTGAAAATTCTTTATTAGATTTAATAGATAATATTATTTTTATTAAAGTTTTTTTTTAATAATTACCAGTTCTGAATCGTAAATAATCTTTGGCCACTCCTATGGGTACGTCAATGAATCGTAGAGTAAAATAGTAAGCGCGCCAAAATTGTTTAAAAAAAAAATAGAGTAACCTTGAGTTTTGATCGTTTTATAGTTTTGTCTACGAAATAAAATAGAAATGACACACGAAGTTTAACGGTCTCAGAAAATAATTCAAACTGCACTTAAAATTATTTTATATTTTTAGATTTATTTGTGAAAATTTTATAAAATTAAATTAATTGTAGATGGTAATCGGATATTTATTGCAAATTTGTAATCACATTTTTCAAAGAAACCAAATTGGGATAGATGTTGGGTTGTCCCTAGTGGCGGATTGACTGTAAGGGCTGTAGAACTACAACCTCCCCTCCCAGTACACTTTATATATAATCAAAATATATTATGTTATCTACCTGTACCTAATATCTCCAAACTTCACTCCCATATTGCGTATTGTGACGATAGTCTAATTTATTTGTAGTTGATTTATTTAAAACACTATTTACAATTTATTTCAGACGTACTATATAATTTATATAATACTTAGACACTAACTAACAATTCTAATTTATTTCTTACACTTTAACTTTTCATTACAATGCTCTATACTAAACTAAAACTGCCCGACGATAAGTCGGCTATTTATACCAAGTCCAACTCTGCTACGAGAAGTCTCTAGACACTTCCGAAAATTCCATCTCTAACTCAATGGCACACTCCGCCCGTTCTACCCGTTTCTCGAGCCTCAGCGGCATTCCCAGAATATTCCGTCGCTTCGAGTATGAATCGGCTGCTACAGACGTGAAGGCCGCTTGCTTAGACAGAGTCGGCTTTAGGAATTTCATGACAGTATCATTGAATTAGTTGAGAAAATATCAAAAAAGCTACTGAAATGAAAAAATACAAGTGTACTCAATCTCTTGACTGCTCCTCTACTAATATATTAAAACTGAACTCTTCATAAACTTTCTACACTATAAAGATTACTTGAACCATACAAATGTAGTTAGGTATAACCCATGGGCAATGCATGTTCTTTATTCAACTAACTTCAGCAGTCGCGTCGTACCTAGTTGAAATATAAATGACCAATTAGCTAAATAATTAATTCTAAATATTAAACATCGATGTTCGAAAATAATAACAGCAATTCATAATCATTAGCTAATAATTTAATGTATATCACCTAACCTGTAATTAAAGCACTTTAAATTGTTGCGCACCGCCCATAAAAATATCTTCCCATTCATTTTGTCCCGATAATGAGTTCTTTCTTGAAGTGAAAAGTGAATGAACACGATTTAATGTTAACGACGCGATGTGAATCGAAAGTAACAGTGAAAATATTGTTCAAAATAATAGATACAAAGAAAAAATTTAACTAAAGCAGATTTCTGCCGGATGTTAACGTGTATCTTACCTAGTCTAAGATGTATATAGATTTTTAGTTACCCAATACTGACAAGTATGACAGTTTACATGACCATTTAGAAATTTTAAGAATATAACTTCATCAGAAAACAATGCTTTTTCAGTTTTTTTTTTTTCATTATAAATTCACTTTGTAAGGATGCCACTTTCCTTGATGGGTAGAAGTGAAATAATAATAAGAAAACTTTTAAAAACAGTAAACGTATATCTAAGAAATGCTTCAATTAACTATAAGCACTATAAGTGAGTATTTTATGTGATTACGAAGCCATTGTTAATTTTAGACTATTAATGCATCAGAAAATAAAAAGTTAGTAGCCTTAAAGCTTTTGCATTCCATAAAGAGCCTTCCTACAAGTGAGGTTCCAGATCAATAAAGAATGGGACACAGAACAACTGAAAATTATCTGATTAAACGAAACATGCTTGGGTAAAATGTTACTCGTTTCCGATATACAGGGTGTTACAGTTGAAAATTTTCAAAAATGTAATGGCTATAATTTTTTTATTACTCTGTACAATTTTACTAAATTCGACAAACGTTTTTTGTGTCATAAAATACACCTACCAGCAAATAACCAGTTAAATAAACATTGTCAGAGTCTTCTAAATTCTATTTTTTTTTTTTATTTTTTAAATAAATCATGTACTCCTGTTGAAAACTTATAAAACCTTAAAAAATTTAAAATTATATTCCAAATAAAATTTTGGACAGTGGCGTAAAATTCAGAAGGGATTGAGGTGTTACTTACCCATGCCATATGCCACTGGCAAAGTTTGCCGAATTTAGTAAAATTATAGAGAAATAAAAAAATTATAGCCATTAATATTTTTGAATTTTCAAACTTTAGATTAAGAAGGTTTAATTTCATAAGTACATATTGCATCGATTTTTAATGATTTCTTAATATTTGTAAAAAAAAATCCAGAACCAGGAACCGTTAAATACAACCAGAGTGTCAGATTTTAGATTTTTTTAAGCTGAAGTACAAGATAGAATTTAAACAAACCGTTAAAGGGAGAAAAACTGTTTTGCAACTAATAAAGGATAATTAAAAGTCTTAATAAAGATAAAAAGAAACAAAAGAAAGTTCCGTTTCCAAAAAATAAAATCTAGAAAGGAAACAACTGCATCGAAATTTGGTCCATTTTTTTTTCAAAAATGAGGGGAGACTACTATTAATTTCACTTACAATAGCTATTTATCAAACCAGTTACGTAATGCCGAGAAGAGCGAGGTCCGGCAAAATTAACGATTTACATAAAACTGCATTTCGTAACGTGTAATATTCAATTTTTTTTTCTAAATTTGACTAGATTATTCATTAAATTGTTTTTTGGTAAGAAATTACTGTCATCTAGAATCTAGACTACTAATATAACTACTTTCTTGTATTGTTGGTTGCATTTACATCATTTTATTGATAAATATTAATTATTGGCCTATTAAAGTTATTCAGTTTTCAAAAAAGTGGGTTATTTTGTCGTGTATTGAGTTTTAATTATTTTGTGCTAAATTAGAATGGAAAATAAGGTCCAAAACAACAATATTACTAAGTAACAAGTTCAATCAAATTCTATTTTTATAAGTCAAACTGTCCTTCTTTGATATTAAATTATAATTATAATGTATATTATTGATTTTAAAACCAAAAAAGGTTCATTTTTATTTTTCTTTTCGCAACTAGTGACATAATACATTTTTCGAAACAAGTTTCATAATGCAACTGGTTGAGTAAAATAAATCATTTTGACACTTGCTGCGATTATAAAAAATGTCACCTTATATGTCAAAATTAGAAAAATGTCATTTGATATTGAGTATGAATACTTATTATGTAAGTAATAAAGGGTTGAATGCACCTTACATTTAATAAATTGATAAAATATTTTATTTCAATTTAAAATTTTTTTATGTTAAATTTATACTTTTTGGTGTTTTATTACTTAAAAACTAATATTTATGTTAAATTCAATATTTCAATGTAAATATTAATTTTTTTAGAGTAATTTAATGTCAAACTATGAGCGCGTTCAGTCGACGCAACAGTTGGTGACTTGTTGAGTCTTCTCAACTACACTTGTTGAGTTTTGGTTATTTTCAATCGTTGCTCAACAGCGGCAATTTCTATGTAAACAAAGTATTTTACCCAGTGTTGCCAAATTGAGGATTTTTTAATTTACGGATTCCTAGTGATTTTTTATTGATTGTTCACCTCTTTAGGTTGATAATGCTGATTATATGTGATTATAACCTCACATTTCTCAACTTTGAACTTGAATTTTAGTATATACTTGTTTTTTAAATTTTAAAGTTAAACCAAGATGAAAAATGTACGCGTTATGACCAGAGATAAGAGAGATATAACCATTCATTGATAAAATATATTATTCACGATACCAAGATTAATTCGACAATCAATACACTCTATTTGTAGGGACGCGGCGAGGAGACGAAAGGTGAGAAGTAAGGGAGGGGATAAAAAGAAGGATTTTACGCAAATACAACTCTATTTTATCAATGAATAAATGTGTAAGTGATGTGCACTTATAATAAACAACGAAGATGTCCATGCCGGTGTAAGCCCTGAAGTTACTTAGGTACCATTATCTAGGTTTTGGAATTTATTGAAAATTATTACATTTAATTTAATGAAATTACATCTAATTTAACATGTTTTCGGTTTTAATCAACTGAAAGCGCTCATAGTAAATTAATGATAAGGGATATTTAAAGTTACTCTTCTTTTTTGTTCTTCTAACTGTGAAATCAATTAGCAATCAGCCATTAATCTCAGTTCACTAGGTAATACTACTACTACTACTATGGGAATTGTCTTAAAATGCTAGTAGAACATATAAATAGTTTCTTGTTTTGCGATATGTCTTCTCTATATCTTTAGGGGGTATTTTACATGACCCGTTTATCTGAACGTATTTTTCTTTTTGTTTATAGTGGATTGAGAAATTGGTTCTTCATGAGCCCTGGTTTAGTCACCATAACTAATCATTATTAGAATTTTAAGTATTTGCGTTTCAGTAAGCTTCTTTTTTTTAATATTTTTAATAATATAATCATTACTTAATCACTTGATAGAGAAGTATATTGATAAAAATAAAACGTAAATGTACTGTGTATTTTCGAATACCACCTAGCATCCTTCAGCGTTTATGTAAGATAAACATTATTTCTTGGGAACCTCTAAAAAAACGGTAAACTTACGTGTTCGCTAGACGCATCGCGGGAAAGTAAAAGAATACAAAAGATGTGAAAGAAGCCGTTTAGCATTTTTATAATGACAGGTATTATCTGCCGCATCAACTTGGCATTCGCAGTTCATGAAATACCAGTTTCTCTAATTGGCATTGACCACCAGTTTTCTTTTCAGGAATTCTCTTCATATTTTCTTTTACTTTCTTCGTTTTTTTTGCCGTTTTTGAAAAAATATCGGTTGGTTTTACATGTTCTACCTTATTTTTTTTGCAGTTTGAAATACCTAATGTAGTGTTGCAGTGGTTACTTCGTTCCTTGCATATGTATACGCATCTTTACTTTAAGTATAAACTTTATATCACAAACGACAAAGTATCTTACAGGGTGTTTCTAATTCTGGACCTCATAGGAAATCAGGTATAATTCCTATGTACAACTTTTCTATTTACTTACATAACGTTAGATTTCATCTAAAACTTCAAAAACTTCCAAATTATTAAACATTTTTTTGGCAAGTTTGGCACATGTGTTTTACTTCTAAATTATAATGCAATGGGACAATTTTGTGGTACTTTGTTATTAGTTATTTGAAACAATCTACTTTTATGTTTGAATAACAAGTTACTTTTCATATTAATATCAAATAATCAAAATAGAATAAATAAAATAAAAACTCAAAGCAGTTTGTCACAATTATTTTTATTGTGACACATGGCTTTTTTAGTTTTATTTATTAACAAAAATTTTGGAGTAATGGTTAATATTTTTTTAATATGTTATTGTAAATTCGTTTATGGAAAAAATCTTTGTAAGCTACACAGTTCTTATTAAGGCCCATTTACAGTATACGCCACTGGTACAATGTAAATGGGT
Source organism: Psylliodes chrysocephalus (assembly GCA_927349885.1). Taxonomy (NCBI): domain Eukaryota; kingdom Metazoa; phylum Arthropoda; class Insecta; order Coleoptera; family Chrysomelidae; genus Psylliodes; species Psylliodes chrysocephalus. The sequence goes on along the minus strand of OV651816.1, from coordinate 95,732,879 downwards.
CTTAATGGGAATTTTGAAGCTCACAAAAATGTTATACATGCCCAAATTTTTTTCCACAAACGAATTAACAGTAACATATTAAAAAATATATTATCCAATATGACGGTCATTTTGACAGCTAACAGAAAATTTTCAACACAAGTCACAGACCAATTGAATCGAGTACCTATATTATAGTATTTGTTCCAAGCATATAAACAAAAAAGTTTTCGATCCAATATTTCAATTTACAACGAAGATAAAAGCGGATGGAATTATTAAACGGTTTGCTAATAATAAAAATGCTTAGATACGCCACTGGTGTACTGTAAGTGGGTCTTATTAGGAATTTTGAAGATAACAAAGATTTTATAAGGATCATATAGTCCTATATTTTTTTTCATATAATAGTAATGCTTAGAACAAATATTATCCAATATGGCGGCCATTTTGAAAGCTGTGAGAAAATTTTTAATACAAAAATGTCCCAGAAATCCAAATTTACAATAAAAAAAGTGGGTTTCAATTTAAAAATAAAAAATAAATTACTATGTTCTGTTATTTCCTGAAAAACTGGAAGTAAGCCATGACGTGACAGAATAATTGAATCCATCGTAAGAAAGTATTTGTTCTAGTCTTTCAAACAAGAAAAAAATTATTTCGATATCTCAATGAATAACGAAAATAAGGGGAATGTAACTTTTAAATGGCCCACCCTGTATAAAAGATATTATTTAATATATTTTATTTGATACTAATTAATAGATGTTATTTAATAAATACTATTTAATAGAGCCTCTTTAATAGATTCTATTTAATAGATATTATAAAATAGATATTATTTAATAGATATATGTATATATTTACTAGATACTATTTAATAGATATTAAAACTATTTAATAGATATTATTTAATAGATACTATTTAATAGATTTTTGACAGATATTATTTAACAAACTATTTAAGAGATATTATTAAATATATATATTATTTTATAGATTCTAGTTAACAGATGATATTTAATATATACAAGTTGATACAAATGCTTTTAAAAAATGTTGTGTTTTTTTTGTAGGCACTCGTAGAATCTACAATATCCCTGGTCAGAAAAGAAGCAAAATTGACTAATTGACTAAGGCAAGATAAGCAAATGAAAAGTTAACTAATATAAGTCATTTATGTTTAGATAAACTGAAAGAAGATCTTATCCAAGGGGTTTTAATTGATTCTATTAAATTCTATTTAATAGATACTACTTAATAAATAATATTTAAAAGATACTATTTAATGGATAATGTTTAATAGATATATAATATTATTTATTAGATATTATTTAATATATATTATTTGATACTATTTAATAGATTATATTTAATTGATTCTATTTACTAAATACTATTTAATAGATACTATTTAGTAGATAATAAATAGTAGATACTTTTTAATACATACTATTTAACAAATGTAATAAATACAGAGCCTATATATAATTTATATTATTTAATAGATATTATTTAATATATAGATACTATTTAATAGATTCTATTTAATAGAAACAATAGAAACTAATTAATAGATACTTCATATTTATTATTTAAGAGATAATATTTGACAGATAATATTTGACATATTACTTAACAGATTATTTAACAGGTGATATTTAATAGATACAAATTAATACAAATGCTTTTGGAAATTTTCGTGTTTTTTAGTAGGCATTTGTAAAATGTACAACTTCCCTAGTCAGAAAGGAAACACAATTGATTAATTAAAGCAGGATAAGCAAATGATAGGTTAGCTAATATGGGTCATTTATATTTAGATAAACTGAAAGAAGACCTTAACTTCAAAATGGCAACATTTTCCAAAATTATATTTTTATAAAAAATGTTCAATATACCAACGATATCCAAAGGGTTATATCGTAAAGTAATTCATTTATTAGAGTGGTATAAACATGGCGAATGTACATGTGCCTAAACATTTTATTTTTTTTACCATATATTTGACATGTTTGATAATTAGACCCTTTCAAATGTTTCTATTTCCAAAACATTTACATTTCAGATTATTTGACAACACAGCTTAAAATCATAAAAACGAAATGTTAGAAAATAATCTCAAAGAAATATTAAATAATTGTTAAACTTCCAAGAGAACAGACAAAATTTCAGTTTCTGTTGATATGACATCCAGATTATAAATCGCAATGCATTACCATCTCGATGATGGTGGGTGAGATTTTCCTGGTTTTCCTCACCTCTAAGTCAAATGGCGTCATCAATCATTTTTAAGTCACCACGGAGCGCCACGGCAAATAATTGAAATTTAATTGTAAGGGGGTGAATTAGGGAGAGTATTATTATATTATTTATAGAATGTTTAATAAACATTTTTAGATTACCTAATCGAAATATGTTTTTCATACAAAATGATTCAAACAATAATCTTTTTAAATTCCGCTCGTCCTTTCAAATTTGATCTATTACATTTTGAGTTTCCATGCTTAAACGACTTTATTTCAGGCAAGTAAAGACGTTTTCAAGAAAACTAAAAAATGTAATCTATAAAATTTGGAAGACTCGCGGTATTACCTTTGACTAAATTTAAGGCAGTGATTGTTTGTTATGTTGTTCCAAATGAGAGTAAATAGAGTGAGGAATAGAGCATCGAAATGGTAGGTAAATAGTAAATATCATCGATAATTATACGGTGACTTCACATGAATTCGCTATATTGACTCAGGGGCACACAAAGTTTATTTACCAGTGTTATGAGAACCTTCTTAAATATTTCAATTGATAACGATGGGCTGTAGTAGGTTGTGCAAACAGGACAGAAAGGGATAAAGTACTCTTCTGTTTAAAACATTTTAAAGATCGAATAGAAAAATTAGTTTTATCAAAATAACGACGAAAATGTTAGGTTAGGTCCCTAAAACGAAGAAATTAAAACGAACACTTCCTCTCTCTGCAGTTATTTACCGTAAATTTCTAAGAATTATTAAAAGCAAGAAGCCAATCTAACGTGAAATAATGATAAATGGATCTTACATTCTTTTACATTAACCACTCCATAATTTTCCACACGATTTGTTCAATTGTTTATAAATAATTGATAATTGCCGGTTTTCATTGGTTTTGTACGCATAATTCTTTAGTGCACCAACTATAAATAATTAAAGTTTCACTTTTACTTAGTTACTCATATCAAGAAGAATTTAGCCGTAGATCTAGTCGACTGTGAAGGAGTATAACCTAAATTTTTAGGTAAAATTTTGTTGACTTTCGCCCGGTTGTGTTAGTGCGTTAGAGAAAGCATTTTTTTGATGGTTGTTATTAACATTAAACGTTTTGTTGTTGTGTTTTGTTATGGCGATTGTTTTCCTAATACGGTGTTTGAAAAATGTTACAGCTCCGTCCTCTATTAAATGTGAAATGTATCAGGTGTTAGTTAATTAAATAATAATTCAATAATGTAAATGAAATACATTATTTTTAAATCAGCGAGAGGCATTTTTTTGGATATTTCTTCGTCTCCTCGTATCCTTTATATCCTTATCAAGTGTCGGATCTAGGCCATTTAATCTTTTTTTTTTACTTCATTTTATTTTAAACTGATGCTTATTTTCCTGCCAATTTCTATAATTATATCCTACCAGCTCGTTCTGAACATCTCTCTTTATTATTTCATTTCAGGTCCTCCTTTTTCTAAGACCTTATTAAATAAACTAATTTACTTCATTTTAACCACATGTATGTAGTTTAATTATTTTTTTTGTACTCAAAATATCTTGTACTTCATTACTACTATTACTACTCTTGTAATTCACCTCCTTACAAGTAAATTTCAATTCCAGAAGTCGACTAAACGAAGGGACGGCCATTATTATTTTCCGTGGCGCTCCGGGGCGACTTAAATATGATTGATGGCGCCATTTTACTTAGAGGTAAGGAAAATCTCACCTCTCATCATCGAGATAGTAACGCATGGCGATTTATAATCTGGATGTCATATAAACACAAACTAAATTTCTCGTGATACGGCACACATCAAATCTTATAACGAACCATGCAATTTAATTGAAAATCCACATAGTCTGGTGCATATAAAATAAAAGTATTTTCATTTAAGAAAAGATTTATACTTGGAAGATTACATTTGTCTGAAATAGCGCAGAGTTTGCTTCAAATATTTTTCGATACAATAAGAAAATTAATGTTGAGTGAAGGTAGGCATAATCTTGTATTTTAAGGTTTATAATAATTAATTTAAAAATAAATTATTTCATTTGAGTCTAGAATTTACCCACATTTACTAAAAATATTCATTTTGTAGATACGACCTCTTAGCAGGACAAACTTTTATGTTCCATTTAAGATTTTGTAGTTATAAAATTATTAGTTTTTTTAATTAAAGGTGGGACACGTCAGAGGACAGAGGAATTTGGTACATTAACTAAAACCAATTTTAAAAAATCTGATGTGTCCAACACATGACTTTCCTATCTAGGTATTACAGGCTTTTTCCGGTTATTTTGTACAACCTATTGCAGCATCTCTATAATTGTTTAGAGGATAAACTAAATATATACATTGTCCACATACATCTACCGCGAAACATTTTTCTATAGATATTCATTGAAAATGAAAATACTGAAAAATTTAAATTTAGCACTTTTCCTACAATTTTTCCATTACGGTCCATTTTAAAAAAATCATGTATAAACATATATTATAGAGATCGATATCGCAAACAACTTTTATTTCAACAATTTTCATAAAAATCAGAATTTTGCACATTTTGTCAAATTTTTCGAATACGGACCATTTCAGGAAATTTTTACATAAAGCAAAAATTATAGATAATAATATTAGAAGTAACTTTTATTTGAACAATTTTTTTCTTCAAACATAAATAACGGATATATTCCATAAAATATAAAAACGGCCTCCCATAAAGTACCCCCCCAGATGTTCCGACTTTGTCCAAAATCTAATCATTTCACGTCAGGCCGAAATAAAACTTAAGTTTAAAATTTAATGTTTTTTTCTTTATCCATTTTTGAGTTTTCTTCAAATTTAGAAATTTACACATTTTCTCAAATATCTCGAATACGGTCCATTTTAGGAAAATTTTGTATATAACAAAAATTATAGATAATAAAATAAGAAGTAACTTTCATTTGAAGAATTTTGTTCCCCAAACGTGAATAACAGATATATTCCATAAAATATAAAAATGACCACCTATAAAGTACCCCCCCAGATGTTCCGACTCTGCCCAAAATCTAATCAGCTCATTAGACGTTGGAACAAAGCTTAAGTTTGAAATTTGGTGTTTTTCCGTGTATCGGTTCATGAGTTATGCGTTATACAGACACACACACACACAGACAGACCGACATCATCGCGAAAATAGTCAAAACGGATTCAGGGGACCTCAAAACGTAAAAATCCGTCGAAAACAATCATGATTCCTATACTTTCCTTATATCTGTATACAGATAGGAAAGTAAAAATGTTTTTCGGTGGATAGGTACCAATGAGAACCCTATTAAAAAGCAAGATCAGCCTGTTCTTATTTCAAGATTATTAATTTCTTCAATGAAACTATTCTATAATTCAACCAAAATCAATATATTTGTTGTTATATTTTAATTATTTGTTTATACTTTTGATCCTACTGTATATAAGGGGGAATATCAATGTGACAAATAAAGAATTTTTCTTGTCAGTCTTAAAAAAATACTCATGTTTTATCGATTCCACTAAATAGAACCAGACAAACCTAAAAGAGCTCAATAGACAATTATTGAGCTTCAAGACGGCAGTCAGCCAAAAACTATTAAAAGAATAAGCGATCGTTTTAAAACAGGGTTAATATGGCGAAATCATAATTTGTTGACACCGGAAAGTAAAACAGTAGCTTTAAATAGATTGTTTTGCAATGAGAGGAAAATGGATAAAGATTTAGAATTTGGAAAAGCCTACGGTAAAAAAATCTAAGATTATTTAAATAAAGGATACTTAAAAAATGTAACAAACAACGAAGGTAATAGAGATATGTCTAAACTTTGGTACCTACCACACTTTTCGGTTTTTAATAAGCCAGGAAAAATAGTGGTTTTTGATGCGGCAGCTAAGTCACACGGAATAAGTTTAAATGAGATGTTATTTTCAGGTCCAGATCTTTTAAAACCTTTAATAACAATACTTTGAACTTTTAGGCAATACAAGATAGCATTTTGTGGTGATATTGCAGAAATGTTTCATCAAGTTCAAATAAGAGAAAAGGATCGTGCAGCCCAGCGAATATTATGGCGTGGCTACGATCATTCAGAAAAACCCTCAGTTTTTGAAATGCAAGTAATGACTTTTGGGGCCACATGATCTCCTTCTTTAGCTCAATATGTTAAAAATAAAAATGCTAGTGAGTTTCAAACACAATTTCCAGAAGCATACCATGCCATTTAAAAAAAAACACTATGTAGATGATTATCTAGATAGTTGCGACTCTAAAAGCGAAGCAATAAAATTAATAGATGACGTAATTCTTGTTTACCCATAAAGGAGGTTTTCTGATGCGTAATTGGCTTCAAAAAACATACTCCTACATTTGCCAGAAGACATGAGATCGAAAAATTTAAAGGATTTTAGTTCTGAATCAACTTTACCTATAGAAAAAATATTGGGAGTTCAACAGGACCAACTTCAGAGGTGCTGACAAAAAACTTCAAGCAGCCTTAAAAGAGTTCGATTTCCAAAAACTTAACAATAAACTGTCAATTCACGGCATTCAGTGGAACTTCAACTCTGCAACGGCTAGCCACATGGGAGAAGTGTGGGAACATCTCATACGGACAGTTAAGACAGCACTAAAGACCATACTAAAGGAAGAAGTACCTAACGAAGAAGTCCTCCAAACACTTTTTCTTGAAGTGGAAAATATAGTCAATTCCAGACCATTAACCGAAATTACCGTCGACAGTCAAGAAGAAGAAGCTCTAACTCCAAATCACTTTTTATTAGGGCCACACTACAGCCAAACAGAAGGTAATGTCCTCAAATATTTTCCAACAGACGGCAGCCATCTAAAAAACAATAGAAAATTGTTCAAAATTTAAGCAATAAATTTTGGACTCGTTGGATAAAAGAATATCTACCTACACTTCATATAAGATCTAAGTGGATCGAAGACCAAGAGAAAATAAAAATAGATGACGTTGTCATTATTGTTGATGACCAAAACCATAGAAACCTGTGGTTGAAGGGCAAGGTAATTGCTGTATATCCCGGCAAAGACGGAAGAATACGTGTAGCAGACGTCCAAACAAACACCGGCGTATATAGAAGACCTGTTTTGAAGCTGTGTATTCTTCAAATTATTCATGGAGAATGTTGTTGTTATATTTTAATTATTTGTTTATACTTTGGATCCTACTGTATATAAGGGGGAATGTCAATGTGACTTAAGGTCAAATAAAGAATTATTCTTGTCAGTATTAAAAAATACTCATTTTTTATCGATTCCACTAAATAGAACCAGACAAACCTAAAAGAGCTCAATAGACAAAATTGAGCTTCAAGACGGCAGTCAGCCACAATATTTAGGTCAAAGCCAATATTAACATTTCTTGGAAAAGTTCATATTATTATTGTAACAAATTTGGTTGTATTGGATTTAAGAACAAGCTATTATTGAATATAAATAAAGTATATTTAAAAAAGTGTAAGACTATTTCATTTAGGAAGTACATTTCTTGGAATAGTTCATATTATTATTGTAACAAATTTAGTTGTATTGGATTTAAGAACAAGGTATTATTGAATATAAATGAAGTATATTTAAAAAAAGTGTAAGACTATTTCATTTAAGATGTACATAATACTGCAATTGAACAATATATACTCTTCATTTAATTAGAGGTATTTTAGTTAAGGCAAGTTGATTTTATTCTTGAAGAAAGGCTTATTAGCTATTGTTGAACAAGTATTACTACAGTTTCAAATTGAGACGAATTTTACTTGCGGATTTATAAATCCAACAAAGCATTGAAATAAGACCACTCATCTCGAATATAGTACACCTTTTTTTCTGTGTAGTTTTTTAGAATGCCGATGTAGGTACAATCGTTTTGGCAGTGCTTGGTTGTTATTCTTCAATTTAATGTCCCCTTGACAAATAATTTTAGTTATTAATGTTTCACGCAAGGTGAGAAACGTTCAATGATAAAATTATTTCTTTGCACATCGTTCGTTATTTTAAATTATGTAATTTTCTTAATAGTCCATGTTGAATCTTTTCAAACCTGTTTATTTAACCTACTATGATTAACTTTGACAGCAGCTGGTTTTATTAAAGAAACGAAATGATCATTTAAATTTTTTTTTAAATAGATGGCTCCCCTATAAAAATGAGTTTCTTGACCAATAATATCATAGTCTAGTTGAAAATATGAAAAAGGAGAAGAATTATGACGCATTTGTATGAATATTTTTTAAAAATGCACGATAGTGATAATGATAATTTATTAATTATTATAAGTAAATTTTCTTTCGTAAATACGAGTTTATTAATTTAATTAAGTTATATTTTCTAAAATTACATGTTAAGAGGAAATAATATAAAATAAATTAAATGTTACAATATACCTACTAATTCACAGGTATTTCACTTACATTTTCATAGAGAATATTTTGATTATCAAAAAACATCTTTTTTCATAAATTATTTTTTGTATTAAAAAATAAAAAGATATTTTTCTTCTAAATGCACAGAGTTTTTTTACGGGGAAAGATACTTGTCAGCATAGTTATCACCCTAGAACAAAAATTGTTGAGAGCTTCAAAAATCAATTAAAAAATCATGCTTCCTATACTTTTCTTATCTGTACACAGATAGGAAAGTAAAAATAAGAATTAAAAGTATCAACAGAAGGATAGAATCATAGATCATTGGAAAGTAAATAGATGGAAAACTCAATGGTAAAATTCTAAGGCGATCTGCTGCTATCTATCAAATTGGAGTGATACTAAATTACTAAATTCAATATGGCCTCCAGAGGTAAGCGTTTTGAAATTTAACTTTCTGCTAGCTGGGCAAAAATGTAATGAAGAAAATCAAACAAATAAAATAAATTAGAAAAATATTTGACTAGTTTCAAATCATAAAACAACCATATTAACTGTTTTATAATTTGAAACTAGTTAAATGTTTAGCCAATTTATATTTTTATTTGATTTTACTTCATTATATTTTTGCATTAATTTTAAACTTGATATAAAATGCAATTTTTTTTATTACAGTAAATTAACGTCGCATCATATAATTTGTCTATTTAAACATGGAATTACTCAGACAAATATGCATCTACACCATTTAAATAATTAAATATTTATAAAACAAACCTCAACAATGTTTTCTGTAACAAAATCAGCATGTATAGTGCTCAAGACCTTTATAAAAGGTTCAGTACTTGGAGTGGCAAATAAGTTTGGAAAAATTGAAGTTGAAGCATCATCCTTTTGGTGTCTTACTCTTAAGGCAAACACGAGTGTGGATAAAATTTGCCATACGCTTATTAAGTCTAGTTAGTTAGGTAGAGGAGCATTTCTTCATCCGATAATTGTTTTATTGATTTATTTGTACAGCATTTATAATTTATCAAATTCTTATTCATCATCTGGACACTGTGACAAATGACTTTAGCTTTCGAGCTTGAATTAAACTTACACACATTTGGACCCTTGAAGATTTTGGGGTAAGTTTTCTTGTTTGATGATAATGACATTGAATCAATTTTTGATGCTGATGGCTTAGGATAAAAAGTTTCATCGATCTACAGGGTATTTTAAAGGATGAACATTTTCTTTATAATAACAAATTGGAATAACAAATTATTTTAACTCTGAATCAAAAACAAGTTTGTAAATATTACTTATCATTGGTGCCAAACAGTGCAAGATGAATTTTTCTTAAGACACATTACACAATTGTTTGGTTTGAATCAAATTTTGATGCTGATGGCTTAGGCTGAAATGTTTCATCGATCTGCAGGGTATTTTAAAGGACGAACATTTTCTTTATAATAACAAATTGGAATAACAAATTATTTTAACTCTGAATCAAAAATAAATTTGTAAATATTACTTATCATTGGTGCCAAACAGTGCAATATGAATTTTTCTTAAGACACTTATTACACAATTGTTTGGTTTTCCTTAATCTAACAACGGCATATTTAATATGTGGTATAAATTGCATCACACCAATATCTGGTAGTGTTTTTTGTTCGTTGCTGAAATCCATCTTCCCATCTTTTGAAAACATGCTTAAAATTGGAAGGTATTGAAAAATAAAGCTAGATGAATCAAAATCCAATACACTTTCAACTGCAACAGTCATTTTAATTTTAATTAAGTTTGAAGTTTTGCTGCACGAGCTGACAGCTGACATTTCGATACGAGCGCCATCCCGTTAATTGGAGTGGTACTACTAAATTACCTTCTTCATATTTTGAGTTACCAGCCCTTGGATAGAATGCACTGTTAATTATGAAATAAGTATGATAGATTGCCTTGAGATTGTCATTTGAATAAAAACAAAAATAAGAGATTTAAATTGGGCACATAATGATCCAAGACAGAAGAAGAAAATTATGTATTCAACGAGGTATTCAACTCCATTTTTTAAATAACGTTATTATTTAGTTTTCTATTGTTAACATAGTGATAAATTGTTTACAAAGAAAACCTACTTTATAATATATTACATATATAATCGTACTTCCTTAAATGTAGATAATTACTATACACCGGAAGTGTGTAAATAAACTGGTAAACATTTAACCTTTAGAAGAAGAAAAAAATGAATAAAAAACGATTTTTGATATTTTTTCGGGTACCTATTTGGTGTTATTAATGTTTTCACAGTAATCGAAATAAGACAATGAAAACAAATGCGATTCCAATTTTGTATTTTATTCAATTCAAATTTTATTTGTCAACATAAATAACATAATCGATATGTATTAAGGAAATAACCGTGTTTGTTTTAAAAATAGGTTCTTAGTTCATTAGAAACCTTTGTTCTTCCAAGAAAGTTTTGAATTTAATTCTAAAGAAATTTGTTTTGTGTGCTAATACAGTCCTGAATTTCTAAATAAAAGAAACATGAATTTGTTTTTATATAAATTAAAAATAATATAAACACAACTTTTATCCTGAATTTATAATAAAATTCTAATATTAATAGTACAATTAGTGTACCAATGATGACTAATCCATTCATTCATAATTAAGAGGAAACCGGACCTCTTGCGAAAGCAAAAAGGTTTTAAGGATGTTCTAATAACATTGTATTTTTATGCTTGCCAATGGGAATAATTCGTGATATTATGTGTTTGGAGAATATTGACAGCTTTGAATTTGTGCAACGATAAGGCAGCACTCTACAGAGACGTTTAAGAAAAAAGGTCGGAAATCATCAACTACTATATTTATTACCAAATTATTACCAAATTTTCATAGATTTAATACAGACTGGCGCGGATTTTTTTTAAATTTCTTTTAAAAATTTTCAAAATAAACACTTTTCGAAGGTTTACAAAAAAATCAAGGTTTCTCCACCTTAAGTTTTGTTATTGTTGATATTTGCCTGAAAATTTCACAAAACTATAAATAAAGGCTCAGAATGAATTATACATTTTCAAGGTGTTCGGTTTGTTCTTAAGCTCTTAATTATTGCAAATAATATTTTATATTACGCAGACAAAGCTGTCGCATCGACTGTTGCATAGAGAGAACGAGACGGCTGCTAATTTAAGTGGGGATGCTTTATGCGAGTTTAATTATCTTAGGAGTGAACATTCAGTTTATGAATCAGCACTTACATCTACGTGCTTTACATTGCTGTCACATTTTAAAAGTAATTGCATACTTTCCTGAACATCACCATCAACTACAGTCTGTTCGCTATACTTACGCGGGTTTCGGATTAACAAAATTATGCAAATTAGTCATTGACAACCAGTTCCAATAAGCCTCTTCCCAAGAAATTAGGTAAAATTGCCCTAATGGTCAGATTTAAATTAAAATAACATTAGGGTAGGTACTAAATTTGTTACAAATATTGCAGTTGAATTGATTCTTTGCAAGTGTTGACATTGTATGTATATTGTAAATTTAGTGGAAATTTTAAAAATGCCTAGACGTGTGTTAGATGTAGATAGTCTAATTTGTAGTGTACAGTATTTTACGGATGAAAAAGAAAATGGCGGTCCTTTAAAATCGGTAATGTCTGTACAACAACGCGTATGCGATGCTCTAGGAATTAGTGAAACCAAATTAAAAGGAGTATTACAAAATCACAATAGTGAACTGCCGAAAGAAGATCACCGCAAAACTCGCCTATCATTGAAAACGAAAGATATTCCAGATGGAAAGAAATTTAAAATTCGTGATACCATTTATCGAATGAGGGCCAACAAGGAAAATGTGACCTTAAATACAATTCTCTCGGAATTAATAGACAGAAAATTTGACGACATTGGCAGAACAAGTCTATGGCAAGTGATACATAACTTGGGTTTCAAATTTCAAAAGGAGGATAACAGAAAGGCCCTTTGTGAAAGAAGTTCTGTCGTGCACAAAAGAATTAACTTTCTAAGAAAATATTTTAAATTTAAAGAAGGGGCGAATTTTATATATTTAGACGAAACATGGATATTTTCTAGGGATGCAACCTAGAGAATATGGCAAGATGATAACGTAAAGTCCATCAAACATACCGATGGAGAAGGGAAACGACACATAACTTTACATGCAGGAGGGAAATCGAGTTTTATAGAGGGTGCTGATTTAATATTTTCATCTAAATCAAAATCCAGTGACTATCACGATAATATGAACACAGAAATGTTTGTAAAATAGTTGCATGAAAAAGTTCTTCCAGGTTTAAGTGAGCCCAGCGTAATTATTAGACAATGCACCTTACCATTCTGAAGTATTAAACAAAAGTCCAACGAATTCTTGGACTGTTGATAAAATTAAAGAATGGTTGACAAAGGAACATATACCATTTCCTCAATATATATTAAAATCAGAATTATTACGCTTGGCAAATATACACGCAAAACCAAAAACCTTTGTTGTGGATCAGATTATTAAAAGATACGGTCTTCAAGTTTTACGTCTACCACCGTATCATTGCCAGTTTAATCCCATCGAATATATATGGCGAATAGCAAAACAATATTATGACAACCATATTGGGCTTAATGACGACGCAGTTCGAGAAACTTGGCGAAAAGCACTTTCAATTGCAACTCCAGAAGTGTGGCGGAACTGTATATCCAAGTGCGAGAAACTAATAGAAGATTGGTGACTCGTGAAAATAAAATAACAGAAATAAGTCCGATCATAATAACAATTAATGGTGATAACAGTGATGATGATAACGATTAAGATATTTTGGATGATAATGACTGATTTTCATTTTTGTTGGCAAGTTCAATTTTTTAATTTTTCATTTGAAATTCTCTACATGGAACATGTTTTTATGTTAGAAAATATTTTATTTGAGCTAAATAACCCTCTTATTATACATAGACCATATTTTATGTGTGAAGTGTAATATAAAATTATTATTAGGTTTATAATAGCCACATTAGACTCCATTAATGAATAAGTTTAATTCTGCTCTCAATTATACAAAATATTCTCCATTCTACTTACCTGGAAATAATCATAAAATTTTTAATCCGAAGTCCCCGTAAATATAGCGAACAGACTGTATGATAGTTGCAACGAGAAAAATACAAACGAAAATTGGGAATGAAAAAACAAAAATAATGTATGGACAAACGATTACAACAGTTAGTTTTAAAAAATTACCTTTGAAAGTACTTATAATAACAATTGAGTGATGTGTCCTTTATAACTGCTCCTTCTAAGGTATCCAAAAGTAAACAGTGGCTGACAGAATCAAATGCTTTCGAGAGGTGTAGATATACACAGAGACATGGACTGCTTTCATCTAGAGCAGTTAGAATTTTGGTAGATAGTGCTATAATAGCCTCTTCTGTAGCGATATATTTTTTAAAACAATATTGTTTATCAGATATTATACCATATTTTTATGTAAAATTTACTAATCTGTTTTTAAGAGGTTTTTTAAAAATCTTTTATAAATGTGTTATTAATGAAATTGGTCTATAATTTCTTACCACTGTGTCATCTCCTTTTTTATATATGAGGACAACAATTGTGTGTTTAAATATATTAGGCCATACACCAGTATTGAAAGTCAGGTTTATCAAATGATTTAGTGGTGTTACAATAAATTTAGATATATCTTTTAATATATCGACCTTAATATTGTCAATACAAGGACTTTTATTAGATTTTAACTCGTTAATAATAGTTTTAATTTCTCGTTCAGTTGGAAATAGAACGAAAGAATTGCAGAGAATATTACAGGGTGTCCGATAGGTTGGATTTGGCTCAATATTTTCAGCTTATTACTTATTACTGTTGGATGGACAAACAAAAATAAGGCCTGGAGAAACGAAAATAGTGTATGGACAAACGATTGCCATATTTAATTCGCATGAAATGTATTAAGGTTGTCCCTTCGGGTTGTCTCTAAATTACATGTGCATTTTTTATTTCTTAAATATTTCGTTTTTGGGGGTGGACAAACGAAACTTTTGGTTGGACAAACATAGACAAATTGTGGATACACGAATGTCAACTTATTTGTATAAAAATTCGTCATTGGAATCTTCATCGAAGCTTCATTTGGAGCTGGCAAATCACCTTGATTTTTTTGTAAAAAACGAGGAGCATATATTTTTTGAATGGGGTATAAAAATATAACAGGTTTCAACTCAAAATTTCTTAGGTGATTTGTTGCCTTCTTCGGTATTGAGCAAATGTGACATGTATCTTGCCCATTTTTTTAGAAAATATTAATTACCCATGGTCTTTGACATACTTTCTTTGATTTATCAAATTTTCGAAAATATTTAATATTTTTCTCTTATTCCTAATTTTCTGACATTCTTGTTCATTTCGTTTGCATGAAAATACTTACATATTTTTCCAAGTAATTTATTAAATCTTACAGTTATAGCATTCTTTTTTGAGTTTCTGACATTATTTTTATCAAACATTTTATTTTAAAGAATTAACCGTTTGGATTAGATAACTAATGTGATGTTTATTCCAGTTATTTTTTTTTCTATGGAAATGGGAAATATGATGAAAATCATAGAAAAGAGACGTAAATAAAATTATGTATCTTTGAAAATTTTCATAGGGTTAGTGTAAAAATGAGAATTTAAATATTATTTATTTTATTCTTATTTATTATACATTTATTAAAAAACAATCAATGTTTTTTATTTTTTTAAATAAGTATACCCTTGAACTTTTAAAGTGTATTTAGTTGGAATGCCATGTACAAAAGTAATAAACATGTTAAAAATAACGTTGTTTTTTAATATAATGAATATTTACTAAATGTTAACCAATTAACAATAATTTTAGCAAATAATAGTTCCAATAATATCTATCCAATTATTGGAATATTAATGAAATTTTTAACCTATACGGATAATACAATTTTTTCTCTTGTGTTTTTAGTAATAATTATATTTTTCTTCGTAAAGAAAGACATTAAGATTAATAGTAGAAAAGTCCAAACAAGATTAGATTATGCATAAGCGTAGGAATGTTTCATTTCTGGAGGTTACATTTTTTTTGTGAACAAAATTTATATAAAATAAATAATGCTTTGTAAAAAAATATTATTCAGGTTGTTGAGAATTAAATGTAAAAAAAACATAAGACCCAGTGGTGTAGGAATATCCATTATTTTCGTATTTTTCTCTAATTTTTTTATGTTAAATCTATTTGCTAATTAAATTTTGACAGTACTAGTTTTTTAAATATTGAAATAATCATAAAAAATGAATCATCAAAAAGTTCCTATGTATTCACGATTAAAACATTTACGTCTTTGTTTCTTTTTATTAGTACCTCATGAATTATACCTATTTATAGTATCGTAATGGAAAAAATGGAAATTAATTATTTATAAATTTACACACAATTTTTGAAGAGCTAGTCAAAAATAATCTTACATTACTTATTCGAAACAATTGTTTATAAAATGATTGTTCTACCTTGTTCTATCTATTTTTGTTTTCATAGTATCGATGAAGTCAAATTCAAGACTAGAAAATTTCTAAATTAGTTAACATTTTTATGCTCTTTAATTTTATTTAATAGGTAGGTACCGAGCTATGTACTCCTCTATACAGTTTATACTTATGTATAATTTACATTAAAAAAGAAACAGTTAAACTTATACCAATAAATGATAGTACCATTTGACAGCCAAATCTTAAAACACTCATTTTCTTCTCTTCTATTTTACCCTATATCTCCGTCTATGTAACAACGGACAATATTACACTTTAAAGGATATTTTAACAATACGATAAGGGAAATTGGTAGAATGCAAATATTTTTCTGCAATCATGAACTATATTAATGACATTATAAATAATACAGATGCTGTCGTTACAACAATAAATTAACTTTTTATAGCTAGATTGGTAGATACGTCATTGTTTATTGACAATTGGTATTCATGTTTATAATTAATATATCAAAATGGTAATGATTATTTTTTATTTCAAAATAATCAGAGATTATTATTTTTTAGCAGATTTACGATAGATGGCGACACAGTTTTTTAAACGTCAAATTGGCCAACTATTTAAATGACCTCTGACCAGAGTTTCAAGCAGCCACCCTGAAAAGGGAAATAGGAAAATAAAATATCCTAGAAAAATGTAAAACACTTATGAAAAAGTCAATAATAAAACAAAAGTTTCAAGCATTTTCTCATGGACTAATTCTTGGACATTACTTATTAAGGGATTAAACAAGAAACAAATTCTATTTGTATTTGCTGCTGTTTGATTTTAAAAATTTTGTTACCGTGACTTGAATCAATGCATTTTATGATGGATGAAAAAATTAAAATACCACACGGAAAATGATCTAAAATTTGTAAATAAAAATACTTTTAGAAACGCTATTTAAAGTATTGAACAACATTTGAAAAATATTCTTAGTTACCTATATAATATGATCTGGATTTGCCAATAAAACCCAGCCAACCATCAGAACCAACTCATTTTTCTTCTCTTTGATTTTATTTAATTTTTAAAATAACTTTGACAGATAATTTATTTGCACTTTGCTTGTATATTGGTCTTAGGATCATAATAGGGATTGTATATTTTTATAAACCAAAAGCTGCACGTTATGGAACACAAACTAAGAAATAACATTGGGTATGTGACATAAACCCTAATAGAAATTGGTCTTATTGCTACACTCAAGACTAAGGATAAGGACGTACTTTACAATCGTTTTATAATTTAAATTAAAGAAAAAACATGATATTTGCATGAAGAGACTTGTTATGAATGGAAGAGTGCGAAAAGTATATCATAAAATTAAAACATATTTTACCTACTATGTTAAAAACATGATATAACTGTAATAATAATTCAGTAACAGCATAAATATTAACAAACGATCTACAAACATTTGTAAGTTGCATATCAGTAAACTGCAATGAATATATTTCATGAACTACTGTTATTTAATTACTGATGTTTAAAAATATCTGTAAGCTGACATTGTTTGTATTTAGATATTCATTTTATAAATGTTTTGCAGCAAAATATCAATATTATTTAATTTGTTATTTTTTTTTAATACTTATTCAAGAAAATATCAACATATTTATTTTGGATTCATCTTTAAATAAAAGCAAACCCAAAATCAAA
Organism: Psylliodes chrysocephalus; assembly: GCA_927349885.1. Lineage (NCBI taxonomy): Eukaryota > Metazoa > Arthropoda > Insecta > Coleoptera > Chrysomelidae > Psylliodes > Psylliodes chrysocephalus. The sequence goes on along the minus strand of OV651816.1, from coordinate 95,715,027 downwards.
GCTATGAAAATTTAATATTTGTTTACTATTTTTTTACAAATTTAAAAACCTAATAATATTTACATGGATTTTTTTTAATGAGGCTTTAAAGGTAACATTTGGGAAGGCGAGACTGAGACCGACTTAAAGCGTAAAGCGACAGCAAAGGAGACTTAAAACGGTCTCTTCACGTCCGAACACGCGACCGACGGCAGCAGTTTTAACACGGTAGGATTTTCTGCTTGCTGCCTGTCACTTGAAGTCGATCTTGGTCGCGCCTTCCTAAGTGGTACCTTGATAGGTTAAAATTATAAATCATTTTTAACGAAGATACCTATACTTTTTTTTTTGTTTAAAGATAACATATTTTTAAAATAAGCAAACTTCTAGCTATAGAAAAGGTTCTTTATAATAGAAAAAGAAAAATGATTTGTACCTAAAATTTAAGGTACAAAATGGCGATCATTGTCTAGTTTGAGCTCTTTTCACAGTAACGGAAAAAATAAATAAAAATACCATTTGATAGGTCAAAGAATTTAATTTTCAACAGTAAATGTATCTAGGGGGTTAAGAGCATGTAATTTTTTTATATTTTTTTTATAAAAGTACTGTACTTTTGGCCATCAGTTCACCACTAGTTCTTTACTTTGACTACTCATTTTTTAGTTGCATTTTTAAATATTAATTTAAGTGTATGTTTATATTTTAATTTACATGTATGTAAGTACTTACTAATGGTTTAGAATAGGGTACAAAAAATTAAAAATGTTACTTTCTGAAAATGTTATAACCAATTTTCAACCTTGTTCTACTAGAGAATGCTCGGTTAACAGTCCTAAAACATCAGATATAGAAAGAATAAAAATCTCATTTTCAATATACTGCCCTCCTAAGCCAAAAAGAGATATCTAAAAAAAAACGAATTTTTACTTTCCAATTTTTATACAGATAAGGAAAGTATAGGAACATGATTTTTTCAAACTCGAGTTTTCGACGGATTTTTACATTTTGGGGTTTTTTGAATCCGTTTTGACTATTTTCGCGATGATATCTGTGTACTTTATAGGGGGTCGTTTTTATATTTTACGGAAAGTTACTTCTTATATTATTCTCTATAATTTTTGTTCTATAAAAAAATTTCCTAAAATGGTCTGTATTCGAGAAATTTTACAAAATATAAAATTTCACATTTTTAAGAAAATTGTTCAAATAAAACTTGTTTATGATATAATTCTCTATAATTCTTGCCCTATACATAATTTCTTTAAAATGGACCGTATTTGAGATATTTGTGAAAAGGTGTAAATTTTGAATTTTGAAGAAAACTCAAAAACGGCGAAAGAGAAAAACCTTAAATTTTAACTCTAATATTTATTTTTATTTAAAAAAAAATAAATTATAATGTTGAAAACAAAATACATTGGTATTAAACTCTGGAATGGCAAATTTTCAAAAATATCCTTAATAAATTTTGATAAAGCACTTTATAAATGTAAAGTTTAAAATGGAGTAATAAAAAAAATTGACTGTTATACCTAGTCTATTGTAAACAAACAATATTGATTCCATACTATGAAGACTAGAGATAAGGAGACGAATCGGCACACTCAAAATACGGTCCCAAAAAACGCATGCTTCTATAATTAACTGCATGGGGGCTGGTACTGCATACGGTGTTTAAAATACATGGCTTCTTATGGGAATTATACATAATTTTGTCAAAATAATAAAAATAAATTTGTTTATAGCTAAATAAAGCACAGGACATACTGTTGTATTTATTTCTAAATAAATCTTGTATATTTTAATTTATACATTATTTAATTTTATCTATATAAAATACAAATTAGGTATGTATGACCAAATTCGAAAAGGTTTCTTAAGAAATTTGATAAATTTGATAAATACAATTTTATGGCAATTTTTTTTTTATAGAACCAATATACATATAGTTTTACGAGTAAAATAAAATATAGTTAATAGATTTTTTATTGTTGTAATACAAGTATAAAGGGAGATTTGGGAATGTACATCGTATTGCCTCATCCTTTAATTTCAGCTTTCCCCTTTTTATTTTGCTAACAGTACCATCAGTAAAAATAGTCTCATAATATTTGATATCTTCTAAAAAGTATAGAACAGCATCATCTCTAGAAAGTGCTTTATCGGCACTAGGAACAATACATATACTATCACTGTTCTAAACGTTTAGCATCCTATAAAAAACATTTACAATGTCACAATTGGGATCCAAAAAAAAATAACAGTAGCAACTCTTTATCTAACATTAAAACTATAAAAAAGAAAAAAAATGTTCTAGTAGTAAGTTAAATTTAATGATTAATTATTGTTGTTTGTAAGTCAGCATCTATAACTGTAAAATTTTATATTATAGAAACTTGTAATAAAATAAATTACACTTCGTAAGATACATATTGTGACTAGTTTACAATAAATATTATATTTAGACATGAATACATTATTTTACTTACATTAAAAGCTTTAAAAAGACATTGAATTGATTTCTTCTTGTGTTTTATTTAGTTTTACATTTGATTTTTATCCTGTTTACAATTTGGAACGACGTAAATCTTGCTTTGATGTTTTTTGTCAATCATATTACTTGTACTCAGGTACTTTCTTTCGCATTATTTTGATTCTTTTCACAATTTTTTTAAAAAATCACTTTATTTTACATTGACTTACATAGAAAATTGACTTCGCTGTCATTAGACATGCCAACTACAGTCAATTTTGCGAACTTTATAAAAAGAAGGACGGAAATTTGAAATTTGACCATTGCCGATTCGACTCCTTCTCTAGTCTTCATATTCCATACCTATCTTGTGCAAATTAATAATAAGATACCTACTTATTTTTTTTTTAAATAAAAATATTTGACAAATTGTCTTAAATCAAAGCTCAGAGATGCTACTCTTACGTATTAGACTGTTGCCAAGTCGCACAAAAAGTTTACTATCCAAATATTTATTATCAAAAATACGTTTCTAATAGTTTCTCTTGTCCTAACAATATTTTATAATAATGTGACTATTGACGTTGTTTAACCCAACCAGAAAAATTGATAAACGACATATATTTATTTAAAAAAAAATTGTGTCATTATTAATTTGCAGAAATCTAACTTGTTTTTTTTTTTGTTTACAATAGCAATAAATACCTACAAAATATGTAGGCTTAGTTTTTCCGTAATAGAAGAGTTCGAACTGGACGTTTACCAGAGCATTTACCTAATAATGGCTTTTACTGAATTCAAATATCTCTAATAGTTTTGAGATATTTAATAATAATAATAATAATAATATAATGAAATAGAATAAATTATTATGCTCGATAAGTGATTTAACACTTTTTTCGAGAATAATTTGGAAAAATAATAAATGTAAATGAACAAATACATACCTACTATGTATATAATAATTAAAATTACATTTCTTAATATATTTTGTTATGATATGAATTAAAATACATTGCAATTACAATTTTCATAAATGTAACTTTTGTTTATTTTTTAAATATAACAATACACAGTAACTGACATCACTAACATACAAATTTAAAAATGATTTAAAAAAAAATAAAATAAAATTGGTTTTTATGTCAGCTTTATTACAGGATCTCGATTACATGATGGATTAAGTCACGGTGTTGTTGAACATAAAAAGTTAAAGTTTTTTTGAACTGTTTTAGGTAGAGAATTGATTTTAAATCGGATAGTAGTGAATTGTAAATGTTTGATCTCATATATGAGTAAGCTCATTGTCCAACTGATTTATGCATATAGGGAATTAACTCGGAATTTTTACTGGTATTGTAGGAGTGGATCAGCTGCATACATTTTTTGTTAGAATGATAATATATCTTTAAGTAAAAAAGTTGTCGGATATCTAGAATTTTTGGATTCGGTATATAGCAGAATTGTAGGATATGTGAAATCTTTACTGAATATCAGTTTTAAGACCCTTGGATGATTTCCAATGTATGCATATGAGTTTTTAAAGCATTACCCCATACTAAAAGGACATACCACAGGTGACTCTCCACCAAAGCAGAGTAAAGTTTAAGTTGATTAATATTAAGTATTGATTTTAAATATTTAAATTCGTAAAGAATAAACCTTAGTTTTTTACAAATGAACATAATATGTTTATCCCATTTAAGATGGCAATCTAGAATGATTCCTAAATATTTTGTTTTTTACTTGATTAATTCTAGTGGCAGTTATTAATAATAAAATTTAAACTATTAAAAAAAGGTGCTGATGATTTATTACAAAAGAATTGTAAGTAAAACGTTTTATTTACATTGATGGTCAATAATTTTAAGTTAAGCCAATTCTGAATTTTAGGAAAATCACTCTCCACCAGGTCTTTAATATTTTGTCATGTATCACTGCTATAAAATTTCACCTTTAGATTTAATTGAAAATAGATCATTAATGTATAAATTAAAAAGAAGTGGGCTTAGATTGATACCTTGGGGAACTCCATATCTTACCGGTAAGAAATTACTATATGTATTACTCACTTTAACTATTTGTGTTCATGCATTTAAGTAGGTTTTAAATAGGTTTAGAGGAATGTTTCTTATATCATAGTTCTCTAGAGCATCAACAAGCAAATCATGACTGACGGTCTCAAAGGCCTTTGAGAGGTCCAGAAACACGCAAAGACAAGGTTTGCTTCTGTCAAGAGCACTGTTAATTTTTTCTGTCAGAGCCAATAAAGCATCCACAGTTTGGTATCTGAATTTCTATTTATACACCCTGTACAGTACCAGGGTTGGCACGTAGATGTTTTTTGCACCTAGGTTTCTAGTTCTTTTAAAAAATATACTAAAATAAATATTCTCCAATTTTAAGTTTTTTAGTTTTTTTTTAGATTTTTAGGTCTTTAAAGATAAGTACATATTAAGAATTTACAATTTAATTAATCAACTTTCAGGAGAAAACAAAAATTAATTATAAAAACAAATGAAAATATTTTATTAAACGTTATACCTACCTACCTACGCACCATTGTAACTTTTTGATATTGATATTAATGATAGTGACAATTAAAAAAAACATTTATTTATTTTTTACTTTTCAGTTTTTTTTTTATTTGTAGAGTGTAATTTTTTAATATAATAAAATTCTATATTTAAAATTTTGCTAGTATTTTTTGTTTAATTTTATTAACAATAACTTCTGACAAATATGAACTACAAACCTTTAAAATCCTATAAAACCTCAAAAAAACATTAAAAACCTATAAACCTACTTATATATTTATTAATTCTTCGTTTTTTCTAACTCTGTATACTATCCGAGATGCTGATACTACCCAATATTAGATGCAATTTTTTTTCATTTATCTTTAGAGGTTTAAACAAACCAATTGCTTACTATTTGTCAAAAAAATCTACAAATATTACTAAAATGTATAAATAATTTTATTTATTCTTTTATTATATTAAGCAATTTAAAACAATTCAAGAACATTATTTATTATTTTACACGAAACTTATTTTCCATAAATATTTAACTAATTTTTGCAAATTGAAAATAAAAACAAACAAACATTTATTTAGTCATCCCAAGACCATTTTCCCTACAAAGGTATTTATGTAATTCTTAATTGCCAAAAAAAATTTTTTTATCTAAGTACCTAGGTACTTATTCATTGATAATATACAAAAATATTCAATTGTCTTTTTTAGATTTTGTATTCAACCTTAAGCAATATCAAAGTTAGGTATTTAATTAAAAGGTATGTAGACTTTTTGCAAATGTAATTTTCATTTAAGAATACCTAATTACCTAAAAGAATGCTTTTACCAATTTTTTTTTTTTATCCAAAATCTATCAAATATTTTTAGAATGTACAGTTATTTTTGTGATTTGAGAACATTTCATTACTTATGGCTTTTTAGATTCAGCATTAGGTAAGACTAAAGCAATTTTAACAATGAATATTTGATTCTTTTTTTGGAACTACATAATTCAATGACAAATCAAAAATGTAAATCAATATTTGGAATTTTCAAATTTCTCTATGCTTTTAGGCAATAACCTCACTGTAATAAGAAGTTTTTATTTAACTATGGATATGAACCTATTTTTATTCATAACTACTGTCAACAATCCACAACCAACAAATATATTAAAATACTAACCCTATATCCATCCCAGGTCGTAAAGAAAATGTAAATCCAAACGGTTAATCCAATATAGAACACTTTTTAAATAACACCACAAAAATTCACAAAAAATTCAACCATCCACTAATTAAATTACAAATCCATCATTACGAAAAATCCAAAAAGAAATTGTCACTGTCACAAATCAAATCTTCACAGAAAATTATCCCAAATTACTGCCGAAAAATCGTCAAAAAAAAATCCAATATCGCGCACCCCGCAAATCTTTCTACCCTCGTATCTCGCGTACACCCGGTCTCCTGCGATAGATAGGGAACTCCCGCGCGCGATGTGTATTTGTTTTGGAAGCGAAATATAACGGTAAGTCGGACCAAGTTGGCTGCGAGAACGCGATGTGAAACAACTGAGCGCGATGATATGTTTCGCGTTTCCTAAGCTTGCTTAGCTAAGCCGATCTAAGCAACCCCGCGAAAGCGCGCGATTGAAAACGAATGCAAGGTTGCTGGAGGGCGACGTTGCCGAGCGCGAGTTCGGATTTCGCGCGTTGGGGTTCTTGACTCCTGCTTGCTGCTTGTTTAGATTTTTCGGCGTGTTTAGTTTGAAACGGTGAGAAGAAAAGGCGACGAAAGAAATAATAGCCTATCGTTGTCAGGTTCTGGATCTGGATGATTAAAAAATTGTTTTATTTTTATAATGGAGAGTTAGGATGTTATTATCGCGCGTAGGTCTTTGGATCTAAAAATACTGCTAATTACCAATTAGACAACGTTCCTAAAAGTTCGTTGGAGTTAGAGATATTGGAAATTGGAAGTTTCAATCGGGATGTACCTAATCAATTTAATTTGTTCAACTACCTTAAATTTTTATATAGGTACCTAATTCGCAAAATGAATTGGGGATCACTATAACAACTTTTACTAGGTAAAGAAAAAGCTTGATGGTATTTTCAGTGGCGGCTTGTGGTAATTTAAAAAGGGTGTTCACTTTTCCCAATAATTTTATCGTTTATAAATTCAGTTCAAAACTTTGTACAAACTACAATATATCTATTTTTTTTTATTTAGGTTTATATTAAGTGTAGTTATTATTATCAATATCATACTGTTTTCAAGCACTACAACTATTAATAAATGAATATTTTAGTTAGTGTGATATTTGTTTTGTTTTTAATATGTTGAAAATCATTTATAAACATTATTAGTTATAGTCAGCTGACTTTTCTTCGTATTTTGAGATTAGTTTTAAATATATATTAGGTTATGTACAAGTTTGACATTGATTTTTGTGTAAAAATATTATATCATCCCCTTATTGAGTTTGACTTTTTCCAAAAATTTAAAATTGACATTATTGTTCGTTTTTAAGTTAGAATTTTTTAAATATTTTAACCTCCTTTAACCCCGCCACTTTTATTCAATTTTTTTTTCACAATCAATAGGCCTCATCTCCATATATAGCTTGATTTTTACTAAAAATTTCATGTTGATTTCACTTTTCATTTTTGATTTACGATTTTTTTTTAATTTCAACCTCCCTTAAACCCCCATTTTTAAACAGATTTTTTTTCAAAATCGAAGGTATTTTTCTCCTTGATATTCAGTTTACATCCCAGGTACTGATATTGGTAATATTTAATTAAGTTTTCATGATATAAGTACATACCTAACATAAACACAACTATTTAGTTTCTTGAATTAATTTGGCCAAGTGCAATTTTTTTTTTTTTATATCGTAAACTATAACTATTTTTTTGTAAATGCATGCGGCACCATCATTCGAGTTAAATCCTCACCGCTACATCAGTCTGACACTCTTTATCAGTACTTCTAGCATCATATATTTCTATAAATTCAAATTCATTAAGGACAACCTACAAAATAACAATAATAATATTTGCAATAGCTATAGATGGACTTGCCACATCAATAGAAGAAAAGATTGGAAAAAGTATTTATGTAGATGATATGGTAATATACTATGAATCCAAAACGATAGAAAACAGAGAAATATTAACAAATTAACAAGCTATGTAGAAGAACATGGTTTTTTAATTTCTGAATCTAAAACACATTGTGTTCATATCTGTAGGTTAAGAACTCCCCAAAACTCTTTTTGGGGGAACATGAAATCGAAATTAAATGCTCTACAAGAATCCTTGGGGTTATTATAGACAAAAAATTAAACGGGAAAGAGCACATCAACAACACAATCACAAAATGTAAAAAATATCTAAATATTATGAAATCTATTGCTAGCATAAAATGGGGTTGTGATAAAAATGTGCTACTTATGTTCTATAAATCCCTTATCTTTTCTAAAATAGACTACAGTAGCATTATCTACTGCTTTGCACGAGAAACCGCTCTAAAACCTCTCGACTCAATTCAAAGAGCAGCTTTAAATACAGCGTTGAGAGCTTACAGAACAAGCTCCTATCTTTTTCCTAGATAAACATCTATTCCCTCACTGAAATATAGAAAAGAACAACTGATAACTAACTATTGTACGCATATTTTTGGCTCAAAATAACCATCCAGTCACTAAAATAATTACTCCTTCAGATGCAGATGATATCTTTAACAGGAGATCAACAATAACTAGACCAGCCCGAATTAGATTCAAAAAACTACTAGAAAAACTAAACGAAACTTACCCGTTCCTCCTCTCTCTTCATCAATTCGAGGTGTCTCCATGATTACTTAAAAATCCACGCAATGAACACGATTACCTAAAACGCAATAAAAATGAAATACCTAGAGATTTAATAAGACAAATTTTTTTGGAAATTACAAATACTTAACCAGATAGCAATGTAATTTTCACAGATAAGTCAAAAAATCCAGATCAAGTTGGTAGTGCGTTTATTACTGGAAACATCACCTCTACCTGGTCCTTACCACCGGCTGCTACAGTATATACAGCAGAACTTTATGCGATATGGCAGGCACTAACATTTGTTGAATTCGACCACAATAAAACCCATTTAATTTGCACACACTTCACATTTATTAACGATCGATTAATCTAAAACATCTTATCAACTCTATTCTATCTTGATTCGTTATTTGGGTCCCAAGCCACGTAGGTATTCTAGGTAACGAAAAAGCTGATCAAGCTGCAAAAGATTCACTAAAAGACCATCCAAAAAATATCCCAATTAGAGCTGAGGACTATAAAGTGTATATTAAAAGTAAAATTCTAGTACAATGGCAAACGGTATGACGCCAACACCATTCAAAACTAGAGTCAAACCTTCTGTAAATACTCAGCACCAATTAATAAATCTAAAACGAAAAGAACAAGTTGTTTATACCAGACTCAGATTAGGACACACCTCCCTTACTTCTTCTTACCTATTACTCGGTGAAAATCAGCCTCGCTGTGACATATGCAGAACAGCACTTACGATAGATCACATACTCCTAGACCAGAGGTTCCCAAACTCTTTTGTTTCATAGACCACTTTCAAAATTTTACTGGATCCGGTGTAGTTACATCACTACCAATTTCTAAATCTCGAAGAAAAAAAAAGTGAAGATTAGATCCATCTATGGAAACTTGCGTTGTGGCTCAGTTTTAACGACGAATTAACAATTTTCAAAAAAAAAGTTTAGAATTGATTGCTTGATAGGGATAATTATTTGATAATAAAGTCGACTAAACAAATTTTCAATTAAATTTTAATTGATTGTGCTGTGAGTGGATGTCAAAAAAGCAAAGTTGGCCAAACAAAAAAGTGACTCCATCCAACTTTACTTTTTTTGAAATCTACAGTGACTCACAGCACAAGAACCAATCAATTATCACAAATTTTATTTAGAAAACTTCCCATTCGGAGTGGTAAAAAGAAATATAGTATATTTCCTTGTGTTGTAGGTATTTATTTAAATTTAAATATATAAATTATTACACTATTAATTATTATTATTATTATTATTATAACCGTCGTAATATAATTAAAAGTAAGCATTTATAACGTAATGTAATTTCTACAATGGTAATTACAAAAAATATAATTTTAATGAGAGGAATGTACTTGATAGATTGACAGCAAATTATCAATATTTGGCTTAAGTTTTGTAAGGAATAACCGTAAATCTCCTCTTTCTGTGATATTCAATCTGCTACTTTTTTTTTGTTAATAAGTTTGTAACGGCACTAAAACTTTTTTTGACGAGATATGACGAGGAAAACGCTATCAGAAGCTCTTGCACAATTCCCCACAGTCCAGGATATTTTTCGGGTATTTCTGCCTGCAGCCAAAATTTTTGATACCCTCTTTTAAATGTCGCTTTCAGTTCCTAATTAGTGCTAAGCTCGAGTAGCTCCTCTTGTAATATCACATTCTCCACTTCCGTTTCATCAAATGGATTTATGATCCATGGTGGGATTTTCATCGACAGAATATCTTCAAATCTGAATTTAAAATCATCATGCAGGGCAATAAAATGTTGAACGAATGTCTAAATATCTTCATCTACCTGCGACAAGTATGAAAACTTTGAAAATTCGCGCCGACCAAACTCCACATTCAATGAATTAGATAGGTAATGAAAATAAAGTAGGAACGATAAGTTCAATCTTTCTCGGCTTAAAACTATACGCATATAACAAATAGACAGGTAGGTACTTACTTTTCTGACACTGGCAATCACCAATATCAATTCACTTTACTTTTCTTTTCGAAAGTCTGGAAACAAATTCAGTCACTGACCAACACTAATATCGATTCGTTTTTTTTTTTATGAAATTCCAGAAAGAAATGAGTAACGAATATCCTTGACATTCGTATTTATATTGGTGAAGAATCAAACACGTTCATGCAAGATTGCAATCACATACACCACAAGTCGTATTAATTTGCACGTCTGAACAAGCGTTGCGGACGAGACGGCGGCCGGCGTGGCAACGACAAGTCTCGACGCATTGTACTGAATATGGAATATGCAAGTTTTTACAAGTAACAGTCGCTGAGCTTCTTAAAATATAATCTGCCTATATTGATAAGAGAAGTCAAGTCAACATTTTAGTAACTAAAATGTTGACTATTTATATTATAAACAGTTGAAGTTTTTTACAAAAATTTCTTCATCACATGAAAAATGAGTAATTAATTGTTTAATAGTATATTGCTTCACTATCGAAACCAAATTAATTTTCATGTACCCCCGCTTACGATTGTGGACCCCCATTTTTTATTACGACCTGGGAGTCCACCTGGACCACTTTGGGAAATACTGTCCTAGATTGTCCCGCATATGAAAATATTAGACGCCAATTACTAATTCCCAACAGAATAGTGTTCTGCTTAACAAGTGAAATATTTTTTAAAAAAGTCCTATACTTAAAGCCATTGGTATATACAACAAAATATAAATGAATTTGTTCTACAAGGTGTTTCAAAAAGGTATGTCATAACTTCTTCCACAGATAGATTATCAAAAAATAAGTAGATTTGGCTATATTTACCTAAATCAAAAACTGGCTCCTAACAAAGTTACAGGGCGCGTTAAACTAACATTAAAAAAACGTTTTTTTTTTTTGTAAAAAGTTTGCTGTTTCGAATTTTTCTTTGAAATTTTTGCCAGTGCTGTAGATGTGAAGGCCCAATATTCTAAGGAGAAAAAAAATTTAAAGCGACCCCTATAAAAAAAGTTGGGGGTACCTTTTAACCCCCCGTATTTTTTTTTGTCATAAAGAAACTTGCTTTATCGATTTAAAAATCAAAAAGAGCTATGAATTTGTAATTTTCTTTTATAGCAAAATGAACTTTGTATCTTTCTTAGTTAACGAGCTATTTACAATTTTTTAACTGCATATCTAGAACAATTCGTCCGTCCTGGACATATCAACAAAACTAAGAGTAGGCCAGGAGTTATTGTACAAAAAACACATATAAAAATCAGTGGTATGCCTAGGGCTGTGCTTGAGCCGCCCCAGCAAAAAACTGCCTCTTTTATTTATATTTTTGTATTCAAGAAGGACAGTTGAACATTTACTAAATTAAATAGTAACGCAACTTTGACCCCTTTTTCAATGTTCTTGAGAGGAAATAACGGGCTTCAAGGCACATGGATCGATACCTATGGGTTTTTCCATTGTAATGAACTTTCAATCATCGAAAAATATCAATTTTTGATCGAGTTCTGAAACAATTTGTCCACCCATTTACAAGCTAATCAGCATTGCTATAAAGATAAAGCAGGGGCTGAACGAGGATACTTTTGATTGTGGTTATCTCGAAACCTGTTGAATTCCCGACAAAAATGACAGGGGCCATTTTTGTAGATAATGATAAGATCTTTCTTTTTTATCTAAACAAAAATTCTCTAATTTACATATTGTGGAAGATATTGGGGGGAAACCAGTTGTAGGGTCCATTTTGGGCCCTTTCCGACGCAGCAGAGTTGGTAAAATACATTTCCAAACTGACGTGTATTTTTACCAGTGGCATGGTGAACCAAGGGTGGCACACAATTTTTATGGCGCCAATCCAATATAAATACCCTTTTTACAAAAATATAAATAAGAGGTATTTTTTGCAGGGGCGGCTCAAGCACATCCCTAGACACACCCCTGATTTTTATATGCATTTTTTGTACAATAACTCCTGACCTACTCTTAGTTTTGTTGATATGTTAGGTCCAGGACGGACGAATTGCTCTAGAGATTCAGTTAAAAAATTGTAAATAGCTCGTTAACTAAGAAAGATACAAAGTTCATTTTACTATAAAAAAATTTTAAAAATTCATAGTCCTTTTTGATTTTTAGATGGATAAAGCAAGTTTCTTTATGACAAAAAAAATACGGGGGGGTTAAAAGGTACTCAACCCCCCAACTTTTTTTAAAAGGGTGGCATTAAATTTTTTTCTCCTTAGAGTATTGGGACTTTAAATCTACAGCACTGGCAAAAATTTCAAAAAAAAAATTCGCAATAGCAAACTTTTTACAAAAATAAAACGTTTTTTTTAATGTTAGTTTAACGCCCTGTAACTTTGTTAGGAGCCAGTTTTTGATATAGGTAAATATAGCCAAATCCACTTATTTTTTGGTAATCTATCTGTGGAAGAATTTATGACATACCTTTTTGAAACACCCTGTATAATCCCTCTACAACTTCCATTATATTGGTTCTATTGCGGTTTTCGTATTGTACATCTGTATGAATGTTGTTGTTTGATCAAACCTTCTACTTTTTAGAAAATAGCAAACCTGAAACTAATAAGCTCAGACAAAGTTTAAATAAAGACTAATGATCTAGTAATCGATTGCTTCAACAAAAAAAAAAATAATAATAATTATAATATTTATCGGCAGAAGTAAATGAATGAATAACAAATAACAATTGGTAAAATGTAAACAAATATTTGCAATTTCTACGAGGCTGAAGTGCCTTAAATAATTTATACAATTTTTGAACTAAATTAAACTAAACTAACAACCAAACAAATTTGAGAAAAATCTTTGATAAATGAAATTGCTCTATAATTTGTTACTACTGAGTCATCTTCTTTTTTATAATATGGGACAACAATTGTCTGTTTAAATATATTAAGCCATACACCAGTATCAAAAGCCAAGTTCATCATGATTTAGTGGTGTTATAATAAATTTAGGTATATCTTTTAATATATCGGCTTAATATTGTCAATACCAGGACTTTTATTAGATTTTAACTCGTTAATAATAGTTTCAATTTCTCGTTCGGAAGTTGGAAGTAAATGAAAGAATTGCAGATAGGTTGAATTTGGTTTAATATTTTCAACCAGTTCTTTTCCAACACATATATAGGTTTTATTAAAAATATTTGTAATTTCTTTGAATGTATTTATTATTTCCCCTTGCGAGTTTTTTATTGAATTTATATATTTTTTGTTTCTCTATTGGGGTTATTTTCATTTATTACTTTCCAAAGTTGTTGAGGGTTACAGGAGTTGTTTTCAATATTTTTGATAATCAGGCTTTTTTATTTTTCACAGTTTTTATAGAATTAGTTTCTCTGTTTTTATATGTTTTATATTGGTGTTTAATTTCTAGGTTATTCAGGTTTTTTAATGTTTGTTGAAAAAGTGCATTCTCCTTTTTAGCAGCTGATTTATGATCCAGGACAGATTTTATGTGTTCTTCTTCTTAATTATATTTCTTTTGTGCTATCTTTTACAAAATTAGATAATTAATTAGCGAATGTTTTTGTTACAGAATCCACTTCCCTTGTAGCCAATAGGTCATCCTAAGATACACTATTTAAAATATTTTTTAGTATTTTCTGATTAACGAATTTTTTAAATCGTGCCGTTTATTTTCAGATATTATTGTAGGTTTAAGAATACATTGTGAAGCTGTTATATCTGTTCGTATAACAAAGGGCATTATTTTATCAGTAATATTGTAATTAGATTTAATAAAAATATAATCAATACAAGATTTTGTGTTTTCTGTAACCCTTGTTGGACTATTTATTGTAGATATATAATCAAATTCATTTAAAACATTAAGATATTCGTGTTTAAGAATGTCGATATTCAAGTCTTCAATAATTATTGAATATGCCGCATTCAAGTAATCGTAGTTTTGAAAATAATTTTGTAAATGATCTGTAAATTATTTTATCTTAAAAGAAATCCTTAAATCACTTGTAAACTAACTGAAGCACTAAACTAGAATTATTCAGTTTTTTATTTTTTTTATGATTCTGGTAGTGTAACTACCCAATCATTTTAACGTTTTTTTTTTATCGATATCATTGGCTTGATCCAGTAAAAACCATCAATTACAGGTCATTTCAAAGTCTGATTTCATTATCAAATTATTGGTTTAAGAAAAAAGTAATATTTGAACAATTTGTTTTACGGAATTCAATTGCCTATTAATTAATTAGAAATACTTAATTTATGCAATACCCTGTATTCGTATGGTACATATTTTTATAAAAATTTCACAATCAGAAGTATCGAAAACAACAATTAAATATGTAGGTAAATCTATAACAATATAAGTATTGAAATTTAAATTATTAGAAAAACATTCAAATTAAAATATAATCAAAATGTTCAATAGGTAGCTCAGTTAAAATTGAATTTATTACTAAACATGGATGGGGTCCCCAAGGGGGAAAAAATCTTTATTATTCATTTTACGACCAAAAGTCATTCTTTATAAAAAGTTCTGCTTGTTGAGAAAATGGAGTTGCCTTATAAAAATTTTAGATTAAATGTACAGGGTGTTAATAAATTAGGAAAATATGAAAATGCTTCAAGAGGGAAGTACCATTATTTATTATTTTTAACAAAAATTTTATAAAACAAAGTTGTTTATAAACTAGCATAGAGACTAAATACAAATTTTTAAATAAAAATTTCAATATTTTAAAATAGAATATTAATAATTATTACTTTCATGTAATAATTTGCATTTTACAAAAAAAATCAAGATAGCCGATTTTGTATACGTTCATGTTATGTCAGCATTTTATTTACATCTGTCAGTATTTTTGACAACTTTGTTTTATAAAATTTTTGTTAAAAATAATAAATAATGGTACTTCCCTCTTGAAGCATTTTCATAGTTTCCTAATTTATTAACACCCTGTACATTTAATCTAAAATTTTTATAAGGCAACTCCATTTTCTCAACAAGCAGAACTTTTTATAAAGAATGACTTTTGGTCGTAAAATGAATAATAAAGATTTTTTCCCCCTTGGGGACCCCATCCATGGACACACTGTATATTTGTGTGTAATGAATTTAAAATTTCAGCAGTTCACTTGAAATCACGCGAGTTTGGCAACAGTGTTTGTCTTGGCAATAATATTGGAGGTTGTACGTTTCTAATTCGACCATTGAAGGTTTGGAGTGTAAGGTGGAGACCTTTTCTAATCGTTTTTCGAGAGGTAAACCGAGGTTGACAGCAAAATATTTACGAGCCATTATTGGCGCCATTTTTACGCTTATTTTTCCTGCGGTAGAGATTATTTAAGAGTGATGTAAAAGAATTTGCATTCGTTTAGTCACCGAGTAAATAGAAACGTATATAGGTATAGATACCAAATCGAATTTTTCACTTTCGATGGGGTCATTTAAGGACCTCCTAATTCGAGGTGAGAGTGTATTGTTTTACATTTATTATGGGTAGTTTATAAATAAAATGTCTGGATCGTTGTATTGATATTTTGGAACGAAATCTCATACTGCATAATTTTACAGTTTTTTATGGGCTCTTATCTTATTTATTACCTATCATATAAGATGAATTTAACAATAGATATGTATGCAACCAATTACGAAATGCCTTTCTTTATGTAACTAGTAAATATTTGCAGGACGAGCAGAGCAGGCTCCGCAATATGAACGAGTTACATGAATGAAAAAATTTGAGATTTGATGGCTGAATTTTAGATTTTGGATCATGCTGTACTTTTTATTTCCCATTTAACATTTCTAGGTGGCCCCTAGCCCCATACAATAATTTTTATAAAATTAAACATGGTACTGGCCAGTGAAGGGAAACAGACCAAGAAGAAAGGATCTTTTTACATTTAAAAATTCGCAAAAAATGGGCTAATGTAGCAGATAGGCAAGGTACGGCAACTTTTATCTCGTCAGAGGGGCATCGGTGAACATTAACATTTCAAAATTATATTCTTTGACAGGTCGTTCCATAAACCTTCTGGTAAATATTAAAATATTATCTTTCATTAGACACCTTCAAACCCTATAAATTTTAACCCAAAATTACTAGTCAACTTGCAATCTATCAATTTAAGTTTTATCGAATTTGGACCTCCATGTAGACTAAATATTTTTTTTTATAGATTAAAACTATCATACAATCACCACCCAAAGCTTATAAATGTAATATAATCTACTATTTAGACCTTGTCTAGCATTACGTAGACTCCGACCTTAAGCGACTGAACTGACCTTTAGCACTCGAATCAATTCACATTTCACCGATCACACTTGAATGAATTCGGAGAGGCTGCGAGAGATTTTCGATTGATTCCATAAATTATTTTTGGTTCGGTTATTATCGCGTGCGAGTTTTTTAAATTAGAGATGAAGGTTTTGACCCCTCGTTTTTTGTTTTACATTTTCATGCTTTGATTGTATGCAAACTAGTAAGTAACGTAAACATGAAGTCATTCAAATCGTATTTTTTTCTAAAGTTTTTCTAAGATTTTAGTCACGTCTGATGTTTAAGGCTTAATCGTGTATTTCACCGTAAATTGAGTAAATTTATGAATAGTATGTAGGTAATTGTGAGAAAGGCGATATTGAAATATGTATATTTGGACAGATTATAAATTTAATAAGGAGCTACTGTAAGGGCCAAAAATTACTTGTTAAACTTGTAATAAGTCAAAAAGAATAATAACAGAAACACAAAATCTACCACATATATTTTATAATTGTACGACAGAAAGTTGAAATTGGAATAGTAAATAGATATACATGTTTGTAATTTGTTTTTTATATAATCTGGTTTTTCCTGACACATAAATTTCATTTGTATCGTAGGTCTGAGGATGGCATGATGGTCGAAATTAGTAGCTTCACAATTTAAACAATTATAAAATATGTGGTACAGATTTTGTTTTTGTTATTATTCTTTTTATTCACATTTAACCAAAATGGATCTTTCCTCTTTGTAATAAGTATTTTAAATATTCATAAATACCGAATTGAAAGATTAAATAAGCTATTATGCGTTGAAAATGGATTGATTTAAAGAGTCATAAAACTTTGTGTTACAGTACAACTTTTGATTTTCTCTACGTTACTGAAATTGTTGAAAATAGTCCCGTGGGTCTTTAAAATGCTCACAGATAAAACGCTAGCATACTAAATACAAGCATGTTGAATATTTTTAAGGGGTCATATGACCCAGCAAATAGACACTTGTAGAGAATATTCTGTGAACTAAAAGTCATACATAATTTAAATTGAATTTAATAGAAAAATAAATGAAAGTGATATATTAACAATATTTTCTCAATTTGTTCGATGAATATTAAATTATACAAACGTTCTTTGCTCAAAAGAGAAGTAATAATATATTAACAATATTTACCCAATTCATTTGATGAATCAAAAGTAATAAAATTGGAGTATTTTCTCAATCCACTTATCAATATTTAAATTTATAAATGGTAGAAACAATATAATTGAAAATACTCAATTCATTTTTAAACAGTTAAATTTATAGTCAATAGAAATGGTGTAATTGAGAATATCCTCTCAATTCATTAAAATTAAGGTATATTGTTTTGAATACTCAAAATAATATTTACAAACTGGTTGTAAATAAAAGAAACAAAAAGTATTCTTAAAACTAAATCATACAGAAAATAAAGAAACGCCCATTTCAAAATATAAGTATAAGTGTCTAAATATACATTGCGAACATATTGTTAAAATTAAAGAAAAAATAATAAATACCAAAATATAATCCTAGGTCTGACAGGGGCACTAGAAAGAGCCCTCTGTTAGGCTACACACTGCACACCGAAGCTCATCATGTTACAGGACTGCTTGGGGCACGGGATCATCGTAAGAACGTTTGAAAGAAAAAAGAAATCTCTGCTTCGCAGGGTAAATAAAACGGACCAGCATATTGGCAAGACAGAATTCCATTCTGTAGCTTTCTGAGAATAACCATCCACGGTTGATGTGGCTCTCTTGTTCATCCACGGGAAGAACCCTATATATATATTAAAATATGAGTGTTTTGTTAGACAAAGAAAATGCAGGAGCAGCAAAGGAAATGACTTACCTCTTTTGAGGGTTTTATTTGCTACCGGGATCCAGCAACACGTGGAAGAAAGTATCTCTCGGCGTCTCACTTGCCTCAGATTTTGGTCAAAAACCAGGTTCTTCCAAAATAAAAGTAGAATAAACATTGGCACGGAGTCCCTTGAACAAAACAAAAAGCTCGGAAACTAATTATTACTCAACACTATTTAACACAATGCGCAGCTAAATCCCAACGGCTACCTTCTTCCAAAAATCAAATCGGAAAGGCCGAAAAAAGATTATTTTTTTTTGACAAATTTCTAACGAAAAATGTAGCCAACCTATTAAGACCAAAAAGAACTAGTGTTCAGCGTTTCTCTTGTCTCATATTTATGGTCAAATATAATTAAAGAAAAATAATTATTATGCAAAATAAAAGAAATAGAATGATAAAATATTAAAATATACCGTTACTCTATTCCTATAGTTATTTACAAAATTATGCTGTGCCTGTAGACAGATCAAACGACCGTAGCTATTTGTGAATTGTACTAGACTGGCAACACTGGTTTGGCAACCTTGTTTGTGAGCAGCGCGCCAATTAATGTGTTCTTTGACAGTTTGAAGGATCTGTCGGCGTGTTGTCTTCTCTTTTTAGCTATATGCATTCGGCATATCGTCTCACTCGTGTTAGGCTCACTCATCATAATGCGCCACAGACACAGTATACTTAGGTATACTGTGACACAGAAACGCGATCAGCCAGAAGACAATGATGTACAAAAAAATATAGATTAACACGTAAGAAAAATATTGAAATTAAATTTATATTTTTATGTTATTTATGTAATATTAAAATAATGGATTTTTATGAAATTTAACTGGGTGTTCACTGCACAAATGAATCTATGGAGAAACCGCCCCTGTATGCAACATAATAATAAATAAAAATAATTTTATTGCTAAAACAGATTAATCCATTTACAGGACAAAATACATGAGATGATTATCAAATATAATATTGTCAGAAAATAATTTTAACAACTAACAACAAGAAAAAGAAGAAACGATAAAATCCTAAATACATTAGGTACAAATTAGTACAATTAATGGTACCTAATATTTTTCCCAGATAGTCGAAATAAATATCACTAATCAGAACAATATTGAACACAATTTGAGCACGTTAGCGTAGGCGATTATCTTCCCAAGTTTGTTAGAAAACTTGCTCTATAAAATTTTCTATAACACTGCACGACAGCATTTCTTATTATTGAGTTATATTACATGACAATAGCTTAATTTTTAATGAATACTTCAAATCTGTAATCTAAATTTGTGTAATAGCTCTAGTTTAGAAAATATGACACACGGCCGTTTCATATTAAAACACAATTTGTTTAAAGTTAATCATATTTTATTTAGTTCTTAAGGTGAAAAAAAACTTTCTTTTATAAGACTTCCTTACAGAGGTTGAACCCATAGAACTGTTCTGAATGCTCCAACAATAATCAGCCATCATGTGTGCGTTCCAGTAGCCTTGATACCGTTCCTCCATCGTACGAAGGTCCTGGTGGAATCGCTCGCCCTGTTCTTCACTTAGATTCCCAAGATTAGCGGGAAAATAATCTAGGTGGTTGTGCAGAAAGTGCAACTTGATGGTCATGTTACATCCAAGGGTTTGAAAGTGACTCATTAGTTGTTCAACGTGTTGAGAGTAGTTAGAACTTTTCTTATTTCCCAAAAATTTTTGAACAAGCCAAACAAACTCATTCCATGCGTTTTCCTCAATTTCTATCATAATGTCCATAAATTTTGTGTCTTTTATTAATGATTCTTATCTGTGGCCCATCGAAAATGCCCGCTTTTATCTTTTCTACACTCAGTTTCGGGAATTTTTTTGATAGAAATAGAAAACAATTTCCAGTTTTGTTAATACCTTTAACAAACTAGCACTAATTTTATATGCAACGAAGGCAAAATTATACGATCTCTTGACACTAAAGGTGGGTTTATTACGTTTTGTTGTCCTGGAACTAGATCTTTCCGAGTAGGCCAATCCTTATTAACCCAATTGTTGATTTTTAGCTGTACTATCCCACAAGAAAAAAAACAAGAATACTTTGTGTAACCACCTTGCTGGCCTAATAGAAAGTTGACCATTTTTAAATCAACTCATATGTTCGTTATTTTCCACATATTTAATTTTGTCCAAAATCAGAGCATTCTTCTTTTACTTTTGTAGAATATGCAATAGACAACGACCCTAATTTATTCCCATTGTGTAAGAGAACACATTTTAGACTCCGTTTTGACCGTTCTATTCTCTTGTGTGGTAATAAGAAATTGTATTTTCTTTCGTTACCAATTTTCTTTTTTTTAGCCTTAAGGCAAAAATTTCTGAAGCTGACTTTGACAGTCTCAGATCTCTAATTAAGTCGTTTAAAT
The DNA here is from genome assembly GCA_927349885.1 of Psylliodes chrysocephalus. Classification (NCBI taxonomy): domain Eukaryota; kingdom Metazoa; phylum Arthropoda; class Insecta; order Coleoptera; family Chrysomelidae; genus Psylliodes; species Psylliodes chrysocephalus. Next base: position 95,693,706 of record OV651816.1, on the reverse strand, counting down.
CATCTTGATTGAATGGTTTTGGCGTTCCCAGGTCGCATTCAAAGCCATATTGTCGTTTTTCGTCTTAAAATCTTTTGGCTCTTCCTGTAAAGTACCAGATTGAGGTTCAGGTGTAGAGTTAGGGCTCAGGACACGTCTATGTGCCGATTGTATGGAAGGATATTCCCATTTGGCTCGATTTTTTCGGTTAATACCAGTTATGTTCACCAAACAAAAATAACAATCGTCATGGTGGTTCATGGGTTCATTCCAAATCATAGCGGTTTTGTACCTGAAGCTATGTCTTTTCTTATTTGTCCATAAACGTAGAAACTCAACGCATGTTTTACATACCTTACAATAATATATAGATTCAGTATCAAGTTATTTACGACTTTGTATTATTTTATTTATTACATGTATATTATATATACATATCGCGATCTGTCTAAAAAAATAAATAAAATAAAAATAATTCAAAGCAATTAGTTAAATTGCACCACTTTCCTCCATTTATTTGTAATACTGTTCCTTGAACCGATGAAAGACATTGAAAACCAATTTTTGTTTTATTATAATTGAAATAATATTATTTTATTATAATATAATATCGTAACAAATGTTTTGGATGCGTGTCCTTCCTTCCATCTTTTTTTAATAGAAACTATAAACAAACAGAACTTCTCCGCTGGACTGTGATTTATTTTGTTATAGATCAAGGAGGGTACACGGCCAATTTTTTAAAATTTATTTATAATTTTGATGTCATAGTTAAAAATGTAATGATATAACTGACGTTGTTATTTTACAATAATTTTATATTATTAAATCGTAATAAAAGTTTAATAGATAACATTAAACGGATTGACCACAAATTATTTTAAAGAATCCGTATTTTATAATTATTGTTGATCTTTAATTTAATTACAGGAATAGTTTTACAACAACTTCCGAAGAAAGAAATAATAAAACTTACAAACTTGTCTAACTAAGGTATGGCTCTAGGTTATTACCAAATCTGAAAAACCTCCCATTGAAGTTTCATTGTATAAGGGCAATCCCTGTTATCAATCTGTGTTATCGAAACCACAGAAAAAAGAACAGTACAGAAAAGAAAGTAATGGTCGGAACTTTGAAGTTGAAGGGATAAAAATATTTGACCTTGAGTTCCACTACAGAGATACTCTGAGAAAACGTAATTATTCACAGTACACGCGGACGTAGCTATTCACTGAACCTACACTGCGAAAACTACATTTCTTTTTTACAGAATTATGTGTCATATTTTATGAAAATTTGCATGAATGAATTTTAAACTATTCTTGATTTAAGTAAAATATTTTTCAATTTGTAGCACTTCCGACAGAGGTTTCAAATATGAAAATTATAAAGTTTTAAACAATAGTTTATTTTACCCTGTCATAATAAGCTATTAATATTGTGCCACAAATATTACTAGTCATTTGTGATCCATAGGTATAAATCAATTGGGATAATTGTTAAAAAATCATTAGCTAAAGCATATTTTAGGGATTTTATAAATAAAAACAAAAGAAAAATAAAAAACGTGTATTTATGCAATTGATAAGTTTACAATCTATGCATGTATTTTATTAAAATAGAATTTTAGAATGGAATTATTTTATGATTATTTTTTATTACATATGCAATAAGGATACTTATTATTAATAATAATTTATAATACCAATAAAACTAAAAATGAAATTAAAAAACAATAGTGAAACAAATATATACCTGATAATAGTACATAAATATATTATAAAAAACGGTAAAAAAACAGTTGAGAAACTATGTACTCAAATTACGTACATGTTTAATTAGATTTATATTGTCTAAAAAAAGGATCACACACCTATGACATATTTTGTTAAAGCTATTACATAGTATTCATAACATAACAAAATCGTTTTAAGTGTATGAAAATTAAAATAATTAAAATTGTTTACACACATTTATAGAGCAAGTCTAATTTATAATACATAGATAAGTAGCTTTATTAAAATAGTTACATTCTAATATACAACTATGTAAAAAGCTCTGCGAAATTACAATATCTGCAAAGGATTTTTTAAAAAAATGCTTGCACATAGCATGAAAATCTTTCAATGTATATTCGGAGGCTGGATTTTTCTTCTTTTTTGCAACAAACAAACGTTTCCTTAACGTTGCTATCTTCAGTCGCAGTCTCTGCTTTCTTGGAGTGTTTGATGATAATACACTACGCGTTTGAATTTGTGCTGTTGCACAAGGTAGAGGAACAGATGGTTAACTATGAACTTGTTCAATAGATTCTACTTCTGCTGAAGTTGAGGATAGGAACAAGTTGTCTTTCCTTTTTCGCCATGAACAACAAAATCCTCTAAAAAAAGAAAGAAAAAACAAATTTTTATCAGATCAACTAGTTTAAAGAAGGTGCATCACTTATCAGAATTAAATGTTTAAGTCACACTTTTTAGCCAGATGAAATTTAAAATAATTTCATAAAATGTGAATATAATTCTGTGCCTAGGAGGTAAACTGCACTATGTTATTCTAGTCAACTGTTTAGTACAGCAGATTGAATGTTGTTAAATTATTAAATTTCAACTAGATATGCATTTAGACACCCCATTTATTGTCACAATATTTGTATTTTTTACTAACCTAACTGATAAAACTACTTTATTAACCGACTTCAAAAAAGGAGGAGGTTATCAATTCGTCGCGATATTTTTTTTTTTTATGTATGTTCAGCGATTATTCTTTAACACGGTGTCCGATTTTAATGATTCTTTTTTTGTTAGAAAGGGGGTACTTCAGGGGTGGTCCCATATAAATTTAGTCAAAATCCAGTAATTACGTCCATGGGAAAATCCTCAAACTCTTCATTTTTTATGTATGTTTCGCGATAATGCTTTAACGCGATGTCCGATTTCAATGATTCTTTTTTTGTTAGAAGGGGGGTACTTCAGGGGTGGTCTCATATAAATTTGGTCAAAATATAATAATTGAGTCCATGAGAAAATCCTCAAACTCTTCATTTTTTATGTATGTTTAGCGATAATGCTTTACCACCTTGTCCGATTTATGATTCTTTTTTTGTTAGTAAAGGGGTACCTCAGGGGTGGTCCCATATCAATTTGGTTAAGATGTGGTGATGGCATCTGCAAGTTTTTGAAGTCGGTTTTTTTAAATTTTTAATTTCTAATACTTGTTTTAATTTGCATAAGTTGTTGTATGTCGACATAGTACAGTTTACCTCATAGGCAGTTCTATAAAATGGAATGTATGGGTTGATATTCTCAGATTATTAGTACTTATCATTTTATTTTTTAAACTACTAAATGTAATGTAAAAAAATAACAAAGCAAACTTTTTGTAACATTTAACTATAAATTTTATTTATTTACTTTGCAGAACTGTAACTCTTTTCATAGGTTCTGAGTGAGGAAATACTGATGGGAATGCATTTGCAAATAATCGTTTTCTTGCTCCTGACTGATAAAACGAATTTATCCTGGAAGTACAGTTCACAAATTTTGTAATGTTTACTTAAGTATTTAACACTCTTTCCCAATAAGTCCTTCCTATTTGCTGCCTGAAGCCACCATTCAAGTCTGAAAAGTACATACAATCATTGTATTACAATGTTATGGAAAGGTCAATTCCTATTTCACACTCAATGTTTCATACATACCTCACTGGATCCTTCTTTGTCACCTATTCTTGAGGTACATCCACGATAAATACAAGTATACCCTCCTCTTTGACGCGGCATTGTTTATAAATCTAACCTTAATACGTACAATAAAGTCTTAAATGAACACTCCACAATTAAAAACAGCAACAAAAATAAAGATAAACCACTAACAAAACGTAAAAGTTATTAGAATATTCGCTAAAACCAACCAAAAATCAAAAGACGACAGGCAAAAAAATATTGACAGCGACAACAGTGACAGCTTAGTTCATCTGCTACATAACTGTGCACTGTTGCACTTCGAACAAGTAACAAATCTACGATTTACTTTTGACAATGCTCCACCATAAAGAAGGTGTGGCTTCGGTTGCTAGGTTCCTGTTTTAGCCCTATGTTTCTTTTCTGTATCGTTCTTTATCCTGTGTCGAAACTATTTAAAAGGCCCAAACTCATTATTGAAAAAAGGATTCTGATTCCAAATTATTAGTTTGGCGTTCAACCATAGAACAAGTTCATAGAATTTTGGATGTAATTGAAAAAGCTGTTGATATATCTACATTTACATACCCTTATTATCTACAGATTATAGTTTTTATTTGTATTTGCTTTTGTTCTGGTAGTCTTTTAATTTTGATATATGTACAGGACAATTTTTTGATTAAAGTGTTATTCCATTTTTTATTAATCTTAAAAAAATCAATTTTTATAAACAAATATAAAAAACAACAAATTGACAATAGATACGGAATTGACAAATGACTTATCTGAGAGATAATTTCATTGCCTACAAAAATGACTTCAATGTTTATTGTCGTATCTCCAATAATTTAAAAGTTATATCAACTTTTAAGTCAACAAATGGATCAGCTGCTGCAACTTTGACAGTACGTATATTTTCAAAGTTTAATAAAAAATGGAATAAATTTTTTTCCGTAATTTTAATGCACTAAGTCGTTTTTGAAATTTTTATTTGTTTCAGGAAAAAAATAAACCAAAGTTGGGAATTTGTTTATAACAAATTATTAACTAAATAAACAATGGAATTATTAATAAAAAAATTTTTTTGCTGTCACTTTGTAGAGGACTGTCAATTATGATTAAAAAAAAACACATTTCTTAACTAATAATTTAAACAATAGATATATTAAAAAAACTATTATAAACAATTAAAAGTTATTACGAAAATTTTTTTTTTAAAAATCATAGTTGGCAATTGTTTAGATGGTTGTAAAAAAAAAGTTGAACAAAAATGGAAATACTCCATTTGTTTATAAAAAATTTATAAACAAATGGAGGAAAAAAAATTTTTTTTTTAATTAATAAATGTCTTTTCTCGACATTAAAACAGTAATATTATAATAAATTGAAAAAAAAAATTTGTATAGCACCACTGTGACTTTTCTATTTTTGTAAACTTTAAAAATTTATTATAAACAAAGTATTAACATTTTTTAAACTTTTATGAAGCTATTTTGTTTTATATGTATATAAAAAAAGCAAAAAAAATTACGGTAATTATTTAATATTTTTATCAATTTGTAATGATAAGAGAAATTCTAAAAAATTTGTTAATTAACAATAACCTACTTTGTTGGAAAATTAATTTTTATGAAAAATTCCAACGGGAATGAATTCTTCTAAGTGTTTAGAATACACCGTAATTTTTTTAAATTTTCGGATTTAATTTTATTAACTTAAAAAATATATTTTATGTAACGTACTCGGTTTCGACGCCGTGCGCGCAACCTAAAAATGGCGCGCGGAAGGCTACTTTGAGCGTTAAATTAAAATTATAAATAATAGAGGTACAGTTCCGGGAGTCGGAACTTATTTATAGCAATGTCCTCCTCTTTAAGGATCTTTTTTGAAAAATCCAAAAATATTTATAGTTTACAAATTATAGGCGAAAAACCAAACACCATGTTTTTGAGGTATTTAATTGTTTATAACTTTTGCAATTTTTTATTCACTGCAAAATTTTTCTTCCCACATTGATCTAGACATTATTCCGAATCGAATGAGCTATTGAACATAATTTTTCGTAATAGTATGTCCCAAATAATGAATTTTTAATATATTAATTTTTCATGTGACGACTTTATTTTTAACAATTTTATTGAACTTACATTTTTTTTTGTTGAAACCTTTATATATTTTTTTTTCTAGACGTCAGCAGCATTATAGCTCTATCCTTTATTATTTTGTAAAAAAATTAATAAAATATATTCATTATTGTACCGTCTAGAATTAAATCCAGATACTCAAAATTCATACATTTCGATTGCATTTGTAAGCGTTCAATAGCCTCTAAGAGTCTAAGCCAATATTTTATGATCCTAGGTCAATATGTTTAGGTTAGACATCACATTACACAATGGCGTGCTCAAGGAGGTAGTTTTAGGGCTTACAACTCCTCCTTCCACGAAATGTTAATAATTTAGCAGCAATTTATTCTATAAAAATAGCAGAATTAAGCAGATCAGAATAAGTGTTTAAAAAACAATTAAAAAGTTATTTGTATATGCTAAAAACAATTAGAAGAGTATGACTTTACTTTGTGTATACCTAGAACATCTTTAAAACAAACTATAAGCATATCAAATAGGAGAGGGCTTTGAACAGATTGGTAGGTCGCAGTGTTTACTAGATACAGCTTCTAAAAAATATACCTTTACTTTTATTGTCATTCATTAATAATTAATTTTCTTTCATTAAACCATTGAAATAATTGTCACGGTTAAAATTCACCAAGAAACGTATGCTGAGTTTTTTTAAATAATTCCAAGCAGCGTAACTCATATATTTTCAAGACAGGTTGGTAATATAAACAGTACATATCAAATTTTTGCAAACTCAAACCTATCATTACCAAAAATTAAACACACGTTAACATTCACCCCTAAGTAAATAAGTAGCTACTTTTATATCCATAAAAATATCGTAATGATACGGCTTCGGATACGTCGTAAACTACAAATTACAAGCGATCGAAGAAAAGAACTTTCACTGTGTAATTCCATTATTTATAAGGCAGTTATCGATGGTAGTATCGAGTGTATAGGTAATTTTCTTTCTGCATTTCACAGATGTCGAGTTGACTGGTCTCGGCAAAACGAAGACATGACAACGAAATCAAAAGTATCACTTGATGGTACTGATAATGTATTCGGGTACCACTTAGTCGGTGTATAAGAGAAGTTCCTTGTAACCAGTAGTAAACTGGACAGGTACTTTTGATTGCAATTGAAAAATAATTTACCGAGAAGAAAATTTATTCTATAGAATGCGAAATAACCTTCTTCTTAGAAATAAAAAATATATTAACAGGTTCCATGATATACTCAAGGCTCCCATATATATATAAAGAGTTCCAAATAGTAGTCGTCTGTTCTGTCTGTTCAAACACCCGATTTATATAAAAATACATTTACGAGAGAAATCTGTACAGTTCTTTAATTCAAGACATTTTATAAGTTCATAAATAAGAGCACAATTAAGTGAAAACAGTTCAAAATTTTTAAAACTAAAAGGTGTAAGATATAAAAATATAAACTGACAGTAGTAAATAAAAAAGAATTTGTGAGAATAGCGATGAATTCCTCGTATAAAAAAAAAATGGAAAATAGTGTGTGATAATTTATGCATTGTAAATATTGTAGTTGTAGACGAATTTGACAATAAATGGAATAAGATTCTGGATGAGTATGTACCAAAATCAAAATTTAAAATGAAGTTCACTTAAATAAAAATTACAATGGAAATAAAAATATATATCAAAAGAAAAGGAAAAATTTAGAAGGCTGAGTAGTTCTTCACCTTTTTAAGGAAATATAATGAAATGAAAAAGAAGATAAAAGTCTGATTAAAACAGAAGACACTAATAAAATAAATTATGAAATTTTATAAAAAATAAAAGTTAGAATCAACTAATAAACTTACAATATAGTTTTTGATCCTGAAAATTTTTCTTTAATGCTCTAATATTAAATTCAATAACGGATTTATTATAAGAAGAAGCAATTAAAAAACTTGAACCCAAAAAAAGCATCGGAACCAAACGGCAGCCCCGGATCTTGAATTTTTTTTAGGCGGGGCAAAAACTGAAGAATGCCGCCCCCACCCGCCACTGATGGACATAGGCCTCCCCCAAAGAATCCCACAACTACCGGTATACCGCTGCTCTTTCTCTGTTAAGCCAATATTTTTCCGAAAAATACCAGGATGTGTCGGACTCGGACATATATATACACTGTGTCCCAGATTGGTGCTGCATGTATTGCTATCTCGGTTATTATAAGGGCTACAAAATCGGTTAAATAGGCAATGTTTCTCAGGATTCTATTACCATTTCAGAACTGCTATTACATTTTGTCAGTTATTTTTGGTTTTTGAATAAATCGCTAAAACCCAAAATGGTGGGTTTTTGACAGTCCTCCGTATCTCGATTATTTGAGAACATACAGTATTTTGGTCTAGACATTCTATGGGCACCTTTTTAAGGTCTTTACAATTAAAAATAAAACAAAAAAAAAATTCCTTCCGTTTTCGAGATATTGACTATAACTTTGTTTTTTCTTATGGACGCCATATTGGAGTTTTATTGCATTAAATAGAATTGTTAATCCCCTTTGAAAAAATGTATCACAATATGGTACTTTTTTTCAAATGAATGCTAAAATAAACAAATCTGAAAATTTCCTAATTAATTTTGCTGCTCTGTTCAATTTGGTCTAGTAGGCAAGTTAACAATAAGTTTTAGAACTGTCAAATTATAGTCGGTTTAATTTAAACTTTATAAAAACCATAAAAAAAGGATTTTGCGATAATTTTTGGGAGAATTTACAATAGAAGCTTCAGATATAAACTGTCTAATTTAAAGAAATTGTTGTATGTGGCCACCATTTTGATCACAACACATTTGACAACGATTTTGCCCTTAATAATGTGTTTCTATTCACTGCACCCATTAGGGTTTTTTGAAAAGGACAGTCCTATTTTCAAGCAAAATATCCTTGCGACTTTTTAAAGCTTAAAATGTCCTTTTTTACGGCATATTATGCCCTGTTTTACTCTTTGATATCTTTGAGAGGGACCTGGCTTGTACAAAAATAGACAAGCTGAGAACCTTTTTTAGAAGCACTTTTTTTGTGAAACATTCACCTTTTTTTTAGAAGGTCGGTAGGAGGACGAGTACTTTTTTGTGACACAGCCGTCGATTTTTTTTTTTGGAAGCTCGGCAGAAGGATAAGGACCTTTTTGTGAAGTCGACTTGTTTTTTTAAGCTCATTAGAAGGACGAGTACTTTTTTTGTGACACAGTGGTCTTTTTTTTAGAAGTTCAGCAGAATGATTGAGGCCCTTTTGTAAACCTGATCCCCTATCGGCATCATAGTCCTGTTTGCACTTTTCAAAAAGGTGGCAACGGTGGCAACCCTAGCACCCATAGCGTTTCGGACTCTTTCTTCTAAAACTGCAATATTTTCAGGAGCTTCAAATGAGTAAGTTTCGTTGTTAATGTGTCCCCATAAGAAGAAGTCAAGGGGATTTATATCAGGAGATCCAGCAGGCCACAAAATGTCGCTATTATTTGCAATTAATCTATTGGGGAAGTTTTCTTTCATATAATTCTTTACGACGGCGGCATTATAAGCTGGAGAACCATCGTGCATATACCAAATTTGATCCAAGATCCCCACAGATGCCCTCACAGCGAACATTATTTGTTTTTGTAAGAGCTGAAGATAATGTGCTGCATTTAAATTGAAATTAAAAATTATTGGTCCAATCAATTGATTTTCTGAAATTAAGAATTTCAATAATTTCATATTTAAACGTAATTCTCATTTTATACTTGCCCATTATGCCGCACCAAACATTAAATCTAAATTTTGTTTGGAATCTTCTTTGTAAGGTGAGTTTTGGGTTTTGTAAAGCCCAGTGATGGGTCTTGTGCCTGTTGAAAACTCCGGAATTGGTAAATCGAGTTTCGTCAGTCCATAATATGTTCATGGAAAAATTGACATTTTCTCGCATATGTTGAATGTACCATTCACAAAATCTTACTCTTTGGGGAAAATCATTTACCGATAAACCTTGTACAATCCTAGGTTTGTATGGATGATAATTATTAACGTCCAGTATATTCGATGAGCGGATATCCGTTTCATTACCAATTTTTCTAACAGATGCTGTGGGATTATTATTAGTGTATTGTAATACAGCATCAATTCGCTCCTCATTTTCAATAGCATATTTATGATTTTTGTGTTTTTCAAAACTTCCATAATTTAGCAAATTTGGTTGATGCCGTTCAGGAAATTTATTTTCATAAATTTCCGCAGCCGCTGTAGAGTTTCTGTGGGCTACCAAGTAAGTTTCTAACATGTCTAATTTTTCTTCATTGGTATACTTAAGAGCCATATTTGAAAATAATAACAACGTAACGGAAATTAAATTTAACAAAAAAACAATTAACGAAATGAAAATGAACGAATAAAATCTAATGTTAAACTAACTATAATTTGACAGTAATAAAACATATTTTTGGCTCGCCTACTAGACCAAATTGAGCAGAGCAGCAAAATTAATTAGGAAATTTTTAGATTTGTTTATTTTAGCATTCATTTGAAAGAAAGTACCATATTGTGATATATTTTTGAAAAGGGAATTAACAATTATATTTAATGCAATACAAATCCATAAGAAAAAACAAAGTTATAGGTAATATCTCGAAAACGGAAGGAGAAATTCTTTTGTTTTATTTTTTATTATAAAGAACTTAAAAAAGTTCCCATAGAATATCTAGACCAAAATACCGTATGTTCTCAAATATTCGAGATGCGGAGGACTGTCAAAAACCCACAATTTTGATTTTTCGGAATTTATTCAAAAACCAAAAATAACTAACAAAATGTAATAACAGTTCTGAAATGATAATAGAATCCTGAGTAACCTTGCCCATTTAACCGATTTTGTAGCTCTTATAATAACCGAGGTAGCAATACATGCAGCACCAATCTGGGACACAGTGTATTTTAATTAGGTTAGGACAGGATAGGGTCTGAATAAAACATGAGGTTAAAATTATAATTATTATTATTATATTACATATTGAAATTATAATTTTACTCTTCGAGCCTTTTGTTCTGCAAACAAATCTATGGCCTTATCATAATTAATTTGATGAGCAATTTGATTTTCTATTGCTAATATGGCAAGACTTGATAAACGTTTTTGGCTCATCGAAGATCGTAGATAATTTTTGATAAGTTTAAGTTTGCTAAAACTTCACTCGCAGCTTGCGGATGTAGTAGGAAGCATAAAGTTAGTTCTTAGAGGGAAAGGCTCCTGCAAATCATGCGTAAGAATCTGTTGCAAGAGATTGAAAGCGCTAGCATTTTTTATATCTCCAAATAAAAGTGGACCTTGCTCTTTAAAAACGTAGAGTTCCTGGCAGAATTCAACCGCGTTTAAATCTCGCTCGTATTTTCGTCCCAGATCTGCTCCATGCTTTTGCAGTTCTTCATTTGACATATTCAAAATTTCAGTACCATTTAGAAATGCGAAATTCGAATTTAACGTGGTAGCACTATCAACCCTCTTTTTAATTTCTGACAGGATTCTATCAAATACCATCATTGTTGCTTGAGAAAAAAAGTTGAACTGATTGAAGTGTTCATGATTCGTCATCACACATCTCGCCAAATTGTTTTTTGCACCTCGGAATTCGTTTATTTGGCAGAATAGGTTCGACGCCAATTTTTCCAGTAACTTCTTTAGCCTCTTCTATCCAATATTCAATTGAATTTTCTCTCATTTTTTGTAAAGTTTTCATCAGGCCATCCATTAAAGAGACGGAACTCGCAAATAATAATTATTAAATATGGTCATACAACTTTTATATTATTGTTTTTTTCGTATTTTCAATAATAAAACAGCTATCGATTAATTACACACTGATGGGATACCCTGTATATATGTTATTCACTAACATGTTAGTATCGTTGAATAGGTAAATTTATAAGGAATTTTTTAGTAAAATAATATATAGGACGTTGCATTTGAAAAAATTGATTAAGACTTAAAACTCTTTTTAACCGACTTCAAAAAAGGAGGAGGTTATCAATTCGTCGCGATATATATATATTTTTTTTATGTTCAGCGATTATTCTTTAACACGGTGTCTGATTTCAATGATTCTCTTTTTGTTAGAAAGGGAGTATTTCAGGGATGGTCCCATATAAATTTAGTCAAAATCTAATAATTGGGTCCATGAGAAAATCCTCAAACTCTTCATTTTTTATGTATGCTTAGCGATAATGCTTTACCACCTTGTCCGATTTATACGATTCTTTTTTTGTTAGTAAGGGGATACCTCAGGGGTGGTCCCATATAAATTTGGTTAAGATATGGTGATGGCATCGGCACGTTTTTGAAGTCGGTTTATTTGTTAAATACTTCTTGTATACATATTATCTATCCTTTCATATCTATCAGATAAGTTAATGTAAGTATTTGTCTACTATTTTAATGTTGTTTTTTTTTTTCAAATATTATATGCTACAAACTTCAGAATATTTTATTTTGTTTTTAGTTTTATTCGATACTCCAAATGACAAGGATAATTACATTTAATAGTCTTAACTGAATGTAAACCAAAGGAATTCCAGATAATTTATTATTTCTAACTCATCTAATTCTTGGTAAGTGGAATTCGCATCAAAGTAACATAAATCAAAATCGTGATATATATGTCTGATAGTAAAAGGAAGGATTTACTTCGAAATGAATATGAAATATTTTCTTTAACGTTCGCCTTGCTTAGATAATTTTGGGATTGTCATTATTTAAGTATCAAATAAATGTCGCTTGTAATATTTTTGGCGCAAAAATTAATACAAAGTTAACATCCACAGTAATGTATTATGCATGAAACAAATTATTTTTGGACCGATTATTAATAAATGCCAAAATTATATATTTTCGTTTTGATAAATGATCAATGCGCTAAGTAGAGGCTTAATATTTAAATTATTAAAGTGGGACAAAAATAAAGAAGACAGATTTAGGCGTTACAACGTGAAATTATATACCTCCACTGAGTTCACCTTGAGTACACTCTGGTGTACCACAGGGTCGCAGAGCAAACTGCGATACCAGAACTGGCGCCTGAGCAACCCCTATTCGGGAATCGCCTTCATAGCGCCACACAGACTCGCTGATTCACTGTAGGTGAACCAGAAGCCTGTCACAATGGATCGTAAAGACTTAATCATTTGAAATGCCAATGGACTCTTTGACCATCGAGAAGAGCTACAGGTGTTTCTAATAGAACAAAATATAGATATCTGTCTAATAATATAGTAATATACATCCGTCGGATAATGCTAGAGGTGGAAGCGTCGTAATAATAAAAGAACAAAATAGGAACAGAAGGGATACAGGTAACAGTAGTTAACATAAAAACGAATAAATACAGTTTGGCAGGACATAATTTGAAAAAAAAAAATTACAGAGAACTTTTAAGACAAATGAGAGAAAATTTTATCTTGGGAGGTGATTTTAATGTGAAAAATATCATCTGGTGCATTTACCTCTAGTAGGGTAATTTTATTGAGAAAAGTTACTTGAATTTTCCTTTTAAACATGTTTATAAGAATATATTGGCAGTATAGCTGTCTCATATCAAAAAATGAACTTTCACTACATAATACTTCGCTAGGATAAGTTACAGATTTTTTGTATATTTGCATGATTAGCCATTTTTGTATATTTTTCAACTGCTTCAAATGACAGTCTGCCACACCACCCCACCCAATAATCCAATAAAGTTTTCAGCTGATCTTCATTTAAAAACTCGCGTAAGTACTTAAATTTATGTAACAAACCTCTAAGTCTTTGAGCAATATTTTTAATTTGTAGATCCCATTTCAAATGTCTATCTCGATTGATACCTACGTATTTAATTGATGATGCTTCAGGTATCGAACCAAAACTCGGCAAATTATTTACATATGAGGTAAATGGTAAATAATTAATTTTTTATATATTCAACGTTAGTTTATTAAGTTGAAACCATTTTTTAACTACTTTAAAAACATCTTGAATATTTGTTTTCAGCGTGTGCCAGTTATTTGACTTGTAAGTTATGACAGTAATCTGCAAAACTTTTCATTTCTCCATTTGTAATGTCATTAGGATATTTATATATAAAGTGAATAAAAGAGGTTCAAGTACAGTGCCTTGTGGAACGCCGTAGGTAACTGTTTTTGGACCACTTGATACTCCATCGATATTCACGTACTACGTTCTATTTTTAGGCAACTTTATAATATATTGTATATTTTTCTTTGTCATGGACTGACATTTAATTTTTTCTAGTAAACACTTGTGACATACCGTGTCTAAAGCTTTAGAGAAATCAACAAAGATACAAATTGCATGTGTTTTTGAATCTAAGGCATTGTATTGTTCGGAGATTAGAGCATGTATTGCATCTTTTGTCGACCTCTTTTTTCTAAACCCATGCTGATTATCACTTTTCACTTGGAATGTGTTTAAACATTTTGTTATTTTTAATTTAAGAATTTTTTCATAAATTTTTGAAAAAATTGATTTTTTTTGTGAAAAAACACTCCAAAAGGGGCGTTTATTGATATTACAATCTGATCAAGAGTTGATCAATGAGTAATTTTGTTATAATCTAACTTAACTAGGGTTGCAATCTTAAAAACTAAAGTTCTACTCGCTAAAATACCTTAGGGTCTGATAACTTAATTACATTAAACTAACGTGTAACACTAAACCGCACAATGCTTTGCTTTGTTATTAACACAATCACTTGGCTAACTCAAAAGGTTTCACTCTCTTCAGTCTTCTTGTCTGGTTCGTGTTGTCAAGAAGCTGGATCGCCTCAACGTTCATATGTTGGTGGAGCCGTTGTTCGTGACTCCTAGCGAGTCTGGTCAACAGTGTCCATCTGAAGGTCTCGATGAAGGTCGCTTTTTCTAATGTACCAAGGAGCATCGACAATGATCCTCAATACTTTGTTCTGAAATCTCTGGATTATTAGAATATTACTGAAGCTGGCACAACTCCAGAGCTGAATGCCATAGGTCCAAATTGGTTTAAGAACTTGTTTATATAATAGAATTTTGTTATGTGTAGATAAGCTGGAATGCTTACCAAGAAACCAGTACATTTTCTTGAATTCTATATCTAACTCTTGTCTTTTCTTTTTAACATGGACCTTCCAGCGAAGTCTTGCATCTTGTAATACCTAGATATTTTGCCGAGCATTATTTATGTTAATTGGTATTCTTTGGTCATTTTTGTTAGTAAAATTAATATTAACAGATTTGGTTTTGTTTAGTTTAATACGCCATCTTTTGCTCCATTTATTTATTTGATTAACTGATATTTGTAATTTATTTGCAGCCTCTTCATGATCTTTGCCTATCGCTAGGATGGCAGTATCATCTGCAAATATAGCTAGTGTGTCTTGTTCTAGTTGGGGTATGTCACAAGTTTATAACAGATACAAAGTGGGTCCCAGGACGCTTCCCTGTGGTACTCCTGCTTTAATTTCTTTCAAATCAGAGTATGCTTCATCTTGTTTTACTCTAAAGAATCTATCTGAAATTTATGAATCCAATAGCTTGGAGTATGGCTGTGGAAGTAGCACATTTAGTTTATGTTTTAAGCAATCAAGCCATACTTTATCAAAATCCTGCGCAACATCGAGGAAGATGGCTGAACAGACTTCTATGTTTTCTAATGCTTCTTCAATAGCATTTGAGATTCTATGAACCTGATCTTTAGTTGAATGGTTTTCTCTAAAGCCGAACTGGTAATCTGGACTAAGTGTTCTTTCTTCAATGATGGTTTTTAGTCTTTTTATTAGTATTTTTTCAAATAGTTTCGATTTTATAGGCAATAGAGATATATGACGAAACTTCGTTCGGAGGTTTTCCTGGTTTGGGGATCATAATGACTTCAGCTACTTTCCACAATGTAGGGACATACCTTAGTTTGAATGAGGCATTAAACAGGTGTGTAAGTTTAATTATGGCTTTCTTCGGAAGTTGTTTTAAGACTTCTCCTGTAATTAAATCATAGCCAGGAGCTTTCTTAGGATTAATATTTGTTTTTATATCTTTTGCAATTTTCTTTGGAGAGGTTGGTCTGATAATTGAGTCAACTCTCACTAGAGGAGCCCAGTTCGGTAATTCTTCTCCTTCATTTGGTTTGAAAATGTTTTCTAAGTGTTCTGGGAATGTATTAACTTTTTGTATATTATTTCTAGCCCAGCTACCATCTGTATTCCTGATAGGAACATTCTGCACAGTGGAAAAAATTGATGACGATATAGGTCGATAATTTTGGGTAAACGTTTTGTCACCTGTTTTATAAAGCGGTTTGATAATCCCAATTTTTAGGCATTTCGGAAAGCATTCGTCATTAAAACTATTATTTATTAGATAAGTTAGAGGTTATAAAATTTCGTCTTTAATTTCTTTAATGGTTTCAGCTCTGATGTTGTCCCATCTGGATGCTTCTTTTAGATTTTAATGTATTATAATAATAACATGCTTTATTTCGACTGTGTAAATACATAGATAGTGCTCTGAAGTATGTCTAACTGTTCCTCAAAGTCGTCAGGAGGCAACATATTGTTTGCGAAGTTCTGTCTCAATTCGCTATAGTAGCTATTGAAGTTATTTGCAATATCACTTTCATCTATTATCTTCTCCGTTAACACATTCCCACAGAGCTGAAGATGAGTTATATTTTTAAGTATTACATTATTCATATAATTTCTTCTATTTATATTTATTAAGGATCTAATTTAATTTTTATACCTATTATACCTTTCTTTAATTTCAGGATTATTTTCAGGATGTTTCAAAATTAATAAATATAATTTATTTTTTTCTTCAATAGAATTGGCCAAACCATGAGTCATCCATGGTTTTCTTATTTTTTGTCTATTATTTTTTATTTTCACCAATTTTGTATTGTTATCTATATAATAGTTTAATTTATTTATGAAATAGTTAAATGTTTCATTTATATTATTTAGTTTGTACACATCCTCCCAATTTTCATTCTGTAAATCTATTTTTAAATTAATATAATTTAAATAACTTTTTTGGTTTAGTTCATGTTTATTTAGGCTGTAAATATCTTTTGAACATTAAACTAACAATATTTTGTTCTATTATGTTCGTTTATATTTCTATTTTTATAATTTTTTTATATATACATCTTTAAACCTCTATTTTTTGACCTGTCCAATAACATTATTATTAATAAAAACCTATACGTTCGGTTACGTGTATGTCGCGTCAATTTGGAAACGCACCAGTCTTTCCAAATCACCCAATACCCAGCTGCTTAATAAATTCGTAAATTTAAGTGCAATACATGAAATATCTGAAATCTCTAGACCTAGACTGTCGAAAACACGACCTATCTTACACTTAAATAAATTGATAAAAATGCATAAAATTCTTATCTAAACGAAATGCAGTGAAATGTAATCCGCGATTACTAAATTTATCTTTCGGTTTGGGTAAATATTTATTGAAGATTAAGGTTGAAAATGAAATTTGCGGAATTTTGTTTTTTTAATAAATGAAGTATTGAAGGTCATGGATAAGTAAATCGAACTGTATAATGTATTTATTCATTAAGTGGCCCGTGTAGTATATTAAAAAAATTTTGAAAATCTGCAATTGATGATTTTTAGATTAGATAATTTTTATCTAAATTATCTAATAATTAATTTAGGTATTCCACAGTCAGTTTGCAGTTCTCAATTCAAACAAAAAATATCTATTTGTGTATTAACAGCGAAAAGTGATATAGTTTGTCTAAAGTCAGTTGGAACAGTATAAAAACAACTGGTAAAAAAATTCTTTCAATTTAGCCGCATAACATAGGCGTAGGCATATTTTTTAGATTAGGTATGTAAAATAATGTTTTAATGATTTTAAAATAAAAGTATAGAATCGATTTGCGTCGTTTCGTAGAGGACAAAGAGAGAAAGAATGAGTATTCTAGGAGAGACGGGTGCGGCAAAGACAGGTTTAGTCCTCGCGTCTCAGTTCTTGATTCGTCTTATTATACACTGTATTATAAATTATCGTTTCGTTCACTGATTTTCTTGATCTTCTCTCTGTTATTCTCATTTCGCACATTGGCTTATAACATCGTTTTATATCGCTTTTTCTAGAGCATATGAGAACGCTAAGTTTAATTTAGTTCATTACAGGTGAAGTAAACCCGTAGATTTAATCTTGCCAAGTCTGTACATAAAAAGACTAATTTTCTGACCATAGTAGAATTTTTTAAAATCACATAAAATTTCTTTTAATATAATCGGTCAATTAAAGTGTTTATTTACCTCACGGTTATTTTTAAAAACTAATTTAATTTTGACTATAACATCGCTGGTATTTTTAATTTTCCAAAAATTCTTCTTTTTATTTACCTACCAATTATTATTGCTACTTTCAATTCATCCACACCATGGTTCGTATATAAAACTGATTGTGCCTCAATGTTTTTAAAAATAATTGTGACTGAAGCAGAATTTTACCGAAACATATGTTTACAAATTCACCGATTAAACTAGAAAAGTTTATTGTGTTTGAAAAATATTTAGACATATAACATTTCATTCAGCAAATTGACAAGTATAAATAAAACTACTTATGACAAGGAATACAGGTATTTACACACCAAAAACAAAAAATAAACAGAAACTGGAACTAGCCAAACTAATTTTAAAAATAAATGAATAAAAAGACATCTACAAAAAAAGTAACTGGCCCTAGTCATCATCAGAGAATTCATCGTCGGATGCACTATTGAGGTCAATTATAACTGGCTGTACAGGTGGGAACATATTGCTGTTCTTTAGAAACTACATGTGATATACTGTTTTTCCAAATATCATTGTGTTCATCATTAAAAAGCACTGTATACGTTCAACAACTTGTTTGTTTAAATTCGGGGATTGATTTATCTTTCGTAATTGACCTTTAATGTACGCCCATATTAATTCTATCGGATTAAATATGCAATAATAGGGAGGTAGGCGAAGCAGAGAATGACCGTGCATCTTACAAAGTTTATCTATATAATACTCCTTGTCAAAATTCTGTTTTTCTATAATCTCTAGTAAAACTTTAATTGTCAGATTTTTTTTGAGGGACGGCTAATTTTTTTTCTTTCATAAATTCGAAAATATCACTTTTTTTAGTTCTTCGGTTAAGAATTAAGACACATTGTCCATGACGATAACGATTTTCTTATGAATATTAGGTAATAGCTGTTCTTTAAACCACTTTTCAAATAATTGCGCCGTCATATCCTCATGGTAATCAGCACAGGCATTTTTAATTTGTTTAGCTGATAATGGGGTCTATTCTGTAACAATTCCTTTATATTTAACGGCCTTTAAAAATATTGGCGGCCTTTAAAAGTATATTTGTATTCGTTATTTTACTTCTATCATTATTTAAACAGATTTCTTTAAGATAGTCCTCTAATGTATTTTAAAGCTCCGTTTAAATAGTGACCGAATTAAAGAAGAAAATATTTTTAAAGGCCGTTAAATATAAAGGAATTTTTACAGAATAGACCACATAAGGTACTATGATTGAACGTTTACGTTATCCGTAACGTACATGTTAGGCCGAGTTTTAACAGTAACGGTGCAAGTTCGTATGACGGAAAAACTTTTTCCAACACATTACTGTTATTTTCCGTCTATTATGTTCTAATTTAACAGTTTTCTATCATACGAACTTGCCTCGTTACTTTTAAAATTCGGCCTAACATGTACGTTACGGATAACGTAAACGTTCAATCATAGGACCCAATAACAAAGCATTAGGGGCAAAACCATTTATACTTCCTGCGTGCAAAATAATTAATCTTTTTCCTCTAGAGGAAGGCGTTTGCAAACAACAATTTTTGGAGTCATCATATTGTAAATTGTCCTACGTATAAATTCCTTTCTACTTTTATCAATTTTCGCAAACTTTTGATTAACTCTTTCTCGTTGTACAAAATGGTCAGTTACATCTCCTTTTAAAATAATAATACGATAAATAGTTGTTCGTTTCAATTTCGTTAGTTCACATATTCTTCTTATTATAAAGTTGTCGGATTTTTCACAATTTTCTCTTTTCAAACATTCAAAAATATTTAAAACAAGTCTCTGTGTTTGAACATGCAAATCTTTATTTTTAAATTCCCAATCACCTTCTTCAGTATTCTCTGAATTACAGTCAATGTTCTCATTATCCTGTGACATTTCAGTTCAATCAGATAAACTGATTTTTGATGCAATTATTAAATTCACTTAAAATTCTAAAATATAATTAAAATATATATAAAGATGTGTTATCTGAAAAATAAGAAACTATCAAAAAACCCAAACACGCGGTACTGAAATTTAAAATGAACAACAATTGTCCGTCAAAAAATTTATTACCCAGCGACTCAATGATATTGTGATGATAACATAGGCAAGATAATGCGAAAATACAGCTGGTCTACTGCTTTGTCAAATGATAAAGTGTCACTAGTAATACAAGGCTAGACCCGTATTTATTTAGCTCAATACCATGTAGCTTCAGCATTAGCGAAATATATAAATGGAGTAGTCTTTGTACGCTAGTTATGTTTTTCACTATTCCAACTGACTTTGGAAATACTATACTTTGTGATGTTAAAATTTCCGTAAGATGCCTTGTATTTTTAACAGCACTATACTAAAATATCAAAATAGTAGGCACTAAATTTTCAGAAATGGTTAATGCATTAATCTGTCTCTCCCAGCAACATCAGCGCCCCTGCCGTGAATTGTAAAAGCTCAATTAGAGGTCTTTTTTGGGACGGTATTTCGGGTATGTCGATTCGCCTCCTTCTCTCTAGTCTTCATAACCACGGATATTTTATTGACAGCTATTTTTTTATATGATATTTACAACTTTTCAAATCAAACAAATTTACTATACTTGAGGCACTAAAATTTGCATATTTCCAACAAACTCGTACTGTAAGAAGTTACCTATCGGACTTATTAATAAGTAAATTAGTATATCTATAAAGTCGAGTGAAATTTTAGCATCAGGGCAATGGCAACGGTCCGGAGCATCTGCGGCTAAGAAAATTCCAATTTACACTATTACTTAAGCGTTAGCGCATAGATAAGAGTGAAAAGCCAAGAAAGGGCATCGGCTTCTTGGGCCGGCGACCTGACGATGGCGATGGCGAGTCGCTGGCGGTCGTCGAGCCGAAGAACCAACTCCATCCATCTTTAGTTGGCGATATTACCGCCATTCCTCCATGCTTGACCCATTTCACGGCCCGGGGAGTGAGTGACTGAATGCTCCAGCCCGGAGCTCAATGCTCTGCATCTTCGCACAGTCGAGCTCGCGCGCCTCTTTCTTATTCTTAAGCCGTTTTTACACGCGAGCGTTGCAACGTTAATCATGATTTAGAGTACAATCTAATACATTAATAGTCAAAGACCTACAACCACTATTTATTACCTCAATTAAGAGAGCTAAAGCTTCCGTTTATTAAAGGATATCGGATATAAATATTTTCTGATACATCGTGGATTGCTTAAAAAGATCACCGAATCTCTATTATCTGGGACAGCCGGAACCGAGCCTTTGCAGGATAATAGAAAACATGGATAATCCTAAAAGCTCATTTTTAATTTTTTAATAATTTATTTAGACAAATACTTATGTCAAAGGGACAAAGGAAACTTAATACATATAACAAAAAATAAAAGTTTTAATACATAATGAAAGAACGTACATTGAATGTACCAGGTCTTCAACAATACCCGAAACCCACGTGGTCTGGTAACATTAAAAACACAACAAAAGGGCCTGAGTTGGTCCCTTATATGTCAACTGTCGTTGTTAATACTGTCAAAAATATCATTAGCGTTCGTTTGGGTTTTTGGGTATATTTATATTATTTAAAGTTTAATGATTTTTTGCATTTTGTCAACACGCTTTTATTCAATTTTTCCACAAATAATAATAAACCAATCTGTTCTTTTTAGAGCTCAATAGTGCCTTCATTCTTTTTTGTCGGTAAGAGTAAATTTATTGACTTTTATACAAGTTTATTGACAATATAATTTTTAGCTCAAAATGTTTATACCAGAACAAGATTCTTTTATTTTAATGGCACATTTTAGAGGTGGATCTCGAAATGATGGAACTTGCTCATATTCAATTCGGAGTTGCCTTCAACAATTTGAGGAACGTTTTCCAGTAGTACAAATAGAATATGATAGTTTTCGTCATCATAGACACATACTTGTTAAACATTTTGAAACTAAAAATTGCATTTGTAATGGAGGTCCACAGTAATAACCGAAAATGTTGTTCAAGATGTGCGAATTCGTATGGAGCAAAGTCCCACTAAATCGGTGAAAAAATTAGCAGCTCAAGCAGGTAAGAACAGTGTTTAGTAGCTTGACTCTCTCATAATCTAATTTCATTGTTATAAATTTGTCTGTAGGAACTAACCAAGTTTTTGACAAAAAAATTATCAATGCATTCTTATAAGGTTTCAGTACTGCAACAATTGTTTCCTGGTGATTTTGTTAAACGTATGGAATACTGTCGATGATTCAATGAGCAATTAAATGACAATAACTTTTTAGATCGAACTTTTTTTTACTGATGAAGCATGGTTTCACTTATCAGTATGTCAATAGTCAAAATTATCGAACATGGGCAACTAAAAATCCTCATTCGTGTATGGAGACAAGTCTACATCCCATAAAAGTTGGTATT
The DNA here is from genome assembly GCA_927349885.1 of Psylliodes chrysocephalus. Classification (NCBI taxonomy): domain Eukaryota; kingdom Metazoa; phylum Arthropoda; class Insecta; order Coleoptera; family Chrysomelidae; genus Psylliodes; species Psylliodes chrysocephalus. The sequence goes on along the minus strand of OV651816.1, from coordinate 95,671,186 downwards.
TGGGTAGTAATTTCAAGAAGAAGAATAATAGAGCCCATATTGTTCTATGACAAGATGGGGTAACAGCTCATACAGCTAGAGATACTACTGACCTAATAGAAGAATATTTTGATGACCGAATTATTAATAGAGGAATATGGCCTCCAAGATCTCTAGATCTCACACCTCCTGACTACTTTTTATTTGGTTATATAAGAAATAAAGTATTCAGAAATCGTTTGCATGATGTGAATGAATTGGAGCAAGCTGTAGTTAATGAAATTAAAAGTGTAACCGAGGAGCAACTGCATAATACGCAGAATGCATTGAACGCTTTTATGTCTAGTGTCTGTAAAACGATCGGCCAAAAACACTACTTATTTAGCGCCTAGATTTCAAAATACCGGGTGTCCCATTATATTTTCCAACATTTCGCAAGCTTATAACTTTTAAACGAAAGTACTTAAAAACATGCGGTTTTCACCGAAATGTATCACATTATTTCAAGTTTTATTTCGGTCATTCCAAAATTAATTAGCACTTCCGGTTTACTGAAAAACAAAATGGTGGTTTTTTTAAAGACGTATTTGTTAAATTTATTTAATGGAGCACCCCGTATATTTTTTGATGCTCCGAAAGCCGGTCCTTTTAACTATCTAGCGATATAAAGTTTTTTCAAAACGATGAAGAGATGACTGAACAATTAAATTTTCTAAAAAAGCCTGCAAAATCAATAATTCAATAATGTATTCAAAATCAACAGTCAACAATAATTATTGCTTATTAATGATATTTCAATATAGCCTAATTAACTTATTTAACATTTTAACAAACTTTTATTAAACAATTTAAGAATAATGTTTTTTCTAACATATTGGAGTAATGCTTTCAAATGCTCGACGTATATTATCTTTTAGCTCTTCTAAATTTTGAGGTGCAGGATTATAAGCTAAAGCTTTAACATATTCCCAAATAAAAAAATCTGGCACTGTCAGGTCTGGCGAATTTGGAGCCCATTCAACTGGTCCTGTCCTACCAATCCAATTATTACCGAATTTACTAAAAACTGACTAACGAGCAATCAGTGAATAATGGGGGGGTGCTCCATCTTGTTGAAGATAGATTTCATGTAATTCTCCATCCTGGTCAATTTGCAGGTAAACAAATATTTCTAACATGTCTGTATAAATTGGACCGGTAACTATTTTTTCGGCAAAAAAATGGCCCGTAAATCTTGTATTTACTCACAGCACACCAAACATTCACTTTAGGAGAGTCTTTTACATTTTCATAAAATTCATGTGGATTCTCTTCAAAAATTCTACAATTGTGTCTATTGTTTCTATCAAGTCTAATAACATCTCACACATATATAGACATTTTTATTTGTCTCTCTCGTATAATATTTGGTGTAATTGAATTTTGTAAGGTTTCGGTTTCAGTGTTTGTAAGATTCTATGAATTTTGGATCTACTCATAATAAAATGTGACGCTATTTTTCTGATAAATAGACTTAGGAGATCTAGTAAAAAACTCGTATACACCAATGGTATCATGTAAAAGATTATCACTGCCGATATTTCGTTTTTTTTTCGGGCTAGTAATCCATTATTATTGAAAATGTTAAACCACTTCATTATTGTCTTGTATGTCGGTGTTGTTTTATTAAATTCTCTAAAAAATCTTCGTCTTGTTTGCATAATAGATTTTGTTTTAGCAAATTTAATTATGATTCTTGCCTTCTCTGTTTCAGAAAATAACATTTTAATGTAAAAAGAATCACTTGATACCTTGATCTAAGCTTTTAGAACAGTTAAAACAACAATTTTGACATTTCTTACAAACGTACCAAAGCCTATAAAATTATTGATGAGAGATTGTTAATTATTGATTTTGTAGGCCTTTACCATTAAGATATTATAATTAAATAAAGTCTTAGATAAGGTAGCAACAAATTCTAATTCACAGAGACTTACTTATTCAAATTTAGATGATTTATTCAAGACTTATCTGTGAACAGGAGGTAGTATATAAGGAGTTTCCTGTATAGGCCTTCTTCAAAGGGATTCGTATGATACACTTCGGATATCACCAACTCTTAAGTATAAATCTTTATAGGTAAACTTAAATCTCATAAACTTCTTAAGATGACTCGAACTAAACCTCTTGATATACTTGAAATAAACTTCTGTAGCTGGAACTAAACTTCTAAGTTTCTATACTTCTAAACATCTAAACATGTAGCTTGAACTTTCTTCTAAACTTCTAAACATCCAAACATGCAGCTTGAACTTTCTTCTAAACTTCTAAACATCTAAACATGCAGCTTGAACTTTCTTCTGAACTTCTAAACATCTAAACACCGTCTAGATATAGCCAGGCTACAAGGAAAAGGTAAAAATATCAAGAAAGGAACTAGGAGTTATATAGGAACCAGATAAAATGCTTTTAACTAATAATTGAACAAGTATCTTTTTCCTAACAAAATAATATATAATATTATATAAAATGTATTATCATGTGTTATGTTGAGGTTATGTTTCAAATTTGACATTTTAATTAGAAATTCTTGTACAAAATATATATTTTCAACAATATATCGGTATAAAAGTTTACCTTATAAAATCAGATGGTCATTAAGAATATTAATAGACAATTAGTACATCGGATGTCTAAAATAAAAGATAATTAAAAATTCAAATCAACTTTCTGGTTGACAGATATAAATCGAAATGAATTATCAACTTTTGACACAAGGCATAAACGACAAATGATATTACGGTAGAGATGTTTGCGTCAAAATAACGAAAACGGTTCCAACCGTTACAATGTTTGGGTCTAAATAACGAAAACGGTTTCAACCGTTACAAACTTTATATCGTCAGTTAGCTAAAAGGACTGGCTTTTGGAGCATTAAAAAATATACAGGGTGTTCCATTAAAAAAAGTTAACAAATACGTCTTTAAAAAACCACCATTTTGTTTTTCAGTAAACAGGAAGTGCTAAATAATTTTGAATTGACCGAAATAATTTGATACAAATCGGTGAAAACCGCATGTTTTTAAGTACTTTCGTTTAAAAGTTATAAGCATGCTAAATGTTGGAAAATATAATAAGACACCCGGTATATTGCCATCTAATTTAAAATCTAATATGAGTCTACATAGTTTTAAAATAAAATTGAAACAATGGATCTTATCGCAAAATAGAAAAATATTTCATGACATTATTGATCTATCTTGATTTATATAAATAATGTTAAATTTCAAAATAATTAATGATTCTAGTATAGAAACTTTAAAAAATTGCGTAAAAATATAAAAAATATAAAAATAAAAAAAACAAACCAGTTGAAAAAAATGAATTGAAGAAAATAATGTTGAGATTCCACAATGTCTACAAATGAGTTAAGTAATAATATGATTATTTTTGTTAGTTTATAATGTTAAATGTGTATGTTTTAGTTTATATAGAATTTAAATGTTTTTAATTTTAATGCGTTATTTAAAAAATAATTTAAGAATTATATTAAATAAATGGAATAATAAACTGAATGTTTCAGCTCATAGACAAGTTCTTCATATAGACTTATTTGAGCAAATGCTTCGTTTATTTACCATTATATTGTTTATTTTTTAATTGGTAAATAAATTATAAATATTATTAATATATACTTGAAGGGTTATCAAAAATTACTAATGGAAAAACTTCTAAAAAATAATTAGAAAGCAAAAATGTTAAAAGTCTTGATGGTGATGAAATGTAACAACCAGCTGTCTAAAGACCAACGCTCGTCACCAAATGTAACAACCAGCTAGCCTAAAGACCATTTGCAACTACTGATAGGTCTTTAGCTATTGTTGTTAATATACTATTAAGAGATTAAGGCAGCGTTGTTACAAGCCAAAAGGTCCTGAAGGAACATCCATTCGCCAGTGGCAAAAGAAAATAAAGAAAAAATAATAAAATACAAAAAAACATCCCTTAATAGCATATGTCGAGCGTTTCTTGGCAACTAGTTTTAGACTCTTTTAGTCCCAAGGGAATAGAAACGCCGAGGCGTCTCAAATGATCGGAGTATTTTGCTGGTTTGGAAAGGGAGGAGAGTTTCATACGAAAGGTCCAAGTTCAAATCTAGAATGGCTACAAATTAAATTATACCTTTTTTTAGTTTATTTTATTCTATAAATTAGTAAAAGTCAAATTATTTTTAAATTAGTTATTTCATCTCAATAAACTAAAATAATTTAAAATATTTGTAGATTTTCGAGTGGATTGTCAATATTTCGTATTTGTGCGATATGGCCACTCTTGTTCCTCAAACTACTATATTTTAATCGACATTCCTATAACAAGCAATATTTCCGTCTTAAAAAAAACTGTGAAAAGCGCCATCCTACGGAACTATGATATAATGGTCGGATGTTTGGAAAAATTAAACTTGGTTATGGTGGTAATAATTGACGTAAACCAAAATCGACGTGTCCGAGCATTTGTGTATTAAATTTCAGGAAAACAGGAAAGGCTAGGTGCCTAATTTTCGCCCTCAAGAGGACGCTAAAATCAAAATTTGACACAACAATATTGGTATTACAGAATTTCTTATAAAATTACCTTTTCGAAAATGTGCCACACTTAGTACTTTCCCTATCTAAATTTTAGGGGTTTTCACTCTACTGCTCGAGGATTGAAGTGTAAATAAAGCAAAAATAAAGGATAAAGGAAAAAATGTGTCCCCTTCCAAACAAAAACCAACATGTCCGAGCATTTCTTCTTTAAATTTGAGGGAACCAAGAAAAGAGGGGTTGATACTTTTTATTGGACCACACTGTATATAATATAAAAAGAAAAGGTATTAATGGCTTAATTCTTAAAGTCAAAGATGATGATTGTTACTAAATTCATGTTTTGTTGTAATAACAGAATCAGGTGCAATACATGAGTTTAAGATGGAATGGAAAATTATAGATACTCTTATTATATTGGTAAACAAATTAAAATTATCAAAGACCTTGAACGCGATTAATTAATTTTATTAAATTGTAATATAGGTAATTGCTTTTAATCTGGTCTGGGTTGCATCAAAATATAACAAAATATGAATCAGCAGCATGGAATCAACAAGCAATCAAAACTACAAAATAAATGGGAAATAATGGATAGAATGTAAGTTATACCTATTTAATTTTGTAAGATAAAACCTTCTGGATGAAATATTTTCTAGGTTCTCGAAACAGTTGTTAATAGTTGTTACCAATATTTCATTAGACTGAAATCTATATAATCTGGGACAGTTCTGATTTCTGGAAGCAGCTGAATATTTGAAATTTAATTCATTTTGAACGGGATAATTTTTTCGACGTTCGCTGAGGTTCTCTTTTATCAAGTGAAATTTAAATTAAGGAGTATAAGTAATGGGTTAATAAGATAATTTCGAACCTTCGACAAAATGAATCAAGAAAAGGAAGGTCTATAAAGTCTACTCTAAGTTAGTTTATTTTTACTTCCTTAATTTTTCCTGAATCGTATATTATAAAGCACTGAATGAATTCAAATTTCTATACTGCAATTTGGAGTTTCTTAAGGATCCGATCTAGGGACATTGTTGTTTCTAATATTAATCAATGATACATGTGACTCATAAGAAATGTTAATATTTGCAGATTATTTAAAATTGTTTCTCGCTAATTGACCGCAAAAAGACATTTTGCAGACATTATATCGAACAACAAAATATTGGTCTTTGAAACCACTAAATAATTTAATATAAAAACAGAAAAAAAAACAATGACATTTAATAAATTCCAAAACAAAGGTGTGAACAAACGCGTTGAAAATTAAACCCACTGCGTTTGATATACCTTACCAACACTTAATTTGCTAGCAGTGGCGGCTTGATGCCAAAATATTGGGGTTTACAGTGATAGAATATAGATCTCAATACAAAATGTACTTGTAGGTAAAAAAATCAGTGTTTTAGAAAGGTATAGGTATGGAAAGGTATAGGTATGGAAAGGTATAGGTATGGAAAGGTATAGGTATGGAAAGGTATAATATACCCAAAACACTGAAAGTTTTTCGCCTACATCTCTACTGAGTGAACCTTGTAAACATTGTGAACCCCAATATTTTGACCACAAGCTGCCACTGATCGATATACCTCATGAACGTCATGTATTCTGCGATCTAGTAGGGTCCGATTACAATAAGAAGAACACCATTATTTCGAATTTCCAATACATATCATCTATAATTATCAATAAATAAAGAACTGAAGCATCGTACCTTGTGTCCCAGATAATTGCACAAAAAAAGAAACCTTATGAAGACGTGAAAATGATAAAACAGGCGTTTTTAGAAGCTGCTGATTCGTTATTTGCCAACTTTAGAAATAAAGACGAGATAGTTTCAGCTATAAAATCTATGCAACTTTCTGCTAATACAGTGATGAGACGTGTAGAAGTAATGAGCAATTATATTTTTTTACAGTTAAGAACTGACTTAGATAACTGTGTTTATTTTTCACTTCAACTGGCTGAATCAACAGATGTCGTTGACACTGCCCAGATGGCCGTGTTCATCAGGATGGTTTTTAGTTATTTTACGATTAAAGAATATCGTTTGAAGTTTATTCCACTGAAAGGAAATTCCAATATCGAAAATGGTAGGCTTGACAACCGATGGCGCTCCAGCTATGGTGGGTTGTGATAAGGGTCTGGTGGCATTATGTCGTAAAGATGAAACTTCTCCGCAATTTCTCTGTTACCACTGCATTATCCATCAGCAAGCGTTATGTGGAAATTTCCTGAAACTAAACAACGTTATGAAACTGGTGGTAAAAATTGTGAACAAGATTAGAGTTCAAGCGTTACAAAGAAGATTATTCAAAACCTTGGCCGATGAAGTTGACTGTCAATACGGGCACCTACTCCTTCACTCTGAAGTCCGATGGTTAAGTAGAGGACGGGTGCTAAAACGTTTTAATGATGTCCTATCTGGCATAGTTCAATTTTTCAAACAACGCGATGAACCGACTCCGGAACTAGAAAATTCAATCTGGCTTAGAGATTTTGGTTTTCTCATGGACATTACAGAGAAATTAAACGAACTTAATTTGCAGCTTCAGGGGAGAGACAAAGAACTAGCGGAAATGATTTCTGATATAAAAGCATTTATCAAAAAGCTGGAGTTTTGGGAACAAAACCTAATTAACAGCGATGCCAAGCATTTTCCTATTCTTTCAGAAAAAATATCTCAAAATCCATTAGAACCCTATGACAGCAAAGATCATGTAGAAATAGTTTCTACCCTGAAAAATAACTTCAAAAATCGTTTTAAGGATTTCAACCAAATGGCTTTAGTAGCGCAGTTTGTTGTTTCACCCTTTATGGAAATTGATATCCAACAGTTTGCAACTTGTGTTATGCAGAACTTTCACGAAGACATCGCTGCAATAGAAATGGAAGTAATTGAGTTTCAAAACGATTTAGCCTTAAAATCGTTAGTCTCAAGTACCAAATGTATTTGGCCTATTGTAAGTAAAGACAAATATTCAGTTTTATGCTGTGTTGCTTTGAAACTGAAAGCATTATTCAGTTCAACCTATTTGTGTGAATCTTCTTTTTCCAATATGAAGTTTATTAAGAACAAATATCGCAATCGACTTACAGATGAACATTTGGATAATTGTATTCGAATGGCTGTATCAAATTATACTGCAAACATTAAAAAAATTATGAGTCTGAGTGTCAGCCTTCTCATTGAACGTGCTTTTTTATTTTTCAATGTTTATGTTCATGATAGTGCGTTACTTTTTTGTTGTTATTATTAACTATTTTTATATCTTACGTGACATGCCGTTGTGGCTGGATAAAAGTTTGTGTTTATTTTTCAAACACCTTCGTTTGGTAGGTAGGAATGTAGCTATGAACAAGTACGTACTAGTAATATTAGTTATTTTGTTATTAGTTTATTATTAGTACTTATGTATTATGTATTACCAGTTAAATAGTAAAATAAATACATTTCATATAATGATAAATTAACTGTGGATTATTTCATTTACGTTGCGTTACGTGGCTTTCGTGTGGATAACTCGCTGTTTATTTCAAAATTAACAAAGTAGCTCAACACATTGAGAGGTTGTCGACCACTGATCTAATAGTAATCGGACCCTAGTATATTTAACGTGATAATACTCATCGCTCTTGTGATCTAGCGGTTAGGAAGTTGCTACGAAATACCAAAAGTCGTGGGTGCGTTATCCGAAGAAGCAAACTTCTCAGTTTTTCATTGCATAATTTTTTCGAATTCAAATCATTTATTTTACCAGAAATAGTAGAAGAAAGAACGTGTAAAAGACACGCCTACCGATTTCAATTTTGTACATCGAAAATAGTTATAAATGACATCCTTAGGTTGATTTATCAATGCCTTCATCGAACACGAACCACAAAATTTCTTATGAGTTGGAGGTGTAGAGGTGAAAAAGTTATATTATCTCTTTCTGGAAATATGCCAATCAAATCTGTATACCTAAATAAAAAATATAAATTACCAAAGTGTTCGTGCTACCTAACTACTGTTTTTGTTTTTCATGTGTCTGTCATAAAAAAAGTTATATTCTTTGATATTGTGTGGTTCGCTTAAATTTATTAAAAAAAAAAAATAGAAAAGTTTTCTTATCTACAGCATTTTTGTGGAATTCGTTACGGCGATGTGTAAAGGGCCTTAAACTCTTAGTTGCATCTCTCGACAGGTTCTTCACCTCTTCTCTTTCGCTTCTCTTTTTGCATCTTCTTCGGTACGTAACACTCATTACGAGAGACCTAGGTCAAGGAACTAGATGTACTGGCGTGAGGTGTGTCGCAAGGATACGAACTTAGGGCCATACAAATAATATTCAAATTTTGATATTAAATTAAATTTATCATCAAAAATTAATACAAAGGAAGAATAATATTAATAAATTCTTTTTGGGAATATTGTTTAAATATAATTTATTAAGTTATGCTTTTGTGAAAGCATAAATTTTATTAAAACATAGTTTTTGAACCATATACAAAATGATGGATTAGAAAGGAACTGGGACAGTAATCAGTAGTGAAGAAACTGGAAATGAAACCGTTATGGGTGGACGCATAAAAAATAATGAAAAGTGGCAGCTTACTTAAAAAGGGAGACCTAGAGATGTATTTGGATAAAATAAATTTAGAAGATAAGAGAAACGAATAATAATAAAGTAGATATGATTAGAAAGACGGAAGTAAACTGGGCGCAAAAATAATCCCTTTATCTATATTTTTACAGGGGTCTATAATTTTTACATGTAAATCGGGCGCAAGACTTTCTTTAACTACCTGAGATATTATTACTTAATGTAATCTAAACTAAATCCCAAAATTAAATGTTCTTTACTTGCCCAGTTCAATTTGATTTATAATTTATTTTATATCTACTGTTGATAGCGTGCAGGTAGATATCGGTGTCAGTCATTAAAAGTTAACGTGGGCGTGATTTAATTTTATATGAAAATTTTATATTTTCAAAAGACAAAGTTTTAAAAAGTGATGAGACATCAAGATGTAGCAAAAAAAAACTTTACACTGTTGGTACAGATAACCTAATTTCAAGAAAATATGATGTTTATAATCATGAAATAAATGAACAAAAGGTACACAAGCAATAATTTTTCAAATGCGTGTAAAAGAAAGGCCGTAGAAGATGTCACTTCTTCTTTTTGTTAGTTTAATAATTTGCACTACTTCATAAATGCATGTCATTTGTTACTGAGTGGCCTTAGTTAGAACTGTTATTGCGTACATTCGTTCGTTTGTATACAAATTTTTATTTTAACCAATCAAAAGCTGTTATTTTAAATTCTGTTTGAATTCACTTCGAAATTCAAATAACGTAGATATTTTTTTATACCTTTCTGGAACTTAGAGTAGCCATTTACAAGTTCGTTCCTTTCTGTTTGAAAAGCCGAAAGATGCACATCATTTCATGGGAAGGCTAGTTTTAGTTTTGTCATCCCTTAATAGGTAAGTTTTTATTCAATAAATTTCTCAGGTTCTGTTATGAATTTCCTTCTTACGTTTCTGGATAGATATTATTTTCGTACTTCTTTTAACAGGGACCTTCAGTGGGACATGATCCGGTACAAAGTACGCCTTCCATATTTTTTTTTGTACTACATCACTTGATGGTTTCTGAAGTACTTATATCAAGATATCCATAATCAATATCTTGAATATTGTCGTCCTGTTTATTACATCAATTAATTGTTGGAATAGCGGTAGTAGTCGCATTTGGTTTGGTCTTCCATGAAGTATAAGTTAGCACAGTCCAAAGTCCAGCTAAGTATTCCGTGAGACGAAGTATGCTGTTCACAACTACATTCAGCTGTACCTTTCATTTGGTGACAATCCGTCACAAATGGGATCGACCTACCTGTAACCAGTAGTCTACCCGAGATCTGTTACCGAAAGATCTAAGGATATTTCCGAAGTCCAGTGATAGAACCACGAGTTCACCAAACCAGGTTTTGTCTAAGAATAATATAATTTTTCATTAAGTATTTAAATTAAATATAACACTATTGAGATAGGAACCAGTTGAAAGTGATAACAGGGTTCATGACTGGGCACGCCCCAGTAAAGGGACAATTGAACAAAATTGGCATGTACAATGGGGAACTCATGTGCCGATTATGTCACCAGAAACCAGAAACAGCCGAACGCATTCTGTGTGAATGCGAAGCTCTAGATCGCGGAAGACAGGCTCTTTTTGGACAACCCCAGGTTGATTCAACAACGTATAGAACCCACTTACATCCTAGTAAAATTTTCTAGTCACATTTTTTCCGTGTATCGTTCCTAAAGCCGATAAAGCACTTTCTAGAGTTGATGCTGTTCTACACTTTTTAAAAGATATTTCCAAAGATTATGAGATTCTTTTTACTAATGGTACTTACTGTTAGCAAAATAAAAAGGGGAAAGTCGAAATTAAAGGATGAGGCAATATTATGAACATTCTCTTAACTGTGTTTTATTTGGCTCTATGTTTGGGTATAATTAAAAAAAATTTAGACACAAAATTGTACTTACCAAATTTCACCATATAACAAACCTTTTTGAATTTGGTCATACCTACCTAATTTGCATTTTATTTAGATAAAATTAAATAATTTATTAAGTAAAACAGGCGAGATTTATTTAGAAATAAATACAACAGTATAATATTCTGTGGTTTACTTGGCAATAAACAAGTTTGTTTTTATTATTTTGATAAAATTATGTAAAATTTCCATAAGAAGCCATGGATTTTGAACAGCGCTAGCAACATCAGCGCTCTTGCGGTGAATTAAGAAAGCTCAATTAGCGTTCGTATGCCGATTCGCCTTTCTTATCTCTAGTTTTCATATTACAAGTATAACGATTTGTCAAGTTATTTAAAGGGTTCTAAAGGCGGATACCCATTGCATGTTGTTTGACGAGCCTGGCTTGTGGATTGGGCTCGCGTCGATACTCGGCTCGATAAAATCAAATATCGGCAAAGTAATGTGATCTCACGACGTGTGTGAGTTCCGGCTCGAGAACTACAAGACTCGGCCAGCCTAGACTTCTTTTGACTCGCATCAAATTTACCGACAAAATGCAGAAAATACCAAGCCGCGCCAGCAATGACGCGCCAGCAATGACGCGCTAGCCCATTCCCATGACGCAGAACTTGGCGGTCTAGGCTCGTGATTCGCCGATCCACGCGCCGTTGGAGTTCGTCTTAAGACATCAATGTAAAACACATCTAATAAATAATTTATTAAAAAAATTTAAAAAAATTAAAGTCAATATTGTTATTATAATCCTAATTACACTGGTTCATTTCTTAGTGTCTCATATTATTTTGTATTTTCTTTTTTATATCGTCTACTATATTCATGTAAATGCAGCAATCCTTTCTCAGGTTGCTCAATATCGGATGGATTTTTGTTTTAATAAAATAATTAGATTTATTAACATTTATAAAGAACAGCAATTATTACAACAATACATTTTTTAGGATGACATGACAAGTGACAATACCACCGTTGGCAACTCACTAGTGTTGCCAAATTATAATATAAATAAAACTAAACATAATTACAAATTGTTAGGCAACACAATATACATTTAAGCAAATAGGGTTATAATAAAGAAAAAACTTTCTATAAAGATTATTATTATTTTAATGAATGAAATACCACTCTGTATATTTTTTTTGGCACCCTATATATTATACTATTATTTCTCTAACGCTACGACTCGTTATTTTTAAATTTTCTAACATAGTAATTACGTACTAGGAACCTGTATCCTACATGTGGGTGCTTATTAATGTTTTTTATTAAAACTTACGTACTTCGACTTCAAGTTAAACAAAAATATTAAAGTACGTGTACGGATAAATAATGAATTATTGCATGCATGCCAACCAGACCAACTATGCACGAGCTGTTTCGTATTTTTGCGCTGCTGGACACCTGTTTCTGTTTTGTAAAGCTGGTTTACCACTCCCGAATCATCTTATAGTATTGTATTTTAAAAATAGTTTATTTAAAACAGTTTTTTTATAATTAATTCATTTATACTTAAGTAAATTGTGACAACATCTTTATATTAAAGCCTGGCTTAAAGGGCAAAAGAATCTGCTTATATAAAACATCCAATCCTGACTAGAAGGAAGCTTTTTGTTGGTCTAGAAGTTCTGGAAATCATTCCTCCACGCATCAGACTGCGTACAAAGAAAACATTGTGGTCGAGTCTCGATGGCCAGCATCAGCCTCAACGGCAGCGATGAAGGTCAATAAAGAATGGGTCGGTTGCAAGAGATAGTTCCTCTTGGAAGTAAAACTAAATGGTTGTATCTGCAACTGGGCCCTCTTTTACAATTTCTATTTTTATGGATATAACAAGGGATAGTTTTCGCTGAAACCTGGACACTAGGCGAATGGTTGCAGACCTTGTTAGCGTGGAAGATTACTTCCGCCATGTTTCTAATGATTCTCCAACTTAGCTGGGTGTTCTCTATCTTTGCATGGCTAGTTGGTGTACATTGGATCCAGTACGTACTCCCTCAAACTAAGTAAAGTAACGTGATCTATTTTGAAGTTTCAATGCTTTTTCAGGGACTGGTAACTGACATTGAAGTTTTGACAATCGTCCAAACTTATTCCGGAACACAGATGCCAGACCTCGAGCATCGTTGATGTTGGCAAAAGAGTCATGGACCAACCAGTAGGCTTTAGTAATTACCCCCCTTATAATCTTTAAACCTTACTTTTTATAGGTACTAAAAACTTTTTATAGGTACTAAATAGTATTATTATCAAAAATAAAATCTTAAATACTACCACAACCCCCTCCCCCCCCTCCCGCTCAGACTTAAACTCTGGCTGCGCCACTGTACGAATGTAATTTATAATGATTTTAACATTTTATTGTATCTTAACGGTACAAATTATAATATATTTTAAAATTTAATATTAGGACAATAATTCTGAAAAAAACGTCATCCTGACACCTACCTCTGCTTGGCAAATTTACGATTACAGCGCTGGCCTTCAGTAGTTCCACGGCGATCCCCGATCAAATAGTTAACATTTGACAATCGACCGCCAAATCAGGGTCGAGTTCTGCTACACACACAAACAACACGTTTTTTTATTGGTAAACAACAAAAAAATATTTCATAAATTTATACAGAACTAAAATAAAACTATGCTTTTTATAATAAGTTATAGTATGCCTCGATAAGTTTTCATTGTATCATATTTTAGGTTGTTTTCTTCTAAAATTGGTAGTGAATATTCTAAAATTGGTATGCTTCTATGAATATAAAATATATTATACGAGAAATAAGATCCCTACAACTTAGTTAATTTTAAAAAACCTCTAAAAGAGTATCTGTAAGATTAGAGCGGTAATACTCGAAACCCACGTGACCAAATCGTCATGACAGCGGTTGGTGAAAATAAAAGTAAAAATCCCTTGTCGTGAGCCATAGCTGTATAGGTGTTTTAAATAAAATATACCTATCTTCTTTTTTAATGGTCTGTACCTTAGAGAACAAAATACAGTTAAATAACAACAAAAAAGTCATATTATTTATTAATGGTGCTTTACTTTATTATATTTTTAGGTTAGAATTCGATTTATGCGAATGTAAAAATCTTAACTTTAAAATTTTTGATGTTGAATACAGTATCTTTATTTTCGACAAACCTTGAATACGACTAATAAAATTTGATATTGATAGTTGTATTTTAGGTTCCCATGCTCGAGATTTTAGTTTTTATTTATTTTAACCATCAAAAACATCGTAAATAAAAAAAAAAATAGTGACTGAATAGGTATTCTAAATACCTTTCAAACGAGATGCCACTTGCCATAAGGTCCCATTTAATATTATTGATTTCAGTTGCCTGATGACGTCATCGATGCCTATTACGTCACCTGTTACCATTAGTAGAGAAGCTTACAATAGTTCATTTTCACCCTCCAAATTTCATTTCTAAGTATCACCGTTCAAAAGAAAAGAGGGGAGAAGGGACTTTTGAGAAGCATTGTATATACGATGCGTGGTTATATTAGGTAGTGTAAATAACACCCGAGTTCCTTATTAAATAATTCTTTTTTGTAATTACCTATTTTTTTCTTTACAACTATATATACAGAGTGTCTGTAAAAGGACTTTAACATATTCCTTAGACCAAAATAAGTCGATTTAAGTAAAATTACCTTAGTACAAAGTTGCTTCGTTTGGGATCCAGAGGGCCTTGAAGTTACAATTTTTAAATCGCTTTTCCCATATAAATTTAAAACGGCATATGCGATTTTGCTGAAATTTGGTATATTGGTAGAGTTTTATGTGGCAAAAAAAATGGTATTAAAATTTTGTCCGATAATAATACATAATTTTATAATAATTTAGACATAAAATATTAAATAAATAAACAAACAAACAAACAAACAAACAAACAAACAAACAAACAAACAAACAAACAAACAAACAAACAAACAAACAAACAAACAAACAAACAAACAAACAAACAAAAACAAACAAACAAACAAACAAACAAACAAACAAACAAACAAACAAACAAACAAACAAACAAACAAACAAACAAACAAACAAACAAACAAACAAACAAACAAACAAACAAACAAACAAACAAACAAACAAACAAACAAAAATACACTACCCACGAAGCGAACTTGTTGTGGGGATAAATAATATTCTGTTGTTATTTAAACAAATTTGTTAAGTAACATTTTATCACAATAATATATAGATAACATTACAAAACAACTATTGTCACATAAGTACCAAAATTAAAAAGTATCACTACAATTATTTAATTATTTCATGTTTTCAAAAGTTTTCGGAAACACACAAAACAGATAATAAAAAAGGTAAGAATTAAATCACAAATATTTTTGTAGAACTTGATTTTTTAAATAATTGCACCTTTAAAAATTCTACGCCAATGGAAGAAAAGGAGTTTGAATATGAAATTTAGATTTCGCAACTCATTTACTTTAAAAAAGGTACTCTTGATAAGACTCGATTACTCTCATGGTTTTCGCTAAATTTCTGTTTTAATAATTTAGAGTGTATAGGTTTCACAAAAATATTTATTTACAACATAATCAAAATAGAGATTTTACAAAAATTGTTCAAAATGTTCACCATTTTCACGCATACAAAGATTTATACGTCGAAGAAAATTAAAATGTATCCTTTCCATAACTTCTTTATCACCTCTAAGATTGTTTATTGCATCTTGAATACGTTGCCAGAGTTGTTCCTCATTTTCTACAGTAAACTGTAAACTGTGGATTTCAGATGTCCCCATAAAAAGTAATCCATCGGTGTTAGGTCTGGGGAACGTGGTGGCCAGTTTACAGGTGCGTCATTACCTCTGCCTATCCATTTGTGTGGATATTGTTCATTCAAGTGGTTTCTAACGTTTAAAGAAAAATGTGGTTGAGCTCCATCTTGCATAAACCACATATCTCTCCGAAGTTGGAGAGGTAAATCTTCTAACAATTCTGAAAATGTATTTTGTAGAAAATCCAAATAATTTTCTCCAGTTAATCTTCGTGGAAGTATGACAGGACCAACAATGAAATTTCCAATTATTCCAGCCCACACATTAAATTTGAATTCGTGCTGAAAATGGTTTACCTTTATTGCATGCGGATTTTCAACGGCATAAACATGTTCATTATGGGTATTAGTTATACCTCTTCTTGTAAAACCCGCTTCATCGGTGTAAAGAGAACCTTCTTGACAAAGTTTGGATCTCTTTATCTTTGCATATTAACAAATCGACAAAAACCCAAACGAATTTGAGGATCATGGACTAATAATTCTTGTACTGGCTTCTTATGGTATGGATATAGCACTTTATGAACGACATCTTTACTTACTCCTAGTTCCCTTCCAATTCGTCTGGTGCTTAATTCTGGATCTTCTTCAACACGTTCTAAAATGTCTTCTTCAACTTTAGGAATCCTTACAAAACGTTCTCTTCCATTATCAACATTGTTGGGAAGCAAAGGAACCGGTCTCCCAAAGACGTCTCTCAACAGCAGCAAAAGTTGGCTGGCTAGGTATACGACGATTTGGAAACCTTTCAGAGTACACCCTGACACTCTCTCGAGCATTTCCTTCACAAAATCCTAATGTCAGTAACATATCGGTATATTCTGCATTGGTATATTGTACAGCCATATTAATAAACCACGCATTTGTTTTTTTAATTATTGAGTCAGATAGAACACTTTCAATCGTTAACAAGAATTAGGTGTTAAAACTTGACAATATTTTTATTTAGATGAAACTATGGAAACCAACAATAAATGTCTTTGTATACGTATTGCAGGCAGATAATTAATATTCCTCAAAAAATCGTACATGGCAAGAATCGAGTATTTTTGTTAAAAGTCTCGATTAGAGGTGTTGAAGAAGATATGAAAAAAGTACATTTTTATATTTTTCATCGTATAAAATTTTGTCCGATGATAATAATACATAGGCGTAGAACTTGATTTTTTAAATAATTGCACCTTTAAAAATTCTACGCCAATGGCAAAAAAGGGGTTTGAGTATGAAATTTGGATTGGGTACTCATTTACTACAAGAAAGTACCCTTGATAACCTCGATTTACTCTCATGGTTTTGACAAAGTTTGTATTTTAATAATTATTGTTTATGTTCTAAAATTACTAAAATGCAAATTTCGTCAAAACCATGAGAGTAATCGAGTCTTATCAAGAGTACCTTTTTTAAAGTAAATGAGTTGCGCAATCTAAATTTCATACTTAAACTCCTTTTCTTCCATTGGCGTAGAATTTTTAAAGGTGCAATTAATTAAAAAATCAAGTTCTACGCCTATGTATTATTATCGGACAAAATTTTAATACCATTTTTTTTGCCACATAAAACTCTACCAATATACCAAATTTTAGCAAAATCGCATATGCCGTTTTAAATTAATTTATATGGGAAAAACGATTTAAAAATTGTAAGTTCAAGGCCCTCTGGAGCCCAAACGAAGCAACTTTGTACAAAGGTAATTTTACTTAAATCGACTTATTTTGGTCTAAGGAATATGTTTTTGTAAAGACCTTTTAAAGACACCCTCTATAAAAAAAATGTTTTTAGAAATTAAAGGCGGCATGCTGTTATTATTATTATTTTAATTTTAATATTTATAATATTTTCTCACATTCTGACAGTGAAAATGCCGCCCTTAAGATTTGCCGTCTCGGACAAATGTCCCGGTTGTCCGGCCTCGGCCCTGTTATTAGATACATAATTAGAAAACCTTTCAAATGATGCACCACATCAACTATAATATATTGTATAATGTTGTTGGGTTAAATTGTCAAAATTTTTAATCGGTCAGGGTCAGAGGTGGAGCATTAATAATTATCATAAAATACGATACCTAATTACCTAAAGATCTATCTATCTAACAATTTTATTCTCCCATATCTTCGCATAGCGCAAGGTCGAATTTCACTGTAACTAAATTCAAAGTCTATCATCGGTATTGTAAAATTTCACCGTGAACAATCAATTACCTCTAGACAGCTGCATCAATGCATCAACTGGGGCCTTTTGACATTAGAACAACATTATTCGTTGATTTTTTGACCCAATAAAGTGTACTGGAGATGGCTAAACTGGAAGATCACGATACTTTCACTCGTCCACTGCATTGGTAGTGCTCGGTTTCTCCGACTGAACTCACGAAAATTGAAAATTACATGACGGGGGGTCGAAAGTTCATGAGCTAACGACTTTGTTCTGTTCGCTCTTCTCTCGCCGATATAATCCGTTTTGATGAAGAACAAATCATGTTTTCTAAATCATTGATTTAGGATATGAAAGTGTTTCTTTTTTCTTTTGAATAGTTACTGCAAATGGATGAATGGCTTGCATGCATAAAGAAGTTTTTTTTTTCTAGAAATCAGATGAGCATAAAATACCTATCAAGCTCATGCAAATAAGTATTTAATATAGAATTTGTATAAAAAAAGAATACAAATCTATTTTTATATTTTCATAACTGAATACCAAGCAACAATGAGGCCAGTGCCAGGCTGATATCTTTTTTATTTATTAAACGATTTTAATCAAATTTTGGGACAAATCTATTAGTCATAATTTTATCATTTGTAAGTTCAGATCAAAACTTTGTACAATATATACTGTTTTTTTTTATTATTTGAGTTTGTATTAAATGTAGTTATTTTTATCAATATGATACTGTTTTCAAGCACTACAACTATTAATGAATGAATAAATGAATATTTTAGTTATTGTAATATTTGTTTGTTTTTAATACGTTCATTTTATTATTTTTTATCATAATTTCATAAAATTTAATTGGTTCATTAAAATCATTTTTCAAAACCTCCTAAACTAATTTTATAGGGATACCTTTTTTCCATTTTTAGCGTTCTAAGAACTGTTTGAACCGTTGATGTTAAGATAAAATGGAATTTTACGTGAGTTGATAAAGGTATTTCCTTCAAATGCTAGTAGAACTTCTAGTTCTGTTGTTTTTTCTACTGTTTTTATGGAGATGTCTTTTACATGGTTGATTTCTTAATAATTTTGCTTACGGTGTACTGCGTAATTGGTTCTCAGTTAATGGATGTCACTTCATAAATAAATTGATAGATTTAAAGTCAAAATTTATGAATTCTTCACCTGAAGAACATTCCCTTATGCCCTTGTGAAATTCAAGTAAAGATGGGATGAAATAACAAGAAGCTCCACACTTGCCAAGGAGCTTCTAAATTATCCTGACAACGCTACAGCAAACAAATGGTTGATTATGACTAAAAAGAATCTGCACCTGATCATTCACCCTGTGCATTCTAACTTGTCATTGCCAAGTACGGAAGAATCTCCATTTTTTGGTGCAGTCAGAAACCGCATTCTGCAGGAAGTGCGAGCAAGAAGATGAGACCATCGAGCATATCCTATACACGGTGTCCTTTAAAATGTGTCCCAAAATTCTCAGGCAGATTCCTTAACCAAAAAATGGAAAAAAAGTTCCTATAGACCTATGTCCTAAAGTGCCCCCTAAGCGAGCAACAGCCTCTCGAAATCATTTTGTTTATTTTGATTTTTTGAATTTTCTTAAAAATGTAAACATATAAAAGAACCAAATTTTGGCTGTTAAATATGATCAATAATAGTGACCTTTTGACACCTTCAAAAAGAAATTATTTCGTCAGGGGTGTACTTGGGAATTTTTTGAAAATTTTGATTATTCATAACTTTTTTGTGTTTTTGGTAATGACTTATCCATATTTTTTTTTACATTCTACATTGAAAACTACGTCAAAAAGGAATACTTGTTTGATCTCGATTGGAGCAGCCGTTTCCGAGAAAACATCATCCAAAGATATTCGTCCACTTTAGCTTAATTTTCAATTTTCCTAAATTACCTCGGTGAATCTCGTAAATAAAAATAACTTTTTTAGCTCTCTCTAAATAATTGTAGTTCAAATGTCGTGGTGGGACTATTTTTATTTAATAATAAGAAACGGTTTAAAAAAATATTTATTCTAAAAAAACAAATCAAAAAAAATTAAAGCAGATGCTCAATGTGGCGACCATTGGTTTCCACACACAAGCGCAACCGTCGCATCATAGACTGTCTTACACGAAAAAATACTTCAGGATTATTCCTAAGAACTTCGCAATGATGAAAAACTCGTTCTTCCAATTCTTCAACTGTTTCAACAGGACTGGAATAAACCAATGATTTTAAATAACCCCAAACAAAAAAATCCATTGGATTTAGATCTGGTGAACGAGGTGGCCAGTTAACAGGACAACCTCTGCCAATTACTCTACCCTCAAATCTTTCGTTAAGGTGCTGTCTAGCTTCAAGGCTGTAATGTGGTGGAGCTCCATCATGCATAAACCACATGTTATGTTTGATTTGAATCGGAATATTATCAAGAAGCTCATGTAAGTTATTTTCCAAAAAAAGCCTGTATGCTGCTCCATTTAACCTATTCGGCAAAACAAATGGTCCAATAAGGTAATTATCAATAACTCCAGCCCAGACGTTTATTGAAAATTTATCCTGGTGGTGACGTTCAACAACCGCGTGAGGGTTATCTTCAGCCCATTCATGCATATTTCGAAAATTTATTATACCATCTCTAGTGAAACCAGCTTCATCGGTAAATAGCACTTTATTAAGAAACATTGCATCTTGATTACATCTTCCAAGAAACCATTCAGAAAAGATAACTCGCGGCTCATAATCAGTAGCTTTAAGTGCCTGAACTTTTTGAATGTGGTAAGGGTACAATTGTTGTTCACGCAAAACTTTCCATACCGTGTTACGTCCGACTCCCACTTCTGAAATTAAATGAGAGAATCTGTGTAGTGAATAGTTAAGAAAGAGAATCCATTGATTTGGGAAATCAGATTTTTTCTGCATAACGCAACTCTTTTCGATACGAAAAGTCGTGAAATGTAAGAGAAGCAATAACAAGTAAAAAAACTAGTTTTATACGATAAGGTACGGGGTAGCTAAAATAATAAATAAGTAATTACTTACCATTTGCTATTTTTCTGGTACTTGTCGATGGGGTTTCAGCTACCCTATCCAAAATTGCTTCTTCCAAAGCAGGAGTTCTCACATAATTTTGTCTTCCACTGTTACTAGAGTTTTTCTTAAATGTACCAGTTTCCCGAAGTCTATCGTCAATTCTAGAAAACGTCTTAGCGCATGGAAGATGTCTATTTGGAAAGCGCTCCTGATAAAGTCTGCGAGCTTCATTGGCATTTCCAGAAGCGAGTCCAAAACATAAGTGCATGTCCGTCATTTCGCCGAATGTGTAATCATTATTGTAGTTATTGTGAGCCATTTTAAACAAAATAATAACAATACAACGAATCGCACCAGAACACTTTTAGAAATAATGTTTAACTGAAGAAACATTTTTATCAGTGAGCGAAAAAAATTATCCATGAAACACAAAAACGCCAAAAAAATACATATTTTTACTTTTTTATTCTAAACAGCTAAATACAAACCTTATGGTCTTCATAATAAATAAATGGGAAGTAAATTTTTAAATTTTATTTAGAGAGCTAAAAATAGTATACAGGGTGATTGATTAGTGTGAGGAAGCTCTGTAGATCTGTTATAATAAAAGTAGGCAGCTTTAAGCTTCACATTTTAAAATTAGTTACGATGTGACAGGGTGTTTCATAAGGCCGTGCCAAATCAAAGTTATGTTTTTTAAATGGAACACCCTGTATATTTTTATATTTTTAGAATCTGCTCGATAATCTGATTTCAATGATATATCACACTTGTTATCTAATATGAATAGTAAAGGATCTACAGCTACTCAAAAATCACATTTTTTCAAATTCAGGTGGCTGTTGTAGCCAAACAGTTGGAAATCGAGGAAAACGGCTTACAGTCCCTATCCTAACTTTTTAAGGTCTATTCAGTGACATAAAATACATATTATTTGATACAGGGTGATCAAAAATCCAAAATCACATCCGATTTTTGATCACCCTGTATCAACTAATATTTTTTGCCACTGAATAGACCTTCAAAAGTAAGGATAGGGACATGTAAGCCGTGTTCCTCGATTTCCAACTTTTTGGCTACAACAGCCAAAATTGAAAATTAACCTAAACTGCACGAATATCTTTGGATGATGTTTTCTCGGAAACGGCTGCTCCAATCGAGATCAAACAAGTATTCCTTTTTGACGTAGTTTTCAATGTAGAATGTAAAAAAAAATATGGATAAGTCATTACCAAAAACACAAAAAAGTTATGAATAATCAAAATTTTCAAAAAATTCCCAAGTACACCCCTGACGAAATAATTTCTTTTTGAAGGTGTCAAAAGGTCACTATTATTGATCATATTTAACAGCCAAAATTTGGTTCTTTTATTTGTTTCCATTTTTAAGAAAATTCAAAAAATCAAAATAAAAAAAATGATTTCGAGAGGCTGTTGCTCGCTTAGGGGGCACTTTAGGACATAGGTCTATAGGAACTTTTTTTCCATTTTTTGGTTAAGGAATCTGCCTGAGAATTTTGGGACACATTTTAAAGGACACCCTGTATAATTGCCCGACGATCTCATTTGTATTCCGCGAGAATTGAATAACACTGACTGATATAAGAGAAGCATTTCTTGGCGACGTTGCCAACTACATTAAATCTGTAGGCTGGCTCACGAGCTAGGAGGTGCGTATCTACTTAGGATGATGCACAATGGTCTTAGTAAGACTTAAGTGCCGTGGGTTAACCCACCCTCCCCACGTTACAGATACAGATTCATGAATTATTCCAAGGACTTCTTCACGATAAGTAATACATTCTATTTTGCAGCCAATTTCGCCTTGAAGTTCAGAAGTACCAACCTACTAAACAACCAACCTAAATACTAAATAGACGTATATGTATGTCATTATGTTAATTAATTTTGCTTCGTTTTTAATGTTTTTATTAGGGTTCTTTCTACAGGCGATATAATAGTTGTAAATGATTTTATAAGCAATATTTAATTACAATGTTTGTAAAAATTTTGTTTTGTTGCCACAAAATTTCATGAATATCTTCACAAATGCTTGTCTTTTGTTTTTTTTGTTTGTTTGAAAATTGTTACCAGTCATTATTGACTTACCTACAAGAGGGGTAAATCGCTGAAAAATTTTGTACACTGGTACACATTTTGCCCCAAATAGTACGTAAATAATACGTGAATAGTACATAAATAATACGTAAATAGTATGTAAATAGTACGTAAATAGTAAGTAAAACTATTTACTTACTGTTTACGTACTATTTACGTACTATTTACGTACTATTTACGTACTATTTACGTACTATTTACGTACTATTTACGTACTATTTACGTACTATTTACGTACTATTTACGTACTATTTACGTACTATTTACGTACTATTTACGTACTATTTACGTACTATTTACGTACTGTTTACGTATTATTTACGTATTATTTATGTACTATTCACGTATTACGTACTAACGTACTTACGTACTAACGTACTAACGTATATTGTTAAGAGTGAGATTATAGGCCTTTTTGACTGACCCTTGAGTCCACTCTTAGCGGTAACCACGAGGGGCCCAATTTGTATTTAAATTGGCCTCTAGACAACACACAGCTAGGGGGTTAAGTTCAGAAGGAACCCTAACTTCCTGACGATGATTCAGAGGACGGGGAAAGGGTTTGCCCTACAGGAACTATTCCCTTTGGCAGTATCTCTCACTCTCAGAGATCGGATTAAGCGAATACCAAAAGGAACTCTCCGAATATTCACTTGTCATCTTTCAAGAGTGCTCTAGTTGATCTTTCTTGACCCTGTACTTTAATATTATTATTTAATAAAACCTAGTCCAACTACACGTTCTATTATTTTATTGAATATTTGTTTAGCGCGCCTGCCCTTGGACAAAACCTTACAAATCATAACATACCTATTCACAGGGTGTTATATTTATTCGTAACAATATGGTACATAAATAGTACCTACGTCAATAGTACGTAAATAGTACGTAAATATTTCCTAAATATTATGTAAATAGTACATAATTAGTACGTAATTAGTACGTAAATAGTTCGTAAATAGTACGTAAATAGTACGTAAATAGTACGCAAATAGTACGTAAATAGTACGTAAATAGTACGTAAATAGTACGTAAATAGTACGTAAATAGTACGTAAATAGTAAGTAAATGGTACGTAGATAGTACATAAATAATACGTTATTAGTTCGTAAACAGTACAAATATTTAGTAAATTGTACAGAAATAGTACACACTTTGTAAATAAATATTACACAAATGAAGTACATGAAAATTTGGTTGATGATCTAAAAAAAAGATCATTGCTCCATTTTTTTATGGGCCACCATCGCTGCAGTGGAAACCCTACACCAATATTACGTAATAATATACAAGTAGTACACAAATAGTACACAATAATACACAATAGTACACAACCGTACACAATAGTAAACAAAAAGTACATAAAGTAAAGTAAACAAATAGTACATGAAATATACAAATAGTACAGAATCAGTACGTATAATACATTGCTTGTACATCTTAGTTTTAAAAGGCCTCTTCTGTTTGAACCTTCTGTTGAGTGAAGAGTTATCTAGTAATTGTAACGCTTCTTCATTGACGTGCGTTGCAGCAAACTTCTTTATTTCTTCTTTACCTATCGGCATTATGTGGTTTTCCAGGGGCCTTCTGTGGATTGATGTTTACCTGAATTTCTTTCGCAACTTCATTAAGTAATTAGCCTAATTTTAAGTTTAAGTGCAATATTATGGATCGTCTCGATAAGAGTGTCTTGATTTTCTTCTAATTGGAACATATTTTGTATGTTTTTAGCGAAAATAACAACTTTCTGTTGATTGTCTCTTGTCCATTTGTAACTTGCTATTCTAATAGGAGGACAGTGAGTACACGAGTTTTTTATTTTTTAGTTGTCTTCCAGAGCGAATAATCAGTTTCTTTATCATCTGTTAGTTCTACTAGGTACTCAAGTAACATCTAAAGCTGGTCACATTGATTTGATAGGCAATTTAGCTGATGTACAGAAGTGTACTAGTAGCGAAGTCTGAATAAGTTAACTGGCTGATCAATAGGTTATATAAAAGCAGCTTTTTTTTTCCTGTAAACCCTTGTAACGTTAGCTGCACAATAGACTGGAAAAGCACTACTTAACTGAAATTGTATATCTTTATTCACCTACTTGGTATAGGCTGAACATAAAGCTGAAGAAGCTCTGTTACAGCCCTAAAGTACACCACTAATCAGCAATTAAAAACATGCTGCACAATGGGCTGAAAGAGAGTTACTTAAGTCAAATTGTATACCTTTATTCAGCTACTTGGTATAGACTGAACATAAAGCTAAAAAGCCCTATTGCAGTCCAAAAGTTTCATCACTAATCAACAATAAGAAATACGCTGCTCAATAGACTGGAAAGCACTACTTAAGTCAAATTGTATGCCTTTAATCTGCTAGTTAGTAGGTATATGTTGAACATAATATGTTCTGTTACAGCTTATTTTGTTACTATTATTCAGTCGTTTAAAATTAGCTGTCTATTGACCTGATAAAGTGTTGAAATAGTTCGCCTATATTTATATTGCACTTTTCTTCAGAAATATGAAACAAGCTGAAGAAGAACAATTCATCTTGTTATACCTATACCGGTTTCTTTTATTATAAACCGGCTGAAAAATGAAATTTAATGTTTAATAATACTTTTTCAGCCATGTATTGTCTAGATAAAATATTAAAATGTTGGCAGTCAAAAAAAACCATTTTAGTTTAAAGCGTTGTTTCCTTTCTGACATTTAGATATAAGCAGTGATAAGAGCAATATTAGAGAAACAAATAAAATTAATGCATTAAAGTAATAAAAAAATATTAACAAAATTATGCAAATTAGTCATTGACAACCAGTTCCAATAAGCCTCTTCCCAAGAAATTTGGTAAAATTCTCATAATGGTCAGATTTAAATTAAAATAACATTAGGGTAGGTACTAAATTTGTTACAAATATTGCAGTTTGAACTGATTCTTTGCAAGTGTGGACATTGTATGTATATTGTAAATTTAGTGGAAATTTTAAAAATGCCTAGACGTGTGTTAGATGTAAATAGTCTAATTTGTAGTGTACATAAGTATTTTACGGATGAAAAAGAAAATGGTGGTCTTTTAAAATCGGAACTGCCGAAAGAAGATCACCGCAAAACTCGCCCATTATTGAAAACGAAAGATATTCCAGATAGAAATTTGAAATTCGAGATACCATTTATCGAATGAGGGCCAACAAGGAACATATGACCTTAAATACAATTCTCTCGGAATTAATAGATAGAAAATTTGACGACATTGGCAGAACAAGTCTATGGCAAGTGATACATAACTTGGGTTTCAAATTTCAAAAGAAGGATAACAGAAAGGCCCTTTGTAAAAGAAGTTCTGTCGTGCACAAGAGAATTAACTTTCTAAGAAAATATTCTAAATTTAAAGAAGAAGCAGCGAATTTTATATATTTAGACGAAACATGGATATTTTCTAGGGGTGCAACCAAGAGAATATGGCAAGATGATAACGTAAAGTCCATCAAACATACCGATGAAGAAGGGAAGCGACACATAATTTTACATGCAGGAAGGAAATCGGGTTTTATAGAAGGTGCTGATTTAATATTTTCATCTAAATCAAAATCCAGTGACTATCACGATAATATGAACACAGAAATGTTTGTAAAATGGTTGCATGAAAAACTTCTCCCAGGTTTAAGTGAGCTTAGCGTAATTATTTTAGACAAAGCACTTTACCATTCTGAAGTACTAAACAAAAGTCCATCGAATTCTTGGACTGTTGATAAAATTAAAGAATGGTTGACAAAGGAACATATACCATTTCCTCAATATATATTAAAATCAGAATTATTACGCTTTGCAAATATACAAGCAAAACCAAAAACCTTTTTTGTGGATCAGATAATTGAAAGTTACGGTCATCAAGTTTTACGTCTGCCACCGTATCATTGCCAGTTTAATCCCATCGAATATATATGGGGAATAGCAAAACAATATTATGACAACCATATTGGACCTAATGGTTATAGTGACGACGCAGTTCGGGAAACTTGGCGAAAAGCACTTTCAATTGCAACTCCAGAAGTGTGGCGGAACTGTATATCCAAGTGCGAGAAACTAATAGAAGATTGGTGAACTTGTGAAAATAAAATAAACGAAATAAGTCCAATCATAATAACAATTAATCGTGATGACAGTGATGATGATGACGATTATGATATTTTGGATGATAATTACTAATTTTAATTTTTGTTGGCAAGTTCAATTTTTTTATTTTTCATTTGAAATTCTCCACATGGAACAAATTTTTATTTTAGAAAATATTTTATTTGAGCTAAATAACCCTCTTGTTATACATAGATCATATTTTCTGTGTGAAGTGTAATATAAAATTATAATTATTAGGTTTATAATAGCCACATTAGACTCCATTAACGAGGAAGTTTAATTCTGCTCTCAATTATACAAAAGATTATCCATTATTATTTAATTAAAAAGTTGTACATTATTTTTCATCTCATTCTACCAGTTGATATTTCTCCAAAGAACAGGTCAAACTTTCGGGTACTTAACTGGAAATACTCATAAAAATTTTAATCCGAAACCCGCGTAAGTATAGCGAACAGACTGTAATTTGACTGTTTGCACATAATTTACATTTTTACTGCTATAAAAAATAGGCATACAAAAAAATTATTAAATTTATATTATTGATATAAATTGAAAATTGAAAAACTTTTAAACAGCAGCCAAAAATTTCGAGAATTTCAATTTGATAAATTCACCTCATCAAACTATGTTTGTGTTTTTAATATAAACACTTTTGAAATCGCCCGGTATTTTGAATCAGGTCAACCTGCAGAAAAGGACATACGTGTAAACATTCTTCTTCAAAAAATTTCTTGATATAGGCACTAATTTAATTTCAACTAAACCTCAGTTAACAGATTGTATTTCGTTCTCGCGTACGTCATTGAGATATTTTATAATATCTTATCAGACCACTAAAAATGTTATAATACAAAAAAAACTAATTAACCAGAAATCAACTTGAATAATAACGAAAGTCATTGAAAATATTGAACTAGTTAAAACAAATTGATTCAATATGCAAATGGTAACATGAATTTGAAGGTTCCTGAATAAACCTACCAGCACTAGCACAGCCGATGCAAGGTCTTTTGTCTATTTTAAGGTGACTTTAAATTCGTTTTCAATCTCGAAAACTATTACTTATTTCTTATTTTTCGTAATATTATTTTATTGTTTTGTTTTTGCTGGAATATCCCGGTTGTAAATCGTTATAATTTTGTACTTTTTGCGTGCTTAAAATAGCTAGTAGTGCGTTCATTAAAATAAATGAAAAATTGAACGAAACTTAGAAGAATCGTTTAAAAATACTATCTCGGTTTCGTGTTTTAAACGTGGCTATGCTTATAGTGGATGCGTGATCTCCCCCATTCGAAAATTCCTTGTAAAAATTCTAACACATGGCCAGAATCCCAAAAATAAAATTACCTGCAAAAAAGCGCAAACAGTTCTCGCTTTGGTCCAGAACCGAAGTTATTGTTCGAGAATAGTTATGGAATCATTCCCAAGAAAAACAAAAACACAGAATTTACAGATTCGGAACCAGTTCTAGCGAAACCAAAACTGCGAATATGTACTGCGCATACTCCAAAGGTTCTGGAAGAGTTCTGGAACAGTTATGAAAGTGAACCAAAAGAAAGCTAATATATTTTCAACAATTTGTTTTGTTATTTATTCCTGTCTATTTTCAGAAAAATATTTAGCAATATATTAGAATATGATGAACAATATTGTCTGTAATTACATTTTTTACCTAGTATATTGAAATATTCCACTACTTTTTATAAATATTAAAGGTGGTACTGACACATCCAATAAATTTTAAAACAAAATTACTAGTCAGCTTGAATCGAGGCTCGTTTAAAGAAAAAAGAAGACTCCTATTCTTATAGGACATAAATATTTAATGTATGCAAAATTTTCCATTATATACATAAAAATAATAGAAATAATCGCATTTAGCGTTTTGTTGGAATATAAAATCGAGTGTAATAACCCCATGGAGAAAGTTTCTGAACAAGATCGTCGACTCTTTTTACTTTCTACGGCAACGACTAGGACTGATTTTATACGGACGATTATTATATTATTATGCTACTACGGCGGCAATCGATCCGTACCGACTGTTCAAAAGACTCTGTATATACGTCAGTTATGAAATATTAAATAGCACTTATAACACCAAATTAAAGCAAATCGCAAATTAAAACAAATACTTAACCTTAAAAGATTTTAAATTAGACCTTTTTTCACATACTTCGATTTTCTCTTATTATACGGAGAATGATGGCACTGCGCAGCTTTCTGAGTGCCTTTTAAAAGGAGATAGAAAACTCCGCCATTTTGAACACTTATTACGTGTTGCCTACATCTTAGCGCAATAGTTTTAGTGGTTATGTTATAATATTTACCCAAAGCCAGTCCCCAAAGATATTATTTAAGAACCTACATTTTACAAAACCATTAACAAATAATGAATATCTTGAAAACTTGGTGATTTCCATTTGTAAGTAACAGTAACTACTTTAATTATGTTCCTATTATTGTATTCTAAATGCTTTTTATTTTTCTGGTCTCCTAGGGATTTCGAGCACTTAACTTGAACAGTGTTTACAAACCATTTGTTTAGAAATTATTTTTAGCTAAACTCTGTTATGTCTGTTCTCAGCATTTTGAAGAAAATGCTTACTGCTCTTGTGCAAAAAGGTATGTGATTAATCATGAAACAATTCTTTGTAGAAGAAAATTGAAACATTTACTTCAATAGATAGGAGCAGTATTAAAATCAAACGAAATAATATAAATAACCATGTAAGTAATATTGTTTACTTTTTGGAACATTTATATTATAATAATTATTTTTATTTAAGGTTTACTAGCTGTGGTTCATTTACACACCTGAAAGTAGAGGTAGCTCACAGCCTCACTAAGAAAATAGCCCTCTCTGCTAAATGGTTTATCTGTTAGAAAATGACCTGTAATATTTATTTTTTTTATCTGGTACAGTAAACTGTGTAACAATTTCAGATAAATGGAAATTTCTGATAAGCGAAAGTACCACTGATCCAGGTACATTGATTTTGTACGTTAGACATTCACAGGAATCATAAAAGTAACAAAAACGCCTTTTAGAGCCACTATATGTCGACATCCTTTTTACAATATTAAGTCGACGGACTAAAAAAGGCATAGCTAGACCATCGATTGCTATAGAAGCAAAAAGTAAGGAGATATGCAAGAGTTTTGAAAATGTACACTAGCAATCTAATGTTAATGCAATTACCAAACTTGGGTAATCTTTGAAAACGAGAATATTGGTGGAGGTGGTGGCAGTAATACCCCTAGGGGTATTTTCTTGAATAGAAAATATTCCGCAATTTCTTACTGTGTAACAACTGAAAGAAGACTCATTTGTATATGAACAATACATTTGTTTTAGTTAAAAATTTAACAACTACATATAACTAATTAAAAAAAAAACAACTGTTATACAAATTCAACTTGTCTGTCTCAAATAAATTATAAGACAAAAACCAACTATCTTTTGCAGCTTGTCTGCAAGAGTATATTTCTCTGGTAATATCTTTTAGTTAAAGCTTCTTTAATCTCACATTTCTTTGTTTTTATTTTATAGTTTCGTACCATATTTACAGCTGAAAAAATGCAAAATATAATATTAGATTGTTTAGCCTCAAAGATTTTTATTACATTACAAAAATAAAATGTTTATTCTTGGGCATGGGACTGGCGAAAAATATCATAATATTGAGGTAAAATCATATGCACAGCTCTAGAAATAATTTAAAACCACTCACCTCTATTTCAAGATGCACTCGCAATTATAACTTTATTTCAAAGAAGTTTCTTGTATGTTATTTTAAATTAATAAAGGTTCCTTCTACATGCTTGATGCCTTCATTTAAAATCTCAAAATACCAAGATGTAGGCTACCAGTTTAACATTTTGGAAAAATGTGTTGCCTAACCTAGTAGTAATTGCATCAAACTGGCCGCGCCCTATGTTGGGCGTGTCGGACGTCTCTCTTGCACCGTATAGTAATCAAAGTATGTGCCTTTTTCATTTTATTACTATTTAATTGTTATTATCCAATAATATAATGAAATCAAAGCAAATCACAAAACAAAACAAAACAAGTACTTACCCTTTAAACTAGACCCATTATTAGAAGCATTTTACTATTTATAATCAAATAATCAGTCACCATTTCTAGAAGTAAAACAATTAGGTCCCTAAAAATGATGCCGTTTTAGTTAATAGTTTTAGTTAATTATTAGACAAAACTGCCACATATCAAACTATCAAAAAGTTTTATAAGAACTAAGATTGGATTTGTCAAACCGTAGTAAAACTATTGAAAAAAAGGGGTTTCAACGAGCCAGAGCAGAAATGAGAAGTCTACCACAACGACTATGCTGGACCCAAACCCTCTCCACATTTTGCTGGAAAGAGATGGTCCCCTATAGACTCCTAATAGAGGATAGTCAATGCAGGGATAAACTGCGATGTGAAAAAAGAGGACTGTTGAGTGAAATTAATAAACATCACATACTCAGAATCTTAGATTCGCTAGTTCTCTAACAGCATATAGATAAATCATAGATTGTCTTCATTTTAGAAAGAGACGAATAGAGAACCATATCCTAATTAACAAAATAAATGACTCAATAACAAATGGAACTATCCAAATTAATTATTTTAATAAATTCAAAAAAAGGCAAACATGGATTACACAAGGTTTGATGAAATCGGCAAAACATAAAGAAACTTTATATCTTGTTCAAAAAAATTATCCGGAAAATAAGGCAAAAAGACAAATATAACAGATATAAAAACAAATTTAATAAACTTATAAAAAAACTAAAGAAGATTTTTTTATTGATAGAATTAGAGACAGTAAAGATAGTAAAACTCTATGGAAAACCGTGAATACCTACGTTGAGAAAACTTGAACAAAATGATAGAATTGAAATAGATAAAAACAATGTTAAACTAACTAAAAAAAAGATATAGCAAACTATTTCAATGAGTATTTTTCTAATGTAGGTAAAACCTTGGCAGAAAAAATTAAAAACCAAATATATCATGGAATCGAAAATATGGTTGTCAATAGGCTTTTTTTCTGCCAACTTGTGAAAAGGAAATAAAAAATGCCATAAGAGATCTGAAACCAAAAAAGCACCAAGAATAGACGGAATAACTAGTGAACACTTATTACTTGTTTAGAAACCTCTTATTCATTTAGTAAATGAAATATTTCTAAAGGGTCAATTTCCAGGACCTCTAAAGACGGGTTTAATTAAGCCTCTACACAAAAAGGGCAATAAAAAAAATACTTCCAATTATAGATCAGTATCATTAATAACAAATGTTACTAAAGTTGTGAAAAAAATTATAAAATTACGAATAGTCTTTCCTGAAAAAAAAAAAAATTATTATATATTGGAACGACAATTTGGTTTCAAGCAAGGTATGTCAACAGAAGATGCTATAACATTTTAAACTAACATTTATAAAAAACTTGAAAGTACACCAACTTTATGTGTATTTTTAGACTCAGCGAAGGCTTTCGATACCGTTGATCATATAATATTGATCGATGTACTAGAGTACCTTGGTTTTAGAGGAGTAATAGCAAATATATTAAACTCTTATCTAGCTAACAGAGTCCAATATGTCAAAATTGTAGATAAGCTAAGCGATGCATGCATTTTTGTAACATATGGTGTTCCACAAGGAACAGTACTGGGGCCCATTCTATTCTCCATATATATTAATGGTCTTTTAGAGATAAGAAGCAATGATACCATATCGTCTTTTACTGATGATACCGTTATATAATATTCGGATTAATCTTGGAAACTAGTAAAAAAAAAGCCCAGAAAGATCTAGTCAATATAAAAGATTGGTTTGACTTAATATCCTTAACAATTACTTAAAAAAAAAACAAATTATATACCCTTTTCATGTAACAAAAAAAATACCAAATTTTAAAAACTTTAACTCAAAATCATAATACATTAGAAATACAGGAGACAAATAGTTGTAGATATCTGGGAATCGAAATTGACAGGTTTTTAAAATGGGATGTATATATATCATTATTAATTAAAAAATAAATAAATTTAGAACACTTCCATCAATTTTAAAAACTGATCATTTGAAAAAAATTTATTTCTCATTAGTGCACTCATTACTACAATACGGAATAGCAAAGTGGGGAGGGGCATATAAAAATCAAATTAAAAAATTAGAAACTATCCAAAAAATGTTTATAAAAATTATTCTAAAGAAACCTAAACGATATTATACTAACCTTCTATATAAAGAAAGTTATCTTGTGGATATTAATCAAATATACCTCTTTAAAATATTGACCATGCAACATAAAAAAAACATATGATAGAAAAAATAAATCATGACCACGACACTCGCTACAAACAAAATCAAATAACGCAAACCGCAAAAGACCACAGGTCAAAAATCATTTTATTTTACAACAAAACATATTCCAAATAAATTAAAAAATTTAAAAAATAATTTATTTAAAATAAAATTAAAATAATGGATATTGCAACTACGAAGAGAACAAGTAAGTAATCTGATTAATTTAAAACGATACTAATATAATTTAAAAAGGTACTTTAATTAAAGAAAATAAAAAAAAAAAAAACCTCAATTAATTCTTCTGCACTTCTTATTACAGTGATATATTCAAGTATTGTATTTTATTATATTTAATTTAAAATATCCAATTTAAAGTCTTTGATTAAGAATATTTAAATTAAGGTCTTTAACTTAAAGTATTTGATTTAAGGTATTCAATTTAAATAAAATATTTACTTCACAGTGCGTGAGTACACAGCACACCAAACATTCACTTTAGAAGAGTCTCTTACACTTTCATAAAATTCATGTGGATTTTCTTCACTCCAAATTCTACAATTGTGTCTATTGACGGCTCCATAACATGGAAACTTGCTTCATCAGACATTATTAAAAGAAGCTCAGGATTATTTCTTATCAAGTCCAATAACGTCTCACACATATAAAGACATTTTTATTTGTCTCTCTCGTATAATATTTGGTGTAATTGAATTTTGAAAGGTTTCAGTTTCAGTACTTGTAAGATTCTATGAACTTTGGATCTACTCATAATAAAATGTGACGCTATTTTTCTGATAGATGACTTAGGAGATCTAGTAACAAACTCGTATACACCAATGGTATCATGTAAAAGATTATCATTGCTGATATTTCGTTTTTTTTTTTCGAGCTAGTGATGCATTATTTTTGAAAATGTTAAACCACTTCATTATTGTCTTGTATGTCGGTGCTGTTTTATTAAATTCTCTAAAAAATCTTCGTCTTGTTCGCATAATAGATTTTGTTTCAGCAAAATTAATTATGATACTTGCCTTTTTTGTTTCAGAAAATAACATTTAAATTTAAAAAGAATCACTTGAAACCTTAGTCTAAGCTTTTAGAACAGTTAAAACAACAATTTTGACATTTCTTATAAACGTACACGGAAAAAAAAAATTGTAGAACAAATTTCTACAATTATAGATTTTTTCTCTACAATAAATAGTACAAATAGGGACAGGGGCAATTTGTAGTAAAAATTTCCAAATAATTGTAAAGAATGTATTGTAGAGTTATTATCTACAATATGTAGTAAAAATATCCATATGTATCACAAAAATTGTTCTACAAATTGTTATAATTTTTGCTATTCATTATATGAATTTATATTAAAAATGTATTGCGTTTCATGAAAATTAATACGAAAATTTTACACAATAAATAGTAAAAATTCAAACAAATTGTAGTAATTTTTAATAAAATTTGTAGTAGTATTCCACAGTTATTATAATTATAACCTAGAAAAAATGATCCTTAATAAAATATTCAAAATTTATTGTTTTAATTAAAAAGATACAAAGTCTTAATTACATTATGTAATAAATAACAGTGATAATAGATAGTTTCCTCAGTCTCAGTTGGTTTTACTGCACCTGAAAAATATGAAATAAAAATTAATACCCTGCTCATACCCATAAAACGGGGATATCTATAACCTTTACAGTGATTGGGATATTAAATGAACACGTCGGAGAACTAAAAAAAAATGAGAAAGTAGATATGTCACAATTAAATCGAAAAAACATCGAACTTGGCACAATAATCGATCGTTGGCCATAACTATTTTTATTAAAATAATTTACTAAGGTTATTTAAATTAGTTATCTAAAGGTAAATTATTCACAAACAATAATAAATGTACATACCACTTATAGAAATTATTATTAAAATTTTCTCGAATCATCACTGCTTATAATATAATAATGTGTTATATATGTACGATGCTTTGTTTTGTTAACATGGCGAATGACTACTGCAGTCTGACCATTTATGGTCAACGTCAGAAAATGTTGGTCAATAGCAGAATTCTGTTTTATTCACATGACTTAAAATTTCTACAATATTATAGAATATTTTTCAACAAAATTGAATTTTTATCGTAAGAAGGGATGTAAAGTATTATTATTTTTTGTAAAGAAAATTACCTACTATTTTTTGTATTTGTATTTTAACAGAAATTAATAGTAATAATTACAATAATTGTAATAAATTTTTACTTCTACAAACAATAATAAAATATACTAAACATTGTGCTCTTCTTTCCTATTGTTGTAGCATTTTATTCGACAATTCAATTGCTACAATAATTAATAGTTTTTAACTATAAATTATAGTAAAATTTTCTACAAAACGTTAAGTATTTTTCTACAAGTCTACTACTACAACATTGTAGTAAAATTTTCTAGTCACATTTTTTTCCGTGTACCAAAGCCTACTATAAAATTATTGATGAGAGTTATTGTTAATTGTTGATTTTACAGGCTTTTTACAGAAAATTTAATTGTTCAGTCATTTCTTCATTGATTTTAAAAAACTTTATTTCTCCAGATAGTTAAAAGGACTGGCTTTCGGGACATTAAAAAAAAATTAAAAATACGTCTTTAAAAAACCGCCATTTTGTTTTTTAGTAAACGGAAGTGCTAAATAATTTTGGATTGACCGAAATAATAATAATAATTTGATACATTTCGGTGAAAACCGCACTTGCGTTTAAAAGTTATAATCTTGCTAAATGTTGAAAAATATAATGGGACACCCGGTATATTTTTAGTTTAAAAAATAAATCAACTATAGGTTTAAATATAGTATTAAGCGAAATTAAAAATAAACGTTAATTATAAACAAGATAATAACATTATAAAAAAACGTATTATTTTATTAAATTTTCAACATTCAGTTAAAAATAGCTAAAAAAATACGTTAGAAAGTAGTATTGTTATACGTATAATTTTTGAAGTAAAATTTTAACATTGAATTTTCAACCAATAACGTTTTGTATACCGTACAACGTTATATTTACGTTGAAAAAACGAGTGTTTGTGCTGCTTTACGATGCTGCGTTTTTTAAATGTAGCTATTTAAGCAGAATTAGTGCAGTTGATCCTTCTCTTTTCATCGCGGCACCGCAACGGGCAAGTTATTCAATGTTCATGGAGATTCATCGACATAGACCGTTAGATTAGAAATTATGAATTTTATTTGCTTGATAACTATGCAAAATTATGCACGCAAATTGCAGTTTCTTTTCTCCTTTGTTGGTAATTTATCGGTGAAAAACACACCGGTACAACAGATAGTGTAGTGTAATAATTTAATTGGTGTTATGTTACACAATACGTAATTAAATCTAAACATTGCACTTTTATTTGCTTATTTACTTTTTATTAATTTGAAAATCATATTCTTCAGTCGAATGAGTGAAATTTCATAAATAACCGTCACAGAGTGTTAGTTAACAATTATGTGAGCTTTTAAATTTTTTTTAGATTTCCTGATGAATTTAAGAGTTGTAAATTCAAATTATCTCCGTGTTACATTGCGTAAAATTGATATATTTTTAAAAGCTATGTAAAAAATATGGTTTTGTTTTACTGTGACATTCTGAGTAATAAATAGTGGTAATGTCAAGACCGCAAACAGGTTGCTGTTTTTGAAATATTTCATGGGGTCACAATATTAATAAATATGTGTATATTTTAATTCCGATAATTATAAAGACCAATTTGACAGATCATTACATAACTATTATTCAAATTGTATTAGAAAATGAAATATATAAAATAAGTAAAGACACAAATAAAACAATTTTTATAGACGAAACAAAGATTAAAAATAAATTTAAAAACTACGAATAGTCTTCTAAAATCGATAAATAAAAAAAATTTGTTATTTCAAAAAACTATAAAGAGTCCGAAAAATATGGCTTTTAAAAGAAAATACAAACATTTCAGAAATAAATTAAACGCTTTATTAATTAAAACGAATTTTATATGGAATACTGTACAAGAAATAAGTCATACAAAAAACTGAAACCTACCATATATATGATTAAAAATGAATTGAACCAAAAATTAACAGAAAAAATTGACATCGCAAATTAATTTAATATTAGATTTAAACACATTGGTAAGAAGTTGACACAAAACATTAAAACTAACTGTAACTATAAACCTCTACGTAAACTTGTCCCAAACTCATTTGTCTTTACTCCTGTAGAAGAACCTGAAATAAAAACCGCAATAAATGATTTAACTTATGGTTATTATGGTTGAGCGCCACTATATTTAAAACTTACTAAACTTGACTATCGATTAATGATAAAAATATAGAAAATCACTAACCATTAAGATATTATAATTAAATTAAAGGTTTCAGATAAGGTAGCGACAAATTCTAATTCACAGAGACTTACTTATTCAAATTTAAATGATTTATTATTAAAATACTTATCTGTGAACAAGAGGTAGTATTTAAGAAGAGACTAGTAGAGGCCTTCTTCAAGGGGATTCGTATGATACGCTTCGGATATCACCAACTCTTAAGTATAAATCTTCATAGGTAAACTTAAATCTCATAAACTTCTTTAGATGACTCGAACTAAACCTCTTGATTTATTTGAAATAAACTTCTGTAGTTGGAACTTCTAAGTTTCTATACTTCTAAACATGCAGCTTGAACCTTCTTCTAAACTTCTAAACAATCTCTTTAGATATAACTCCTACAGAACCGTCTAGATACAGCCCGGCTACAAGTAAAAAGGTAAAAATATCAAGAAATGGACTAGGAAGTTTATATAGGAAACAGATAAAATGCTTTTTACTATTAAATGAACAATTTAAACTATTAAATGAATAGCTTCACAGAGACCAAAATTAATATGAAAAGGAAAAAATCTTATTTAACATATTTAAATATAGTAAAGCATATTATCTCTTTCCCAACAAAATAATAGATAAAATTATATAAAACATGCGACCCTTGTGTTTTCATGTTGAGGTTATGTTTCAAATTTGACATTTTAATTAGAAATTTTTGTACAAAATTTATATTTTCAACAATATATCGGTATAAAAGCTTACCTTATGAAATCAGACGGACATTAAGAATATTAATAGACAATTAGTACATCGATGTCCAAGATAAAAGATAATTAAAAATTCAAATCAACTTCTTTGTTGACAGAGACGAATCGAAATGATAATCCAACTATTAAGTGTAAAGGTTAAAGAAAAGGTCCTTTATTTCTCACAAGTCAATTTATTGGCGACCGGTTTCGAAGTTGTCACTTCATCATCAGGCACACCTAAATGGAAAGTCAAGGAGTCAGTTGTAATAAAAACAATTATAAAAGCATAAACGGACTTTAACATATACAAAATAACAGAAAAAACACAAAAGAAAGTTAAACAATAACCTTGACTCACCTTGACTAATTCCATAAAGGAAGCGCTACAAAAAGTTTAACAGAACGAGTTAAAAAAGTCATGTGTAATAAGTATTTTTTAAAAAAATTTTTAATGTAGGTTAGGTTAAACCACCAGATGTCTTTTTGAATAAAATAATTAATTAAAACACATTTAAGACAATTATTAACTAAACAACACAAAATAGTTTTACAAGCACAAACAGTTTAAAAATTTTTAAGGAAATAATGTTAATTACTGAAAGTAAAAAGTAAAAAAGTAAAAATTATCAGACTGTCAAGACATCTATCTAGATTTTTAACGAATCAATGCAGTAAACTGTAAATTTTAAATTAGCGGATAAATAGTGTACTAACGGAGGTGTTATTTACTGAAAGTGAGTATAGGTGGCGATGACAAAATTTATTGAAAGTAAAATATATTAAACTGAGAATGAGAAAGCAAAAAAATTTTTTATACTAACAAGAAA
The DNA here is from genome assembly GCA_927349885.1 of Psylliodes chrysocephalus. Lineage (NCBI taxonomy): Eukaryota > Metazoa > Arthropoda > Insecta > Coleoptera > Chrysomelidae > Psylliodes > Psylliodes chrysocephalus. The sequence goes on along the minus strand of OV651816.1, from coordinate 95,631,569 downwards.
ATTAGAACACTAAACAAGAAAATATGAAAATTCATATGTAAAAAGGGAAATTTGAAGCAGATAATCAAAAACAAAATTACTGTTACAGGAAACGGAAAATAGGTTGACAGTACGAATGTCAAAAAAGAAAAGTCAAATTTTGGCGTATGACAACCACGTGGGAGAATTTGAATAAGCTAAAAAAATTTTAATAAGATGCGAATGGGCAAAAATTAATGGAAAGAAAATCTAAATTGGGAGAGTTAATTGTGGTAAGTAACTGACTGAAGATCAAATGAGTGGGGGTAAAAGTCTGAAAATAATTTAAATAAGCGCAGAGAACGTTGGGGTACTAATAAATTGAATTTGTGCATTCAGAGAGCAGGAGGGGCCAGATTTAATATTTTTTAAAATTTCCAGGTTCTCAAAGTTATTCAGAAGGAATTTATTAGAAGTCATATGCAAAATGTCGAAGCCAATGCTAGAATCAAAATCGTGACCAGTGTCTACAAATGAGCAGCAAAGTGAGAAAAACCAGTAGTGTTAGTGTTAAGAGAGCGTGTGTGCTCTTTCAGGCGTATTTTAAAATTACGAAAGGTCCTTCCCACATATGAGCATGGACAGTTCAAACAAGTTAGTTTGTAAACACCAGACTGATCCATAGGATCAATCTTATCCTTATTCCTAACAAACAGGCTACTGATCGAGTTGGACGTTCTAAAGCTAATTCTGAAGGAATCTTTGAACAAGTTACGATATGAGAATTTTCCAATTAAAGTAAGTGAAACATACTTACGATTATCTGCTTCAATATTGGGAAGGGGGTCAATTATGTAACTATTGTTCTGATTACGTTTATTCTGTTTTCTATACCATAGCTAATCCTGACAGTCAGGATTAGCTATGGGTTCGCCTTTATCTCCTATACTTGCAGACATCTTTATGCATAATTTTGAGAATAACAATATATTAAACAACAATCCTTTTTGCTCAGCTATTAAATTCTATCATAGATATGTTGATGACATACTGATACTATGGACTGGTGATCTGGATAAGTTAAATAACTTCCTAAATTATATAAACACCATACATAGTAACATCAAATTTACATTAGAGATAGAAAACAACAAATCTATCAACTTCCTTGATTTAACTATATCCCATTGTACAGATCTTAAGTTGGAATTTAACATATTTAGAAAACCTACTCACACAGGGGTTGTTATTGATAATTTATCCAATCACCCAGTTACACATAAGTTAGCAGCTTTTAATTGTTACTTGGAACGTCTTCTGAAAGTACCACTATCAGTAGATAACTTTAATAAAGAACTCAATGTTATCAAACAAATTGCTAATAGTCACAATTATGATCAGAACTTAATAGATAAAATGCTTCATAGAAAACAGAATAAACGTAATCAGAACAATAGTTACATAATTGACCCCCTTCCCAATATTGAAGCAGATAATCGTAAGTATGTTTCACTTACTTTTATTGGAAAATTCTCATATCGTATAGCCAACTTGTTCAAAGATTCCTTCAGAATTAGCTTTAGAACGTCCAACTCGATCAGTAGCCTGTTTGTTAGGAATAAGGATAAGATTGATCCTATGGATCAGTCTGGTGTTTACAAACTAACTTGTTTGAACTGTCCATGCTCATATGTGGGAAGGACCTTTCGTAATTTTAAAATACGCCTGAAAGAGCACACACGCTGTCTTAACACTAACACTACTGGTTTTTCTCACTTTGCTGCTCATTTGTTAGACACTGGTCACGATTTTGATTCTAGCATTGGCTTCGACATTTTGCATATGACTTCTAATAAATTCCTTCTGAATAACTTTGAGAACCTGGAAATTTTAAAAAATATTAAATCTGGCCCCTCCTGCTCTCTGAATGCACAAATTCAATTTATTAGTACCCCAACGTTCTCTGCGCTTATTTAAATTATTTTCAGACTTTTACCCCCACTCATTTGATCTTCAGTCAGTTACTTACCACAATTAACTCTCCCAATTTAGATTTTCTTTCCATTAATTTTTGCCCATTCGCATCTTATTAAAATTTTTTTAGCTTATTCAAATTCTCCCACGTGGTTGTCATACGCCAAAATTTGACTTTTCTTTTTTGACATTCGTACTGTCAACCTATTTTCCGTTTCCTGTAACAGTAATTTTCTTTTTGATTATCTGCTTCAAATTTCCCTTTTTACATATGAATTTTCATATTTTCTTGTTTAGTGTTCTAATTTTCTTGTTAGTATAAAAATTTTTTTTGCTTTCTCATTCTCAGTTTAATATATTTTACTTTCAATAAATTTTGTCATCGCCACCTATACTCACTTTCAGTAAATAACACCTCCGTTAGTACACTATTTATCCGCTAATTTAAAATTTACAGTTTACTGCATTGATTCGTTAAAAATCTAGATAGATGTCTTGACAGTCTGATAATTTTTACTTTTTTACTTTTTACTTTCAGTAATTAACATTATTTCCTTAAAAATTTTTAAACTGTTTGTGCTTGTAAAACTATTTTGTGTTGTTTAGTTAATAATTGTCTTAAATGTGTTTTAATTAATTATTTTATTCAAAAAGACATCTGGTGGTTTAACCTAACCTACATTAAAAATTTTTTTAAAAAATACTTATTACACATGACTTTTTTAACTCGTTCTGTTAAACTTTTTGTAGCGCTTCCTTTATGGAATTAGTCAAGGTGAGTCAAGGTTATTGTTTAACTTTCTTTTGTGTTTTTTCTGTTATTTTGTATATGTTAAAGTCCGTTCATGCTTTTATAATTGTTTTTATTACAACTGACTCCTTGACTTTCCATTTAGGTGTGCCTGATGATGAAGTGACAACTTCGAAACCGGTCGCCAATAAATTGACTTGTGAGAAATAAAGGACCTTTTCTTTAACCTTTACACTTAATCCCTACTACTCACATATGGCTACCCTCACTCCAAAAAGATAATCCAACTTTTGACATAAGGCATAAACGACAAATGACATTTGTGTAGAGATGTTGGTGTCAAAATAACGAAAACGGTTCCGACCGTTACAATGTTTGGCTCTAAATAACGAAAACGGTTTCAACCTTTACAAGCTGTAGGTTAGAGTGTCCATTATTTACCAATTTGGTTTTTGAGTTTACAGCGCCCCTAAAATTTTTAGTGTATGACCCAATAAAAAATATCGAACCCATATAAGCCCTTAATATTGATGATAAACCGTGCCACAAAGGCAATTCATTTCCCATTTAAATAACATGGGGTTTTTGTAATTTTTGCAATCAATTTTTTCGTTCCTCAGCCAGTTCATACAAAGCTGCGGCAATCAATTATTTTTGTTTTTTTTTTTTCATTCTGTTTACCTTTAACTTCATCAGAAAATTTTGGAAAAACTACTGAGATTCAATTAGATTTACCCTATGAAGTTTAGACCATCTTTAAAAGGAGAAATAAAGATATTTGAAGACACATTGTGTATCCAAAATGTATTATAAATATATAGATTTTAACCAAATAAAATTAGCTTTCTTATTCGGACAACTAAATAGTTGTTTCATTGTCCTGTTAGGAAAGATATAATAGATAAAAGTTTCCATTAATTTTATTATAAATTTCATGGAAATTCCCAAATAAATATTTAAAAATTATGTTACGAATCGATGGCTCATAAAGCAATTAAAAAAAGGTAATTGCTTGGAAGAGTTATAATGGTTGTATGTGTAAAAATTAGAGTATTGCACCTCTTACCTTTTAGTTCTTCCTGTTGAAGTATCTTCCAGGTACCTGGATCTCGTGGAAAAAGCAGAGCTTCGAGAATAGCGAGGAAATCACAACAAAAGCGGAAAACATTAAAGTTATCGTGAAGCACAACGCCGGCCGTATCGCCTTTATTTTATCGCGATCAATTTGTGTCTTCTGACCAACTCAACGATCGGTCGAAATATATCAAAAAAAAAGTTTAGTTTTGATAAACTATTCATATCGCTGTCCTCCAAATAATATAAGGTGAAGCGGTGCAATACAACACATATTGAAAAATAATAAATAATAAGAAATTAATTGAGTATTCTATTCATAACAAATTATTATCCTTACAAAATAATAAAAATTATTTTTGAACCACCCAAATGAAAATATATTGATTGAAACATTATTTAAAAATTCTGTACTGTACAAGAAAAGTGGATATGATGGCCATATAGCACAAAGACGAAGTTTGAACACAATGCCATAGGCGGAATGCTCAATCGTTTGAGTATTATACGGACAATCCACTCGAGTTGTACAATTTATTTTTTCTACGACCCATAAACGAATTTGTGAAAATTTCAAAAATTATTTAAGGTTTTTAAAATAATAAATTTAAAAATAATTTACTAATTTATACAATAAAATAAAATAAATAGAAAAAACAAATAATTTAATTAGTCTCCAATCCTAGAATTGAATCTCTGCGTGAAAGACAAATGACCTAGTCACTGCTGTATCACCAGTCACCACTTATAATATTTTAGGTTTAATACTCGTAATTAAATTGATTTCATATAGTTTTATTAAAATATATGGTTTATTTTTAAACATAGACGAAATAATAATAGAAATCTATTATTTATCGATTCTACATAAGAATAATTCATTTTAATGTATATTTAATCTCAATAACTAAAAAATATACTGCCAATTGAGTGAACAAGATATGAATTGTGATTGGTGGAATTTATCTTCGTAGAGACTATAAAATGAAAAAATATGCCAATGCGTTCAACTGAACGAAAATGAAATCCACCAGTCAAAGTGTTCATATTTTGGTCACTCGACTATTATTTTTTAGATTTTATATAAGTGTGTAGATTCGATAAATAATAGCACTTTTATTTTTATTTCGTCCACATTTAGAAATAAATCTTAAATATAAATCAAACTATATGAAACACATTTAATTACAAGTATTAAAATCGTAAGTGTGGCGATGGAAGTGAGGCAACGGGGTTTGTCTTCCACGCGAGAGGCCCGGTTTCAAATCTGGGCTGGGGACTAATTGAATTCAATCTTTTTTTCAAGTTTATTTTATTTGATAAATTAGTAAAAATCATAAATTATTTTAAAATTAGTTGTTTTGTATTAATCCAAAATAATTTGTTAAATTTTAAATTTTCGTTAGTGGGTCGTAGAAAAAATATACTATGTAACTCGAATGGATTGTTCATATCGCACTCAGACGATTGAGCATGACGCCGTCTTCGTGCGATAAGGCCATCATATCCACTTTGTTGCACAAACTACTATTTTGAACTTATTTTCGAGTTGAAAGGAAATTTCAAAAAATTGTTTTCATAATACCATATTTTTACACTCACAAGTAACTACACTATAAAAAAAAAATAAAAATATGAACATGCAAATCAGTTTACTCCATTTCGGACAGTTTATCTTAGATATTACTTCGTAACTTCCTTCATTTACGGTTATGATTACTGGTCAAAATTCATCAATTACATTTTATATTACTAGTTATTGCCTAAAAAAAAGTATAGAAATACGAAATCCGTTTGAGGTTCACTGTCAGCAATAATCGTACAGCAAAATCAGAACTTTTTTCTAAAAATAAGATTATTAATATTATAAGTATTTTAGTGGCGCCGGACAACTGTCAACAGTAAAATAGTTTATGGCTGTAATCTTTTGATCGAAAACTGATAAACTTTGGACAGTTCTATCTACGACACCTACCAACGTAATAAAATGTTATTCTTTTTCCTTTTTTATTTTATTGCTATTCAGTTTTATATATATTTTTTTTCTAACGTCAAACTATGAAGAAATAGCCGTTCAGGAACTCGAATAAAAATGTTATACATATTATCTATTAGGGTTATCTCACAATGAGCAAAGCAAAGATGATGTGAAAAAAATTTCCAATAAAATAAAAAGCGAAACTTGTACCGAAATGAACCCGCGAAGTTCGTCGACCCAACCAAATCAATTTTGTTTTGGCAGTCATTCGTCTCTCTACGCAGGGTTATTGTCGATAGTTCGCTATTTTTATTTTTATATATTTCGAGTGTCAATGGCACTTAAAATTCTCCTGATAATATTATAATAAAAAAATTTGTTTGTAATGCATAGAAACCCAAATCGTTAAAAATATTCAAATATTGCGCAACAAGTTTAAAAATTTTGGTAATGTCTTAAAAAAGAACATTATTTAGCATAACTAATGTTTCAATTATTACTTTTGTTTTATAACAATTCATTTTCCAGCTGATATAAAAATAATATTAATAATAATATAACGAAAAGTTAAAAAAATCAAAATTGTCAAGATAAAAAAGCGAAGTATCGCTACTTTTTCATTCATCTAGCAATTTTTCTTTCATAGTCATGAAAGGAGGATGAGGATATGAGGATATGATCATATGAGGATATGAGGATATGATGATATGAGGATATGAGGATATGAGGATATGAGGATATGAGGATATGAGGATATGATGATATGAGGATATGAAGATATGAGGATATGAGGATATGATATGAGGATGAGGATAAGAATGAGGATGAGGCGGAGGATGAGGATAAGAATGAGGATGAGGCGGAGGATGAGGATAAGAATGAGGATGAGGATGAAGATGAGAATGATATGTGTAACATTAAATTTTACTGTTACATCAATTTTCAGGAAATTTTGTTATTTTATAACCTAATTTGTATTAGTTGTTCCCAACTCTATTCTTTAAAATAAAGTAATTGTAATTATCGATTTTTAAAAATTTGGAAGGGACACCAAACGTGAACTGATATAGGTTTCCTCTTTTTATTAGAGAGAGATACAAAATACCTTCTAGAATAATCAAGTTTTTTGGTTTTGAAGACTTTTAAAAAGGCGAACACGGCCGTTTGGATTCTTTTTCTTCTCTCGTGGTGACATCAAGTTATTTTTCAAAAATATCTATATCGTTGTTGTGTGAGGTTGTGCCAAATTGATTAGGAATTTTAGGGTAAAACTTTTGCAGTTAATTTATTTCATTTTGATAGTGACTTTTCTCGCCTTGTATTAAATTGAAAAGGGAAAGTATTTTCTTTATTTTTCTTATTTTATATACAGTGTGTCCGTAAAGTATAGAACAACTTCATTTTTAGCTAAACAGACCATTTTAAGAAATAATCCTGAAACACGTCGATTTTTGATTTTAATTTACCGTATTTTAAAATAATAATCTAATATACAGGGTGAATTACTTTCGAGTAATGACGTCACCGTCATTTTTTTTTAAATGGAACACCCCCATTTTGTCTCAATTTTCGGATTACTCTAGCTGAGCTGATTCCAAAAATGTATCAAATGTTGATTCCAATTGGTACAGGGTGGGCAAAAATACAATAGTTTTGTGTGTGCTCATAAAGTAACTAACATTCTTTATTAGTTAAATTAACAATATTATCAAAAATACTTATTGTCTAGTGGACAGAATATGATGAAATACATGACTTTATAAATGTTCGAACTGCAGCCCTTGCTGTATTTGACAGTAACCCAAACGGTGTACAAATTCTTGTTGAACCTTGTTTATTGTGTGTTGAGAAATATTGTTTATTGTTGTCCGAATTCTCTCTTTTAATTCTTTGGTTTCGTTTGATACACAACATTTTTCAGATGGCCCCTCATAAAATAATCCAAAGGATTGAAATCTGGTGACCTCGCTGGCCATTCGATAGGTCCACGTCTACCAATCCACCTGTTCGGAAAAATTTCAGGTACCTTCTAACATCTACAGTATAATGTGGAGGTGCACCATCCTGTTGAAACCATAAACTTTCATCACAACCTCCAGGATTACGTCTGCTGGGAAACAAATTACGTAAAATAGGTACGAGATACCCCCTTAAAAACTCAAGGTACGTTGCCCCGTTTAAATTACCTTCGATAAAGTAGGGTCCGATGATTCGATTTCTTACAATTCCAGCCCATACATTTACCTTTTGCGGGTATTGTGTATGATGCTCACGCATCCAGTGAGGGTTTTCTTTTGTCCAGAATCTACAATTCTGACGGGTAATCTCGCTATTTAACGTGAAAGTGGCCTCATCAGAAAAAATAATGTTTTGTATCAAGAGAGGGTCTCGGTGACATTTATCCAACATTTTTTCGCAAAATTGGATTCTTCTATCGGGATCATCTTTAATTCCTGCACAAGTTTGATTTTATAAGGATGCCATTTTTTAAGCTTTAATAGTTTGTGTACCGTTGTTTTGCTAATACCGATATCGCGACTAACTTTACGCACAGAAGTGTGCGCATCTTCTTCAAAATTAAGTAAAACATCTAATTCTGTATCAGCATTTGCGTACATTTTCAATCGTACCAGTTTCTCGAAATTTCTTTTCAATCTTACTGACTGTTGAACGCGTTATAGGTCTTTCTGGATATTTATCATTAAACAAATTGCACACTTCCATCTGAGTTCGCGATCTGTCTCCATACCCAATCATCATAAGTATTTCAATTTTTTGTTTTACACTTAACTCCATTTCTAATTCAAATTAAATCTAACCAATAATTAAAACATTCACGAATACCAAATATATTGTAGTACTAAACTGTAACTGAACATCAATAAATTACTAAACAAATAATGACATTTCACAAAAAACTAGACGACTATGTTTTTTCAAAATTGATAAGAAATAATTTCTTTCATATTCTGTCTGCTAGACCACAAGTCCACCCTGTACCAATTGGAATCAACATATGATACATTTTTGGAATCAGCTCAGCTAGAGTAATCCGAAAATTGAAACAAAATGGGGGTGTTCCATTTAAAAAAATGACGGTGACGTCATTACTCGAAAGTAATTAACCCTGTATATTAGTATATTAGATTATTATTTTAAAATACGGTAAATTAAAATCAAAAATCGACGTGTTTCAGGATTATTTCTTAAAATGGTCTGTTTAGCTAAAAATGAATTTGTTCCATACTTTACGGACACACTGTATATAAATTTGCTAAAACGTGTCTCATTACGCTTTACATATAAATTATCTTTATCTTTCGTTCACAGTTTATTACAGAAAAACTTCATTGTTCTTGATTGATAATATTAAACGAATAGTTCAATTTTATTAGTATTATTACATACATTATATATTATTATTAATTATTTAATTAATAAAGAAACAAATTTCTTACTCTTTCTTTGAGAATATTAAACGTAAATTTCCATTTTATTAGTATTATTACATACATTATTTAATTTTTCATTTACCGAAGGAAATTTGCTAGTACGAAAAATGACAGAAAACAAATAAATGTGGAAAGCTGTTATAAGACCAAAAATATAAAAAATTGAATAACTTTCATAGTGACCGCATTAGAGGTATTACATAGATATTACGGAAAGCATAACAGAAAAACAACAGCCTCCAAAATTATATATTATGATCTAAGCCCCCGTCAGTTTTAAACTGATTAGTTTTAGTGCATTATAGACAAAATCTATCTTGAAAAAACAAAATTTCTGGTGATAATAATATATTTATTTATTTTCCACATAATATTCACACAATTACAAAAAAAAAATTGTATAAACATCATACTAAAATAAACTACAAAAACAATGTAACTAAACATTTCTTTTTATTACAAAATGTTTAAATAGAGTCACATTTGTTTAATATTGACTGTAAACTGTAAAAATTAATATCATCAGTCACATTTTAAACAAAGGTGATTTTTGAGAATGTTACTTCTACCAGTGGAAAGATTTTTGGATTCTTGGAATTAGAAAATTTACTTCCTTTAGTAAGTGAATGCAGTCAATGACATTATTTATATAAAAACGTAATTGCAACTATATTCCACCTCTAAATTATTATATTAAATGTGTGGAATGATCGACGTCTCTTTCTGGATAGTAACGGGAGCACTTATATAGCAAGTAGTTTAAAAATTTCCTGTGGACAAATTCTACAAGAAAATTAAAACAGTATTAAAATAGGAATAGTGATAGATGTTCACCGATTAATTTTAAAAACATTTATTTTTAATATTATTATTAAAACAAAAAGAAAACAGCCAACGAAAAACGAATTGGAAATTTTGTCCTTTTTCATAAACAGCTTAAAACGGAATGAAAAAGAACACCGATTTTAGGTTTTATCGTTGTAAGCCAACGTTCCTGAGATTATTGAGGAAGGTCCGTATACGAAGAGGAGGGTAGAGAAAGAAAAAGGCCATCGACCTTTGCGTTATTCGCAATTCCAACCCTTTTGACCGTTTTACACGATCTCGCTTTTATATAGAACTGACCTGTGATAATATCTCGGGCGAATTCCTCTAACTTGTACATTTTACTTTTTTTAACTAGGAGAAAATTTAATATCTATTGAAAATGTATATATGGTTGTAGTTACAGTGGAGATAGATGTCAAAATTATATAATAAATTTCCTAAATAATCCGGAATAATCTTGACTCAGGGACATTAGAATTTTTTATCAAATGTTTAGTAATTAGGAAACTTTCTGAAAATTTTACAAGAATTAAATTTATCATAATAATACAGACTAAATATACTTTGATAAAATATTACTCGTTTTTCCGAAATACTGGGTGTTAAAAGTTGAAAATTCAGAAATTGTTAATGAGTATAGTTTTTTATTTTACTAAATTCACCTTGTATAAATGACTTACATTAACTATAGCTTTACCATCCTTGATAATTATATATTTTTGTCTAAAGAAAGATTTTTAAAAAACCCTATTTTTTATTTATCACGCACGGCACTGTGATGAAACTGATACAGGAGCTACTCAAAGAAAAGCTGTAACCAATGGTCCAAAAAAATTTTACACGCTCGTACTTCCCAAATCCCAAATTAAAATTTTGTGAATTTTACATGGGTGCACACTTTGTAAAATGCCCTGTATAATATTGGCAAATGGCAAAATAAAGGATTGTTTTCTAAGAGACGAAGAAAAAAGCTATCCAACTCCAAAACTCGCGGTGAAATACATGCATATTTAACAAATATATTATGGCAGTTTAAAATTTAGGTTCATTTATAATTATTCCATAAATAATGGACGGAGTGTATAAACTATTTGTATAAGGAATGCAAAAAAAAATAAAATTAAAAAATTCATAACCTCGCGTTTTGACATACCCTATATTATATCACACAGCAAACGAATGAAGTCTATTAAAATTGTTTGACGATGTGAAAACAATCATCATATTTACCTATAGGGTCTTTTTCATTAAAAAAGTATAAGTTTAGGCAGCCCCTCGGTTATGGATCATCCTGTATATTTAAGAATAATTTTTAAATATGAACATACAACTTTTATATTAAATATTTCTTCGTATTTCCAATAATAAAACAGCTATCCTTCATTTACGCACTCATGGGACAACCTGTATATGTATGGTGTGAAAAAATTGAATAAACTTAAAATTGTTTCGCAAACCTGTAATATTTAAAAATATTCTAGAGTTGAATACAGACCATTCTAAAACTGAAATAAAATACAGCGTATTATTCTATTTAAAAAATATACATTTTTATTTACTAGGCAAAAATCTAATACCTTGTATATCCAAAAATATTTTTAAAATATGTATTTTTCAAATCCATATAACTTTTATTTGAAAATTGTTTGCGCGTGTATTATAACACAAATTGAAACAACAGAGGTACTAATACACCTTGTATATTAGTACTTTATTATATATTCACTAAATGAATTTATTAGAAGAATATAGAATATTTTAAAAACTTTTATTAATTTTTTAATAGAAAATAATAAATTATTTTTTTGCATAAGTATATTCAAAAATTTATTAATAAAAAAAAAAATAAAAAAAAGTTTGTCAGAAGTGGGATTCGAACCCACGCACACAGAGTGTACCAGAACGCTCGAAACCCGTATAGAACAGGCAAGGTAAACCTTGAGTCTGGCGCCTTAGACCGCTCGGCCATCCTGACATATTTAAAATATTATCGAATATGCTTGATGAAGTAGGAAAGTAGATTGAGTTTACATATTTTTATTTGTTTTTATTATTATTTGAAACGTTCAAATGAAAAGTTGTCTGTATTAAAGTAATTATTTATAAAAAAATCAATGTTTTGCATCTCAGAGAATTAAATAAATCATCGTTATAGTTTTTTTTTTTAAATATAAAGTATGTATTTCTTATAAACACATTTAATGAAATGTCACAGGATAACCATTTGCAATGATTACTATTAATTATTGATTTTTAATTCACAATTCAATTTTTTTGGTAAGCATTTCCCAAGACTTAGCGGAAAAATGGTAGGTAGGTATATATAACTCACTGAGTTATATCACTATTCCAGCAGACGCATGTATTATTAAGAGGAATAATGTTCAAAAACCTATATTTTTAGTTATTAAAATAATAATATGACTTTTAACACTATTCCAGCAAACCAGAGCCGTAGCTAGGGGGGCACATAGGAGCAATAACGTACTTGTGTGAAGTTAGCGCCCGGCGCTGGCGCCCAATATCAGCGCTTACCCCCCTCCACAAAGACAAGTTCACACTGCTTAAATTCATCAACACTTTGAGTAGTTACAATTTTTCATTTTGGTATTTATTAATGAGTAAAATTTATAATAATATGTAATGAGATGATATAAATTGAACATAAAAATATATTAATATAATTTTACGTAACCACAGCGTTTTTGTATCAGATATATTCTGGCTGTGCAAATTTTTAAGACCTATGAGGGCTATACGTAATATTATTTTTGGACGAGAAAATGATGCGTTGTACCACATTCTGGTTATGTGGGATTTAATCTGCTACATGAGGACTACTTTTTATAAAAATATCAGTTTTCTAAAACCTCGGCGTCATAGATTAAGAAGCACCCCTAAAAAATTATTATTTTTTACGAGTAAACGGCGCTTTGTGCCACATTCTGACTAAGTGGGCTTTAATCAGGTACCTCACGACTACATTCCCTAAAAATTTTAGTTTTCTAAAACCCCGGCGTCATAGCTTAAAACGCACCCCTAAATATATATTATTTTCTTACGAGAAAATTATGCGTTGTGCCATATTCTGGTTATTTAGAATTTAATCTACTTCTTAGTAACTAATTTTTCTAAAAATGGCAATTTTCTAAAACCCCGGCGTCATAGATTAAGAAGCACCCCTAAAAGATTATTATTTTTTACGAGGAAACGGCGCTTTGTGCCACATTCTGACTAAGTGGGCTTTAATCAGGTACCTCACGACTACATTCCCTAAAAATGTCAGTTTTCTCAAACCCCGGCGTCATAGCTTAAAACGCACCCCTAAATATATATTATTTTCTTACGAGAAAATTATGCGTTGTGCCATATTCTTCTTACTTAGAATTTAATCTACTTCTTAGTGACTAATTTTTCTAAAAATGGCAATTTTCTAGAACCCCGGCGTCATAGATTAAGAAGCACCCCTAAAATATTATTATTTTTTACGAGGAAACGGCGCTTTGTGCCACATTCTGACTAAGTGGGCTTTAATCAGGTACCTCACGACTACATTCCCTAAAAAATTCAGTTTTCTAAAACCCCTGCGTCATAAGTTAAAACGCACCCCTAAATATATATTATTTTTTTGCGAGAAAATTATGCGTTGTGCCATATTCTGGTTATTTAGAATTTAATCTACTTCTTGGTGACTAATTTTTCTAAAAATAGCAATTTTCTAAAACCCCGGCGTCATAGATTAAGAAGCACCCCTAAAAGATTATTATTTTTTACGAGAAAACGGCGCTTTGTGCCACATTCTGACTAAGTGGGCTTTAATCAGGTACCTCACGACTACATTCCCTAAAAATGTCAGTTTTCTCAAACCCCGGCGTCATAGCTTAAAACGCACCCCTAAATATATATTATTTTCTTACGAGAAAATTATGCGTTGTGCCATATTCTGCTTACTTAGAATTTAATCTACTTCTTAATGACTAATTTTTCTAAAAATGGCAATTTTCTAGAACCCCGGCGTCATAGATTAAGAAGCACCCCTAAAATATTATTATTTTTTACGAGGAAACGGCGCTTTGTGCCACATTCTGACTAAGTGGGCTTTAATCAGGTACCTCACGACTACATTCCCTAAAAAATTCAGTTTTCTAAAACCCCTGCGTCATAAGTTAAAACGCACCCCTAAATATATATTATTTTTTTGCGAGAAAATTATGCGTTGTGCCATATTCTGGTTATTTAGAATTTAATCTACTTCTTGGTGACTAATTTTTCTAAAAATAGCAATTTTCTAAAACCCCGGCGTCATAGATTAAGAAGCACCCCTAAAAGATTATTATTTTTTACGAGGAAACGGCGCTTTGTGCCACATTCTGACTAAGTGGGCTTTAATCAGGTACCTCACGACTACATTCCCTAATTTATGTTTTATGGTTCTGTGAGAATAAACTTTGACAGACGATGATAAAAGTAACAGAAGAGAAATCAAAACATGATTAAGGTTATGTTTATTTATTTACTAAAATATTTCGTATTCGTATTTTTAGGTAAACCAGATATCAAGGTAAAGTAAATTGAAAATGAAATATAGTTACAGTTGAAGAATCTCGAAATATAGATATATTTAAAAATATTTTGAATTAGTTGTGCCCTTGCTCATTTCTTTGTGAAAACTCTAATTATTCTATTCTAAACTACTAAAATTGTTAATAAAAATTATATATAAGTTATGACATTTTTAGTACGTAACAATATGGAGGGAATGTCATCCTCAAATCCAATTTTTTTTTATATTATTCCAATTTTTTTAGATGGCATTAAAAAGCTATAACAGAGGAGTTAAAAATTTTATCTCCATCATGCCCTAGAGGGAGATGGAGGGCGTGGCATCTCCAAAATATTAAATTAGAACTTTTTAAATAATACAATTGGAATTTACTATTTTTTTTCTACATAAATACCCAAAATTTATTTTTTTTTTCATTTTGGTTTTTGAAAAAAGTTCGACCTGAATTGTCGTCATGGATGTGGAGGCTGACATTTAAAAATAGTTACAGAGGAAATATAAATAGAAATTTCATTTTTGACACATTTACATTAAACCTGATTTATAACGTTTCGTATAAAAATCCTTTAGAGATTTTATTCTACTTAAGACAGTATTTTCTTTATTTTTAATAAAGATATCAGAATTAATCTGGATAATAAAATTTGTGATATTTATACGAAAAGCAAAGATAGAATTTTTTGGTCGTGTCAATAACAGATTTTCGTGCTATTTAAAAAGAAAGATAATAAATTTCAAGTCAAAACACTGGCAGGCGTCAACAATATACGATTATTATATTTTTGGTAACAATTTGCTAACTTTTTTTATATCACAAAAGCAGACTGTGACTCAGAATATTTTTAGGAATGTTTTGTAATCTGTATAAACCGTTCATATTTTTTATGTCGTTGACCCCATTTTTATCTTTATTTTTATTTTCACTAAAACTTTTTATTGTACCTTCTATACGATAAAAATACATTCTTATTCTTGGATTGTAAGAAAGAGTGCGGACTACTCACTGTACGAGGCGTAACTATTTTTTCAAAAATGTGCCAAATGATTACTTGCCGTTTTTATACCTAGAAAACCTTGAGTAAATACCCGTTTGTTAGACAATAGGTATTTAGGTGACCAGCAGAAGTACCTAGTACCTACATAATTTTTGTTTTAATTTTAAAATTTGGTGATATGAAATTTTGAATCATTATAATATAATACCTAATGTAGAAAACCATGGGCGTACCTGGCTTTTCAAGTTGATAATTCATTGTTATTTTTTAGGTAACTTTTAAAGTGATTAAAAAAAATTATTCTTCCATGATTATATCCTAAAGCAATGAATTAATATGGAGTTATCTAAAGTAAGCCTTGGAAAATTCACGCATGCGGGAGCTGCTTTTTAAGTATCACGTATCCCACTAAGTAACACTAATGCTCTTATTACGATCCTTATGGTGGCTTTAAAAATATACAATAAAATTTCGAATAAAACCAAATGTTCTTCAAAACAACTTCAAGACCACCAAAAAGCAGCTTTTCTAGCCAACAAGGTCATCAATTCAAGAATAATTTTTAAAACTTGTAATCTACATTAACTTATACAGGGTGTTCAAAAAAAGTGTCACAAAATGAAATGGTGAATAGTATGACCCAAAATAAGCAGAAAAGTCTTAATAAATGTATGACCGCAAATTAACGGTTTCGGAGATACGGACCATTTTGTGTTTATAACAATTTTTGGTGCAATCTTCCAAACACACGAACTGAAGGGATGTGGCGATTAGGGAAAGCGTCGATATACTGACGTAGCGCTTCCCTCGCATTGCCATTTGCACGACCGTACATAAAATGCATGACAGCTGATTCAATATTAGTGTAAACAGGCATAACGAAAATTTATAAAATTATTCACCCACAACAAAATAATAACTGCAAATAGTATCTATGAAAAAACATCGGTAGACTCCGATAAGAAAAGCAAGTTTTTGAGAATGAAAAAAGATAATCAAAAAATGATACAAAACACAAAACACTCCGTATCTCTGAAACCATTCATTTGCGGACATATGTTTATTAAGACTTTTCTGCATATTTTGGCCCATACTACCCCCCGTTTTATTTTGTGACACTTTTTTTTTAACACCCTGTATACAATAACGATAACTACACTACAATAACTACTTAAACAATGCTTAATTCTAATGTCTGATTAGTGGTTTTCCCAAATCCATTAGACAAATTAGAAATATTTGTTTTTGAATTTCCGAACATTAAAACTTAATCCCCAACTTTCTTGCAGGTGGGGCAATACGTACTTGGGATTAATGTGTCCAGGTAGTTCCGTGGGGCAGTTAGTATTGGCCGGTTGTTTGTAATAGAGAGGTGAGGTATAACCCTATCTCTCTAATATAAGTGGAAGGCGCTTTTACGGTTACTTTTTATGAATTGTGAGTAATTGTGTTTCAATTAAATTTGGTAACAAATAAGAAATATGAGTGAAAATAGTAATAGTGAACCGGATCTCAAGAGGAAAGAAACGTCGCAATTTAACACCCGAAGAAAAAACCATGATCAGAAATGTGTTTTGTGTGTCATACTGAACTTGAGTTATACTAGATTAAAAAGTAATGAATGCTGTGGTTTAAAATCAACTGAACTGAATTGATTTCTTAATAAACACATATAAGATATATTCAATAAAATATAAAAACGACCTCCTACCCCCAGATGTTTTGACTCTGCCTAAAATTTAATTTAATCTAAGTTTAAAATTTATTTTTTTTCTTTATCCGTTTTTGAGTTTTCTTCAAAATCTAAATTTACACTTTTTCTCACTTGAATTTTAGAGAAATTATGTATGGGATAATAATTATAGAGAATTATATCAAAAACAATTTTTATTTTAAGATTTTCATAAAGATTTGATTTTTTTACATTTTGTCAAATTTCTCGAAAACGGTCCATTTTAGGAAAATTTTGTATATAACAAAAATTATAGAGAATAATATGGGAAGTACATAAAGTACCCGCCCAGATGTTCCGACTTTGTCCAAGATTTTATCAATTCACCTCAAGCTGGATTAAAGCTTAAATTTAAAATTTGGTGTTTTTATTTGTATCTATTCATGAGCTATCGAGGATAAAGACACATAAAGACACACATGGGCGTCGCCAGAACTTTTTCCAGGGGGTGCAAGAATGCAAAATTGTGAATTCTTTAAACAAATTACAAAAATGTAGGGATTTATAGACGCTATTCGCTATCGTGTAATACGATACGACACGGAATATAATGAGCTTAGGCGTGGTTGTCAAATGCTTCCGCATTTATCGTTTCAAGGGATTAGATACTCGATAAGTAATAAAATTTAGTTATGAAGATATTGCCGTTTAAGTATTTTTTTGTTCTTTTAATTACAAATAAATGCTCTTGTTGGAAGATACATTCGATATTATTTAAACACATTTGTTCAATTTAGGGTTTTAAGTTATTTTGAAACATTCGTAATACCTTCTACAAAGTGTAAGTTTCCCACTCCTTCAATTGACATGGCTCCCCGAACCATAACAGAAGCCGGAAACTTAATTTTAATTCTAAGACACTCATTCTGAAACACTTCTTCTTTTGTTCTTATGACACGACTCCCACTATCACCAATACATACTTCAAATCTGGTATAATCGCTACAAATAATGGAGTTCCGTTGGTTCGGAGACCATAATTGATGTTTCTTTACCCACGATAGTTCTTCTAAATCATTGTCAGTAAGGGCTTCTCTTTTGCCTATGGAATATTGAATTAAAAACAAACAAAAAGAAAAAATTATTCAAGCATACGTTATAAGTTTTACATTCTAGTTTTTGGCAGTTCTGTGACAAGTTGCTTTTGGAATTTTTTCCCGTTGCCTGATTCCATAATATTCTCAATTCGTTATAATTATCACGTCGATTTTGCTTGATAATCTTTTTTAAAGCTCTTAAGCGGGCATTGATATATTTCGAATGACTTCTAGTTCTCGGTTTTTGAGCCAGAGATCCAGTTTAATAATGTCATGAAATTCCTATTCCGACCCTGTGCCTGAGTACGCTCGACCTTCAGATGGAAACCGACTCGTACTCGAGACGACGGAACGCCTGCCGCTGAGGCACTAGAAACAGCTGGAACGGCGGAGAGTGCCGTTTAGTCATAGAAATAAAATGTTCGAAACGACCGTCTGGAGACTTTTAGTAGGAGTTGGACTTAATATAAATAGCCGACTCGTCGGCGGACAGTTGATTATAGAATATTGTAGTGAAAAGTTAAAGTGTAAGAAATAAATAAGAATTGTTAGTTAGTGTCTAAGTATTATATAAATTAAATAGTACGTCTGAAATAAATTGTAAATAGGGTGTTTTTAAATAAATAAACTAAAAATAAATTAGACTATCG